>JAKEPQ010001016.1:40687500-41887500 GCA_024500445.1 Entomyzon cyanotis | reverse complement strand
ACGGAGAATCTCCATGCAAAGCATGGAAGATTTTCATGCTAGAACAATGAGGTGGGGGTCTAAGTAGAAGGTTCATGGTTAATTCCCCAAACAACACTGCAGTAAACTGAGAAAAATATTACTGTGTTATTTGCTACTTTCTAGAAAGAAATGGCAAAACAAGCATCATCATTAGACTGAAAAAGAGAGGAGAGAAAGGCATCACTTCTAAAAATGGTACTAAAAAAGAAAATAAACATTTTTTTGTTTTAATTCCTGCTGGTAGATATACCTGACAACATTCCTTTGATTTCTCTGGAGTGCTTCTTAGAGGTAGAATTCTTACTTCGTACAAACAGTGAGAATTTTAGATTGTTTCTTGACTTTCACCTTATTTACTGACATTACATATACACTTTGGGAAGGAAAGGGCAAGGATGATGTCACTACATGTCTCTATGTATTTCACTCAGATATCTAAATTAACAGACCTAATTTATTGCAATGTTAATGAGGCTTTCACGTGATTCCAGCTGTGAGTCATCATTAACTTTTGCTGGTGTCTCTTTCACCCTGTGAATCTCTGTCCCACCCCAGCTACCTTTTCCAGCCCCTGAATCAGATCTGTTCTGGCATGGGCACTTGTGCAGCTGTGCAGAAATCAAGACTGGGAAACTGACTTGTCCGAAATGACAGACATTCAAATAAACCATTCAAATAAATGTTTCTCCTATGCAATCTCACAGCTTTTCCAGGCGAACACAGGACACTTCACCCAGCTAAGCAGACAAGAGTAAGGAGCAGCTTTTCAAACTACCACTGAATGTAAACTTATGTTTTTGGGGCACCTGGGATATATCTGAATTCTGATATCCTAGCTTTGTAAAGTGAAAATGTGCCAATATTATGCTAAGTGTTTGTTATTATCACTAATGTATTTTATACCAAATTGAAGGATATTAATTCTAGAGGCTCAGTCAAAACATATATATTTTTTATGCACAGAAATTTTTAATTATTCACTAGCTCTGAACATGGTGTAATGCCTAACACTTAATTTCAGTAGTTAAAGAATAGTGTTTTCTCTTCTTAAACTAAGATCAGTATTTTGTGTAGTGTTACATACACATTTTAAAACTACCTAAACACTCTTCTGTTAAAGTTCAGAAAATGCTAATTTATAAAATCTCTGGTTAGAAGAAACTATTTTCCGCTGCATGTCAGATTTATTACATTAGTTTTCATTATTGATTTTTAAATTAGTTCATCTTAATTAGAGAAGATTTGGTACACTAATTCTTATCTTTTCATTAAATGGCAACACTAAAATTTTCAGTGTCTGGTGTATAGTTTCTTCTCCATGATAATGGTATGATGTGAATATTCCTTTTCTGTAAGGATGTTTTACTGAATAGTCTGGTAAATTGTCTTGCTTCCTTTTAATTCATATGCATTGAGAATCTTTAAAACTTATTACTTGTGATTTTTCATGGGACTGCTATATCAATGCAGCCAGCATAGCAAATATAATTACCCCTGAGCTTTCAACATTATAATTCCTGTACTCTAATTTTATGACTACTTAAAAAAAATTAAAAAAGAATAGCATTTCAATGATTTTTTTAAGCAACATAGAAATTTATGTAGAACAATAAGGTATTATGAGGAATGATAAGAAGGCATATCATACCTTCCTAATTCAAGTTTGAATTACTTTGCTGTTATTAACCAAAATGACATTATACAAAGAAATGAAAATAGTGAAGAAAATATTGCCCTGTGTACTGGAAAATAAATTGAAATTATCTATTCAGAATGCTAAATGACATTAACAGTTTATCAGTATTTACCTGTGAGAATGAGATTAGAATATTTATGAATCCAAACATAATTGAAACTGTGTTTTGTTTTATGACTTGTTCCATTCTGAATATAAAAATGTCAGCCAGATCATTGAAAATCTAATCTAGTTGTTAGAAATATCCATTTCAAATGCATATCCTTGTATCTATTTTGATACTGTATTGAACAACTTTCTGTAACTTCCAGGATATAAAGAACTTGAGCTCAGTATTTAAAACATTGCACAAAAAGAAGTGTAGAGCAACAGAAAAGGAAACAGGCAAAGAGAAGATAGCTCAGTATGCTTGTTACTATAATTTCCAAGATGCTTATTACTGTAAAGCTTTCACGTTTTTCTGCTTATACTGCTTTTTGAAACAAAATATTAAAAAAGGTAATACAGAGTCCTGACATTTTCCAGATTGTAGTCTTGGCATTGCATTTGGCCCTAAAAAATCAAACTGCATTCAAAGAATAGCTCCTCATGAAGCAGACTTTAGTTTTGAAATGATATATTCTTTTCTGGAGCTTCTTTGGCAGTGTGAAACTGTGCCTTTCAAAAACAATCTGCTCTGTGTTGATGCAGCAAGCTAATAAAAGCAAATAAAAGTTCTGTTTATGAAGGCATATGGCAACCCTTATTTTTGTAAGATAACAAAACTTGCTGTGAGGTTCATATATAAATATAAACTTAATTCAAGGAAAATATTAACAGTTGAGAAGAAATAAAACATGGAGTGGCTTAGATTTATAAAATCTGATAAAATATTATCTATATTGAAAATGTGGAAATGGGGACTATTTCCCTTCCTCTCTTCATGATTCATAAACATTTATATGTTCCTGAATAAATGATGAGTATATATCTTCTAATAACCACTCACCTATTAATAAAACAGATATGTTACCCACGTTGAAATAAGAAGAATTTATTTTCCATCACACTAAATCTTTTTGCACATTACAGTTAAATTAGGGAGGTGTATGAGGACTTGAACACTGGGAAATGGAACTTAAATAAGTAAAAGCCAGAAAACAGGCTGCTGAGACTAAATGCTTCAAAAATCTTTGTGTGTATTTCTGTCCACCTGTGATATGGTGATTATTTTGTTTAAAGAACAAGCAAAACTGCATAGTCTATTGTGCATATGGCCTTCATTGAATGATATCTCCACTACTATGATTTCATAGCATTTTCAGTTCCAGTGCTGCAGGCTGACTTGTTACCAGATGCCAGTGGATCTTTAGGACCATAGGAGCATGCCAGAGGAATAATGTAAGCCAGTTCAATTTCAAAATTGCAATCTGTATTTAAAGGTTTATATATTGGGGATAAAAATATGGAAAATTACAGAATTATTGTAAGGATAAAGTGACAGTGAAAAAAGGGATGAAAATAAATGGGTAATGGGTAGAATTTAAAAACAATTTATTTGTCAAAATTTGGCTTTGTTTTAAACACACAACTATGATAAAGATTATTCTAATTAATTTATAACAATCACAGGTCTGGTTTACAATATTTTGAAAGGAAATTCAAGTTTTTGTATTTATCTAGTTGAATAGTACACTGAAGAGAGGGATTTACTCATATATTATTAAGTTATTGATATTGCAAAATGTAGTAAAGTGCATAATGGAAGGAAGAATATAAAGCATATATTTTTTTCCAGCATATTTTTTCAATGAGTATTTTATCTAAGTCAGTTTGTCTATTACTTCTTTTAATAAGTATTTTAATATAACAACTTGAATGCTTATAGAGAACGTGCTCTAAAAGCAAAGGGCAAATATTATAATGCAGTTATAATTCATGGACTGCAAGAAATTGAAAAGAGATTTGTTCTTTGCTTTACAACAGAAGTAATGTCATCTATACTGGAAGAGGCTGAAGTTGTTCATATTCTTTGGAGTTGAGAATTCATTGAATTTACTGTCAGTTCAGCTTCACAATATCCAACTATCAAAGCCAGGCATTCAGCATGTGTCCAGTGGCAGAGGAACACAAATGGTTTCCTCTTCAGTGTAGGAAAAGTAATAGTTTCCCTATCACTCATGGGCTTTTCCAAGTTACCAATACATGCAGTAAATTGTCAGTTCTAACA
Source organism: Entomyzon cyanotis (assembly GCA_024500445.1). Classification (NCBI taxonomy): domain Eukaryota; kingdom Metazoa; phylum Chordata; class Aves; order Passeriformes; family Meliphagidae; genus Entomyzon; species Entomyzon cyanotis. Next base: position 41,883,574 of record JAKEPQ010001016.1, on the reverse strand, counting down.
TTTCCTGGATGTTAATCTCTCTTTTATAACATGAAATCAGAGGCCAACAACTTAACTGAAATTTACTATGAAATGTGACTTCATAATACATGTAGCCACAGTGATATTGGATAAGTAAGGATGCAAAAGAGAGCTGGGCTCTGCCCTGTGCCTACCTTCTGCACATCTCTTGGTACAGCGATAAGCAATGTTCATGTTAGTGTATGTGACACACTCCAGATATTTTGAGGATCCTCTTCGTACTTACACAACCAGAGTTAAGACTTTGCCTCAAAGTAAGCTACAGACTGCAAGTAACTGCTACAGGCACTCTAAAGGAACAGGACTGAGCAAACTACACCCGTGCTCTACTATTTGGTATATACTACCATTCCTCACCTTTACCTTACCCAGTCTAGTAGAGACTCCTTAACTCAGCAATCCAGTTCAGACATCTATTGAAGAATGAATTGGACTCCACCAGTATCTGTTTCTGTCCATGGACTGTGCAGAACTATCACAGAGATATTTACAATGTAATATGGCCACAGTTGCTCAGATTAAGCGTTTTCAAAGTGATGACACAAAAAAAATTAGGATGCCTTCCAGTTACGGAAGCTTTTAATCAGAATTGGGAGAGCTAGTTCTTTTGCCAAAGGAGCAGTATAGGCATCAAATCAATAAAAAAGGTTTTAACTCAAATGCTAGCTGAGGTAAGTACCTGAGGGAAGGAACCTGAGAGTTACAAGTAATACAGACAAGCAGCAGCATTACCAAGTGCGCTGTGGTCTAGACTTTAATGGAAACACAAAATTAGTTTGCAGATACACTGTCTTCTTTCTTCCTGAGGGGCAATTTGTAATGGAAGGATTTATAAGCAAAGAAGGAGTCTGAGAAAAAGGGATAAAAATACTTTGGGATTCTTGAAGGTAAGAGGAAACAAATTTGAGGAGTCAAATTCCAGATCTAAGAGAGGCAGAGGCATAAATTCCAATTTACCTCATGAGGAGTCAGGATGAACAGAAATGAGAACAGAATATGAATAAAGGAAGATTTCTGCAGTTTTGTGATGCAGCATCTTATGTTTATGTACAATCTGTCTTCCGCAGGGAAGGGCTTTAGAAACTTCATATGATAAATAGAGTTCATGTTTCTCTGAAATGCAAGTGCATCAAAGATAAAAGGTATAAACTTTTCAACACAACAATCCAGCAATACATAACTGTTTACTACAGAAAACACAAAGTTATTTCAATGACATATTTTGAGAACAGTGGAAATGTCCTTAATAAACTCAAGTGATCACCTTTGAAAGTCTGCTCTTGAAACAGTTCATGAGCTAATGCTATAATTTACATTGCTCTAACAGCAGATTCAGAGAGAAAAGAGTCTACTGAATGTCAACATCTCTTCCTTTATAATTTTTTCCTACAAAAGATGGGATTCCACTTATTTATTTATTTATTTATTTGTAGTTTAGAGCCAATTCGTACCTGGAGTTCCCAGAGCCAGTAAGAAAATAGAGTTTTGCCACTTAAAATATTTTTTTACTGGTGCTGTTTACTTCACTCGTATATCTGTATAACTACATATTTATCATTCAGGCTAGATGTGTCCATGTGTGTACATACTAAAAATACATCTATTTTTCCTCTCTACATGGAGAAAAATGTCCTTTTTTTTCCTTTTTTTTTTTTTTGTTGGAATTTTTCCAACTAAAAAATGGTATAAAAAATTCCCAAAACCATGGACTGAGGTATGTCAGCTGTTACCTCCTATGAATTGCAGAATAATAAGCTCATATGAACAAACCCTTGGTGATCTGGGATATGAAGCTTCTTTTTACAAAAGTAATCTGTGAATTTTAAAAGACAATAAAATGGCCCCATTATTGAAAGAAAAAATTATTGGCATGTAGTAGTGACTGCATCCTAAAAATTCTTTTAAACTGTGACTATATTAATAATTAAATATATATATATGTTTATATTAAAAAATATAAATAAATAAATATGGTTGAGATAATATATGTAATATAACTTGATTCCTAATGAATCAACATGCTGCTGTTAACCATTGTGTGCCATACATACCTACATCTTTATTAAATATAGAAGTCACCCAAACTTGATTAGATCTATTATATTTTGTGTATGAAAAATTGATTTAAAATTTGGAAAAGGGCACAACAGCATAGCCTTCAGTGGCTTCACAGAGTTACAAACCAGCTGATCTACTTCAAATAGAGCTTTGGAAAGTATGAAGTCATGCTGAGGAGGGCACATGTTTGATTTCAAGATCTTAAGAAATATCTGATTGCAAAGCTAACTAAAACCAAAATAAAATGGAAAGCTTTGACTCTGTAAGACTCACTACCTGAGAAAATTGATTACAATTTCTTTATCTAAGCAATTGCCTCCAACATAGAACATCTATATTTTAAATAAACTATATTAGTTTGTAACCTGTAGGCATAAATACGTATTTTAGAGAATTAGTCATGTAACATATTTAGCATCTTACATGAAGACAAAGTTTTAGACCAGTACTTGGGAGCAAAGATCTAAAATTCTTACATGTGTGATGTGGGGCAGAATAATTGTTATCATGTTAAGCACCACTACTTGGTGTCTAGTATTTTTGTAAAATGAGCTATGTATTATCACCATTGCATTAAATACTCTAGCAAAGTATGGTTTTGGTTTTAGAATCAGTGGTTAAAATACAATTGTTTATTCTTATCATTGATTTATATTTATTTTCTGTTCGTTATACTTCTTTAAGTGCCTTTTGTATTTTGTGGGAAATATTTAGCTTACAAAGGTAAGCAGCTATGCCTCCTTCAGTTATAATGCCACTGTCCATGACCTGAATAAAAGAAATCAATTTATTATTAAAATACTTAGATCACCTCTTCTTTCTCCCACCATTGATCTCTTCATTACATAGTACCTTTTCACAAGTGGAGCTCCACACACTGTCCTGATTTAATGAAAAGCTATTAGGTGACTTATCATCCTGATTTTTAAATTTCCTATTATTATTTATTGGTGCATTTGTATTTAAAAAAATATTTTCTCAACTTAAGTTGCTGCTAGAAAAGCCATTTGTGATTACACTTACATTTACAGACACATTTATTATGTTTTCTGAAATGTATATTTCTTGAATATAGCTGACTGAGAAAAGTTACAAAGCCATAAGTGGCTTATATTCAATGTTAGCTAATTTATTAAAAGGGAAATGTTATGGTTGGTCTTCTTTGATTGCAGCTGTGCTCTACCCAATGTTGCAGAAAAGCTCCTGAATGAGTTGGCTGTAAAACTTAAGGAGTTTTTGAACATCCACATTTTTCCACTCAGTGAGCTGTTAAAACTCAAAGAACTTGTAAAGCTAAAGGGGCAACCAACCACTGAGCATTATGGCATTGCCTACCCTGTTGCAACTTCAGATAAAAACAATATCAGCTTCAGCTTCAGAGGAAGTCATTCGTTTCAGAGGAAACAATCTCTTCACACTCTGTACTGTTATATCTCCAGCTATTAAAGGCTGCTAGTTTGGAATTGTATGGCTACTGGAAGGTTCTGGTTTGTAATTTTTGTCTGTAACAAAATATTTTAAATACTTCATTGAAGATGGTCCAATTTTTGTGCCAACACCAAAATAAAATGAAATTGAAATTAATTGCCAAATAAATGTTAATAAAACTGGTAGATAGAACACTTCTGATAAACACTTTTTGAGAAAATAGTACCATAGTGATTTTAAATTTATAGATTCTTTATTTATCTATAGTTTACCGAAAATATAATTATATAAATACTGAATATTTTTCCAAACTAAGTACTATTTTGGAAGTGAAGGTATAGTTTTGGTTTTTCTTTTCTACAAAACTGCCTTCCTGTTCTTCATGAGAGACAGTTGGCCTTAAAATTTGTATTTAAATTAAACCATTGAAACTATTCTAAGGAAGTTTGTATTAATGACTTCTGACTTTGAAGAGGAAACCTACTACTTTAAAGAAAATAGATGTAATGTATATTTTTCAAAAGGCTGTTAATTGGAAATATGTTTTCCCTACATTTAAATGTTTGAAGGTGAATCTCATTTTCTGAAAGAAGAAATAGCAAAAATGACAGAAAAAAACTGTGTTTTCTTCAATAAAATCAGAAATTTTTGCATCATATGCAACCCATATAGGCATTCATAACCATTTTACTGAATATGATTTTTTAAAAATTGTATTTGACAGGATGTTGTGAATTCCAAATGTATGTTTATACAGATTATGCCAGAATGACACTTTTAAATATTAATTAGATGTTCAAACATGTTGCATATCAAAGCACATCTGGTCTGTGGCAAAATGTGAAAAGAAATGGCACATCAGCTTTTAAGATACATTGATAGGGTCACATAGATCAGCTTGTTCCTATCTACACTCAGGGAGTTTCATCAGCATCTCACTTTTTATGACATAATTTGCATTTTAGGAGGCATTGTAGTGCATGCTGACATGCCAAAATTTTCTCAACAAAAAGTTGTTATCTGAGTGGTGGAGCAGAGCTTCAGGAGTGGAATAGCTGGAGCTTTTAATTCCTGTCCCCAGGGCTTTAAACTTGCATCCTCACAAGAGTCTGACAGTTCTCAAGTTCTGGATTACACAGGCAGATGATGTCCTTCTGTTAAAGCCATGCCATTGCACAGCCGGCAGTGTGAGGTGCAAGGGGCAAAACTGAGGTCAGGGAACAGAAGTTCTGGTAGTTCTGCTGGATAATGTAACTGCTCCCGTGGGAGATGAAAAACCACGCTTTTGTTTCTGTTCTCAAAATGAGTTGTTTGTGTTTGTGGTGTGTCGACCCTGGCTGGATGCTGGGCACCCACCAAAGGCACTCTGTCACTCCCCTACATGGCTGGACAGGGGAGATGAGATAAGGACAGAGAGAGGTCACTCACCAAATACCATCATGGGCAAACCAGGCTGAAATTAGAGATATTAATTGAATTTCTTATTAAAATCAGAGCATTATAATGAGGAGTAAAATAAACCTTGAAAACACCTTCCCCCCACCCCTTCCTTTTTCCCAGCTTGACCTCCTTCCTCAGTGGCACAGAGAGACACAGAATGGGAGTTATGGTCAGTTTATCACCTGTGGCTTCTCCCTCTGCTCAAGGAGAGGAGTCATTCCCCTGCTCCTCTGTGGAATCCCTCCCACAGAAGACAGTTCTCCGTGAACTTCTCCAACATGAGTCCATCTCATGAGCAGCCTCTGTGAGCTGCTGCAATGTGAGTCCACTCTACAGGCAACAGTCCTCCCAAAACTGCTGCAACATAGGTCACTCTTCTGCAGAGCGCAGTCCTGCAGGCACAGCATACTCCCATGTGGGTCCCCCATAGGGTTCACAAGTTCCACCAGACCTGCTCCAGTGTGGGCTTCTCTCTCCATGGGTCTGCAGGTTGCTGCCAGGACCCTGCTCCAGCACAGGCCTCCCACGGGGTCACAGCCTCCTCTCAGGCACCCACCTGCTCTGGTGTGGGTCTCTTCCATGGGCTGCAGGGGGATCTCTGTATCTCTATGGACCTCTGTGGGCTACAGGGACACAGCTGCCTCTCCATGGTCTGCACCCTGGGCTGCAGAGTGTCATAGGTTTTTGACAGGACATTGCCAGGAGGACACACGAAAAGAGGGCAACCAGGCTCCAAGCTTAAATTTGCAAAAAGTGTTTTAATTACCTAACAGAGTTGGAGGATAAATGCAGGCAAATATAAACTTTTCATACAGTTTTGGTTCACTCCCCCCTCCCTCTTACAAACCTATAGTATTCACCCCCTTTCCTCCTTTACAGTCAACAAGCCGGGTGGTGGTGGGGGCAGGGTGTGGGGTCTCTTTTCAGTCCACAGAGCAGATTCTCAAATTTGCTCATCACCACAATTCTTCTACTACAAATACTCTTTATCTCTACTTATTTGTCTCTCTCTCCAGACAGTTTTTCTTTCTGCTCTCACCCCCACCCTCTTAAGAAGCAGTCTCTGCACTCACCCTCCCCCCCCCCTTCTCTCTTTCTATACCAGCAACACAGACAGGGGGCAGGTTGAGGGGTCCTCTGGTCAGTCCAATCAGGAAAAGAGGTTCTCTACTTAGCCAGGGGGTCCTTCCCACGAGAGACAGTCCTTTGAGAACTTCTTTGGCGTGGGTCCAATCTCACGAGCAACATCCCGCCCGAAATTCTGCTGCAACATGAGTCTTTTTGTCCATAGGGCGCTGTGCAGACTCTCCCAAGCCGAGGCCAGGCTGCTTCCATGCCAGGAGCAAGGAAAAGGCCTTTCTCTCCTTTGGAAGGCCTTTGCAGTTTTAACTCTTAGACTGTGAACTCCCACTGGTTCACAGTCTTTTCCAGGCATCCACCTGCTCTTCTGGCATGGGCTGTGGATGGATTTCTGCACTCCTGTGGACTCCATGGGCTGCAGGGGGACCTCCTGCCCCCCCATGGCCTTCACCGTGGCTAGCAGAGGGTTTTCAGCTCCAGCACTGGGTGCCCCTCCTCCCCCACCTTCTTCACTGACCTTGGCATCTCCATGCTGTTCTCCCTCACATTTTTTACCTCCACCTCCTCCTCCTCCAACTACAAAGTGAAAGAAGTGTGTGCTTGCTTTGTTTTGAACTTTTCTTAAATATGTTTTGAACTTTTCTTAAATATGTTTTCACAGAGGCGTAACTAGCACCTCCAATTGGCCCAAACTTGGCCAGCAGCATGTCCATCACCTTCAGAGCCATCAGAGCTCTGCTGGACTTGATGTAAAAACTTCCAGAACTTGCACTCAGGACACACAAGAGCTATCTTTGTGACACTCCCCACCCCTCAGACACCTCCCCAGGCCTACTACAACAGCTTCTGTGGGGTCCAAATTTCTCCTAGATGTTAAAAACACTTCACTGATGTTTTGGGCCAATCAAAACCACCACAAGAGGAATCTCAGCTCTGGCACCTGGAACACCTTCTCCCCTTCCTTCTTCACTGATCTTGGTGTCTGCAGAGTTGTTCCTCTCACATATTCTCACCCCACTCTTCTTTGGCCACAATTACACCCGTGCAATAACTTTATTTTCTTCATCTTAAATGTGTTAGCACAGAGGGGTTACCACCATTTCTAACTGGCTGAGTCTTGGCCAGTGGCACATCCATCTTTGGAGCCACCAGGGATTGGATCTGCTGGACATGGAGGAAGCTTCTGGCAGCTTCTCACAGAAAACATGCCTGTATTCCTCTCACTGCCAAAGCTTGACCATGCAAACCCAACACAGTCTTGTTCATCCAAAATCTCCCCAATGCAGTGCATAATACCAAATGTTAGACACTTTTGTTGTAGATCAGATGAACCACATACTTATGGTCTAAGAGGTTAGGTGAAGGTCCCTCTTTGGTCCTAGTCCACTTAATTTTATATAAACCCCTTTCCAATTTAAGGTCATGACATGTAGGTCCCTTAGCGACTTAACAATTACTGTAATCCTTTCACCTCCTTAGATGTGGAGTTATTTTCAGGATGGGTAAAACTTTTAAGTGAAGTCAGATTTTCATGTAAAATGATATTGCTCTTTTACAGCGATTTTTCAGCTCCTGAAATCCTCATATTATATGGAACTGGAAAATGCATGACATATGTAAAGGCATATCTGGAATAGGACTGCTACTGTGTAAATACTTTGGGGAAGTGATAAAGGCTAAAGCAGATTTTGATGTAATATCCTCCAAGATGATTTGATACAAGCAGATAAATTTAAGAAATGTCTTTATAACCTAAGAGTCAAAATTCGGTGCTCAGTTACCAGAAATAAAAAAACCCTACCTTTAAATAAATATTTCTTTTTAATTTATATTATTTAACATGAAGTGCTAAGAAATTTATATGAATTAACACAACTTTTTGCTGATCATCCAGTGAGATAATAACTATTTGTTTGTGGCAATAGCTAAAAATAGAGAAGCAAGAGTGTTATTGGCAAGGACAAAAATGAAAAAACAATAGTTTCTTTTACAAAATTCAGCAATACTAGCACATAGCAAAAAAAATTCAGATTCTCATGGCTAATTAGCTGCTACATTAATAACCAGTCCAACACTAAATAATAGAGATTTTTAATTAGTCTATATTTTATATCATTATAGTAAATTTTAGGTATCATGTTAAGGTTTCTGCCAAACCTTTATTAAATCAGATTTGTGTTACCACTTAAATGCATTTTTCTGCTTCATGAGTGCATTAAAGTTCTGCTAGAGTAAGCACTGATCGGCAACTTTTATAAGTTTTATATGTCTGTAAAAGATGAACAATGATGCCTGTAAAATTTGCCCTGCTTCCTATGCAATGTCCTTCCACAAATCTGTGAAAACTTTTCATAAATGCTTGGAAATAAATGGATACTTACTTGAAGAAATAATTCCTAAAATCATTAAAAATGCTGTTCTTAATATATTTCCTTCATTGTACCTGCCTTCCTCTTTTCTATAGTATTCCAATTTTCCTTTCAACAAATTCCCAGAAAGATTAGACAGAATTCACATTTTCTGAAAGAAAAATCAGTGATTGGTCAAGTGATTGATTGAGCGGCGCCCCAGGTAATGCTCTAGATTGTAGACACTTGCAATGAAATAACTAATTGTGGGGCCTTTATTCATTTGCCCCAAGCTAATCAAGTAGTGCCCACACATAATGTTTGTGTGTGGGCAGCTGCACTGGGTTCTGGGGTTGCCCTGACCTAACTCACCTACAGACAGTTATGGCATGGTCCAGTCCCTGTAATTATGGTGTTTAACGCATTCTGAGATTTAATTTTCTTCTCCTGCTAATCCAGCAGTACAAAGATATCTTACAAGCCTTATGCAATATCTGCCAACCCCAGTGGAGGTTTTGGATATCCTGACTTCTCAAAAGGTGTTTTTGTCTAGGTGTAAGTCAGGTTTACAAACTTTTATCTGAGTCAGTGGAGATCAAAGGCTTAATCCACTATCCAACCTGGAATGGCCACTAAAGGCAGTGCTATAGGCTAAATGTTGAAGCCTATTCCTGCTGTCATCTGCCCTAAAAAAATTCCATCAATGCAGTGAAAAAGCAGTAAAATCTGAGGAATTACCCTTGGGGCAACAATCTCCCTACAAGTATGCATTTTTTTATTTCCTTAGAGCTTTCTCTTGCCTTCTACCATCTTATGCCTGAACCTTTAAACTGAGATTAGAGGCAAAGGCGGGCACTTTAGAGCTCTTCACCGTTAAGAAGTACATATTGTCTGCATGTTATTCAGATGAAGGACTATAAAAGAAACAATTATACACTCTGCCACGTGGAGTGAAAGGCATTACCTAGGATGAACACAACTAATTAACATTTTTCTTCCTTGGACCTGCCTTTCTGCCACAACCGTATTTTTCCCTTAAGCATCTAATTTCATAATTCTTTCTGTTTCTCAAAATTACTGCATTGAGTTGTGAAAAATGGTAGTTCAATGCATCTAAAAGGTTTTGACAGAGGCAACATGTTTTGAGGGGGTATAAGATAATAATATAAATGTTTCTTCCAATAAGCATTAAAAAGATGCTTGGAACAATAGCAGTTTCTCAGTTCAGATGAAATAGGTGAAATCTTTGAGAACTAATAATGAGGAAGTAATTAATTACTCAATAGCCCAATAATTTTATTATCTATTTATGTGTTGTGACACAAATACTTATGAATGCAAAGAGAGAGTAATATTCAGACTAAGAAGTCACATTTATGGTAGTAAAATACATCCTATCTGAGGAATTTTATTTCTGACTATTAGGAAATTGAACACACTTCTTCCACACAGTGGAGTATAAAAGCTACTTTTAATTCTGTGGTCACTCTTTTCAATGACAGTAAATTACTCCTTGTACTTTTTTGAAAACAGGTGTAGACACACAGTAATTTTACTTTTTTTCTTTTAATGAATAAGCTCCCTTTTTTGGAGAGTAAATTATTCTTAGGGCACTTTCTAAATGGCTGCAAATTGCAGTTACAGTGTGACACTAAGATGATTAATATATTTTCTGCTTATATTTATTGAGTGTTTTGAAATTGGTGTTCCTGGTGAGAAAAGTGAAAGAAAACCTTATTTACACCACCAGGCAGAACTTCAGAGCTAGATTCATTGCTAAGAAACTGAAGAACACTATGAGTTTCTCTAAGGTATTAGTATTCTTTTTCTTCTACCAGAAGGAATAATATTTTGAGGGCACATACTGATGTTAAAATAATTTTTTTTACTCCTAATATGGTGAATGTTACAAAACCAGTCTAGGTATTTCTAGAATAAAAATACTTACCATTCAGATCATTTGCCACCTATCTTGGGGTTAATGATTTGTTGCTTGATTTTATTTCTCCCTTAGATGCTTGGTTTGAGGAATTATGGTTGAAATGTATATTTTTTCTTCTCACTTTTTCTTCTACTCAGGAACTAACTTGCAATATATCACAGCTGTCATTATAATGAGAGAAACATCATGATGCAGCAGAACTTAGTAAATTCAATTATATAGAAAATGCAGTGAAATTATTTTGATAGAAATGCACCTGCTGAGGCTGCCTGCTAGGCTAGTCCACAATTAGATACTGTGTAAAAAGTTATTAAAAAGTTCATTTAGACAATTTATCTCTCAAGTGTGTCGGGGAATATTTCCCTGAAGAAAGGGTCAAAACTCTGGAGAAATGTTTATTTCAAAAGTAAAGGCAAATTATGCAGCCTTGTGCTAGTAATGGTGAAGATAAACACTGTCTTAAAAAGAAATTCAAAGGTTTAAAAGATTTTATCGATGCATGGGATCAAGCCACCCATGAACTGTATGGCCTTGATCCATAGGTCTAAGAAAAGCATGAAAAAAATGAAGATTTCTTTAAAAAAGAAAAAAAAAAAAAGTTCAAATGAATTAATATCTCTATTGAGCATTCCACTGGGCTTTGGATTGCATTGGTAGTAATAACACAATAACAAAAAACAAAAGCAGCTTACTATAGAAAATGTCCCAGAAACAAGAGTGAAGGCACATTCTGCTTTCTCTGAAGGGCCATACTGCTAGCATTTTGGACTCAGCTTCACCACCACAGGACTACAAGGAAGAACAATTTATTTCCCTGTGTGAATGGTCTTTTGATGCAGCTCTCACTATTCCTGGTTGGTTGTGTCACATCAGCTACTGAGGCAACAGCTTATTGAGCTAACAGGAAGAAAAAGCTTTCCATAACAATATTCATACTTACAATTAGTTTATCACACTGTGCCCGTTCACTTCCCCAGAAAGGGAATAAATCACAAATAGAGCTTAGATCTTCAGGACTGATAGAATAGTTACTCTGTGTTTTTTTAATAGCTTATTTTGCTTGCAAGTTATGACAGCTTTGTGCCATTTTTCTCCTAAATGAGAGTGATTGGTATAACAATAGGACACATTCGCACAGTTGACACATATTTCGAGTTTAAGAACTGCTGACTATTTTAACCAATGTTTTATAAAACTGCCCTGTTTAAGTAGTGGTTCTCAGGAGTGGGAAAAAGACATGAAAATCATTTGCTCTAGCATGGTATTGTCAACTGCATGTTTTAAGTGAATTTTAATATTGTCACTGTAAAAACTGATTTGTACCTTTGGGAGTTGTGTCAAATTTTCAAGAGCATTTATCCATCAAGGAAATATCAGGAAAAGAAATCATATTTTCTTGGTGTTGAAGAATGACAATTCACTTCTTAAAGCTAGACAGCAGATGGCCAGTGTGCCATTGGCAATACTCCTCTATAAATGCATATATAAAAATCTAGCAAAAAATATATACACGGAGCTCTTTAGCAGCTTACCCAAAATTATTAAAGTAGCAACCAAAGAACGTTCTCATAGAAGATTTTCTAGAAGGCATCTTTCCATCAAATATATTAAATAAATGAATTAAAATATATACATATATAGTAAAATTTTAGGTATACTCTTAGAAAAAATATTATCTGTATGTTGTTTATTTAAGAATAATTTCAATGTGATACCCAAAAGGAAGACAAGTGACAACTCAATATGTTGTCTACAGAAACTGTGTGGTATGCAGAGAAGTCAAGAAAAAAGTCTCGAATTGATTTATTTAGAGAATCTGGCTATGTGAGTAGAAGATGGAGTCTGGGTTCATTAACTCTGCTCTGAAAGGCTTTTCAGAAGAATTTTGGTTCCAATTCAAAGCAAACATGGCAAGTATTTGAACACCATCTTTTTTTGGTGGGTTTTTTTTTTTCCCCAGCAGTTGGCACAAAATGATGCTGGGCTTGCAAAAACTAATGAACTTCAGAGATTTTTGTCTTTGAGGGCTGCAGTTATATAAGAAAGTGTCATAATTTCTGGCATTTTTGCATGCCTATCATGTGATGTATTTCAAGCACTACCTGAGATTTGCAGTCCATTCATATCTGCAAAATATCAGGGTGTCCCATTTTCATATACATATTTTATCAAATAATTTAGTTTACAGTTGAAAATGAGAAATATCTATTATTTAGCCTTGTTTTGTAACAAATATGAAGGTGTACATAACTGAAGAAGATTCAGGAATGCTGCTGATAAAGACATATTTTCACATAGAAAAAACCAGTGTATCACAGAGTGATAGATTCATAGAATCATTTAAGATGGAAAATATCCTTAAGATCATCAAATTCAGCCATTAATCCCAGCATGGCCAAGTCCACCACAAAACCATGTCCACAAGGTGCCACATCTTTTTAAATACCTCAAGGGAAGGTGACTCCACCACTTCCCTGAGCAGACTGTTCCAACATTTTGGTGAAGAAATTTTTCTAGTATCCAATGTAAACCTCCCCTGTAGCAGCTTGAGGCCATTTTCCATCTTGTTCTGTCTCATGCTATTGTGTATATGTATAGAAGACATTTGAGTAATTATTTGTGCATTTACAGAGCTCAAAATTAGTCCATAATGATGAAGGAGACTCAAACTGGCCAATGAAAATAATTATGTAAATACTATTAATGATTAAATCATAGTCTCAATAATATGAATAAATCAATTAGATTTCATGTCTTTTTATAGTATAATATATGCCCTTGTGTTCATGAATAATTGATGTAAGCAACAACAATGATGACAAAAACAACAAACAAAGATAAATAATCCTATAATATATGTTGGTTAATTCCTGAAAAGGTTAAGAACATCAAATTTTCAAATATCATGACCTGACTTTAATGACCCAGTAACAGGCTGACATTTGCAGTACCATTTTTATGTAATAACACATCACATGCAAAGATCAGCAAGTGCAATGTAACTGCTTATCTCAAAGGAGAAAAATAAGTAATAATGGTACAAGAGAGGTTAATAACAGGTACAGGTCCAGCCTGGCTTTTATCAGTCTTTTTAGAAAATGAACTGGGAATTGCTGTCAACTTGATTGGAAAACGGAGAGGAGAAATAGATACATATGGGAGACATCAGTCAGAGTGGAGAAGACTGGTCTGTGTGAAGGTTGTTTGCAAGGTTACCTGTTCTGACGCAATGGAAAGCTGGAATTTGCATCTCAAAGCTTTATTCCTTTCTCAACATAGTGTCACATAAATTGTCCGCCCTGGGGTTTTAATTTCACAGATGTCTAAGCTCATTTAGAAATTAAAGTGCAATAATCTGTGATCCACACTGTATCTCACCATTCTGTTTTTTTCCAGCAAATGCTACATGGTGATTGTTTCGTTTACACATCAAAACTGTACTCAGAGTTATGGGCTTGGGGTTTGTGGGTTTTTTTGTTTAATACATCTGTGCTTTTATGTGAAGGTTAGAACATTACATATTTTTTCTCTAATATTTCTGTTTTATTTTGCGGTAACTTCAGATTTACTTTTTTTTTTTAATGTTTTGTAATCTGTGTGGTTTTTACCATCCCTAATGAGTATAACTGGATGACAGATGCTTTATAAAGGTTTTAATTATCTCTTTTTTTTTTTTTTGTTAACAGAGATATTATCCTCTGAGGTATTGGCTCTCAGTTAAAGAAAAAAATCCATTTTACTGTTCAGTAGACTTTTCATCAGTTTAATTGTACTGTGAATCCTAGTAAAATAGTGTACTATTGATTTACTGAAGGAAATGATGTGATTAATTTTTATTTTACACTGTGTTTTTTATTTCAATAAAAATATACATGTGCTTATTCCAGATTGTGATTGGCAGGACTGAAGACAGAAATAAACAAGCAATTCATCAGCAAAACTTGAGCAAATATTAGCATGTAAGGATACAGCTGCAACCTCCCCACATTAGGAGCATAATTAAAAAAATAAATTAGATATATAGTTTTTATATATAGGTCCCCCAGTTCCAAATATCCAAAGAAATAAAGATTCTTTGGAAATTTCTCTTGAAAGCCTCTTGATTTTGCCTTTGCAGATCATGTGTAGCAGTTCTAGAGTGCCAGAAACTGTCCTGCCAAACAGGGCACTTTCTTATTTAAAGCTGGTTTGAACAACCATCTCTCAGCTATGGCATCACTTCATGAAGCAGACATGACCTCTCTAATATTCTGGTCTGCCATTCAAACATCATAAATTGAAATTACATCCCCAAAAAATAATACAGGTTGTGGAACTCCATTACAGTGCTCAATTGGCAAGCTTCAGTTTCTGAAGGGTTTCCCATCTCACAGAGTTGCACAAACAGACTTCACAAATGTACTACTCCAGGTTACCATCTAATGCATCCCTAGACACCAAAGGCCCATTACATGTTTTAATATGGTCTTTAAAATGGTAGAAAACCAAAAATTACAGTATTATCTATAAGCACCCTAATTAGCCCTTTTAAACTGTGTCTGCTTGAATTAATTTAATTTCTTTTTCCTGTCTATCCTGTTTGTTGATAGCTGGCCAGACAGCCTTATTAGATCAATGGAATTGCAATAAACTACAATACTAATTCAAAGCAACAGTGAAGAGCATTGTATTTACTACTAATTTACAGTTAAATTAGAAAAGGTAAGGATAGGGTGAAAAAGAAAAAGGGGTGTTCTGACAGAATTTTTTATAGCCCTGTTATTGCTAGTAAATTGTCTACATCATTCTTGCATATCTGCAAATCAAGTTTGCTTAATAAAATCTTTCCTTAAGAAAAATGAATAGTATTTATACCCCTACAGTATGATTGTCATGAAATGCACCATATCAGAGGCAAACTGCCCTGAAGTCAGGGTATTCAGACACCCCATGATTTCCCCAGTATAAAGACTTGGAAGTTCTGCAGTTTCAGTTGCTACAGCATAGCTGTGAGGGTAGGAAAGTAGTAATAGAAGCACTCCTTACATTTTTTGGTTGGTATTTTTCAAAGTAGTGTCTAATTAGCACTGAGAGTAGTATTCATCTCACTTGACTCCAGTCATCTGTATCTGATCTAATTACCCTTGAATATCTTTGGTAAGGAAAGGAATAAGAATTTCTAGGGCACAGCTTATTCTCACATAGACATCGAGGGCTAATTTGAGATCTTTAAAGGTATCTGAGATGCTTTAAGTCATCCAAAACTTAGGGTTTGGCAGATGTTTGAAACTGCTTTCCTGATGCTTCCAAAAAAAACCACCCCTAACTCCAGATATTATAGGTTCTGCAACAGAATTCTGCCCTTCCAGCACATCAGTGGAAGACCATGTGAGATATCCCAGCCCAAATGTCAGTAGACTTGTTTAGGCAATTTAACTGAGTCCCTGGAACTGAGATGAATAATTTCCTAGCTGAGAACATTTCACTCTGTTGTCTGTGGAAGGAGCCTTTGGTGTCAGCTTGGATGTGTATTTCATCCCATGAATGCTCCTTGGAAGCTGCAAAATGACCCTCCTTAATGCTACTTGTTAGAGTTGACCTGGTGTATGCAACTCCTCAGTTACAGTCCTTGTATTCCTCAGAATTACCTTCGCATTTCTCCCTGACAGCTGATCAGGACTGTAGGAGCAACAGGGGCTCGACTACAGCAGGAACCTGAACAGGACCAGGTACTAAAAACTTCTGTCAGAAGTTTTATAAAATGCAATGTGGTGGTTCAGCAGAATAGTGAGAGTAAAGGGCTAGAAAATAATAGTCTTCTTCAATGCAAAAAATAATACATGAGGCCACAACCTGATAATAACCGCTTTTAAGGTTTTATTTTGAGCACCTCAGTTTTCCCTTGACCTGAGAGCTGTAAGACTCCTCAGAGCACAGTATTGTGTTAAAAAGGCTTTTAATAAAATTTTGAGCAATGGCTCCTGGAAGATATAGTGCTCTAAACTACTATTGGAAATAGTGAAAGAAGATAGTGTCTCAGTGCTGTGAGAAATGAGCTTAACTTACCACAGGATTCTCCTACAAACTGAAGAATTATTCTGTTTTCTCTCGAAAGATTTATTGCATTTGAAGACAGGAGATTCTCTGGGCATTAATGAAATATTGAGCACAATTTTTGTATTCTTTGGGTACTTATACTTACTATAAGAGTAAAATCTACTGTGAACTGAATAATTCATTCACTACTAACTATTGGCAGGCAGGTTTAGGCATCTCCAGGAAAGTCTAGCATCATGGTGACTTGGAAAGAAAAACACCATCACTCAAAACGTTCCCTTTTTTCTTCTTCCCCCATCTTTATATGCTAAGCATGACACTATGTGGTGTTAGATATTCCTATATCCCAGCTGTGTGCCCTTCCGGTGTCCCTGCACACCCCCAGCCTGCTCACTGAGGAGCAGAAAAGGTCCTGACTCAGTGCAAGTGCTGCTCAGCAACAGCTAAAACATTCCTGAGTTATCAACACTGTTTTCAGTACAAATCTGAAGCAGCCCCACACTATGAAGGAAATTAGCTCTGTCCCACCCAAAACCAGTCTATGTAAACCAGAAAGATAATATAACATATATACATAGCAGAGTGCTGAGAATGTGCTACCGTTAATTTCAGCAGCACCAGATAAAAATACAATGCAGCATGTTGGAATATAAGTATTCATGTAGTTTATTCAGCAGATGAATAAGCAGAAAGTGCTGTGAGAGAAATGCCCATGCTATGGCACAGGGTTTAAATGAGGCTAGATTACTAGGATAGCATTGTCTGTGTCTGTAATGTAAAAATTGCGTAAACTTCTGAAGACTTTCTCTTTAAAGGGAAGCATTCCCCTGTATCAGAGTATGTATATGTAACAGTGTGTCTATATTCTTCTGTATATACAGGATATGTACATGTATCAGCTCTTGTTTCCACACACAAGATCCCACATAGATCCTAATAGCATGACAAGTTTATCCTAGTTTGTTAACAGAAGCTTTCCATTAGTAAGAACAATACCCATCAAAGGCATTAATTATAATTATCTCCATTGCTTATCGTTTGCTCCTCCACAGTCTCCCGATTTAAATTAACAAAAAGCACAAAAACTTTCTACTTTGTACTTTCCAAGTACATTATGAAAGTTGACAATATTCCCTTCTTTTCTTTTCACACACTGTAATAGAGGTCTCTGCAAAGATACATTTTAAATGATGCCTACCAGCACTTCAAAGCGATCTCTTGCGTGGTAGACCTAAGTTTAGCTTAATCAATGTTTGATGTAATGAAAATCTCTTGACAGAAGTTGATATGCTTAGAAATAAGTCTCTGATGCTTCATTATATATTCACATAAAGGTGAAATTTGTGGTGATTATGCACACCTCTGAAATGTGTCTCATTGGATTAGCAGCTATAATTAGCATTCACTTTTATGAAAGTCAGCTTAATAATATTACTTTCCCTATCACAGATAATATTCTTCTTGGTAATAATATTTTATTCCATGAGCAAAAATAAAGAAAATACTATTATTGTGCAGAAAAGCATTTGTTGTATTTAATTCATCTCAATTTAAAAAAGCCAAGATTTTCTATTTGCCTGAAACCCTTTGCTGATCTAAATTACCTGTATATATAAACACACATTTTTCCCAACACCAACCTAAAATGTTGAGGAAGCCAGGGCTCCCCACAAGTAGGGAATCAGCTGGGGACACTGGGGGCTGTCGAAGGCTACCTTATATTCTATTCGCAATGCATTGGTTTTGTAGTGCAAATTTGTATCCACCACCTCTACTGGTAGACTGATAGTTCCAGATTTTTTTCATTTGACTTTGTATGAAGTCCAATCTGAGGTAATAATTTGTCTATTTCAAAATGTGGTCTCACAGAAGCTGTGTAGAGCTATCCTAAAAACACTATGTGATGCAGCCAGCACCATGCTATTCTCCACCACTGTCTTATCTTGATGGTTTGTAGCCATTTTACAGTTAACCAGCCCAAGCCATATTTCTCTTTTGTTTCTCTTCAGTCCGTAAGTATTTCAGTCAGTCTATACCATTGGTGATTTTCATCCAATTACTATTATTCATACATCAGAAACATCCAGTTATTCCTGTGAGAAATTCCAGTTCTTCTCCGTAGTGATGAGAATGTCATCAGTAGACCTCATAAGTATGGTCCTGGTCTTTGTGCCAAGGTCATTTAAGCAAAAATGTTTAATGTCTTCAATCGTAAGAATGATTGCTTGGAGCCTTCACCAAACAATTCACTATGGGCAAAGATTTGCATACATATGGTACCCAACTGTCTTGATATGTGATCTACCTGTTTAGACAGATCAAGTGAAATGAAAAAGAAAACTGGTCGTACTCATATTTCAAAAACACCAGCAATAATAGATTTTTAATTTACTCTCACTATAGAATGAAAATTTGAGGTTATAGTTAAGTTAACCTTAAAAGAATATTTTTCAGTATTATAATTTCATTGTGTCACAGAGAGTAGGTGAAAACAGAGAAATGCTGGGGGCTGTATCTACACATTTCTACCTGTGTCGTTCAAGTGTAATGGAGAACCAGATCAGATTCACAGCACTTAATTGAACAAATATGTTGTGCTTTCACTATTTTTAAACGGGGGAAATATTAGCTATAGTTATTTAAATGTGAAAATAATTTATTTTATAGATGAGAGTCTTTTTCCAGGGCTCCCATCAAACAAGTCTGTATTCAAATCTACACACTGTCATTGCTTTATAAACCTTTTGATTCATATTAGACCCCATACCCAAGTGTTTCCTAAAGTAAGGTGATTACACCTATTACTGTGGTACTCCTAGATTAATCTCACCTTTGAGGTATTTTCATGAAAACTCTATTAGAACAGGTGTTTTTTCTAGTCCCTCTACAGGCTTTCATCTTCTAGCAGATTTCATTCCTAATACAATGCTATAAAATTGTGTCAAAAATTAATCTGTTATAAAAAGAAACTAATATCATTTGTCATACCAGTCAGTGTCATGACCCACTGGTAGGGGCTGTGATGCTCCCTACAAATTCTCATGAGGCTGAACAAAGACACCAGACCACGTGTCAGGGAAGTCCTATGTTTTATTGTACAGTCACCAAAACTTTGGCAACCAGCCCACTATTTAGACTGAAAAGGTGTTGGCTAACAAGCCCTTAAATTTTTACAATAGACTTCCACAAGTGACGGATAGCAAGCCCTTTATTTTGTCCAGTGCATTTCAGCAAGTTCTCAACTCCCACGACAAACTCCTCAGAGTTCTGGGCTCACAAACCACAGCACACCATTACACAAGCTTTCCACTTCCACAGCAGAGTTCAATATGGAGCATGGAATAGAATATGATAGTTGTGCTTTGCTCAAGCAAAATATGGGGAAAAAACAATATCACCAGTTCTTAGATCCTGCGTTGGTGCTGCTGCGTGGATGGTCCAGAGCTGAGGCAAACAATGAGACAAAGAAAGTGAAAGAAAGAAGGAAAAAAGAGAAGCCAGAGATAAAAAAGAGCAAGGAAGCGTCTTTTTAATCTGCATCTTTTAATGTTAACCTGGTGCATGCCTCTTATGTAAATTAGATTTTTCACGTGTTTTCTGTATCATGCACAGCCAGCCCTTCTCCAGGAAATGAGTTGAGGGGGTGGGACTGAGCAAGAGTCTCAAAGCAGAGCAGGAGGTTGACTCAGAACAGCGTTGCCCCACCTCCCTGGGACCCTCACTTTTGATCACCTTTTCTGTAGCAATACTCAGAGTGTTTGAGACTAAACATGCTGAAGTCTGGTCCTCTGCAGTGAGTTGCTGCATATATACAAGGGTGTATGAAATAAGTAATATTTGACAGAAAATGATTGTTTAAAAAAATTGTTTGGCAGTTTTTGCCATGTAAAGGCCAGAGGATTTTTCACTTTCCACAGGAGTCCCATTTGTCTCAGTGAACTTCCTGTTATTTATCTTCTTTATTATGTCCTGTATTATTCTGTTTGCAAGTCAGATATCACTCCACTGCACTGTACTAAAAATTATAAATCTCTGTTTAATGTAAGTTGCCATATAGGGATATATCTCTAATTCATAAGCTGTTTAAAAGTCTGCACCAAAAAGAGCAGTCTTGAAAAAGTAAAGCTTTAAGTAATGCTTATGAAATAACATTTAGGACAGTGTTTATCACTTTAGCTCAAACTCTAGAAACGCCTGTGCTCTGTGAACAAAAAAAAGATTTATGGAGTGCTTAATCGTACTGAATTGAGAAATAGTTCTCTATCCCTTCTCTGGAAGACATTTCTGGACCCCCTGGAACACCAGTGTTCACCAAGGTGCATTTAGATTGCACATTAAAGTTTCCATATGGAAAATCTCAGCTCTGATGATCTCTGTGAACAGCTTGTGTTACTCATCTCATTAGAAGCAAACAACTCTGAGATGGCCGAGTTGTGAAAACACTGGTATTTCAATATCAGGCACAGAGGATTAGTTTCAGATTATCGTTTTAGGCAGAGTTAAAGTGGGATCTGAATTTCAGTGTCTGATTCACGCTATCAGTTGTTTAATTGTAATGCCTTCTTAATACATGACTGTACCTTAATATAATACACTAGATAATTAGATGACCATGTCATGTAACAGTTTCTTTTTGCACTGCATATGTTCAATCAGTTAAAATAACCGAGCTGCTGGAAATATATTCAGTATATATTCACATGAGTCTCAGTACAGTAAATATAAGATAAAGCAATTCTTGTGTGAATCTATGTGGTATTTTTCATTTCCAGAATCCAGAATGTCCTGTCTTCTACATTTCTGGGGTATCTTTTTTAGCATATTAATTTGCTTATTTTTTTCTGTCCTTAAGAACACTTCCTTAATGCTTTTGTTTTGTGTCAAATGTTATTTAGTTCATATACCCTTATTAGTATGCAATAACTTACTGGCATGGCAAATGATATTAGCAGCCCTTTATTATAATTTATTTCTAAATACCTGTATAGTAGTGACAACTATGTCATTTCACATTCTCCCAGTACTGCTTTAGGAGTTGCAGAAATCATACTACTATCAGGCATTTTTACCTATTGAAGACACTTGTCCTGCATGACTTCAAAGGATCATTGCACTTCAAAACCAGTACATGATAAGAATCTGTGTAGGGTTTGGTTCTTTTTTAAAATTTTATGTACAGCTTATTCGTTAATGTCTATGAAGACTTTTTTTCTATTAAAATGTACAATGACATTTATAGGAAGCATGGATTGAACATCCTCCTTTTATTTTTTTTTCTTTTTACTGTTGCTTTCTGGTACAGAACAAGTTATGGTGAAATTGACTTTCTGTCATCTTAATAACTATTAATGTATTGGATGCAGCGAAGCATCACCCTACATGATCCATCTTTAAAGGTAAAGTTGTTTTGCAGGAAGGTCACAATTTATTTATCCTCCATTCATTCTTTCATCTTTGAAGAGGAATCATTATGTAAACATTGAGCATATTTGTGAATTAATAACAAAATTTTGTGGGTTCTCTGCTTAAAAGTTTAAACTGGTAAAATTCATAAAGCTGGCAGCAATATAGTGAGGCAATTTTAAAAAAATTTCTCTAGTGACTGATACTTTTAAATATATTTTCAACATGGAATGTTTCAATTCAATTAAATGAATCTATGGAGACGTCTAATGATGTGCTTATTTAATTATATTCTTTACCAATTATATTTAGTATCTGTAGATTTTCCCAAAGTAAAAGGGGTCTGAAATCTAACTTGGATCAACATGATTTAGCTGGCAATATAATAATACTTTCAAGACAGATGCAATTATAAATTCTCAACATTTTGGAACAGTTTCAGAAGCAAAACCTTTATTAGGACTTCAAACTGATTGCAGGCCAAATACATTCCAGGTTCCAAAAGGCAAGGTTCATCGTGGTTTGCATTCTCACTAGGTCTGATATTATCTAAGTGACAGAAGGACAAAAACAACTCTGACAGAAGGCTTTTGTGATATGATTTGTAATTTAATTTTTCAAGTACCTTCATTAATCCACATCTAATTAATCCAAATTAAATTAATCCAGAAAGGTAGAAACAAACTTCAAGTTGGAATATAACAGCAGTGTTGCCTTTGGCTGGCAGCCTTTAAATGAGATTTCCTGCAAGCTTCTACTAAAAATGACCATTATTGTTTAAATTTCTTGTTTTGAATTAATCATAGACTATCAGTGTTCCAGGTTAAATGCAAGCACATGGAAAATGGTTTGAGAAGGTTGAAAAGTCTTGATTTCTTTTTGCTGAGATGAGTTAAGCTATTTTTATTAATTTACTGGGTTTAGGCAAAAAATTATAAGTTGTCTTAACATCGTTCCACAGAAAACATGGCAATATTCCTTTCTATTTTCTGCAGACTGAATTCAGTAACCCTACTTCTCTGTTTTCAAATCCATCTCAGTTTTCAAGTGCAGCTGTTTATCATAAAATGCTTGTTAATGGGCAACTGATATTGCCCAGTGGATGAGAAAATTATTGAAAAGTGTGTTACAAGAGAAAACAAAGTTTTCAAGTAAAACTTGTTCTCTTGCTATAGAATTCAATACGAAAAGACGTATTTTTTCATAACTTCCAGAACATTTTAGAATACCTTGGTTGAGGACTGTTAAGAGCTTTCTTTAATTTCTTATGCAATAGAGTGGCTAGTATTTAAGACTTTTCGTTAATAAGTAGATTTAAAGCCCTGTGTTTTAACCAAGCAGGACCTTCCCACATTTTAGAGATGCATTATTACCACCACAGGAACTTCAGGGGAATAGCCACCAGCAATGGCCTTAGAAAGGATCATTCACACTCCATCTCAGCCTCACATCTCTGTCTTTCAATGGTATGTGCCTACTCTGCACCAAGGTCAAACAGCTAGAAGATTGCTTTCACTCCCACATGCAAACTAGAAGGATGCAGCAGCTGCAGAGTTGCCTGTGCCTTTGGAAGTTGTTAGAATAATATTAACAATATCCAACACAAGGCAGTGAGCTGCCGAAACGAGCTTATTAGAAATTGTGAGGACAGTGACAAGAGTGTTTGCAGCTCCTCTCCAGGGGCATGAGTCAGCAGATAATATATAACCCTTATTCCTTGCCTTAGTGTGAGCATTTGAGCCTTTTCAGAGGAGGAGAGTAATATTTTGTTTTAAAACAGTCTCAAAAGAGTAGATGAGGCAAAACGTACTCAAAGCACTCTTGTTTGCACAGCAGGTGCTGGAGATGTGATACCAAAAGTCCAAAAGCTGCCTCTTCCAACTCACAGGAGAGTGTCCTAGCCTCACTCTTTTGCCCTTCCTATTCTGTCTTCATTAGTTTTAACTAGACTTCGTTACCATGACTAAGAAACTCAGCATTTTCCAGCTGGAAGTTTCCCAGGTATTCCCAGCCAGTTCATTATTGCAATGCTTCTTATACCAACCACTGTCTGGTTTTCTTTCTGTAAGAAATAGCAGTGCACTACTACCAAGAGTTGAAGTTGCAAATGTTTCATAAAACCTCGATTTTCATGTCATACTTAGAGTTTTTAAATGTCAAGAGACATGATTTAATAACTTCTTAATACTTTTACCTTTGGTATTTCTTTTTCTTAGTTACTGTAGTAATAATAAATGCTTTACAGCAATGCTGTTAGGAAGACTTTTTCCTGTAAGCATTTCTTGCTGAACTTCATAGTTTTTCAGCACATGAGAAAGATATTGAAAAAGATTTGGTTACACTGTCTTATTTTGACTGGTTTAAACCTAGTTTCTGACTCCATCTATGTGCACTTGGACTGCAGAAGTAAGAGGGAAGACACATGGCAATCTTTCATTTAGCAGTGAAAATTTGGTAGTGGTTCAATTTCCAATTGATCAAGCAATTCCATCAATCTACTTTTCAGTACTTCACACAATATAACCAATTGCTGTGATACTGCATTGCAAATTGATGTATTATTTTTCACTCCTATATACTGTATCTTCTCATATATGGCCTTACTACAGTTTCAGGGGATTTTCTTCAATACTTGTTCTAACTTTGAAAAATGTAAGAGCTTAACTTTCTTCATTCTCTTCTTGTACCAAGAAAGTATTTTTAACCATTATTTTAATGTGTTAAACCTTATTATAGCTTACTTTCCTCATCAGAACCCTTAATTTAGCAAGGTGTGACTTTCATAACCTTCTTGCTTCTACTTGCAGATAACTTTACCTTGGCAGAAAGAGCAAAAATAAGTCTGTAATGAAGTCCCAGAAATTCAACCATAATCCTCAGATTTTAGACATTGATGAAATAGAAGCTTCATACTGAATAGCTGTGGAAGAACAAGGGAGAAGACCATTACTAATTTGTTAGCTTAAAGACAGAAAATATCAAACACAAAGAAAAAAAAAAAGGTGTGTTTATGTGAGATAAACAGAGCACATTGAGCTAAATAACGTTTGAAAAAATAAACCAGTTTAAAGGGAATCCAAAGTAAAATGTTAAAACAAAATCTGGAGTAATGATACATTTATAAACAGTTTTGTTTTCTCTAAAAGTTCATATAAAAGAAACATATAGAAGTCGAAGTACAGGGTTTCCTCAATATAAGATGTTAAAATATTTTTCAAGATAAACTTCCATTCAGTCTGAATGCTAAATATTTTCAGTTTGCCATCTAAATGGCTGAAAAATATTTCTTCTCAAAGCCCTTCCTGCTTTTTTTAGTGTCTAATTGACTTTTATTTTATATTCCAAATAATGAAATAGCACATTTAATGCGGGAAAAGAATGTCCAAACTTCTTACATCGCAATTTCCTTTGCACAAGATGCAGTTCACGTGTGAGTTAAGACCAAACACATACTAAATAAATCAAAGACCTCATTTCCACAGATGAAACTGCAATATAACCATCAATGGTACTCCAGAATTGTCATTGTAAACAAATGAGTTTGTCTTTTCATTTACCATTCTTTCCACATCTTTATAGATGTCATAGCAATTATCAGTGTCCTGAATATAGCTATTAAAGACTCTCCTTGTTTTTCCATGTTTTTGAAACCCCAGGAACACATACAAATCTGCAGTGCTTGTTTGGCCTTAAAATAATGACTTTCATATGTTCAGAACATATCTAGTTAAAAATGGGATGTTAGGGATTACCCTTTCTAAAATTAATTTCCATGTATTATAAAGTGATCCTAGCTGCCCCTTGGCATTCTGCTGCCCAGCCCAGAGAACCACACCAGGTTTGTTTTACTGAAACTGCCAATTTGTCTCACTTTGAATTACAGTTCTTTAGTAGCTGGAAATATTAAGCTTTCATTCCAATGTAATTAGCTATACTATTCACCAGAAAAGTGTTTCTCCAAGACAAGGCCGCGTAAAGTAAATGAACTTCATTACATCTGAATTAGAGACAGAATCATTTAGACTTTTTTTTTGCTGAAAATCAAAGCAATTCCTTCCAGGTATGAGGGAAGGCTGGTATCTCATGGTATTTTCCTTCTCCAAAATGTTATCAGGAACAGAGCTTTGAAGACTATCTAACACAGTCAACAATTTAGCAGGTTCATTTTTTTAGGGAAGAAAAAGTGCTATTAAATATGAAAGAACTCTAATATGTAAATTGACCTAAATATGAGCATTCACTAAATATTTTGTAATACAGCACATTTGGTTTGCCTTAGTTTCTGTAGACCGGCTTCCAGGAAGACAGGTAAATTTTGTATATGTGTTTTTTCTAGTTAAATTTTCTTCCTTAGAATTTCCCACGTATTACCACTAAAATGTGTTGCATGTGTTAGCTTGGTTATTGAAAAGACTGTGGAAACATACTCTTGAATACATTTTTTCCTTCTCATAAGCATTTTATTAGGGTTGTAATGAGTAACAGCTTGAGTGCTGTAAGAAGCTTTTTCTTGTATATTGACCCTTGACACACATGAAACCACATTGTCTTGAATCCTTCTTTAATCAGAGGAAAGGCTTCTTCATCCAGTCATTCACCAAATAATTGTATGTGATCAGCAGTCAGATTAGCCTGAAGCCAGCGCTCCAGTTTCTCAAGAGGCTGCCACTCACACATGCACAAGCACAAGCACAAGCCCCAAGCGCCAAACCAGCCAAAACTCATTTTAAGTGTTGAAGCTAAAATGAGAAATTGAAGCTGTGGGATGCTTTTTCTACTTGTTAATACAGGAGGGAAGGATTAAACCTGGTTCCCTTAAATCCTGTATGATCTGCACGCTGGATAACTAAATTTCCATTTGAGTCTCAGCCCATTCATTCTATTTACTTTCAAGCAACACCCAACCCTTTAAGCACCTACCAGAAGGCATCTACCCCAGTGCCCCAGAAGTGTCCTGGAAACCAACTTTCAGTCACTACCTAGGAGTGCTGATGCAACCTGAACCTTTTCAGTCCAGGTTAGGTGAGGGTCCCCAGTGGGTCAACAAAAGGCCTGCTACAGTAATTACAGCAGAGACACCTTAAGAAGAGTCCAAGTCTTGAGCTGCTAGAGTATGAATAAGCACAAAGACTGCTAGAAATCAACAACCACTTTAAACTGAAAGAGGGTAGGTGTAGACCAGATATTAGGAAGAAATTATTTACTGAGACAATGGAACAGATTCTCCAAAAACCTCTCCAGATTTACAAAAGGTTCTAGACTCCCATCTCCCCCATCCCTGGAAGTGTTCAAGGGCAGGCTGGACAGGGAGTTGAGCAACCTGATCTAGTGGAAAGTGCCCCTGCCCCTGTCAGGGGGTTGAAACAAGATGATCTTTAAGGTCCCTTTCAACCCAAACCATTCTGTGGTTCAATCTGATATATGGGAACACCAGCTTTAATAAATAATTGTCACTATGGAGGAACATGTCTCTTCTTTTACAACTTTAGTGAAAAAACCTAAGCACTGCTGCTGTACCTTTGCTGAAACCAAACAGCACTTTCAACAGGGAAACCATATTTAAAGATAGATTATATTTTGGAAATTTGGCACATATTATATAAACCTTTATTTGGAGCTTGTAGTATTCTATTTGTGTCTTTTGCAATGCCTTTATTGCTATTTATCTTCTTTTATTTTAAAATAGGATATTTAAATTTCAGACTTTCATGGAAGGTGTAACTTTCATGAGAAGTGTTGTTCCTTTAAAAGGCATTTTCTTTTCTCCTTTTTCTAAATGGAAACATAGTATATCTTCCACTGCTGTTATAGTTCTACACAAAACTGGTACTCATGTGCTAAAAATAAATGTTCAATAAAAAAGAGATATAAATAAAACAATACTTCTCTTCATTAATGAAATGGAAAAGTTTATTTATGACCTATTACATAGGTTTTCTGGCCAAATGGTCACTGAAAAAAGTGTTAACTTTTTTCTTTTCAAAAGTGTAAATATTTTAGATATTAACAAATTAATTGGTACTCACTCCTGGGAATCTTCTGTAGTTGGTTTTTCATGTTCTGTGGGTCTTGGGCTTGTGAAGAGTTGCTTATTTCACTAACTCTCTTGGCTTTGTTTTATTTAAATTGGAATTCTTTTTGAACACTGTCCCATGGTAAGTGATTTGAGTGACAATCAAGTTGCAACAGCTGGACTGAGTGATCTGTATGCTCAGAGTATGAGGGTATGCAAGAGGAATTTAAGGACACCTGATTTGTCAGGCCAGCTTGTGAATGGGCTGCTCAGGATAAAGAACCATATGAAGTAATAAATTAAGCAGCCAGATACACACACTAAGTACCAGGACATAACAGAGACACTGGAAAAGTCCAGAGCTCTCAGATAAGTGCCTGATAGGCCTTAGAAGGAGTTAACCAAAGCTTTGAGGAGGTCCAGCCACAACTTTTTAAGTGGTAAAAAGCAGTCTCATAAAAACCTGCCCTGCAATATATGAAGGGGGTTGTTAGATTGAACAAAACTTTACTGTGGAAGGCTTATGGAAAAGGTCAAAGGCAAGGTAAAGGAGAAGTCAAGGTAGACTGAGGACGATGAATGTGGGAGGAGAGGGGATAAAGGTGTCTACATGCACGTAAACAAACTGCTGATTGATGCTTTTTTCTGGCCAAGACCTGGGCCTGATCACCACAGTCTGTCTTTTTATTAAACTCTATTTCTAACTTTTTTCCTGTGTGTGATAATAGCAAACTTCAAGCCAGAGCAGGTGTTAATTAGGTTAAGAGGTCTGGCCTGTTACCATAAGTTTAGCAAATAAGCAGTGAGGCACACAGTATGACAGTTTAGTCAGAAATCATTATCTCTTCAAAATAATTTTGATAATTATTTGTTGGAAGAAAGACTTTAAAAATAGTTTCTAAATTTGAGCAGTGATCAAAAAAAATTTTTATATAAGCCTTAATTCTCTACTTCACTGAAATCCCATTTACCCCATTTCAATATCTGTAAGAGAACCTGACCTGACATGTCTAGAACAGTTTCACAAGACCATCAGTTCATTTTCTACCCCTGCTGATTCCCTTCCTTTTCTAATATTAAAGTCCATGTAAGATGCTGGTTGTGAAAAATGTAAAATGAAGTTTCAGTCTTATATTCAACATATTGCGTGTGACTGGGAAAATGGAGTTCCAAGAAGTGTCATCACAGCCCTCATGGTACAGAGATAGATGCACAAGGAACAGCAGAGAGGGGTTTTGTCAAAATGGTGGCTCACTTGGATTTAGCCTCTGAATTTACAATTGCAAGTCTTTGAAGCTCTTGCCTACATTGAGATAGCTATGTTCTCTGACTCCTCTATTCTTTATTGAAAAGGCAGCTTTATGGTCCTTACACTGCCAAAATATTGTGTAGTAGCTGTGGATATGGGAGTTTTTCAAGAGTAGGTACCTGAGTTTTGTCTCAGCCTAAATCAGGACTGAGTTGGCAACTCCTGCTATAGGTTAGGGTGGAGTGGGTGGAATCTTTATTTCCCTCTCAAGCCAAACCTCTTTGCATACAGGAAGTTCAGATTCACAACATCCTGGAGAAAGCTTCATGATGCAACATGTTTCTGCAGCTGGGAATTAGGACTCCTAGCTATGCCTGACAAGACCTAATGTTTTCACCACTATTCCTTTGTGCATTTTATATAATTTGAATGTTAAAAAGAGATTAGTCTATAAACCCCTAAATAATTCAGAATCATTAGTTTAGGACCATGATCCCAGTTTGACATTTTTGGATAATCATAGAATCATAGAATTTTAATGGAAAAAGGAAAAGACCATAGTGAAAAGATAGAACAATTTAGATGTTGCAATAATATCAGCTCTGTCTGAATGAATGATGATAACTTATTAATATCCAGTGTACTTCAGCATAATACTAGGCTAAAGAATGCAGTACATCTTAAGCTGACTCCAGAAGGGATAAATACTTGTGATATATTATCAAGCACAGCAAGAGAAAGTTAACAATGTAAAAATAGTAATTGCTTCTATTCAAAGAGACAGGCAATAACTAATTTTCTAAGCTTTACAATTAGAGATAGCTTGCAAAATTACACTTCTTACTTCACTTCTACAGCCTGTCCTTACAGTCAAAATAAAATGCCTAGGGAAACATATAAACATGAAGAAGGTATTGCCCTGAAGAATTCTCATTCTTTTTTATTGTGGTAACTCCAGGGTCTTTTGACTTATGTATCAATGAATATTTGAAAGACTTTTGCGCTAAAAAGGACCCATCAACTGCACATTTTCATTTTTAAATTGATCATTTTGAATTGAATTAAAAATTCTTATTTTGAGATTGTGAAATTGTACAGGTAAAAAAATATTTTATCTTCTTTTACTGTGGAAACACCTGAGGAACATCACTGGCTGGATGTAGCCACAAAGATGATGGAAAGCTTTGCAGCAATCCCCTGTATATAATCCTAAATATGATAAGGTAGAGTGAGAGACTTCTGGTCTATTTGCCACCTTCATATTTGGTCCTGTAGCAGATCCCCTGATTTTTTAGTGTCCATGTTACAGGCACCACCAGTAGAAGCAACACTGAAAACTCTGCTCAACTCTAGGCACTCGTCATGCGCATTGCGTTTGTCAGCTAATAACACCCATTTCATTGGCTGACAGTATTTAATGCCCTCTGCTCCTCAGTGTCCTGCTAAGCTCTCACACGTCATGAAATCATAGAATCATTAAGGTTGTAAAAGACCTCCAAGTCCAGCCACTGAAACTCCTACATTCTTAAGATCTAATCATGAGACTCTGTACAACTCAGTCTTTTGAAGAGTGCAGTTCACTGCTCCCATTAACCACTTTCTGGAACTGGAAACAGGACTTTTGCCAGCTCCTAATGAATACTTCCCAACTGGGCTTCCTTCCTGCCAGCATGAAGTACATTGCCACTGCCAAACCCAGTCCAAAGGCTTTTTTCAGGGTTTTTTGGGGTAGGATTTTGGGGGTTTTTGGTAACAGGAATTTATCAAACCATACCATTCCCTGTAATCAGCTATTTTGGGCACTATTTGGTATAACATAAAATATTGACACACATGGATTACTTTTCACTGCCTGTGGATGGAGAATAAATACACTTTATAACCTGCCCCATTCAGCTTCATGAAAACTGGCGTTTTTCTCAGGTCTGCAGGGCTACCCAAAGGTCTGGCAAGAGGACCACTGAGATGATAACAATGCACAGCTAGATGTGGGTGAACCTTTTCTCATAGTTTCATACAAAGATGTGATGCCACTAGTCACTGTTCAAGAGAGTACAATGACAACAAGAAAAGAAGCAGATTCAAGTGATATTTTATGTACTATTCTTTCACACGTTTGTTAGAGCTAGTTCTGGGAGTTTCTGTTGAGATTTAGTGAAAGCATTCACTGTGTGCCACATTCCCCTTATTGGACACAAATGAAAAAATTACTAAGTTGTTCATTGTCTTTCAGTGGAATAAACAAGCTTCTGACAATTATGAGGATTTAACAGAGTGCTGAGATCACACATCTTTTACCAAATAATAAGAGCATTGCTCTTCTGTTTGTTGTGACTGTAGAGGAAAGTGGGAAAGAGGTAACAGCAATGTCTAGGAGGTTGAATGCATATCAAGTATTTGTTACAGTTACTTGTTCCTAGACAGGCATCTTCTTTCAGATGAGAAGTATATTATGTGCAATTTAGCTATCCACTAGAAAGAATAGTGAGTTGGGGTTTTTTTAATTTGTTTTGTTTTTAGTAGAAGGACTATAGAGTCTGTAGTTTGAAATCTATAAACCTGATTTCTGAAATACGGCAATATTTTGGGACAAGAACTTCAGAGTGATGTTTTATTTATTCATTTATTTGTTTATTTATTTATATATTTGTGTGTACACTCTGACATAGTACTTCAGTCATAGAATCATAGAATATACTGAGTTGGTAGGGACCCATCATACCAGGCACTGCTGACTCACGTGCAACTTGCCATCAGCCAGGATCCCCAGGTCCCTTTCTGCAGCACTGGTCTCCACTCTCATCCCCTAGATTACACACAACCAGGGTTGTCCTATTCCAGATACAGAATCAAAGGGATTAAATAGGAGGAGACAAAATGCTTGAAAAAAATGTTCAATGTATTTTTAGTTATTAACTGAAATGGTGAAGTAGAATTCATAGTAACACTAGACAGCAAGTGCAAAGGGAACTCATCTTTCTAGAACAAACCGGGAAATTAACAGTATATTTCTACATTGATTGTTATAGAATAGATTTAAAGATGACATTAATGTCAAATAGTAAATTTGAACACACCTAAATAAAACTTATAAATAAACAGTTTATTTACAAATCATGGAGTTATTTTTCTGCATTTCAGCAGTTATTGAATCTGCAGGGGTAAAATAATTCATTGTTATTTCAGTTTTGATCCATCTTGCATACAACACCTTATCATATAAAAACAGCACATGTCATAAATGAGGTAAGTTTCTCAGTGAAAAAACACCAGGGATCTTCCTGTAATGTTTATATTAAGGAGACTAAAAAAAATGTGTCTCTTGGGTAAATAGCATCACTCTATTTTCACAGATTAATTCAAGTGTGCAGTCAAATAGTAGGTACAGTTAAGAATTTCACATATGAAAATAAGATGATGTATCAGCTCATCTGTTTCCAATGGAAAAAAAAATATTTACAGAACATCTAAAATTGGATTAGAAGATCTTTTGGACTGTTGTGGTTTAGGAGAAGTAGACTGCTTGGATGATCCAGGAGACCAGTAATGGGACAACATGCTGCCACTATCTGCAGGGCTCTTCATGGAATCTAGTCCAGGTAAGCATTGGTTAAGTATGTAAATTTATGTAAAAGGAAAATGTACTTTAAATTTTGTTTCTAGAACTGTAGGGAAATACATGTTTCTTTAGGAGCTCTTACAAAATGAGTGAATAGTCTGCCCTTTTATTCACAGATGATTGAGAGTCATGAGCCATCTAACCTTTCCTCTGTGCCTGACAGAGGCTCTTTTGACCCTTGTAAAGTACTATTTTGTCTTGGAGCAAGTAGTACGGACTGCTGAGATTTGTAGAGAAAAACACTTATTTTCCAGCACCAGCACTATAAATATTTGAGCAGTTTTAAAGAAGTCTAACTCCAGTCTAGTTCTATTACTACTACTACTATTATTATTATTGTTGTTGTTGTTGTTTTGTAGTAGTAGGAGTAGTAGTAGTAGTAAGTGATTAGCTGTTGGACTGCACTAGGTGCACTCCTGGAGTGTCTCCCCCAGTTTGATTTCATCCTGACCTGAAGTCAAGAAAAAGGGCTTTGAAAAAACCCTAAAGGTAATAGAATTCTATCCTTCAGGTATCTAGAATATCATCTCACCCTTCATCTTACAGCAAAAGAGTGAGAAGGAAAAACTAGTCAGTTATGCTAGATGTCAGAACTCTTTTGCTTATCCTTAACTGGAAGGGGTAGGAAGACTGTCCAATTTCTGACAAAATCAAATTGTAAAAATGGACAGACTTGGATGAAAGGAAGACTTACAAATGCATTTTGTGATATAAACACTCTGTTTTCTAGACACATCTTTACAGAAATCTTGATGGTCTGAAATAGGGCTGGGTGTAACAAGGAGATCAGCTGTGTAGAGAGAAATGAATTAATATGATTTTTTTCCACTGCTAGACTAGACTGTTTTGTCACAGAATGGTTGAAGTTGGAAGGGACCTATGGACCAACCCCCTTGCTCAAACAGAGCCACCTAGAGTCAGCTGTCCAGGACCATGTCCAGACAGCTTTTGAATATCTCTAGGGATGAGGACTCCATAACCTCCCCAGGCAACCTGTACCAGGGCTTGATCACCTTCACAGTGAAAAAGTGTTTCCTGATGTTCAGAGGGAGCATCCTGTGTTTTAGATTGTGCCCATTTAGCTGCCAATAATTTCATCACAGAAGGTTATCAGATTGGTTTCCAGGATTAGCTGTTTGATCACCTCTCCAGGGATTAAGGTGGGCCTTACCAACCTATAATTCTTTCTCACATAATTTCTCTGAAATAGGAAAGTAGGGAGTTTATTGAACTTTAACCTTAGAGACTTTTATAGCTGGAAACTGAAGTAAAGACATCCAGATTTCCAGGCAGTTATAGAACTGTCAGATTTTTCTTGAGGTGCTACTATTCTCAGGAGTAGTAGCAAGAATTTCATAGGTAATGCTGAAAAAGTTAATTGCCCTAATGCAGATGTCTAGTGAATGAAATTCCATTAAAAAAAGGTCCAAATGTGAAAAATCCACCATTTTGTGAACTGATTTAGCATATTGAGTTATCGTGAAATATCACTTTCTAAGCAGGTTTTTAAGCAGGGTTAAATTTGAAATTAAAATAGTATTCTGTGATTAGGTTGAGAACCCACTGTACTGTTACATCTCTCAATATAGATATAGGTATAGATACAGATATAGACAAATACATGTGCATATATATGTAAATAGTTATAAAAGAATTTTTAGTATGTCAGCCCTCTTTCCCATTTTACTTATAACTCCTGTAGGTTACTGTTAGTCTTTAAAAGTAGGTCATCAAATTTTCCAGCATTATACTTCTCAAGCATACTGTTTAGTTTAAGCAAAGTAAAAATCACCAGGTTGGTAAAATTGAACTCTTCATGTCTCTAAACTGGATAATATTAAACTATCTGGGAGAAAACACTTCACAGCATACAGCTCACTGATGTTCAGTAGCATACAGGATTGGTATATTCTGCGTTTATTGAATTAGGAGATAAAACTTGTAAGTCATTGCAACAGAGGGAATATTTTTATTCATCTTGTTTGAATCTGATCAGCAGAATATCTGCCAGATATTGAACGAATTTTTTTTAAAATAGCAGAAATAAAACACTCTCTGATCCTTAAGGTGCTGTAAAAAGAGTTCTGAATGCATCTGTTAATGTTCTGGACACATAATACAAAGGCGTTTACTTTTTTTTTAATACATAATAAAAAAGAGAAAAGAAATAGAAGAAATTAAGATGAAGCAGGTGAGGTAATAAAATCAAGACACACAAAATTATTTCCTTATCTCTTGGGAAAGCACTGGAACCCCAAAGAATAGCACTATTATTTTTAACTGCTGCGTTTTGGTTCCACGTGTATTTTATGTATGCATTTTCAAAACCAGAAACAATTTCAAAATTCTGTCCTTTGATAATCTCTCATCTACAGTAGTTTTAAAAAATATATAGGCAAATGACCAAAGGCATACCAAGGATGTGCTTTATTACCTGAAAATTATACATTTGTTGCAGCTTCTTTCTGTTAGGACCACTTTTTGTAAACCAGGGAATGAATTCTCTGATGCCTGTATTTTTAAGCTTTTTTGGTTTTTTTTTTTCCCCTCCTCAGTGTAGTGCTTCTTGCTTTTGTGTTGTCTTAACAAATAACTGGCAGTAGGTACTGCTTTGTTCTCAGTGGATACTGAAAGTCCCCCCAGTCTGCTTGAAAGTTCCCTATCAAAACAGGCCAGGAAATTGACCTTATTCTCTATACTCCAACAACAAGAAGCAATGCAAGAAGCGAAAGAGTGTCCAGGGAGGTAGGATCCCATAACTCAGATATGCCCAACTGAAACTGGAGGTTGTTGACATACTACTATAGAAGTTCATGGTGTTATAACTGCAAAGAATAAATACTATTTAAAAAAATATTTGTTACAGAAATATACCAAAATTATTCTAACAAAAAAGCATTGTACCGCATGCACATACAAAGCTAAGCTAAAGTTAAAATTATTTGAGCAATAGCCAGCTCTAGTTGCCTTGATGGCTGCTAGCAATGAGAAGACTCCGTTTGGACCCTGTAAGGCTGCAGAGTCTGACATTATCAGAAGGCTGTGCCATATTTTGTCCTTGGCTTCTACCACTGAAGTCAATGTGATGGAAAAAGTCACATTTTTACCGCTGTTTAATCACTCGTAATTCATATCTTTAAAACTACCTTGCAGTTCTTAACTTTTTGAAGCACAAAATAATGCGAAACACTGTTTAATTTGTTTTCTCTCATGTATTTCCTGCTAGATTTTACATTACAATTAATTAGTTGACTTTGTTTTTGCAAACTCTACTTTTTGGCTTATTCACGAAGGACTGAGTAAGAATACATTCATTTAATTCAGGAAAATTATGGTCTGGTAGGAAACTCCTTTCTTTTCCCACCTCCCCCTGAATCTGATGAAAAGGGCATGGCATTGAAATAGCATCCAGACATCTCTTGCCAATTGATGCTTTAGTAACATTTTGATCAATGTGTCTGCCTCTTCATCCAGGAGCCATAGGAGGTAGGAAACTGATAATTAGCGATGCGGTTCAAAAGATCACATGAAACTGTCTGTCACAGGAAAATGAGCACTTTCTGTTTTACTGCTGCTGTGAGATGTGCTTAAGAAATATCTTCTCAAACTAAATTGTAAAAGGCTCTTTTGTTGGTTTCTTCTTTCCTGTTTTTAGATAGAAGTCTTTTTCATGTGTTTGGCCTTGTTGTCTATTGTTTCTCTGGTAGATCTACTGTGTGATAAGCTGGGCGCTTTTCTGACAGTGATGCACCAGGGATACACATTAATCCATAAACCTTAATTTACAGGCATTTCCTTAGAAGTGCTGTTGATGTTTATTTGTTATTGACACAACACGGCTGCTTTAGTTATAACCAATTAATGTTGTAACTGCTCAAGTGCTGCACATAATCATTGCAGTTATTTCTTTCTCTTAGGTCTCAAATTTTCCCTTAACAATGGTTTTCATACATAAGCCCTAAGTAGACTAATATTTAGTTGCTGTACTGTTTACTCTTAATGCTTTGTTCTACTGACTGGAATTATAAATAGTTAATAAATCTTTAATTAACTAGAACTGTTTTTCATTAATAAAAAACTCAGTTTATACAAAAGTATACAATTTTGGAATTTCTGTTTGCATTACACTCAGCTGGTTATTTGAAGAAATGAGATTAGCTAATGTGATTTAAATAAGGAATCAGTACTGGTTATGTTAACTTATTGGACATTTTTTATTTTGGGTTTGTTTTTTTTTTGTTGTTGTTAACTTGGAGTTGTTTGGTTTGGTTTGGATTTGGTTGTCTAAGCTGTGCCCTAAAGAATCAAAAGAAAATAAAGAAAATTAGTTAAAATTTCTTAGAGGCTGAGTGGTGATGGATGCTGTTTTTGATGACAATCATTGTCTTAAATTATCTAATACACAGGGTATTCACATGAAGCACCCCTTAATGTTCAGGTCCCAGTTCAAGGTACTACAAAACTGAGATTTGAACACTGAGTGCATCTGTGCGTGTGTGCGCGTAAAAGTACTTAAATATGAGTCATACAATGAAAAGTCTTACATGCCTACCCCTCTGCCTACGCCTGCACCTAGACATAGGCCTATTTTACTCTACAAAATGCCATTACTGGTTTATTTTTCACCATTCTATTTAAAATTATAATAAATTTAATGTTCCTTAAGTAACTGAAATGTAGCATCAGTGTAGTCATTAATTGATGCAAATTCGTTGGAGTACTGCACCACTGATGCTGCTTACTTTTCCTCAAAAAGGAGAAAAGCACAGCAGTTACTCACTTGGGGATGAAGAAAAGCAATCTATGCCAAGAACATTTTACCACTGGTACTTTGAATCATAGAAACATAGGATAACCTGAGTTGGAAGTGACCCACAAGGACCGTTGAGTCCAACTCTTAGCCCTGCACAGAACAGCCTCAAGAATCACACCATGTGCCTGAGAGCATTGTCCAAACACTTCTTGAACTCTGTGAGGCTGGTGCTGTAACCACTTGCTGGGGAGCCTGTTCCAGTGCCCAGCCACTCTCTGGATGAAGAACCTTTTTGTGATACTCAAACTTAACCTCCTTTGAGCTTCATGCTGTTCCCTCCAGTCCTGTCACTGGTCATGGTAAAATACTAGGTGGGCAATCTGGAAGACAAAGCAATTCCCTAGGTATTAAGTCCATAGCAGTATGAGCTTGTACACCCATATTTCAAAATTACTTGGAGACAATAATTGGGTTTAGCACTTTCACATCAGGCAATACCACTTTAGAAATGAGCCATGGAAACTCTCAGTGGCTTTCTCTACAGAGCAAATCTAGGTGTTCATTTTAGAATAGATAGTTATATTTGGACATAAATGCCCTGCAGTGCTGCTCAGTTTTTTCAGTGTGTTCTTCCTCGAGTTATGTTGTGCTCTTACACTTGGATGTCAGTCAGTAGAATTGCTTTCACTGTCTGTTTCATTCCTTTCACGGTCATGTAGACTTGCTCTGCAGTCATAGGGAAGAAATAGACCCTTTCAGAGGATTATTATTCCTCCCAATTATTTCAGATATTTATCTTCAGATTGAATGAATCACACTCTGAAGGTGTATCTCGGTCTTTTTATAAAATTTAGAAAGCCTGATGTTGGGTTTTAAGTAGGTTAATAATTCAGCAGCTAAATACATTTCGGATTAATTACAGTGAAGGTAAAATAAGCCCAGATAAGGGTCATTATATCTAAAACCTGTTGACAACCTTGTTGTTACCTCAGATGGAAAGATTATTTGGGCCACCACATGTCAGGTGGAAGTCAAAATGAACCCACAGACTATACTCTGCAAAAAGATGTGAATGTTGAAAAGATTAATCCCTATCAATAAATGTTGTCTTTAGTGTTCTAGTGATGATTAAAACATATAAATTTTCCAGCTTCATCAGGTGAAAAGATGAAGTTATCTTTCATTTAAGATCTGATTACAAAGTCCTTTCTAAGAAGAAGAAACATTTGTTAAAGTATTACATTTAGCTGCAATTTCTATTGTATCACAGAGACTTATAACAATACCATCTGATTCCTTTAGATTTCAAATTTCTCAGCTTGTAACAACAGTTTTATACCCAGTTCTAAAAATTTATAGTCAACTGTTATTTTCTTGAGGCATGGAAAAAAATAACAAGCTTTAGTAATGACCCTTGCCCCTTGCCTCTTCTTTGCTGCATTTGTATACCTTTGAGTATTTTTTTTTGTGCCCATTTTTTTGAGGACAACTTTTCCTGTGAATTGCAAGATTTTTTTACTTTTAACTTGAAATAAGAATATTTATATCTCCACAGTTCTCTATGTAGCGGTGAGAAAACTGAAATATATAAGTACACCTTTAAAATACACAATTAAACTTAGTTATGTTGTGATATTGAATATATATTTATCATGTTTAAAAGAGACACTTCAAAAAAAGTCAAGTTCACTCACCCAGATGGTTTTGTCAAGTGATCATTCATCACATATGCTATAGATGCACGTCCGAGAGCTTGCTCACAAAACAAAGCTGTGGGATACATTGTGAGCTGGAACCACACTGCAACCTTCACCAGGAAATTAAGGTGCAAAACCATGACATTAAAATAAAAAAGTATAAGGAATCATTAATTTAAACTAATTCCTGGATTTTGAGGGAGTGCTTACCAAGGAATCAAATATGAATGGCACATGGAAGGGACAGAAATGGGAGCTATGTTTAGACAGCAGTAATTGTGTGAATTATATAGGCCAGCATATACTAGAGAGAGACTGATTTATACTGGGATCCTGCTCAGCTAAGAACAGTCTCCTTCAGTAGGAAACATCTACTCTTCCCACTAAATCTAGAAAGAACCTAAGGAAAATTCTAGCATAATGACTTATTTTTTGACAGCTACGTTTATCTAAGGTAAGTCCTATCAAAGATAAGTAACATACAAGGTTTTCTGAAGATGAAAGAAAGCTATAAATATGTTCACCTATCACTCAGTTACATAAATAATGACTTTCCCTTCCCACTTTGGCCTCCACTTCACTATTCTTGCTCAGTTTTTAAAACCCCTAGAATGTCTCAAATTAAGTGTTGATTAATAACTCTGCCAAATGTCTGTTGATTTTTTTTTCCCCTTGAGATGGAGCAGCACAATTTTGCCCAGAAAGCTCTTGTCACTCATTTTTAACAAGACAAAAGAGCAAGACAACTTGGAGCAGTGTCTTGAATATCCCATGTCCAGAGTCAAAAAGAAACACCATGAGACAAGGGTATAGAGGTTGCTAGATAAATTGTTTGTTTCCTTAATATTTTTCGTTCTTATTATGCTTTTCATAACAGGGCCGGGTTTTGAATGAAGTGCTCAAGGTATTAGAGTCAAAAGGAATAAAAAAAGATTGTGGTTTTCTTTCTTTTTAATTCCAATTCTTTTCTTTTTATCAGGAGAACAGCATACTTGCTTACCATTAGTCAGTCTACCCATAATCTTATCTCTGGGACAAAACTCAAGAGTTCTTAAAGTACAAAGAAAAACACAGAAGGGTCTGATGTTTTGTGATAACAAATACATTTCTCTCCAGAGAATCTAACTCTTCGTTCTCCCAGTTACCTCATTCCGTTTGCAATGGGATCATTTATGTAATTCTAACCACCATAAACACAATGACCTGGAATTAAAAGAATTTATTTATATTTTAAAATGTAATATTGATTATTTCTCTTTTAATGTATCCATCAGAAACTGATGATATGTATGGCAGATGCGACTTTCTTCTCTTTCTGTCTTTGACAGCTCACTTGGTTAATTTACTCATTTTATTAGATATTATAATTTTGTCCTTCCTTCCTTCCTTCCTTCCTTCCTTCCTTCCTTCCTCCTCCTCCTCCCCTCCTTCCTTCCTCTGTTATTCTGCCAATCCATTAATTTTTCTTGCTTTTGCTCTTCTGATTCTCTTCCCCATGCTGCTGGGGACAGGAGGACTGAGCAAGCTGCTGGCCAGGGTCAACCTACCCCACCCAGCTGTAGTCAATGAAGACCAACAGTGTAGAGTGGGATTTAGTTACCTGAATGCACCATTTGAGATTCCTTAAAGTATCCTACCTAGACCATGCTAGTTCTCTATAGTAGTATGCTATACCTCTACTGCCATGTCTATCACACCCTGCTTTCCTTACCCATTCCCCCTCTTCCTGTGATGTTGGGGCTCTTTTTGGTGGAACCTAAGAAAATATTAACAGGTGAGCACAGCAGAGTATGGAGAGTTACTCCTCCATCCTTAAAATAGGTCACCTGAACATAAAATCTTTGGAATCCTTTGAGCCAACAAGCCTGATGTTGTGGTCCAGTGCCAAATCTCTGGTATGAAAAAGAAGCTATAGTGACAGTCAAGCATGGCAAATTACTCAGTGTGCCTCTATTAAAGAAATTGAATAGATCCCCAGATGCCCTTTGTGATAGATGCATAGTGTATAGTCAACCTCCAGGCATTTGGATGTTGAATGCTCAGAATTGAATCTAACCTTGTACATCCTCACCATTCATCTAGGACAAAGAACTGGCTTTGGATTATTTAATATTAATTTTAAGGAGAGAACAGCTAGAATTAACTATGAGGCTTAAAAACTACTTTTCTAAGTCCTTTACAAGGAGAAACTTATAAGCACTCTTTTTTCATTGTGTGCTGATATATGACAATATATACAGCATAATAAATTGGGGGAAAAAACCTGCAGAAGATGACATGATAACTATGCATATTTTATCTCCATAATCTATGTCTGTTCTCTGGGCCACAGAGTGATATAAATTAATACATTAGAATTTACTACTAAGATTCGCAACGGAAGACTATTCAAATCATCTGCCCTTTGTTTGACAGTGCATTGAAATCTTTAATGCAGACAAACAAAATAAAATCTCTTTAAAAAGGCAGATGAGAAGCATTGACATTGGTAATAGGTGAAGGGGTTATAATGGGAAAGTAAAATTTAGTAGACTGCTTCTCTCTTTCCTTGAGAAAGGCCATGCTAAATGTATAGGTAGGAGAATATAAACCCAGGAAATTTTATAAGGGAATGTGAGGGAGTAGGCAGAGGAAATAGGCTAATTTATTAAAAAATCACAACAACACAGCTCAATAAAGAAGTGTGTAGAAGGGTGGTCATGGCAGAATTAAGTCATATCTTCATGACAAATAAACCAAATAGAGGTGAGACAGTAGGAACCTAAAACTTTCTGTCACACAGTAGTGCAATCTGTCCATTGGTAGTATGATATTTATAACCCAGAGTCCCTATAACTTTCTGAGGTCTAAAAGTATCCAGACCTAGTTGAGATATGGGTATGTAATTTATTAAATACTATATCAGAGAAAACAAAATGAAAAATGAAATTAATGTTTTTAAAAGGGCATATGATTTTAACTCAGATTACCCAGAAAGAGGCAGGAAGAGATTTTTACAGGTGATGTGAAGCAAAAGAAACGTTAAAGCTCAGATGAAAGGTGAAACAGTATGATGCGTTGGACAACAGAAACTGAAGTAAGCTGGAAAGCACATGACCGAGAGGAGAATATACAGGGAAACTGAAATTACAGAAGGGTTTCTTTTAGTGAAAATCAAAACTTAGGAATAATTGCATGTACACAAGAATTGATTAGGCAAGTAAATTACCATGTAGATGAGTTGCTAAAACAGAGTCAAGAGCACAGAAGACAGTGGTTATGTCTCTGTTCTTACCCACATGACTAAATAGATGGGATTCTAGTCTTCCCTGAGGATTCATACAGAGTCAGTTCATAGACTGAACTTTGATGTGCTTGGTTGCAGGTAAGACTCTGCTTTCTTGGTCTTTTTAGGCAAGTGATATTTAAAGAAATTAACTCTTGAGCTGGATGTCATAGAGAAAAGTGTGATTTGTCTTCAAAATGAAGATGCAAGCAAAAAGCAAGATGACATTAAAACAATGTTTGCTTCTTTGGAATACCTTCTTTTTGCTAGACTCACAGAAATTTAGCAGCATTTTTTCCTGAAGAAATATTAAACAGCATTCATTATCTTTTTCCTCCAAAATATAATTACTGACTTTCTAGAATATAGACTTTATCTGTGGAAGGACAAAATATGTGTTATTAAAAGCACCTTAACTGGCTAACTTG
The DNA here is from genome assembly GCA_024500445.1 of Entomyzon cyanotis. Classification (NCBI taxonomy): domain Eukaryota; kingdom Metazoa; phylum Chordata; class Aves; order Passeriformes; family Meliphagidae; genus Entomyzon; species Entomyzon cyanotis. The sequence continues at coordinate 41,840,794 of JAKEPQ010001016.1, read as the reverse complement.
TAGTACTGCATGGTCTGTAATTCCATGTTCTGTATGCAGAGCTTTTTGACCTTTGAAAATGTAGCTCATAATATGTCTCAAAACCCCTTACAATAATTCAAACATTTTTGTGCCATTTGTTTCTTTGCTGTGTCCATGTGTGCACTGTGAAATGTTAAAGTGTCTTGCTATAAGGATACCACTCAGATTTCATTCTCTGAAGTGTGTGAACAGATAGGCACTGCATTATAGTGCTACTACTGACATTTCAATTCAGAGCCAAGGCCACCAACACTTTCAGCCCCTGCTGTTTTGTTAAATATTTGTCAGTGAAAAGAGACTGAGGATTGCTTTTCATATTTCTTGTACATGCTGAGCTACACCAAAGGCAAAAAGTCAGGTAAAAATCAGTGCATACCCTTTTTCTGATAGCAAAACTCTTAGCTTGCATATAGCGACTGTGGCCTTTCAAGAATATGCTATCGCCATGTGCACTGTGATCCTTTAATTGAAAAGCAGTGTAGGTAGATAATTGTGCAGATTAGAGACAGACCCACGATGTGTGCCAATTATGCATGAAAAAAAATTGGAGACTTTGTATGACAAGGGGAATAAAATCAGGCTGATATAATCATAGTAGAGACAAACTTTCCAGATAACTCCCACACGAAATTAGAACTTGTAACTTTTAAGTGACACAGTGGGGGCTGGTTTATTGCTAATGCTTTTGAATAGGCCCTGCAGGGCTTGTTCACTTTTAGTTTCTTGGTAAGTACTTTGAGCATAAATGGAGCTTAAATGAACTGGCATGATAGACTCTCATTTCTGTAACACCTGTAAAATTTTCACTATAGTCATCCCCTGCTCTGTCTCATCCTCTTGATAGTCCTGTGTGTGACAGTATAAAATTCAGAGACAGGATTTATTTGTTTATCTGTTTAAAAATCTGGGGGAAGAGGAAAACAGGAGTTTCAGAAACCAAGTTATTTAACAGTAGTAACCACAATCTACTCAGTGGACTGCCTTCTAGTGAATAGCACAGCTTTTTCACCGTCATACAGAATTTCAGCTAATTACAAGAGCTATTATCATTGCAGTGAGCCATAAAAATCAAGTACAGTTAAGTGTGTCTTAATGATTTTATGCACTGATGGCACTCATGATTTGTGACACAACTGATATTGAAGTGGTTAGTCATAAGCTATTATTTTAATTTTCTTTATTTTTGAGATATTTTCATTCATTTCTTCATAAATAACTTCTCTCCATCACCCATTAAAAAAAAAATTATAGTTTTTTTTCCTTCTCTGTCTTATGACAAGAAGAGTGATTTTAAGTGCCTGCTTTGTCAAGGCAGGATTGAGTGAGAAGCAATCTGAGAGCCTCACTGCGGCAACTGGGAAAGCAGCTGTGTGTCAGATGGGAAATGGAATTCTGGAAAAACCCAGAGATTTGTTATGTGGTTTGAATGTGTCGTTTTCTACATACATGGAGAAAGAAAATGTTTTTTCCTAAACTTACGGTGTAATTTTGAGGAGAAAGTTGGAGAATTTTCAGATGCCAAGAAATGTAAACTATGGAATTTCCTGACTATGCCTTTATTGTTAACCATAATGAACCTCCAATATGTGCTTCATGCAGCTTTGGGAAAAGTCCTCTCCTGTGCTTCAAACTTCTTTAGATTGGGTATGAAGTAGTATATCTTTCTTCCAATGTTTCTGTTTTGCTAAAGTATAAAGGGGGCAATAGACAGAGGAAACACACTTTGAAGTTAATGCTTAATATGTCTACTTCATAATTTTTAATAATATAAAATGCATGGTGTAAGTTGCTGATATGAACAACCTCTGTAGTTGGAAACTAAGACAATGGCTGAATTATTACAAATAATGAGTAATATGTTGAAGAAAAAACATATACTTAAAATTATGTTATTTTCCATGTTAAAAAACTTTAGGAAAAAAGTGTTTTGTGGGTCTAAACTGGTTAAAATCTGTATCACAATGTAATATTTGAAAGCTAACTGAATGTAAATATGAATGTGATATGAATCACAGTGGAAGAATTTAAGAATAAGGGGTTTGTATAACAGTGTTTTATTCTGTTTTAGAATACTTTGCTTTCATTTTATGAACTTATAAACTGCAACTCTTAAACAAACCTGTGATTAAAGCATATTTTCCAGAGAACCGTGATAGCTATCAGGTCCCCTTCATATAAATTGTTTATCACTCATTTCCTTCAGAGGTAGTTGTTTAAAACAAATAGACATAATGAATTATTGCCTAGCAGGGAAAAAATTTGTCATATGGTGCACCACGCTGTTTTGTACACAGGCATTCATTTAAACAGACATTATAAGATTTTAATGTGTCTTCTGAGAACCAGAGTGATACATGTTAGTAGGGAGCATCAAAATAGCTACACATTTGTTAAAACCAGATTATCATATTACTAAGCACTGAACGGCATATTTATAGGTATTTCTGATTACTTGATAAACAATCTCTAGGATATTTGCCTTGCTTTCAGAATCTAAGGAGCAAAACTTTCCCAAATAAAAGACAATTACACCTGTGCAATATGTAGATGAGAAAAAAGCACTCAGAGTCTCTGCTTATAATAATTTCCAATATGGTTCAAGTATATGATGGTTTAAAAGCTGTTTCACCCCAAATCTATCCCATTTTACTCTCAGTGTTTGTTTCTAACATACTCATTGGTTCGTTGCTGTTAAAACACCGATTTTAAAGGACCTACCTTTCACACTGATGTTCACATGGCTGTGGTGCAACTGGACCATCTTCAGGATGAAAAATCTAAACAGAAACATATTAAATACCAATGTGTAAAGAGGAAGCTCACATAATGTGGTCATAAGGTAGTCTGGATTATCATTCTTCAAATAAAGTCATGGAATGGTTCCGTTTAGAAGAACCTCAGGAGCTCTCCAGTCCAACCTGCTTAAAGCAGGGTTGGAGGCACTGAGGTCATGCAAGGATGGTCAGGGCTTTCTCCTTGACATTAAGAAGAATGTAAAAGGTCCAGGTTTCTGTACAGTCACTAAAGAAAGGAAGGCAAATTAATTGCCCAAGATTTGATGACACGTACCTGTAACATTGTCTCAGTACCAATTATTCATTTAAGCTATTAGCAGAGTAGCTTTTGTGCTTTAAATTCAGGTAGTAGCTTAAAAACACTCATCTGCAAGGTAAAACCTACTTCTATAGTTCTATGGAATCTTAGAAAAGATATTTTGCATTTAATTTTTTTCTATATGCAAAAAAAAAATGCTGAGTTCTTTGAATAATATATCAATGCTGAAAAAAAACACTTGAAGCACCAGTTGAGAGCTTTCTGAATAAGTTTCCCATTCACTTTTAAAATAATTTGAAAATTATATAAATATTTTTATTTTTTCTTGAGCCACACTGCATCTCAAAGTGTTATGTTTTATTCTGCATCATTCTGTTTGATCTCATCAAATGGCTGCGGTGTTCAAAATTATAATGATGTATACTAGAACTGCTGTAGTCTCTGAGGAAAAATCATGGAGATGAAAAATTGACTTCCCACTTGCCTACCATAACCAATCAAATTTTAATTAAAATTGTTATAAATTAATTGACTTCAGTAAAATCTTTCAAATGTCATGTATCTGTGTCAATATGTGAATTAAAGATGGTCTTGCAATGTAGTCACAAATAGTACTTTCCAAATACTGTGTAAGCTGTATTTTTGCCATTTTCTTTTCTCCTGCCACAGGTAGAAAGGAGCATTTCTGTGAAAAAGCTTATTAGTCTGAATGCAGTGAAAAAGATCCTGTGGGAAATTGTTTTTGAACTGTAGCACATCCATTGTCAGGAATCACACATTCACAATTTATCTTTGATAAATAAATATTTACTTAATTCAGATAAGTAGGTCTGTCAAACTGCAATTCTTAGGGCTAGCACTTCTGAAAATTGGCTTATGCATACACAAGTTCACTGGAGACTCTTTGTTCTTTTTTCCCATTATATTATTGAAAATAGCAATGTTTGACATATTTGTGCATAGAGATTTTTATGTTACCTGGCACTATAAAGGAGCTGAAACATCTGTTGCTAGAATCTAGTCTCAGCTTTGCTCACATTGTGGAAGGAAGGGGAATAATGACTAGAAAAGCCATTTTTAAAATAATAAGGGTAAGAAAGACTGTTGTTATTACTACTACCTTAAAGAGCCTGAGTATTCAAATAACACCAAAACATTTTTTAGCTGAAATAAATACATCCATATCACTTCTATAAAAATAAACATATATATTTACACGTTGAGAGAGTATACTATGTGAGGGAAAAATAACAGAAGTATTCAAGGCAGGCATCCTGTTTACCCAAGTGAAGCTTACTCAGAATGGGATTTTCAATGTTTTGACCTACATCAAGTTTTGTTTACACAAAGACAGGACTGAAAGGTGGGTCAAAAAGTGAGAGGGCTTGCTCTGATGTTTTATTTTCTTTGCATACTCTGCTGAATTTTCATCTCCTGGAATGTGCTTTTAATGCATTTTTGATAAATGATTTCGGGTTGGTAGGTTGTTTAGGGATGGATGTAAGATGTAGAGATATAATTTTCTTCTTCTCTACCAAAGCTGTTTGAATCACAGAATGCTAGTTTGTGTGTACTGGACTGCAGTGTTAACTGCCAATGTGAGGTATTACATATAGTTTAATAGAAAAAGTCCCATTTTAAACTTTCATGGTGAAACAAGAACGTGCCTTATATAAATAATTATGTTATCATAGCATGCCAGTATCCTACATTTTTGATGTAAAATAGTAATTCTGACCCTCATTTTCATATATTTTTTATCTTTTCTAAAACAAAGAATTACAACATTCACATGCAAATAACTTCTGGCCATTTTAAATACATCTGATTTTTTTTTATTTTTTTAAGACCAATATACAAGTAAAGTAAGAGGGAACACTTGAAATATCCATGGTCATAACATAAAAAACTTTTGGCTTTTTTTTATTTCTTGATCCACCCAGAAAAGCTTGGAGGGAGTCCCAAAGGAATTGTGAAAAGCAGCAGGGGTTTTATGTTTCAAATTGGTAAATGCCACTGGAAGACACTGCGTAGCAGATTGACAAAAGAACCATAGCAAATTACATGCTAAACACCTAACATTTTTAAGCATTTAATGGAAAAAATTTGCTTGAAACTGTCCTGGCAGTTACCAAAGTACTGCCACAGAGGTGGAAAATGCCAGCTTTTAAGGGAACTTCAAAAGAACTCTTGAGGCAAAAAAAGCCTGATGAGTTTGTAAGAAAGGTGTAGAGACTGTTTAGAAGAGTGGATTAACTAGCAGACAAACTAAAGTGATACATTGAGAAAGAGCTGAAATGTCTTTTGTAAAACGAACCCCTGATTCACAATACCCATTAGAATGCTCTTGGATTTAAAAAAAAGCTGACAAGTCCCCACTAAAGACTTGTAAAAAGTTTAGGAATGAGGGCAAGAAAAAACATTGGGAAAGAATAATTAGTTTTTCTAGATGAGGAGGTTGTTATGGATCTGGATGTATATATATCCCATGCTGTTCATCATCAACAAAAGGTTTTAAGAGAAGCATGAGTATTGAAGTGAACACAATTATTAATAACAAAAATTATTCTCATAGTTGGCAGATGCAAAGTGACCACACAATACTCAATATACTGGTGATACTACTCAGGAACTAGAGATTTAGACCTTAAGATTTTTATAGGCAGCTTTTTGAAATTAGCAGCATTCAGTTGGAATGAATATGAAAGAAAATAAAATACTGAGAATAAATATGAAGTGAATGGAGTAAAAAGCAGAAAATGTCCTTAAGGATCTTGTGTAAACCTACTGGATGAGTATAGTTAGGGAACTTCTCCCTACATTCCCATTGCAAATGTTTATATAAGATTCATAAAGGCAGCCAGACAATCAAAGCTATGGTGTGTCTTCTTCACATGTGATCAGTAAATACACTGTGATGAAATGTGTGGCTGATCTATAGTAAAACAAAACATTTCCCAAGAAAAAATGCCTTGCTTGCCCTAAAGTTAATTTCTTTGTGCTTCTTTTTCAAATATCTTATGACAGCTATTTTGTAGTCCATGCTTTTATCCATGATGCAAATATGCAATAAACAATCAATTTTAAAACTCAAGTAATAGATAGAAGCCTTGCTAATATAGCTACCCAAGTAGTAAAATAATTTTATATAACAAAGTAGTTAATTTATAAAAGATCACTTTTCTTAATTTTTTAGCAAACTCTAAAGAGGTCTAACTCTTAAAGAGGAGTCTAACTCTTAAAATTTGCACAAATAACACATAGTCTTCTGCTGTCAAAGCCTTGGTAGACCAAACTCGCAACAATACCAGAAGAGCTGATAGGCTATCTTTAATTGCTGAAAGAAAAAAAGGATTAATTTGTTTTGTAAGAATGTTTTGTTTGTTTCTCTATTTCTTTCACTATTTTGCATCAGTTTCATGCTAAAACAGAATAATCCTGGAGCAGATGAGCCACAAGGATTTCAGGGCTTTTACAGATAATTTTATTTCCAGAGAGACTGAACCATTATCAGAGAAAAAAGTTTGCCATGTCTGTTAAACACCCAGAGAAAGCAATTAACTAGATCAATGCCATTTGTCATGGGTATTTATGAACCATGTAAGTTCTTAAATTGTTGCTTATAAGTTCCTATCAATTCTTTTCTGTCACTTTTTCTAATATGCTACATATCTCTAATAGCAACAGCTCATGTTTCTGGCTTTTCAGTGGTTCAGCCTTTGTCATCATGAATGTAAAATACAAATGGTATAGTGACCAAACCGAGCCTTTATTTCCCTCATTTATCCTCATTCCACATATAAAGGATATCAACACTTTTGTCAGAGGACTATCCCTCCAGAAAGAAAATGTGAAACAAAACCACAACAGTTAGAAAACTGATAAAATGGATAACAATGTGAGAAATACAAGAAATAGAATGTCAGAAATCTCCATGTAACTTCATGAGTCGGTGGACAGGAAACTGACCTTTGACAAGGTCAAGTTTCACCTCAGTCTCAAGGATATTAAAACCTGAAAGAATCTTAACAAAAATCTGCTTGCTGTACTCACAGCTGGTTTAATATAGGAAACGTTTTTCAAGAGTTCAATATACATCTTTTCCATTCAGTCTAAATCAATGAAAAGGGAGCACCTTAAGATCTTAGGAACTTAACAACAAAGAGCCTGGACATTTCTAAATAAGGTTGCCTAATGATTTTCAACTCAGAGAGCTAAAAAAAGCATCAACACAAAATTCAAGGATGATCAATGATCTCAACAAAGATTCTGCTTACTAGAGAGATTTTAGTTGATAACTCTGTTTGATAGGCAGAGAAAGGGATTTATTTGTAAGAAGAAAATAAAAACTTGTATTTATTGGGCTTTCTGCATAGATGCTTTAGTAAAGAGAAATATTATCGTTGGTATTGTCAAAACTAGAACTTTGCTGTGGTTCAGCTGATAATTAAAGTAATTAGAAACTGACTTTCCACATCTCAAATACTGTGTTCAGTTTTGCACCCCTCACTATAAGAAAGACATTGAGGTGCTGGAGGCAATCCAGAGAAGGGCAACAAATCTGGTGAAGCAGCTGCAGCACAAGTCTTATGAGGAGCAGTGAAGGAGTTGGCAACTTTTAGCCTAGAGGAAAGAAGGCTGAGGGAAGACTTCACTGCTGTCCTGAGGAGAGGTTATAGTGAGGTGGGTATCAATCTCTTTTCCCGAGTAACAAGAGGAAGGACAAGAGAACATGGCCTCAGGTTCACCAGGGGAGTTTTAGACTAGATATTAGAAAAATTTCTTTACAGGAAGTGTGGTAAACCATTGGAAGAGACGTGCCAGGAAAGTGTGGAGTCACCATCCCTTGAAGGGTGACTCACACCCCAAATTTGTGCTTTTTTCTTTGTGGCTTGAAATTACTTTTATACCTTGTGATTCTGGGACTGGAAGTGGCGTGTTTGTAAATAGAGAAGTCCCTATTTCAGAAAATCGTATTGCAGTGTAACACTGACTTTTCTTACATGGAAAAAAGGCAAAGTATGAGTTCAAAGTCTGAGAATCATTCTTGTACAGACACGTATTGTAGACATGAAGGACAATTTTCAACTGGCCAAGTGCTGTGGCTAGCACAGGTTCTTCCCGTGGGAACATTTTGCTATATTTCATAAACAAGATAAAGTTTGGATGTTTTGCAAACAATTTCTCTGGATTGAGTCAGTTCGGGCTTGGCCAATTGGGCCCAGGGGGAGGTCTCGGGCTGACCAATCTGGAGCACTTCTGTAGACTCTATATATTGGAATTCAAAACAATAAAGTTCCTTTTCTCCTCTCTTTCCTTGTCTGAGAACTTGGGTCAGTCCTCAGCTAGCCGCTCAACAGCGACAAAGTATCTCTCTCTACGAGGTAGTCTTTTACCTATGAGCTTTTACCTATCTGGACATTCTTTACAGGCAATGAAAAGAATTGGGTTCTATGGGGCATGATTCATCTTCTAAAATAGACTTAAAACTCTGGCAGTAGATGTATGAGAGGTATCTTAATCAAGCTTATTACAGGAAATTGCCTAGTACACTTTAATACTATAAGTCTACAATTAAATTACTGTAATTGCTGAAGAATATGTCAAACTTCTTGCCAAGAGCTATGAGACTTCAAATGATCTTAAATTTAACAGCAGTCCAGTTGTTTTAATGCTTGAAAGAGCCATTCAGCTTGTTCGGTGTCTTCCCTAAATTTTTTTCTGAGGCAGTTTTTAGAGCTTACTCTATATCAGACTGTATTGAAAGGGCTCCTTCTGCATTCTTAGAAATCATCGATTTGTTTGGGGCTGTGCAATAGCACCTGTTCAGCTGTGTGGAATAGGAAACAACTTTTGTTCCCCAAGAAAATGAGAATCCAAAATTGTTCAGAGTCAAGTCATAGAATATCTCAAGGTGGAAGGGATCCATGAGGATCATTGTGTCCAGCTCCTTGCTCCTGGCAGGGCTACCTAAAATTGAGTCATATGACTAAGAGCATCATCCAAATGTTCCTTGAACTCTGACAGATTTAGTGCCATGACCACTTCCCTGAGAAGCCGGTTCAAGACCAATCACCCTCTCAGTGAAGACCCTTTTCCTAATGTTCAATTTTAACTTTCCCTGATGTAACTTCGTTCCATTTCCTTGTGTCCTATCTGCTCTGCTGCCTCCCAGAGCGAGTTGTAGGCTGTGATGAGGTCATCCTTCAGTCTTTTCTTCTCCGAGATAACCAAACAGCTGATTCTCATAACTTTTGCCCTAGAGACCTTTCACTGTCTTGTTTGCCCTCCTCTGGACACACTTTGCTGTCCTTCTTAGATTGTGTCACACAGAACTGCACACAGTAATTGAGGTGAAGCCACAGCAGAACAGGGCGGAGTGGGACAATCCCCTCCCTTGCCCAGCTGGCAATGCTGTGTGCAATGCACCCCAGGTCACATTTAGCCCTTTGGGCTAACTAATTCATATTCTGACTCATATTTGATTTGCCATTGGCCAGAACCCTGAGGTCCCTTTCCAAGGGGCTCTACAGTCTCTCATCTCCCGATTTGTAGATACAACCTGGATTATCCCATTGTAGGTGCAGAATCTGGCCTTGCACTTTTAAAATTTTATACAACTGGTGATTGACTGGTTCTCTAGTCTATCCAGATGTCTCCTATACCATATGCCATATCATAAAAATGCAGAGTTAGAGGAGTCCCTTCACAGAATCACAGAATCACAGAAATCACAGAATCAGTAAATCTGGGAAGGACTGCAGTGGGCCATCTGGTCCAACCTCCCTGCTCAGTCAGGGCACATGGCACAGGATTGCATCCAGACAGTTCTTGAATATCTCCAGTGAGGGACATTCCACTCTGGGCAATCTGTTCCAGTGCTCAGTCACTCACACAGTAAAGAAATTCTTCCTCATATTCAGGTGGAACTTCCTGTGCATTAGTTTCTGCCTGTTGCCTTTTCTCCAATTTTTAGCACCACCAAGAGGAATCTGTATCCATCCTCTTGTCACCTTTCATCAGATACTTATAGACAGTGATGAGGTCCTCTCTCTGTCATCTCTTCCCAAGGTGAACTGGCCCAGTTCCCTTAGCCTTTCCTTGTAAAAGAGATGCTCCAGCTCCCTTAATTGCCTTTGTTGCCCTCTGCTGGACCTGCTCCCGGAACTCCATGACTCTGTTGTACTGAGGAGCCCAGAATTGGGCACAGTACTTCAGATGCAGCCCTTCAGCCTTTTTCATATAGAGCCTCCATTTTTCCTTTAGAAAATACATCTTTGCCACAATAAATCTACATATAAGAGGTATTTAAGAATGGGATTTTGGGCAAAGCCACTTTTTAAAAAAAATTAATCACCTGAAAAAAGGATGGCTCCCACATATCTTAAAATAATTAAAATATTTTCGTAATATTTCAAAAATATTACAATAATTGCACCATAATGATCTTAAATATTAATAATTGATTCTCTATATATTTATTTAGAAATATATCTTGCTTGAAGTTTTTTCTTCTTCATTAATTGCTTAGCAATACAGACCAATGATGAAATTACTGGGATTTTTTGAGATGCTGAATACAGTTTAGATTCAAGACAATAATCCTTTCATGAAGCATGCAGATCTTCACTTCTGCTATAAATATTGGTTGTTTACCCGCTTCCTCTTTCTAAAAGCTTTGCTAATCAACTATCTCTGTGACTATAATGCTGCAAGCTATAAAACATTACAGAAAGATTTAAATAGAGAAGAGGATGGTTCTGTCCTTTTATCCTCAGATTTCCTTTTCCTCATACCACTATGTCAAGCTCTTGTTATCTGACTGTGTTTTCTCTTTCTTGTCTGGTCCTGGATACTTCTATCTGTCAGAATCCTGCATGAGTCTCTGTGGTGCTAGTTCTTGCTGTTGTCACAGAACTACACTGTGATCATAAGTGGTTATAAAAAAATGTAAACACTGAGGAAAGAGTTAAGCAGTCATCACAGTGTTTTCAGAACAAAGAAAGATATGTGCAAATAAATACATAATCCTGATTTAATTAATTTGTATAGTGCAGTAGAAGGATTATTAAAATAATGTCAGCCAACTGGAGCAAGAAACTGAAATTTAACAATTATTCTTACTACTAACATAGCTTCATATTTTCTGTCAGAGGCATTTGGCACTACAGTATTTTCTATATCTATGTGTATTTTCTTACCTGACTCATTAATAAACTTCTTTTGTGTTTTTTTAAAAATTCCAGCTCTCTCCAGCTCATAACATATTTGGCTCAGAAAAGTTGATCTTGCCTTGTTGTAAAACCATTTCTGATTATCTGTATAAAAATGAGTCTCAGGATGAGAAGTGTCATATATAAATTTAAGTGTTATGTGGTCTGGCTTTTAGAATACTTGAAAAAGACAATGTAAGGCCAGTACTATTCTATTTTCTTTGGGGGGATGGAACGTTGCGGTTTTTTTTCTCTTCCTATACTAATATGTGTGGCTAGCACAGGTCCTTCCCGTGGGAACATTTTGCTGTATTTCATAAAGAAGATAAAGTTTGGATGTTTTGCAAACAACTTCTCTGGATTGGGTCAGTTCGGGCCTGGCCAATTGGGCCTAGGGGGAGGTCTCGGGCTGACCAATCTGGGGCACCTCTGTAAACTCTATATATATGGAAATCAAAACAATAAAGCTCTCCTCTTCTCTCTTTCCTTGTCTGAGAACTTGGGTCATTCCTCAGCTAGCAGCTCAACAGTGACAAATATGTAGCTCCTCTTTTTCATGTAGTATCCAATCCTGTACTCCTTACAGTAAAATGTGTACAAATGTGCTAGACTTTTGACTGAGAAAGGGCCATAGCTCTGGTGCTCACAGAATTTACAAGCTGTTTGACATTGTCTTATAATAATTAAATTACACTGTTGACTTTTTTAATAAACACAATCAATCTCTTTCAAAATGTAATGGGTTTGGTGTGGGGGAGGGGTTACAAGGTGAATGTGCTTCCACTTCTTGATTAATTGGTGTCATTACTGGTTAACTGCCCTGATTAAATATCTATTTAAATGCTTCATTTTAGAGCTGAAATATTTTATATTTTCACATACCAGCTAATACCTGTTTCACTTGGTTTCATCCCAGTATCATAGCTGACATTTGCACATTTCTTTAAATGGATTGTCTTTAGCAAAAAAGTAATTTTTGGAGGCTATGTTAAAAATTAATCTATATTTTAAACCCAGGGTATTTGTGCAAGATGATCCCTAGAGTACTGATTCATCTCATCTCACTTGAAGCACTATTTGGAAACAATCTATGCATATCTGTACATTCCTGATACTTCTGAATCCTTTGGGTTGATGTTTATTTTAATAAAGAGTGCCTGTCTCTCAGTAACAATAATTTAGGTAACTTATCTCCTCAAACAGTCACCTTAGTCATAAATCTAAAACTAGGAAGAATTAATCTGTATATGATACCTAATGAAACATAATCCTTATTCTGTGGAATTCAGTGCCAGGCTGAAATATGTAAATGTTTTGACAGCATTTCAAAGTATTCATGCTTCCTCCAAAGGAAGCTGTTGTATGAAAGGCTATCTATTCATGACCATTGTGTAGAGTTTGATCTTAGCTCAATGCGGAATTTTTAATGATTTTTTTCTGGGCAGTCGCCAAATGCTATGAGATTTTTTTCTCCTTTCCCTCCAAATAGGACTAAATTGTAACATGATTTTAGGCACCTATATTAAATCTCTTTTGAAAATAATCACTGATGCAAATAACATCTTCTATAGGGATTTAAATACCTGAGCAACACTTCTAAATCAAAAGGCACACATTAAGGAGCTCAGAAAGGATGCTAGGCATCTCTGTGGGAAGAAAAACTTCCTCTATTATATTGCAAACTTTTTGGAAAATAGACAAACACTGAAAAGGAGTCCTCATGTTTTGTAAAGAGTAGGAATACAGATGGGATTTTGATTGGCATAGACTAACAAACATATGAGATGACTAGGTTCATAAAACAGGGTGAAAATCATTAGAACATTTAGTTTGTACACAAGGAACCAGCAAAAGGAATGAGGACAAAACTTCTGAGGAGGATCCTGTCTTGTTCACAGGATATGTGACCACTAATGAAATTTCTGTGTCTGTTGCAAGCTTAAAATATACAAGCTTAAAATATGCGTTACCAAATATTGTAATTTATGTAATTTAATGTTGACTTCTAACTATTCATTAAAGACAATTCTTATGATCCCTCCAGTCAGAGAAAAAACATGAAAAAGAAGCAACCCAAAATCACAATTATTTGAATATTAAAACAACTGTTTATGCCAGCTAAAATGAAATAGTTTTTTATTTCAGTTTTAAGCATGGAATGACCCAAAGAATGTGAAAGCCTGTGTTTTTCTCCATAATACCCTTGAGCTATGTTAATATTTTCCTCACATTCTTTTGGTCATATAAATATATAGGTATATTCTACTAGGGCAAGAAACACACATTCTTGCCCTAGTAGAATACAGTAGAACAAAGTCATTCCCTGTCATCTGACTATCTTTTATCATAGATGCATTCTTGTAAATGTAGAAAGATGTTAACTTGGTATATATAGGTGTATATATAGGTGTGTTTGTATTTATATATATATAAATAAAAGTTTAGATATATCTATGTATTTGGTTAACATAAAGAAATAGAAAATATAATATATATTTTATATATGGGATATATACACCTACAGAATATCTATAAATGAAAACATACTTGGTATATATTTCTAGATTAAGCAATGCATATTTCAAGCACAATTTGCATTTTCTAATCAACATCCTGACAATGAGCTCCCAAATAAACCAGCTGCTTAACAGCAAGTATTATCCAAGCAACATGAAATATTTTTTCAGCCAATTCCTTGCTGCATATATTCTGTGGTGAAGCTTAACACAAAGGACAGGGGCCACTGTAAACACACCGAACAAAAATGGCAATGTTGTGCTGAAATACACTAAAGGATAGTTATGCATATAAATTGTTGTCATTAATTCAGTTTCTGAAATCGATACAATTGCTCCCTCCTGAAACACTAGAGGTCAAGGGAATTGTATTTACTAAAATAAATTGAAGACAATTTTCTTTTCCTATCAGAGAAAAACTTCTATTAGCCAAACGCAAAGCAGAGGGGAGCAATAGCTTTCCTTGATAGGGAAACATCCTGATAGCCCATGTGAGACTTGCAGAACTTCAGCTGTTATAAGCTTCCTCATCTGTATATTATTTACATTTTTATACAGTCTGGTAAAGTGTTGGTTTTTTTCCAAATAAAATGTTCTGCAAATGTCTGAAAGGTTTTAAGAGTTCTCTGCCTGTCATTTAGGTACTGTGCACATTTAGCTGTTCTTCATCCAGGTTCTTTTGGCAACTTACTACTTACAGAAAAAGTCCAGTGTATATATTCTGGAAATATGTTGTGGCCTAAAAGACCAACAAACAGGAGCATTCAGGAATTCTCTTTATGCTAGGGATGTAATGGGGCCGTTTTTGTTGGAAGTCCTCAGACTTACACAAAGAGTATTTTACTTATATTTTAGAATGCGTCTTCTGATACCAGAAAGTATCAAAGTGTAAATTTCATTGTTTTTCTCATTTTCCCCCAATTTTCACAGAACTGATAAAATGGTATGCCATAATCCTTGAGGAATTGGTTCTAGAAGCTTTGTAGTTATTTTGTTTTTCTATAACAAGTCATTTTCAGTGAAAACATGTTATGTTCCATGATTATTTAAAAAATACTATCTCATCTCTTAATAATTAATAAATATACTTAGATCCAAATAATAGAAAATAAATTATTTCTTTAAATAAATAATATACTTTACATCTTAAATACATATTTTATTAATCCAAGATCCTCAGTTTCTCTCATACATCATATAGCGTGACATCTATATTTTTTCATATTAATTTACAACAAGAGATTTCTGATCCAAATAGGGACAGATGCCATCCTTATTTAATCCCTATATAGGTTACAATTGCATGGTATTTTATGGGAATTTGTGTTTGACTGTTATAAAATCACTGTGTCTTAGTGGAATGCTTCCTGTTCTGGAAAACAAAACAAAGCAACCACCACCTCCACACCTCACACCCCAAAATAACTTCAAGTTGGGGTCCTCAATTATAAGCTTCTAATGTTGCTTTGGCTGTTATTTCAACAAGGTTTCAGTATTATTTAGTTGTACTTTTGATCTTAAACCTGATATTTGCCTTTAAAAACCATGCATATAACTTTATGCCAAGATAGTCTAGTCCACTTTTCAAGACCTAGTGCTTGAAAATATCTTTTTCTGGAGCTCAGACAAAATCAAAGATTTAGAATTACTGCATTACATCAGTCTAAAATGTACTAAAGTAGGAATTTACATGGGAAACCCATGCTGTGGACAGTAAAAGTAAGAAGGCTAAGTGGGAAGAGAGCTCTTGAATAAATCAATTCCAAATTAATCAATCTCAAACGAGTAAATCCCTCTAACATTCAGACATAAAATACAACTGGTGTTGAATTACTTTTTATTACTGATAACATGGGAGCCAAATGCATGAAGAGATTATGCTCTAAAAATAATATTGAAAAGACTTAACATATTTGTTTTAAACTGAAGAAACCTAAACAATAGAAAGTAATTCCAGAATCTGAGCCTGGATTTTCTTGTGTGATTTTTGTGCTCAGTGCCCAGAGCCTGACCATAGCAGTGCAGAAGGAAGAGTATTAAAACAAAGATTAAGATCGCCTGTGCTAGATGTCTGAGCAGTCAGAGATCAGCCCTGCTACCCAGAATCCTTCCACCCTCCCTGGTCTCTGCTGCCAGAGTGCATTTCCCTATCACCACAAAATGAACACCTGATTTTTAGCTCTTGCTAAGAGGGTGTCCTGCATCAATGTTGAGGGAGAAGTTGGGAAAGAGATAATGCTTCAAGGAGGAGGTCCCATTTTTCAGGTTTAAAAAAAAAAAAAAAAAAAAAAAAAAGTTTATTTAACTTAATAAAACTTCTTCCTTTTCCATTATATGCTCATGAAGTGCAGCTGGATCAGATGACCTCCAAAAGCCCCTTCCAACATCAACCATTCTGTGATTCCATAGTTCTGTAGGCTTTAGTTCTGTCAAACCAGGTAGAAAGTTCATGTATGTTTATTCAGGACATAAAAATAAATATCAAACTTTGTAATTGAGACTTGACACTGATACTAAGGGTTTGTTGTGGGCACTCCACATGTTTTAATCTGCTGATAATCTTTCATTTATTTCTTCTATCTTGCTCTTTCTACAAAAAGTTTACATGGAAATGACTGAACAATATTATTACATCAAACAGAAAAATGATGCAATTCTATGTGAAGGCACCACGTTGAATATACATTACCAACAGTTATTTAGGGCTAATTTCTTTTCCAGATTATAAATATGTATGCAATACTGCCTAAAGTATGAGCAAAAGTAGAAGTTATTTGATTCATTCTAAAGAAAACATCTAGTTTTTTTTTCATCTCAACACCACTGAGACTGTATTTTTGAGTAAATATCCATTTACTATAACAAAAGATTTGATAACTAGTTCACATGAAAACCTTGCATATATATACTTAAACAGGGGTGATGAAAACACAGGACTAAATTACTCCTGTAAGTTATATAGGCAATGGGAAGATATATTTTTAAAAAGTCTGTTTTATCCTGAACAAGGTACCTGTTATGTATCAGAAAAATGCAGCTCAAGAATGCAGTTTGCATGCTCTGTAGGGAACTAGCCCAGGTACAAACATCTTCTCTGAAAATCTACAAAAAGCTGAATGTCTGTTATTTGATAATTAGACCAGAAGTCATATACTGGTAAACTACAAGGAAGCACATACTGTACAAAATATCCTTGCTGATGCTTGAAGCACAATATTATTACCAGGGAAGGAAAAAACAAGCAAGCAAACAAAACACCTGCAGAGTGTGATAACCATTCAATTTCTGAAATAAAAACACCTCAGGGTAAATATTTAAAACACAAATAATTTCTCAAGCTATTGTTCAGGGGATGCAACATGTCAAACGTTCACAATTAAAGAAAGTAAAATCTGAAAGTAATTTACATGTGTTATTGTTGATAGAAGCTAACAACAGGGACATTATCTTTCCTTTCAGAGTAATTTGTTTGATGCTGTTTCTTCTACTGTCTTTTAAAGTGTCTTATCTAAAGTGAGTAGTTATTGCTATGAGGCTATTTGCTGTACCCAAGGTCAAATTTAGAAATAGGTCTTTGCAAGATTATTCTTAATGTCTGAAAGTCTCTCCTCCTTGTGTAAGCCAAACAGATGTCTGTGTTTGTCTTCATACCAGCCAAAACAATTCCATCTTTCCTATATGTGTATTTCTTCATTCATTCTTTCCAGCTGCTTTCTTCTCCCTCGGGTCAGTGCCTTACATGCCTCAGGATTCTCCACTTCTCACTTGTGCAATTTCCTTTTTCTTATGACTTGGGTGAGTTGCATCTGATATATGCTGTGTAATCTGGAAATCAGTTCCCATATATTCCTATCTGAAATACATCCCAGTTCTCACCAAGGACTTGATATTAGATATGGAAACATAGGCAATAAAGTTAAGAGGAATAAATGTATAGAAATGAAAATTACCAGTGCTAACACAGAAATAAAACTAAATAAGCACAATGCACTAAATTCAGTTTTCTCCAGAAAAGTGAATTATATGTTACTGCCTATTCTGACACAGGTGACATTTGAAACCAAAAGCATTTTGAATAAAATAATTTTAAAATCTGGAGTATTATCATATGTCTGAAGAATAGCAAATGCTTAAGTAGTTGGGAGAAGCAATCCAGGCAATCTCAAAAGGCTAAGATTTAGATTACATTAGAAATAAATGAGAAAAATACTGCATTGATTTACAAATATAAATAATGCCAGAATAATCTAATATATATATATATATATACACACACACATATATATATGTACACTGAGCCTCTAAAACAAGAAAATACAGCAAACTTTATCATCTGGATTTCAGCAATATAATATATTGGTGCCACGTGAGATTTCATATCTCAAGGTAGAAAAATGGCGATTAATTAAAGTACTATGAAATTTGTAAAGAGCTGAAAAAAATTGTGATAGCAACTGGTCCATCAGGAGAACTACAGAGCTGAAATGCTAGCAGTGGGGTTACTTAAGATTACCTTTGAGACTAAACTTACACAGTTTTTCAGTAAGAATTTAAGGACAGTATACAGGAAAACTCGGAGGAAATGTTTGCCTAAGTTGGAAGCACCATTTATATTTAAGACAATAGGAAAGTTACTTTCCTTGAGAACTGGATCAGTGACAATATCATGAAACTTAATTATGTTAAACACAGAACAGAGACATATCTGCAAGGAAGATGCTTTGCTATAAACTGCAAATTTTTCTGCTGGAAATGAAAAAATCAGACAAAGATTTGATATGAGGATTAATCTGATACATCTGATGAATGGCAAAATGCAATCTGAAAGTTGTTAGAGGAAAGAATTGTATTAAAATATTGTATTTCTATTAAATAATGTAATACAAGATCTTAAGGTATCATCTATAGTCCTGTGTGTACTTATTTTAAAAAAGGTTAATTTTAAAAGGAAGAGATGCAGAAATGGCTTTTAACAAAATCAGGAGAATGAAGACCATTTTATTCTATAAAAGGAGAGTAAATTAATTTAATTTACTAGTGCTACCAAAATTGAGGTTAGGAGAAGAAATATGGTTACATTACAAAGACATTGGGGAAATAAACACTGGGGAGAGAGGATGATGTTAAGCTAAAGGGTGGTGTTGAATGAGAACAAGCATTTGTCACTGAGCGTGAATAAATTTAGTCTGGAATTTAGGAGATGGTTTTTCAGTGATGTGTAAGCAAAATTCCAGTATATCCTTGCAGTAGAAGCAGAAGAAACTGGAAATCTAATTCATTGCCGTGTAATGCCTGACAGATTTTTGATGGGTGTACCTGCAACATAAAGAGGCTGTATTCAGCAATCATTTAAAAGCCTGTGATCATGATAAACACATAGAAAAATTACCTCTTTCAGTTAAATTTTATATATTTCTTTTGAACTACACCATAATAAATATTGATGTTGAGTACCACAATGACTTCATCACAGTTCAGATACTGGAAGATAAAACCTTTGCTGAGTGTAATGTTGTGTTTTGAACCAAATAATGACCATTTAAATTTTTTATTAAAACCTCTCTGATTTCTTATTCTCAGAAGACAGTAAACCTTAATATTTATTTTATATCATTCCAGTATGTCTGCAGTCTTTGCCTTGCTACCATTTAAATTAACATGGATTATGCTAAAATATTCTTAATACATGCTGTTTACAGGAATTAAATTTTTTATTGAAAGGCTAATTTTTAAATAACTAAGATTACTGTCATAAGCTATGTAAACTGATTTTCCTAAATGAACTGCCAAAGTAGCTCTTTTGAGGCTGCATTAAAAACCTATATTGTTAGCAAACTGTGGTTGAAAAATAATTACATGTTTGCTATGCAGAAGAAAAATAATCTGGTGTTTATTACTCTGTAGGCTGATGAAATTGGGAAGGATAAATGAATGTGTTGAATATAATATCACTTAGCAGAAAAGTATTTAAAGCAAATATCTACTAATATTAAACTGCTTGAAGACTAATTATTCTGGAAAGAAATAACTAAAATGACTAACTAACTAAATAGCTAACTCAAATTTTTCATTATGGAACTCAACATTTCTAAGTGGTTTTTGGTGCTTCTTTGTTTCCTCACTTACAATGATAGCTTAGTTTTACATGAAAAAAAGGACAGAGTTGTTTACTTGCTTTTGTGTAACAACCATTGCCCATTTCTATTGATAAAGGGGTTACTTAAAGGTACAAACTCAGCAGGTCCCTACTGCTTGACATTCATGAATGTTCATGCTACCTAAATTTTGGTGCTTAAATGACCACCTATTACAGGAGCCAGTCTCCCGTGCTGTCCTTATTGGACAAAAAGCTTGCTTAAAGTTGGAATTACCTTATTCCTTTTTTTGACAATTAAGTGGCAAAAAAAAAAAGGAATGGGGAAAGTCAGACTTTAGGTGTTGATTCAGCATAGTGCTGAAGTACATCCAAAAATGCTTTAGCAAGTAAGACACAAATGCCTTAAGTTATTTAGCACCATAAGTGCCCTTGAAATCCCTGGGAATTGCACTGTCACCTTCCTTTATGGAGTTCTACCTTATGACAGATAGTGCAAAGAGATAAAATACTTTAACATAAGGCTGAATTGCCTTAGACTTATGTGGCTCCCAAATGTAACAGATCTATAAAGCTCCTTAACATAAATGGCTTAAGAGAGCTGGTGAGTGAACATCTTCTACATAAAAAATTAAGGCTGCAGGTACACTAGGGCAGATGCTGCATATTGCTTGATAGTATTTAGACAACTGAAAAATAAGTCTTTAAAGATGCAAATTTTAGGGCTGAAAGCACAGATTTTAAAATATTTGCAGTAAATTAAGTTGGGAGTTGTTTTTGTTTGTTTGGGTTTTTTTTCTGGATTTCTTTTGTAGTCAGCATGAATATAATTAAAAAAAAAAAGAGAAGTACAGGCTTTGGTAAACTTACTCATACATTTTAATCCAAGAGGCTAGGAATCTGTTAATCACAATTTAACAATCTTATTTCATAATTTACTTGGTAATGAGAATCAGAAAGCATAACACAAATACAAATAACATTTTTAAAATCAGTTTGGAGCTGTGTGCTCATGGCACATATAGTATATATGGTGATAGCTGGAAACAGCTGGCTTTTATCAGACACCCAATTATTTTTAAGTGTATTTGCACAGCAGTTAGATTATTTACTGGTTTCTAAGAACTGGTGAGTGAAAGGAAAAAACCTCAAAGTGATAAATAAACATTAATTATATTTTATAGTTATATATATTTATAAATAATAAGTAAGTCACATTCCAAGTGTTCAAATCAGGCATAGGGTTATTAAATATGCAGAAAGCCTAAAAATACAACACAAATTTTCTACTAAAAAAATCTTCAAAGTCAATCAAACAGTAAATTAAATATATCTAAATACTGATAAAACATAACACTGGATGTATTACTTATAGTATATGCATGCCAGCAATACCTTAGTAAAGAAAATATACAACACTGAGCTGACCATTCAAAATTTTGGTCAAACTTTTGCCCCCAAATAAGTATTTTTCTTTCATTTGTTGAAAGCCAGCACTGCAGCCACATGTAGTAGACTCAGAACAAATCAGACTTAGAATATAAGGTGTCAAGGTGAAATACATGCCACAGCTTCTAATAATGCCTTTGAACACTGGACATGTTTTTCATGGGAGCAATTATATTCAGATTTGCCTTCAAGAGAGACAAATATCCTCTTTATATTTTTACCTCTTGTTTCTCCTGCTGGAGTATTTCAGTATCTGCACAGGCCAAGACTAAGGTTAAACAAAAGGATATTGACTACTGATGGATACTTTATGTTATTTGGTTTTGGGAGTCCAATGTGCTGAGTTCTCTACACCACTGGAAATAAACTGCTCAAGGGATTATCACAGACACTTGGTTATTCCTGTGGAAATGCCCCAAAAAATCCTGACAAGACTGAATTTCTAGTTTGCATTCTAAGATACATGCTGTCCTACCTAGGCTGAGGGCAGGTTACTGTGGTTTTGTTAAAATGATTTAATTGCATCTCCTGATTACTGCTGTTCCTGAAAGCACATCTGCTAAGTGTGGGTTTCTTCATGGTCTATTGCTTTGCAAATAAAATGAATTTGTTTAAATTACCTTGGTGGTGCTCTGACAGTTTTAGATATACTCTATATTACAAATACACCACCAGATCTGTTGATAATATTCTAAAAATAGTTTTCTATCAAGAATTACTGACAAGTTTGAGGGGGTTCCAGTCCAAATTTGAGATATAAACCATATCTGCTTGGATCCTTTGCATCTTAATACAGTGAAATGTCCCCACAATCTAAGCTGCCTTTCAATATTGCCTGACAGATGGACCCAAATAATGAGTAACAAAATATTTCTTATTCTCACAGAAAGATAATGAAATCTAAACCTAGTGTGTTTCTCTAAAAGGATATTCTTTAAAGGATTTCTACTTTTTAGTTTTGTTGAAATAGATAACTATGAAATTATCTAAATTATATGATACAAGCAATTTGGAGGACAATCTTTCTTTAAGCTAATTTTGACATGGTATAATCTTTTGGACTGAATGAAAAGACTTTTCTTGACCTATAAACAGAAGAATTACTTAAAGCATTGTGCATTCGGCATAAAAAAATTGAAATAGCTAAAAAATAGCTTTTCTCTAAAATAAAATGCTTTTGTGCAACCAAGAAGCACAGTTCAAAAACAGGTATTTCTATTCAGTACCAAGATGCATATTGTTCTGCAAAATAGCAGTGAAGTGGAAAAACATGAGGATATTTCTTTCAGATCAGACATATCTGTTTTTACAGATAAGGATAGAGTTAATCTGTCCTAAATTGGGCCCCCAAAAGTATCAAAACTGGAGTCCTCAGAAGTATTTTTATTTACTCAATAAAAAGATAGTCATTTCGAGAATAAATTTCATTTCAACAGGGATCAAATAAATAATTGACTGAAGATTCTTCTGCATTGACTGTAAAATCAGACATTTATAACTTTTTCAGACTTAAACATCTAATTACTATGTATATAAAAATATATAATTATTCATATAGAACTATATATATGAGTACATATGAATATAGACATGTCATATATACATATAATTAATATGCAATCCATTGGAAATGAATGGTATAATAGATAAAAATCTAATTCTTTCAGTAAAAATAATATAAAATTTAAATAGGAAAGAAAATTTTAAAAAGGCTGTGTGTACTTTCTTATATTCTTTTCTTAATAAAGACCGTGACTTAATAGTCTCACAACACGGAACTTTGGATCAAATTCAATCACGAGAAGAAATATGTAAAAGATTTTGAGAGGAGTACTGGTAGCTATATCAAATGGCCAACTATTAAAATGCCCTCTTCTCTTTCTATCAGAAGTCATATCATGATGAACATACTCCAGACAATCAGATATATTGGATTAATTTCACACAGCAGTGCTGAAAGTATTTTTACTTGGACTTAATTTCTAGGGAATATGAAAACATCTGACATGGATTTCCTTCATACTAAACAAAATGTTGCTCCCTGTTTCAAGTTGTGGAAACTCTTGATGGGCTGTAAATACGCTTACATAATTATCACTTCATGTTGTAGAGTGTTGCTTGAAATGGCAAACATAAAGGCAGTCTGCAAGGAAATTTATAAGGGTAGTCTTACCAGGAAGGTGCTGGCCTGGGACTTTGAGTCTTTGGTTCAGTTCCAGGGTCTGATGTAACCTTAACTGTGTGGTCTTTGGCCACAGCTGTAGAAATGGAGATGATACTTTTCTATCATCATTGGATTTTGCAACAATAAATTGACTAACTTTTGTGACACGTGGAAATACTGCATTGATGGTGGTCATGCAAAGTAGAAATAGAATCATTTTGTTAGAAAATGATTCAGCTCTAATCAAAATAACTATCTACATGAAAACCAGGAAGCAAAAATTCAAAATGTTTTTTGTGTGGTCTAAAGAATATAGACAGTATAGATGGAGTTAATGTGGTTTTGTGTTGTTATCATTGAGTATATAGTCATTATAATTCTCTGTTCTATCTACTACAGAAAAAGAGCTGCCTTTGTTTTGCATAACAGTGATGTTAACAATAAAGTTTCTTAACTGACCTAACTATCTTAGCACAGGAATGGAAACCTGACATCTCTTTAAAGAGCTAAAAGCAAAAAATCCTTAAGAGAATTAAAATGTGTCTTCCCATTATACATATTTTATACATAAAACTGCAGGGGATACTTGTTTAAACTTGTTGTTACAAATGGCAGCGAACAGAGTGGAAGGACTGAACATTTAAGAGGGGTAAAATATTTTGTGCAAAAAGTGTAGCACTGAGCCATCTTTTAGCAAAGATATACTTCTAACATAATGATGCTTGCTATGCATTTCATGTAAAGTTGTCCCTTTCCCATGACAAAGGCCTGAATGACACAGAGAGAAATTACCCCATGTTTCTGTAAAAGCAAAAACACCAAATTTCTCACAAAGAAAATACAGGCAATTTTCTTTTTCACAGACGTAAAAAATGATGAAGCCTATTTCCTACAATTCTGCATCTTGTGGTTGATTGACTTCCTTTGTTGGCTGAGTATTTATTATGTGTCTCTGGCTGTGTCTAGATGACATCTGATCCAGCAGCCAGGAGGGCCTCTAAGGCTGCAAGCCTGAGTTCATCATCAGCCTCTGTCCAGGCCATGTGCTTTCTTCACACTGTCATTCACAGAGATTAAATCTTTTTAGGCATCCCAAAGAGCTCCCATGACCAGGGAATCAAAATTCCAGGGTTATGTGCCAGTGTGCATCAGAGGTCAACTTAGATGTATCCTAAAGTATGAACTTTCATGAAGAAGGTATTTGTCCATGCCTCAGCTTTTCTATCAGAGAGGCTCTTCCTCCTCTCTCCATTTCCTACATTTACAAAACACAGAAAAAATACCTTTTTAAAAACCTTTTTGACATTTTTTCTTGAAGCTAGGGTTGGATTAAAAATTACTGAGGACAGCACAAGGATTCTACACACACACACACACACACACACACACACACACACACATACACACACATAGCATGACTGCATGAACCTAACTTCTACATGACACTATTCTTCAAAGCTGGGAGAAAAATCCAGAATATATATAATTGTGATAAAAACCTTGCCTTCCTTTTTCTACTATTCCTGAATTTTTGGGGTAGAAAATTTCACATATAGGTCTAACCAGAAAACCTGTATCTCCATCCAGAAAACTTGTCATACAAGTGAGCAATACAAAGGAAAAGAGTACATCAGAACATGCAAATTCAAGTATCTTACTGATTGAGAAAAGTACAGGTATGTAGTTATCTGTGTCAAAGTTCCTGCAGGAAGTATCTAGTCTAGAGACAGATTTTAATTACACTTATTTTAAGAAAATAAACTCAAAAAATCATCTGCTGTGATGTGGCTAGCACAGGTCCTTCCCGTGGGAACATTTTGCTATATTTCATAAACAAAGATAAAGTTTGGATGTTTTGCAAACAACTTCTCTGGATTGGGTCAGTTCGGGCTTGGCAATTGGGCCTAGGGAGAGGTCTCGGGCTGACCAATCTGGGGCACCTCTGTAAACTCTATATATACGGAATTCAAAACAATAAAGTTCTCTACTTCTCCTCTCTTTCCTTGTCTGCGAACTTGGTCATTCCTCAGCTAGCTGCTCAACAGCGACACTGTGAAATTGTTCAGATGAAATTCTTCACTGTCTCATTGATGAATAAAATTGATTTTAGGTTTTTTAACATAAAGACAACAAAGGAAACACTTGATTATGTTTAAATTACAGATGCTTATGATATTGACTGGAGTGGTGGAGTCACTGTAACTATTGTAGATATTTACTCAATTTCACCATTTATTACTTAGATGCAGATTTTTCTATTTACATGGGCAGCTGTGATTTCTAAATCAAATACTCAGTTAAATAGGAGTGAATGCTTCTGGGAAAGACAAGTGTTAAATAATGCAATTCCAGGAAAGATGGATGGAGTGTTTACATGCACTTGTTAACATTGTTGAAAATACAGAAGTCTCATATGCATGTCACAGAGACCTACCAATGAGTCAAGAATTTCCTGCTGGTTCATCATTTCCTAGAAGCAGTATTACTTGTGCCAGGACTTTCATTTATTTATTTATTGCAAGAATTCTCAAGAAGGTAGCAAAATGAAATTATATCAAATAATATATGAACCTTCCATCACATTGTATTCCAACTCTGGAAATTATTCATGATAAAAACTTGTAAATGCTTGTGGACAAAAGAAGATTAAGAGCAAGCTCTCTGAAAAGGTGCACATCTGGAATAATATACCTGAATTCTGCTGGTTTGGCTCTATTCCTGGTATTTAAATCCTCTCTGGTAAATGCAGTTAGGTTTTATTACTATCAAAGGGAGATTTTGACAGGAGTACTTGAGTCTACAACCAGGATTTGGTCCACATAATCTAAAGCAGAATATGAAGTGGAGGCATAACAGAAGAGTTTGAGTGAGATGTGAAAGTGTTCTTAATTCTCCTCATCTAACACATGTTGCCAAATTCTAATTAATTTTAGTAGAAAGTGAGTTAATGAAATGCCAAACACATTAAACATTGTGCTAAAGTGCTTTAACACTATTTTCAGTGTTAATGTTGTTCTTTCAGTGAGGGGAGTAAGAGTTAAAGTCTAAGGCAGGAAAGCTGTTTTATTTCTGCTCAGAAAACCAACCATTAAAGCCCTTTCCCCACAAATGAAGAAAGTGAAAATGAAAATTTTTCAATTCCCATGAAAAGAAGGACTGGGCAATATATTGTCCCAGCCCAGTTCTCATCAGATTTTAGTAGGGTTAACCCTGAGATAAAGGCAGGAAATATGTTTGCATAGGTCGTGGTGGATTAATTTCTCTCAAAGGTCAGTGCAAAAGCTGAGTTAGGGAAAGCATGGTAAATTGAAACTCAACTGATGTGATAGAAAGCCCCTGTGATGATACCGCTTGTTGCCAAGAGCAAGAAGAATATGCTGAGACCACATATGTTAAGGAAATTTCTCCCCTTAGAATTACAATCTGTGACTGTCCAGCTTCTTTCGTGTAGTTTCCCTAATGATTTCACACATCATGTGTGGTACTAAGACCAGCTATAGTTAAGCGGCTATAAAGTCCAATGCATTTCATGGGATATGATTTATTTGGCCTTGTTACTGGCTCCCCCAACAAAAGCTATAAATGTTTCTAGTTTTTCAAGCAGTTCTGTCTGCAAACATATTCCTTTTACTGTTTCTGTAATATTCCTCAATATTTTCATTTAGACTCACCCATTGATAGGGAGTGGAAAGTGTGTGGAAGATTTTCTAAAGACTGATCTTAGAAAGAGATGATATTTTGGATCAAATCTGCCATCACAAATGTACATTAAAATTCTCTGTGTACCCCATCCATAAACACTGTCACACTACATCACCTTTGCAGGCAAACCAAAACATATAATTCTTAATGGAAAGACCTCAAAATGTAACTCTATACAGAATCTGTACTATGCATAAAACTTTAATTTAAGGTACAAGAATCTGGGATTATACTCAATGCAGGCTTGTATGGATGTTATCTAAATTTGAAAATAACGCCATCCTTTTCTACACTTCAGAATGTATGGAGAGATTAATCTGTTAGATTAAGATGCCCAGATTTAGATGTAGACATGTAAACCATGTGTCAAAAATCAATGGCGATCTACAATTTAATGTAGCAGCCTCACTTAGGGTATCTGATTGCATCTGAGATGTCCTGAGGTAGCCTTTTAGACCTTAGATTGACCTAAAATAACTTCCAGTCTTCACCTCAAGAAAGTCAAAGATTGGCCCATAGATCTTTAGAAAAACCACCCTATGTGGATATCTTGAAAACTCACAGATATCTCTATATTTAGGCAAGAACCTTTGACATAGAACAGGAATATGTCAACAAATAAATTTAGGGTCTGAATCATCAGATGATCTGCTCAAATGCCTTACATGTTGCTTATGCTGAGGATGCCTAATGAAGATCAACTGGATCAGGTTCCAGAAAATATTACAGTTCCTGCTTTTTTTTTTTTCCCTTCATAAAGGTGAACAAGCATTATGGTGTTGCTCCTCTTTTATCTAATAGCCTAGTAATCAGAGTTAGAAGAAAGAGAAAAGGAGGGCTTTCTGCTTTTGCATGGTCTTCAGCATGTAGATAGTTGGGTCTCCTCCTTCCTACCAGTATCCCCTGAGCTTCAGTTGATCATGGTGCACTCCCCATCCATCCACTTTAGGATATAACACATAATGAAACATTATGTTGGCCAAAGAGATTCAGTATTGACATTAGGGAGCTCATCTGGTACTTATTACAGATATGGCAGTTTACATTGCTAATTGTGACTGGGTAAAACACCCTTTCTACTTTTCCCTTTGAAAGAAATGCCCATAACTGCAGTAAACTCTGTGTTGCTGATGTGCATTAGGCACTCTGAAGAGACAGAGACAGAATAACATCTAAGGTGATATTCATTGACCCAATTTATGGTGCAGGTATCCACATCAAAGTCGGTTACTTGAAGTTGTCTTTGCTGTCAATAGGAAGAAATATGTTGGTATAAGGCATTGTTTATCACCTTATAAAAAAGATGGTTATAAGTAGATAATGAGAGATAAGTCATTCCCAAAATAAGATCCAGTCCCTCTAACATTAGAAATCTAAGTTAGGAGAATAAATCTCCCCTCTGGAAGCGTTAAAGGGAAGCCATTAGGCTGAGTGTGCAATGAATGAATAATTGCCTTCAACAGTCTTAGGCCCCTAAAGTCAAGGCAAGTTAGGCAGTCCTCTTCCCCCCATTGCTATGACCTTATGGAATCAATTTAGATGGGAAATGAATAGTGAGATTTTTAAATTGGGACAGCTCAGGGCATGTTCATAAGCGTAGCTCCAAGTTTCTTAGAAAATTCAGTGAAACAGTAAATAGAGGATTTTTCTTGTGAGAAATGTTTTGGATACAGATTTGTACCTTAGTTTGGGACTCAATTCTTACTAAGGCTTTTATTAGCTGTTGCCTTACTCTCTCAATATTAAGCAGGAGCTTACTGACTAGTGCAGGATTCTAGGTGACTGCCTAAAATATGAGATGTTGATTTTAGGTATTGATGTCCTTGACTGGCTTTATTTCCAGTATAAGGAAAGTGATATGAAAGGTCTCAGTCACTGAGGACAAAAATATGAGGCTATTACATACAAGTGAAAACAGGAGCCTGGCATAAAGCACAGCTTTAACTGTAAATTTTATTATCCTAGAAAGTAGGGTGTTTTGTCCTCTGAAAATATGAATAAGGATATCAGCTTCTTCCTCTGGCAGTTACTGGTGAGTTTGATGATAGAACACTGACTTTTTATATACAAGGTCCTTTTGGATGGTTTCTTCAAAGGCTCAGTTCCTTGTAAGGGTACCAAGACTTGCAATGAATTGCTGTTGCCATGCCAGTCTGTTTCTATGATGGTGTGCCTTATAGGTATACACTTGCACAATATGCTGAATCATGTGAATTTTCTATGCCTATTGTATTTTAATAGCCTTATGAACTGGAGCTGCAGTGTAGGTTTGAGGCTGTTTGTTGCCACGGGTTGGCTATTCCTGTAAGACAAGATGAGCAACTGATGATGAATTAATATTTACTCAGCTGTGTATTTTACCACCTCCAACTTACTTGCAGATTACTAAAACAAGTCTTGACTTGCATAATGGTACTCTGCAAATAATGCATCTTGTTTTCCCAAATGCCCAACACTGTTTTACATAAGTGAGGACAGAATCCCTTTCCCCCAACTCACAAGTGTATTAAAATAATAGATTGGACTCTCTTTGGTTTTGTATCATGTTTGCAAATTTTTTCTCCAAATAATTCTGCAGTGAGGAGGCTTTTTGTTGTAGCTGAGTTCTTCTATAAAGGGGCCTGGATATTAGATTCACCCATTTTTCTCTTGATTCGCAGCATGGAGCACTGACCTGATAAATTAATTTTGCCCAGATGTTGACTGGCAATTCCTTGTGTACCCTTGAGAATATATCCTTTGTGGTGACACAAATGAAAATTGCAAACTTCCAGAACAGCCCGACCTAAACATCTGTCCAAGTAATACAGGAAATTATCCATCTCCTCTTGTTTCTAGCAGTTCTGGGCAAATTCCTGAGCAGAATTTTACTTCTAACACCTGGAGTGCATTTGTAACATTAGATATGGCTCTGTTCCAACAGTACAAATACATCATCTTAGAGAAGTTGATGCAGCTAAAAGTAGCTGCTTCTGATAATAAAAAGTGTATCCACATTTTTATTGGAATCATTTGTGTACAAAACATTCAATTCTGTTGATGTTCAGAATAACTATACTGTTATTTAGTGCCTTGGAAATATTTTCTTTTGCACTGTGTAATAACCTTTTGGTTGATTTGGCCCCAATGGAAGATTTAGCCCTAAGTGTATACTTGGAAAAACTAACATCTGTTCCTGTAAAAATA
The DNA here is from genome assembly GCA_024500445.1 of Entomyzon cyanotis. Taxonomy (NCBI): domain Eukaryota; kingdom Metazoa; phylum Chordata; class Aves; order Passeriformes; family Meliphagidae; genus Entomyzon; species Entomyzon cyanotis. The sequence continues at coordinate 41,810,395 of JAKEPQ010001016.1, read as the reverse complement.
AATTTGAGAAAAGGCAATTAAATATCATGAAACATTTTTGACTCTGTTAACTCCATGAGGAATTCCTGATAGGATCAGGACCTTTGTGACTTAACATTATGGTGATATATATAGTCTTTAACAAGGAATTTCATAAAGACTTAGAGTATGAGTCTCAATGAAGAGGAAACATTTCAAAGGAACATTCATCCAAACAATTCTAATGTTAAAAGACTGTTTAAGTAAAGAAACAAGGAAGAATTGAAATACCATAGTAGGAAGAAAGATTATTATTCATCTTCACAGAAATGATGATTTATTTACAAAGAACATCAGATCCTCATGACAAATGAACTCAGAAGTGGGTGTCTGACTTACAAAGAAACTGATTCATGCCTTTTAAAATATGTAAAAATTTGAAAATACCTTAGCTTCTAAGCCTACTTAATAGAAATACAAAACATATGAAATTGAAATTCACATTAAGAAATTGAATAGGTGACTGTTTTTGTCTCATATGGAATTTGCAGTGGTATTCAATGCTAAGAGGAGATCAATTTTAGTGTACCCTTAAGAACTCTGGCCCCATCACTGAACATGAAATTTATATAAAACTTTGCTTTTCAGAGCTGTAGTTCAATCCAGTAGTTTCCTTATCCTAATTTAGATTTTAACAAAACAGATTCTGAAATGGTAGTGCTTATTACCCAAGATCTCAATTTTGCAACGAATTACACACATGATTAGCTTCAAGCATATAACCACTCATGCTGAATATGAGCACACCAATGTGTGTGTGTGTGTTATGGGATAAAGACCTGCATGAGTACAGTGGAACAGAGACTTTGCTGTAATTTGGCACAATATGTTTGCATATAATACATATTGTAGGTATATTCATGTTCATAAATACAGGTCCCTAGCTAGAATTTATCCCAGCTAGTTGATTAAAAAGAGCATATCTAAAAATCTAAAATATCTAAAACCACAGCTATCATGCATCTTTCCCATCTTTGCTGTTTAATTCCCTCCTGTTCATGTGGAGTAGAAGACTTAGGTGGGCCTATAAGGTTGGAATTTCTAAAATGAGGGCTAGATTTACGCTCTTCAAGGAAGTGTTCAAATCATGGGGTAGGAGATGAGATTGAACCACGTAAGTGTAGGTCTCTAGTACCACTTTTAGTGTCTTTGGTATATGTTTTGTGTGCTGCCTGTGAATATCTCAGACAACACATATCACTTCAAACAACTAGATACCTACAATTAAATGTCTGAACTAAGCTCACTATTACACAGATACCTACAGTGTGAATGTGTAAATTAAAGCAAGACAACTCATACCCACAGTTGTAAAAACACATAGAAGAGAGACAATGAGGAACAACCACTTCAAATTGGTTGTGGATGATCTCAAGCAAGAACCACCTGTGTTGCATAGGCTTATCCTACTTAGGTGTTTATATGATGTATATCATTAATGTCCAGATGGTACAGAAAATAGTATTCATTGCAAGAGACACTTCTGAAACAGAAAAAATAAACCTTTGTTTCCATGGGTGAATCAACAGCAGAGGTTCTTGTTCCTCCTCTCTCTTTACTTGCTCCTGTGTCCTTCCACTTTCTCTTCTGCTTTTGCAGTTTCACCTTTTCCTCCATGCCAAATATGTGCAGCCACTGCCAGGATTGATCAAAATTACTAATTCAGCTGAAAAAAAAATCCAGTTTTGACTTTCCAGTTTAGTTTTCAATTGATTTAGAGGGCTAAGAAAATGCACAGAGGAGGAGTCCAGAAAGTGTCAGTTACAGTGGCTGAAGTGGAAAAGGGAAAGGGAAAGGGAAAGGGAAAGGAAAGGAAAAGGAAAAGGAAAAGGAAAAGGAAAAGGAAAGGGGAAAAAAAGGAAAAGGAATAAAGGAAGGGAGCAGCATGAAAGAGGGAGGGACAAAGACCAGAAAAAAGGAAGGAGCTCTGGAGGGTCCAGGAAGAAGGAACAGGACTTCCTCTTTTGTCATCTATAACTCATGCACCTATGCACATGAAATCAGAGACCTTTTTCAACCTATTTTGTGAATCTTATTATTCATTGGCAAAATAGAGGGAGAAATGAGTTGGGTTTTTTTTTTTTTTTTAACAACTCATTGAGGAAACAGTAATTAGTCACTAAATTTTGGGAGATGTTATTTAATCTAACAAAAAGGTATCCCTAAGCAAGGAAAATAATGCTTACTTTAATTAAAAAGAATAAGCAAACTGTCTCTTGAATAAGGAGGAAATAAAAGCTTCAGGTAGAAAGATTAAATTTGTCTGGACCCTTGGAGGATGTCAAAAGTGAGATTGGTTACCACAATTCAGCAACAAAATCTAATCTATAGTTAATTCAAAAAGTGTTAGTGCAGAAAGAGAGAATGCCTCAGAGCTATGAATATTGGCAGAAAGTCAGATGGATAAAGGTGAAACAGAGTGCCTTTCATATATATTTGTAACATTCTGATATGTTTTAGATGTTGTAGATAGTATCTTTATTTACATCTGATATTAATTTAGTTTTAATTAGGAATAATTTTGCTGCCGTTGCATAACAGCATTTCCAGTTAAAAAATCTGAAAAATCTATCAATGATGCTTCTTGGACATCTTACCTATGTAAAAAAATTACCAAGTAATTGCAGTATAGGTTACTTAAACAAATTACCTGCAAGCAACCTTATCTAGTACAGTTTCCACAGAATTCAAAGAGTTCTCAAAGAGAATTTCCACATTTCTCTTGCATTGGCTGGTTGGATAGCAACAAATCTGGAGGGTCAGAACACCAGCAATAACTAAGAAAACAGAATGGCATCAGGGGTGTTGGGCTTCACATTTGAAAGGAAAGGGTAGCCTAGCAGTTTGCTTCAGGCTTTATTTTTCTTTCTTAAATTCAGAGAAGAAATGGAACATAAAATTTCAAAATATTGGGATAAAGATGAACATGAAGGAAGTCATTTGGCTTAGTGCTCACTATTTATTAAACTGCAGTGTAGATGCTGTCTTGACCTCTGAAGAGAGGTCTTCCAATTCTCACGCAACTGACATCTTGATTTTGCTATGAAAGCCTATTAATTGTACCAAATTCCCAGGAACAGCTCTACACCCATCGTGAGGGAAGCCAACAACCTTAAGATCATTATTCTTTTTCATTAACTGGAGCGAGAAATATCTGCCCAGGACTTTTATTGCAAAGGTTTGTGTACCCTACATGGATTTCAGGATATCTAGCACATCTTTTACCTATTGAAACCATTTTCTGTTGCAAGTATTGAATGATATTCAAGATTTTTTCAATGGACCAAGCCAATGATATCTAAGAATTCTGGGCTGAAAACCAAGGCTGATATTTGCACAATTTTGACACTCAAAAACCTTTCAAAAAAGAAAAGCATTTCTTCTGGGTACAAAATTTCCAGGCATTCTGGTACTAAAGCCTAGTGGAGCTACAAAACATCACAAACTCTGTTACCCCTCCCTGCAAATGAAAGTCAGCTGCAGCTCGGTGTAACTTCTCCAGCGTAAAAGTGTATTTGTCTTGCTGATTTTGAAGAGAAATTAAACTAGAAACAATCAAAACAAAGCAGCATGTCTGTTCTCCTTAAAGAGACAATGAGAGAACACACCTCTGAACAACACATATGTGACAGGTGTTAGTACCATCACTTAGGATACTCTTGGACATACACTGATGCAAAGAAAAAGAATTAAAAAATATAAATATATTCAGTATAGAAAAGGTTTTATTATTACTGCTCAAGAAATATTTTTTTCAAATCAATGGCCACATGTTTAAAGATTAAGATAATGCTGATTAATGGACTTGGGTGAAAATTAGTTTAGTATTCAGAAAATTTCTTTCAAGCACTGTATCCAGTCTAAACAAATACTTGCAATACCTTCTGACAATTCTGTATCTAACCATTGCTTGTAAAATCTATTTTATGTATATAAAGAAATTAAAATAATTTCAGGATTTGGGGTTTTTTGGGAGAAACTTGCATCTATGATTAGGATTATAATTTAATGTTACACAAGGAAGCAGGTCAAAACTGAAAATATTTCCATCTGTTAGGGAAGCAGTGGTATGTTTATTTATATTCCTTTTTTTCTTTAATGTTTTTATTTTATTCATTTTCTGATGTAATTTTTCACCAATTGCCATTTCTATACTGTGCCAAGAGCTGATGTTTTTACAAGTTGAAGGTCAGCCCAATATATTAAAAGGACATATAATTTTTTCTGTTACATCGTAGAACTAATTGCTCATCCCTTGGTAGTCAAACCTGGTATCAATGGATACCTCCATTCTGCAGGACTCCATTAAGAAGCTAAAAACATGCTCTCAAACACTTGTAGTTTCACAATCCAGTGAATTATATTTCAATTCAGCTAATGATTTTTGTCATTTTGTAACATGATTCATCTGATTGTGGGTTTGATTTTTCCCCATGTCGTGACTCACTTCAGATAAGTTTCTGAAGTATTTTAACTTTTTTTTTGTTTAAAAAAAGAGAAGTATATAGTGCTGCTTAAAGGGCTGAAACTATAAAGAACCACTCTGTGCTTGTCTTGATCCTCGGACTGTTTATCCTTTTCATTCCAAACAGTCACTTGACAGAAAGCAGAAATAACTGAAAGCACAAGGAATTTAGCACAATGCTGTGGGTTTTCTATATGAATTATTTAAATGATATGTCACTAATCATGTGTTTCCACAGCAGCCTAAACTGATGTAAATATTGGCTGCTGCAGTCCCATCCTCTGCTGCATCTCTCATTCTTGTGTTCCACCTCCCTTCTTAACCTGGCTTTGGGGTTTGCTGGGCCCTTCATTTACCTGTCTTGTGTTCAATGACACAAAAAACCCAATTTGGCTCTCAGAAGGAACCAATGATAATTGAATTGAGTCCCAGAAAAGATGTATCAACTCATGCTTGAGATTTCAGTTAGTGCAAAATTACAAAAGCTGGCAGCTATTGACTTATAGTCTGCATCAGGCTCTTCCTGGTTGCTCTTCCCTCCTCCTCAATTTTTGACTTTGTGGGGATTTAAAGTCAGTTTAAAAGGACTCTGTCATTATAGAGACTTATCTGAATCTCCCAAACTGTGGTAAGAATTTAACCTAGGAAATTAAATGGTGATTTATATAGCAGGATATAAAACATAGTGTTGATAAGCAGACTAGTTAATTTCATTCAGATGAGATATCTTGCTGTATCATTGATATTTATTTTATCATTTTATTGTGACATACTATAACAACCATAAAAGCTCGCTGAGCTGCTCATGTTAATGAAATGGCAAAAAAAGTGCACATATATAGTTATTTAAAACCATACATACAAGCACACCCACACACATGTATTTTTTAATAGAAATAGCTATATACAGATATAGATATACAGTAGTACAGCAGACTCTTCTTGTCTCAATACTATCCCATCTGAACTGTGCCTGAACTGTGTCTGTGCAGTTCTTAGTGTTTGAGGAAAAAGAAAGTAACTTCTCACAGTGTATTGGGTTTGCCTTTGAAATAATAGCACAGAACTATTGACAAAAGGCTCACCTAACAGCAGAGCTGAGATTAGGTGCTGAGGGTTATTGTCTTCCTCTAGTCTCAAAGCTATGTGAAATGTCAGTTAATTGAAAATGGTAATTGTTCCACACAACAACATCAACTGTTTCATTCCAGGAAATGTGCTGCTCTTAAATTAATAGCCATCGATCCAGAAGCATTTCATGATTCTTCTCCATCATTTTCTCAAATTATCCAGCTATCAGTGCTTGGGAGAAAACCTATTTCACCATTTTTATTGACCATTCTTTACTGAATGACCTGGCTTCCTGTTCAGATAGACTAAAATAGGTCTATCCATCTGAATGTTTGTCAGGCAGACCAAGACACCTAAATTTCAAAACACCTACTACTTTTTACTATAAATACTCAGAATGAAAACTGTTAAGTAATAATACAAAGCAGTTACATGGTTATTACTGATTAATAAAATGAAGTGTGCTCTCATGCTGGGAAATTGCTTTTGTGATAGTAAAAAGAGTTCCTTTTAATAGTGCATTTCAGTAAAACTTAAATTCCAGTTTGATTTCTTATGAAGGAATGCAGGTTATTTGAGGCTTTTTGTTTGCTGAAGGAATATATTATTTTTACAACCTATTTAAATAACAAATAACAATATGTCTTTGTTATTGCACAGAGAACAATTGCAAATGCTGTTGCATTACTTAGCTGTTCCTTTGAAATCTCAAGAGACAAATTAAGTAGTGCAAAGGTGTTCTTCCACCGTGGAGACACTTTACATTCCTTATGTAGTCATAAAAAAATCCAAAGATACCACATAGATAAGTAGTTGAAAACATTTATAGAGATACAACTCATAATGCTTTCTGTGTTTGCAGTTTGGTAAATTATGGTCTAGCAAATTTAAAATTTAATTTCAAAATAAATTGTAAATTCTATCAATTAATGATTTTTTGCAGTACCAAATAACAAGAGTCACTTTTTCAAAGTTTCATTTCCATTTTAACTTGAAACAGTTTCACCTTCACTGATATGTTAATAAACTGTTGTCTATTTATTCATAATGTTTAGATTCCAAAGTGAAATTTACATATTAAGAACAATGGCAAAAGTGTACAGAAGTACAACATTTTAAAATAAATGTATATTAGTATCAGTTGTTCCATGGCCTAGAAAATGCCTTCTTTAATCTCAGAGGAAAATACTCTACATTTCTCTCTTCAAGGGCTTTTTCTTTACAAGGGAATGCAATTTAATGTAAACTCAAACAGTTGCCAGCAGGAAAGAAAAAGCAGTCTTGTGTAATATTAGATGCTTTTCTATTGTTTCAAAAATAATAGGCTGGTTGCAAAGAGCTTCTCTGTTGATCTTAAGTTGCTGTATTTTTTGTCTTCTGCTCTTACTAATAGACAGTTTTATATAAGAAAATGAAGGAAATCTGATTAAAGTTTCCGGGACAGCTACAGTATAAAATCAGTTGAAATTACATTTTTCACATGACATATATAACAAATTCAGATGTTATATACCAGTTTTAATGCTCAATCTGGTTTATAGTTAATAGAATCAAAAGGTATGTGAGTCAGGGAATATTTTAAGAAAAAACTTACAGCAGGTCAGAGGGAGTGGAAAAGATCCCTAGGCATATGGGGCTAAGTAAATGAAAGTGAAAATTACATTTGTGAAGAAATGTAAAGGAGTCAAAAGAACTAATTACAAAAGGGAAGCACATTTTTTCATCATTTATGCCTGTGACAGGGAACACATGAACAGCTCATCCCATTTCTTGCTATTTTGTACGTATTTTTTCTTTCAGTGAATTTCAGCTGCATAGTTGCAAAGTGTGAATCAAAAAAACCTGAATAAATGATTTGGTGGTTATGCAAAGAAGGGAGGAATGTAGGCCAAAGTTCTTCTTCAAAATCTTTTTTTTTTTTTCAGATCCTACATTAGTGATTTCTCTCCATATTCTGATTTTTTCTGTTTGAAAAGCTAAGGTTGACCATTGTTTCATTAATGTTAAAAAATGAACAAGGGTCATTTGAAATTATTTAAACTTGAGCATCATCCCTCATGTGCCACTCTAAGTTCAAATTATTCCAAAAGGTTACCTGTTTTTTGAGAGCTTTTGGAAATTTGAACCACTTGGGCAAATTTGTAGAGCATTGATACTCAATTTGAAATATCTGAAAATATTTGAATATATCAGCATAGCTCTAAGTGTGTTCTGTCATTAATAAGCCTTGAAGATCACAGTAATTTCCAGCCTTCTGAGCTTTATCACTTTAAAGCTTATATTAGAAGCTAAAGGCTGTCTTTCTCAAAGTGATTTCACATTAAAATATCATAAAAATAACATTAATTATAGAGACGAGGATTACAGATGTAGATAACAGCTGAACATTGAAAGTGCTAAGCAAATCTGCAAGATAGCAGTAATGACTTAATTAAAACAAAATGCATCTGTATCTGAGCACAGCAATAAAGGAAGAGGCAATCCACAGTAACAAAAACATGAGCGATTAAGCTGAAGTCTGTAAGAGCAGTGTGTAATACATTGGCTCAGGTAAGTCTAATTTATGCCAACCTTAAACATTAGCATTCTAATGGCTGCCAGAAATTTAGAATATGTTATCTTTTGAGTGCCAGGTAGTTTAGAGGGTAACTACCAATTACCCATAAACTGAGTCATATCAGAAATGACTTAATGTTTTATTTCCTCCCATGGCCAAGCTGGCTCTGATACCTTTGCAACGGACTTCATTAACTGTGCTTTCTGATTTAAAGGGAAGCTGTCCTTTCCCACTTATTAAATGGTCTGAAATTACCTCAACAGGGAAAAATGTTGGTGCCAAGCAGAGTTACATCAAGGCCTTTTCACACGAGGTGATATTCTATCTGATGCATATGGCCCTCACTTAGCCAGTGCAAAGCTTATCTCCAGTCCAGGTCCAGTTTTAAGAAACACGTATATGTCTTATTCTGCACATTTTGAAAATTCAACCATTCGTAATCTATATGAAATAATATTAGTATTTTAAAAAATACATTGAATTCCTGTACCAAAGCTTAAAGGTATTTTCTCTCCCTGGTGTGGAGGGGATGAAAAACCAAATTCCCGTCATGTTAACTTTTTCCACATATCTTTAGATGGAAGAAGGCCACAGCACAATTCTCACTGGAGATACAAACAGCAGAATCATATTATAACAGTTGTTATAATAATCATAACTACAATTTACCATTTTTGCTACTCTGCTTCTGTCACAAACTGTGAGACCTGATTCAAAAAAGTGCCTAATACAAACCTGTTCTTTTTTTGGGAAAATCACACAGCAATTGCTTTCTTTTACCAATGCATTTACTTCCTTTTAAAGACAGAAAGAAGGAGCAATAGCCTGACTGAATCGGGACAGCAGAAGGCTTTGGCTGCATTATTCCACACTGTATGCTGTCTGTAAGCAAATTGAGTATCTATTTTATGTCTCATATTGATGTTGTTCAAGTGGAACAGATATACTGTAGAAACATCCAAAATGGCTGATTCTGCATGGATATGCATTGCTTTCATACAAACATTAAAATAATCACTTAAAATCATAGCAATTAAGTTAAGATTAGGTGGAATTTACATCACTTCAATTGTACTCTATAGATGCTTAATGATAAGAGACTAGAAATTGGAACTTTAATTGGCCTGTAGTGTACTCATTATAGTTCTCCATGAATTAGGGGACTTATACCTAATATTACTATTAATATAGAAATCTGTATTGAAGGGGTTTTTTTAAGTGAAAAGACTACACACTATATCCAATTTACAAATTTTCACTGTAATGATACCAATAATTTTCTTTCCCTGAAATATTTATCTTCACTGGAGAAAAAATATTTCCTTTGCTTATATATGTGTTTACCTATTCAGGTTCTCATATTACGTTCTGAAACTATTAAAAATTATTTAATGTCTCAATTTAATCATAATTTAATATCTCAATTTAATTATAATATTTAATTAACTTTGCAAAAGATCATGCAATTTTCTTCCCCTGCTATTAAAAACTACACTATTTTATTTGAAGGCTCTCTGAGAAATGGCAATAAAAAATTGCAGAAAACTCTTTTCATGTTAATGAGGGGTTACTTTATCTTAACAAAATAAAAATTAAAAATTGAACTTTCAGTCCATTAATTTTCATAAAGTTTAATCTCGTAGTCATTATCTAGACTCATACAGTTACTTGTAAATTCAGAGAGAAGCTCTGTGTGACTAGGTAAATAAAAAGGAACTTTAGATCCCTAGCTAGTGGAAATAGTGCAGATGCTGCCTAGACAGCTAGGTCTGCATTTAGACAAATCAAATGTTTTAAAGAAATATGAAAACTGAAAATATTATTTTGACTGCTGTCTGTAGATGGATGAGAAGGAGACCAACTGTGTTGAACATTTGCCAAAAATAATGAGAATTAATTGTAGCACCCATCAACTCTGACAGAGACTGGATATGGAAAATACGTTGCATTACCACTGTCACTGAGAGCTCCCTCTCTGGAAGACACCTTCCCTTAAGTAAATTTTAGTTTTCCATCAGTCTTTCCTCTTCAGCATGATTACTTTGCTAGGATATCTGGACAGCATGGTTTTATTCATACTAAGTAGAAATGTCTAATTTTCCTACTTTTTTATATTTAGAGTGTCATCTTATTGAGAGAATTATGGTTTTGGCGCAGTATACTCTGATAGAATATCAATTAAGTCCCATTCAATGGCTAGTTCAGAGCTACTTCATTTTCAAAATATCACTGAGGCATAAGTTAATTAAATTACATAAATTTCAGTCAGTGATGGAAGAAGTAATATTTGATATAAATAGCTGTAATTTTTTACTGAAATCCCTATTAGGAAAAAAAATGTATAATGATATATCACCAATGTAATTAACAGTCTTTTTATAAGTCATGGGGGAAGTCATATCAAAAGTAAGTTAGCTGTTCCTAGGCAGGTACGCAGGATCATTGTTTTTTCTTTTTTCCATGCCTGTAGGGCAGAACTCAGTCAGACAGTAAAATTTAATGATGTACAGTCTGATATTAATTGTGCATATACTCATGGGTCACAGTAAAGAGTTTGTCAGAGGTGGCAGCTTGCCGCAGGTGTTTAATGTCACATGATTCATAGTAAATGGCTTGAAGCTCCCAAGTATCTACAACTAAAAATAATTCTGCTCTCTGCAAGTGCCCTCCAGAGCAGAGTGGCTATCTGTCAGCACGAGATAGTGGGTAGCAATTGACTCCAGTTAGCACCATCTATGAGCCATTTCTCAAGGATAAAATAGGGATAATGGCCAACTTTGTCATTAGCAACCATGTTCTTTGCACTGGTTTGATTTTTAATATTTTCCCTTACCAGCAATATAAAAACCTAACTTCTATCTTTATCATATGTAACGTAAAATTACAAAAGCCCCCATATGCCAGACGTTCAACACAGTAGTCATATTTTTAAGCTTCTTTGGCCATGTGTTCAAAGATAGAAGCTCTCTTCTTTCCCCTATTTATTCCTTTAATTGAAACTGGAATATTTTCCTTGGGGTTCCATGTACATCATACCCAAAGAAAATGATGGGGTGGGGGGACATTTGAGATTTTACATCATTGACAGTGCTAAGAACATTTGAAAATTCGATCTTTTGAAATTTTACAGGTGACCTCGAATCTTCATGACAACTGTCATGCTTCTCAAATTTCTGGTGCGACTTTTGTTGGCGGGTCTACTTAGAATTGAGAAAAGCATCACCACAAAGCTGAAATAAATGGTGGAAAGAGGTCTACTACTTTGAAAAATATAAGGTGTTCTTTACTTTATTTTTTAATAGGAACCATAAAACATATTCTTACTTCACATGATCTATCTTGCTCAGCCCAGTACATAACCCAGAATAATTCACTGTATAAGATCCCTATTTCTAATTTATCATTTTAAATTTAAAAGATACTTAAAAGCATACAACAATTTTGAAATCATAACTTTCTATTCAGAAACAGCACTACTAAGTTTAAAAACATGCCAAATGCTAGATGGGTTTTAAGTGTGAAAACTTCTAAAACACATTAACAGTTAAGCAGATCTCAGCAGTGTGTCTCTCTAAGGTTGACAAGGACATCTTGTTGTTCAAATTCTTTAAAGAGGATACCTTCCAGCACTTACCTCTGTGCTCCCAACAGTGGCAAGGGAAAATACAGTAGATCCTGCTGCATCTTTGGCACTCAGTGTCTGCAAAAGCATCACAAGCTGGTCAAGAGATGTGTTTGTCCTGCTCTGCTCCATGCTGGTGTGCCTTCACCTTGCATCCCGTGTGCAGATTTGGGTGACAATATGAGAAAGATCTAAAATTATTGGAAAGCATCCAAAGGAGCACAGCAAAGATGGTTAAGGGTCTAGAGGGGAAGCCACATGAGGAGTGGCTGAGGTCACTTGGTCTGTTCAGCCTGGAGGAGACTGAGGGGAGACCTCATTGCAGTTACAACTTTCTCGTGAGGGGAAGGAGAGGGGCAGGCACTGATCTCTTCTCTGTGGTGACCAGTGACAGGACCCAGGGGAATGGTCTGAAGTTGTGTCAGGGGAGGTTTAGGTTGGATATCAGGAAAAGGTTCTTCACCCAGAGGGTGGTTGGGCACTGGAACAGTCCCTCAGGAAGTGGTCACAGCACCAGCCTGACACGGTCCAAGAAGCATTTGGACAGTGCTCTCAGGCACATGATGTGATTCCTGGGGCTGTCCTATGCAGGGCCAGGAATTGGACTTTGATGATTCTCGTTTATCCATTCCAACTCAGGATATCCTATGATTCTGTGACAGTACTATAAACCTCTATAGGAAAACTGCCTGTCACATTTGTAGTAAGTTAAAATGTCAGAGTCTCTGAATAGCATAACTTTCCTTCTCCAGCTTTGTGTCATGTCCTTTCACTAGAGATTATTTGGAAGCTGCTTGCCTTGTTTAACGTCCTAGACATCCTAGATGTCCTAGACATCCTTTGACTTCTAGAAATCTGGCAGATCCTTTCCCAAAGATCAGTGCATAAAGCTGACATTCTTTTAAGACAGGAAAGGTATTGAAAAACTAAATTGACACTCTCAAATTTACGTGTCAGAAGTCAAATGCCTCTGTAGGTGCCCAGTCACAAGATTCGCAGTTGTAGTCTCCAGTCAATGGGAAAGGAAAAAAAAAGCACCAGATGTTTTAGAAGCCAAATTTAAGTGCCCTGAATTGTTCTGAATTTCCTGAACAATGTTTTAGCAGTTAGAGTAGTAAGAACAAAGAGAGAGATTATTGACAAAAGGAAGCTTCCTACCTCTGTCTGCGAAGGAAAAATTTAAGGTGAATATTGTACCACAAAGCTCTTTCAAGCAGAGCAAACAGATTCATGTTTTCCTTTTAATGTGAAGGCATGAACTGATGCTAGTCCTTGTACAGCACATGTAATTCAGGAAAGCTTCCTCTTTCAGCTACCTCAATAACTAATTGAAAGTGATGAACCACTCCAGAGATTTTAGGTCTACTATATTATTCCCTGGAGGAATGACTGGCTAGAGAGGAAAACCTTGGTAATTAAGATTGTGAATTAGACACTTCAATTAAGAAGATTGGACACAAGCTAAGGAGATTTAAAGAAAAAAAGTGTACAACATAACAGCTAAGAGAAGGTATTAATACTGTATATGAAAATATACACATCAATTGGATTTTTTTCACCCTAATGGAAAAAAAAATTCTAATATAAGCATAATGCATATATTTTAGAGATTGTTCACGCTTCCAAAAATTTTGAAATTATATCTGCATGTGTACCTAATTTTTCGTCTGATTTTTAAAATAGCTGTTACTGGATATTCCAGTCTTTCTTTACTGTGTCTGTGAATAGGGTCACACAGACCACAAAATCAGTTGCAAAAGAGTTATGGTCTGAGAAAGAGTGGAAAGGTAAATAAGTACTGCTTGGTCTTGGTAGTGAAGTTGATGACATAAAACACTTACAGATTTTGACAAATTTCATATATGCACATATATATATACACACACACACATATATAAATTTAAGAAAGGGTCTTTTTCAATATGAAACCAAGTATGACCTTTAGAAAAAGAGGGGAGGTGGGAGAAATGATTAATGGTCTTAATGAATATGTAGAACAGGCAAGCTGGAAAGGTTACAAGTTAAATTATTTTTCTGCCTGTAAATGCAAATAGTTCTTCACACAGTTGGTTATGCAATGCTGATGCAGGAATATTTGCAAATATTTTCTCAAATCCTATTCAAAAGCCGCAAAATGCCAACACATACTGTTGGTCAGTAAACAGATTGGAAGACACAGAGGGCAGTGTGCAATTATAAGCCAAGGAAAGAGTCAGAAGGCTGCTGTTAGGAGTGAGAGCAAGCAGAACAGAGCCAAAGAACTGCAGAAAAATTATATACTACCATATTAGAGATCTGTGGATAAAAATCTTGACAAAGTCTTCTTTCACTGGCTCTGCACGCTAAATTTCCACTGGTAGTCTGTTGCTGTTGGAGAACTTGCTCCATGTAAACTTTTGGACTTTGTATGAAGGTAAAAGCCTTCTTTATTCAGTGAAACACTTTGAGTACTTTTTGATAAGAACAATTTAGTGAAATGAACCAATGTATTTGGACTGGATCTACTTTTGTTTTAACACTGTTTGTAGTGTTTTTAGACAGGCTTTAGAGATGTGCTTGAAGTCTAATAGCAAAACAGAAGCAAAAAGTTGTATAGACCAGATGTACCATAGAAATGCATGTAAAGTAGTAGCTGCTACATCAGAATCTGGAGAAGTATATGAGAAGTTCAGAAATACCCTGAAGAAAGAAGGCAGAAAATAGTCTTTTAAGGCATGCTGTAGACTCTGTGATCTTCTTGTAGTTTTCTTTAAACCGAAAATATGGCAAAGGTTTAAAGACAATTTTGTAGATTGTCTTTAAGAGTGCACACATTTGAATAACGTAATTTGGAAGATACTAACTATGCAACTTTCTCCACTCTAATTATCTCCATTATCTAGATCTTCCATTAATATACTGATTCTTTTAATAATTAGTTCACTCTGCTTGTATAGTTCTAACTATAAGTGTAGTACAGCGTACCTGAATTTAGCAGTTGGGTGAGAAGCAGATCTTTCCAGAAGATAAAACACAGTCTGAGTGCTGTGTTTAACCTGACCATAAATTTTCTCAGAAGTCTTGCAAACAGTTTTTCTTTGGAAAATGTGGTTCTACACTTCACATATACTCTACTATTTACAAAGAGTGGGATAGACATATGTAAGACTTCTCTGGGTATAGCAAAATCAGCTGGCAGAAATATATTACCTGGGAACAGGTGTCAACTAGTAGGAAAAGTAAAGACAGAAAACAGAAGGCACTGCAATCGAAATGTTTAATTACAGATGTTTGTAACAGATCTGTTCATGACTTTGATCATGTTTGGTACATCCTTGCCCAACACCTCTTTGAATCGTCAGACTACTATTTCATCTTTGTACATTTGCCTAAAACAACTAGGCTAGTCTGACTAATAAACCTAATAAAATTTGAGTAGAAAACTAACAGGTTCATTTTATTTCCCTGGTTTCTTAAAATTTGTGTTCCATTTCCCTCACGGTGAATTTTTCCACATGACCAAAGTAATGTGAATTCTTCACTGGATCAAGTTTTCCCTGCATGTAAAAGGGCCAAATAAATATTCACAGGAAATTTATGATGTTATGAAAATCTTTTCTCTTGTGAGCATCAAAGCGAGAGATCTGTAAACTTGACATGCCTACTTGATAACAGTTTTAAGTTCCCAGTTTGAGAGCCAGACTTTGAACCCTCCATTTCTAGAGATAGAGTGCTGCTTCATGAACAGCGTGGACAGAATAGTTTGGTCTTGGGATGTCCTGATATGGAAGTTACATTGCTAGGAGGGTGGAACCAGTTCACATCATAACAATTTGAAGAAGAAAGAGGCAGTTGAAACATTATACTTGTACTACCTACTTACACTCCATTCATTATTGTGTTAAGTGATCATATGTTACCCTGCAGCTAGAGCATTAAATTGAGCACTTCATAATGACTATGGGGAGGAGTTATAGAAATCACAGTTATTTGACATAAGAATTAAATGAGGAATAACATTTTCTATTATTATTTCTCTTTACCTAATCAAACAGTGAAGACTCAAATGTCGTTCATGGAGACCATGCTAGAGGGAAAAAGTGATTTCTGTAGTTGAAAGGAAGTTACAGTAAGGAAAAAAAAGTTTGTTTTTTTTTCTTATATACTTCATGTATTATGGCTTAACACAACAGTTTACTGATGGTTGCATAATAGCTTGGAAATGACAATTTAATAAAAACATTTTTCAGACTATGAGCAATGCTTAAAACTTAATTCTGAGAATCTAGAAAACTATCCATTATAATTAATTTAAGCAATTTTCTAATTAGCTAACAGAAGTGGAACAGATTTGAGTTGATGTGAGATATTTAATGGAATCTATTCTCACTGTTTTAAAAATTCTTTAGCCTCTGCAGATGTTGTAACTCATTATAAATGGTTCATCCTGTCCTTAAGCATCCAGACATCTGATTGCAATGCATATACAAAGGCTTCCAGAAAAAAATGAATCTATGATGATCCTCTGTTTTGATGACAAGTAAAAATACTATTCTGCTTAATAAAATGAGCTTATACAAGTTTTTACAGTTTGTGTAAGATTTATTATGCGTGGCTGAACTTACATGGATAAAGTAGGAATCAGTCTGAATTTTATCTGAAACCTGACCTGAATTCTCTGCATTTTTTTTTCTTAGATTGACTCAGAGTAGATTTTTTACTCTGTACATACAGTTAAAAATCTATAACATACACTTCTGATTCTATAATTGTTATGAATCTATAATATTGTTGTAGTCTGTATTCATTTTGGAATCTGTGCTTTTGTGCTTCCTATCGTTACATGTTTTAAATGGCTATTCATCAGATTTGCTGGTTGAGATCTGGTAGTTCAAATTTGCTGATATCATGGCTATAAGCCCTCATAGGTGTAGCAGGGCACTACTAGGAAATGTAATATGTGTCTTTCAGCTCTGGATCTGTGTATCAGTCTGTGTCGTGGGGCCCAAGGAACTGAAAATCCCTTGGATGCTGGCAGATTTCACCTGTGTTTGGTATTTTGCTAAACAGATGGGGAGCAAAGTCCCTGTACTTCCTTCCTGAAAGAGGCATAGAGAAAGAGTCTAATAATAATCATATAAATGAATGGCATTTCTGTTTGAAACATTTCCGAGAAATCACTATACACAAGCAATCAGCTGGTATAACTGACTGCAGGCGGTAATTTAAAGAAATTAATACATTATAAAGTAGAGCTGTCTTCCCTTCTAAAACGGAACAAGGAAGTCACTGAATTATTTTTCTTTAATGAAGTCGGTGACATGTATTTCAGACAGAGAGCTAGTAATAGAATCAAACCCAAATATTAATATTTAAGATGTTGGGCTAAATCACAGTGGGTTTTTTTTTTCTTTTTTTTTTTTTTTTAAGTAGGAATCTGTTTCTTGTATATTGTTTTTAAGCAACTGTCAGAAAGATTAGTCTCTGAAGCTTTAGGATCCATCACCATTCACACCTCTTTTTTTAGCAGAGAAACTTTAAGGTGGGCATTTCACAATTCAGTGAATCGGGTACGTTTTTTGTTTGGTTATTTTTCAGCTTCTTACAGAATTCTTGTTTCTTCCACCATTCCTAGAAATTCAAGTTCAGGTAGAGGGCTCTGGGAAATACATCTTAACTGCTGCCCTGATTGGTTAGGAATTAAACAACATCATCCTTTGATGAAATTCTTTACTAGGAAGAAATTCTTTACTGTAAGGGTGAAGAGGTACTGGAACAGATTGCCCAGAGAGGTTGTGGGTGCCCCATACATTGGAGTGTTCAGGACCAGGCTGGATGGGGCTTTCCAAGACCTGGTCTAGTGGAAAGTGCCCCTGCTCATGGTGGGGGCTTGGAATGCACTGTCCAGGGAGGTGGTGGAATCACCATCCCTGGAGGTGTTTAAGGAAAGACCGGATGTGTCATGGTCTAGTTGACAAGGTGGTGTTCAGTCGTAGGTTAGACTCAATGATCTCAAGGGTCTTTTCCAACCTAATTCTGTGAACTAGGTGGTTCTAAGATCCCTTCCAACACAAGCCATTCTATGATTCTATGATCATTAAGATCATGGATCAAGATACTACCTTGCAAGAAAAGACAAAGATAGTGCCCACTGTGCCCTTCCAGAATCCCTCAAAAATTCTGTTGTCCATGTTACACCTTTCACAGAGTATTTTTGAACACTGTGCTTGTGCTTTGCATCATTTTTAATGTAAACAGAATATGCTCTGAATTTCTTCTCTGCCAGTTGCAGCCTTCACACTGTGCTAGTTTTGTTGTTAATCTTGTGTCAAGACATAGTTGATGGGTCAGAAACTACCAGCCAGTTTTTCTTACATCAGACCATCCAGACTGGTATTTGTGTAGAATTATTTTTAGGCAAATAATATTTTAAAATTAATTTTCAGCTTATTTTCTATGCCTTAATGTACTTCATTAGAATATGTGCTTACTTCAGAGATCCTTTTTGTGCCTTGAAATCTCATACTGAAAATATGCAGCCCCTGTTAGAATCATGACCAACAGAGGGAAGGGCTTGTTTCAGGACAAAGCTCATGGATTAATAGATTAATGCTGAGCAAGTAGGGCTTAGCATTTCAATATTTTTTTATCAATTGGAACCTGATTACCTTTTTTGAAGGTGCAAGGCTTGTTTCAGAGTTCTGATTTATTTGTTATTTTTATTTCTGATTGAACATACCATTTACCTATATTCATCTTTTTTGTGTGTGTTTGTTACTACCGATTTTGAGAGTTCCGTACATGTTCTCTCATATTAAAGGCTATATGAGTAATAAAAGAGTAAATGTGCCTGATGCATATATCATATATTACACACTTTTATATAGACTTATCTGCTTTGTATCCCATGACTAGGAGGCATAGAACTTTGTGGTGAGTTCTGTAACAAACAGAACTAACTGGATATTTTCTGAGAGAGCTTTCAGCAGAAAATCTATTTGCTGAGCCCAAAATGTTTTCATTCCTGCATCTTATTACTATATTCACTTCTATGGATTTTATAATAATTCTCTGAAGTCATTCCTGGTTACATTCTTGCCTAGCTACCCTAGATCAGAGATTCAATACCTTTTTTAGGCTAGGGTGATATCTGATTACTACAAGTTTCTGGTTTGTGCAATCCCAAAATTTTGGATCTGTGACCAGATCCAGGCAGACCACCTAGCAAGATAAATTTGGTTAAGTATGCCAGATGAGCTCCTTATAGGATACCAGAAGTAAATATGTCTAATACAGCCAGGAAGACCTGAGTATTTTTTGGCATGGAGATGGGAACTTAAAGTACTTGATAGAATTAACCTTGGCTCTGGGTTCTATCACACAGAGCTTGGACATCAAGAAATTTCTCTGATTTTCATCACACTATGGCAGGTGTTTTGTATGCTCCCTGTAAGAATATATATTTACATAATAAGGAAACTGGACATGAATTATATGGAAAATGCATTAGTCAAGTGACGCCTAATGCCCTGATCAGTGTTAGATTTGAGTACAACCATGTAGGTGTGATTATGAACAGAAATCACTGAAAAGGTAGAAGTACCAAGAACTTAGTTTTGACCTTAAAGTTCTGTATATAATGCAATTCTTGCAGTAAAGAAGCAGAATGCCTTCACTAAATTGAGCAAGATTAGAGGATGGACAGCTCTTGGTAAAAACAGATTAGCAGGGCAGTAGCAAACATCTTCACATTATCAGGATTACTTTGACAATGGAAAAGAACAAATTACACTTGGTGAATTTGAAATTGCTTTCCGAATGCTACTTTTCAAATGTACCTGTTTATCTCTAGATTGTAGGAATTAACACCACAATACCTAATAGCAAAGGCTGACCTGTTGATTTATTTGAAGGATTAAGGCCAGTGTTACTATGAATATTGCCATAAAAGGAGGAGCTGGAAGAGCAGAAGAGAGACTTGCTACCCTCAAAGTCATAACAAAGTAATCTCAAAGGTACTATAGTCAATGCCATAATAGATTTTGTGGTCCAAGTTTAAAGGAAAAAATTGTCTTTCCAGGATTGGCAATACATTAAGAATTCATGACTTTTTCACTTCTCTAATTTTGACTGCCACATTTTCTAGTTTGCTTTCTCTAAGGTTTACTTAGAAGAACTTTCAATGTATGAAGAAGTGAAAATTTGGTCATACATATGTGGCCTCAACCAAAACCCCTAATTATGTCTGATCAAGAAAAATACTTTTGGGCAAGAAAAATACTTCTGATCAAGTAATAAGAAAATAAAGCCCAGGGGGTTATGTATAATAAAATACTGTACCAACATCTAGTATTTAGGAACTTGGAGTGGGATACATGAAACCAGATACATTTCTCAAAATAGTTTCCCAGGAAGGCTCATTGTAGCTAGTTAACTCCGGCATCTCATGACATGTTAGTACAGAGAGGCAGAGGCGTGACCCTGGTCTCCACCTACACTGTGAGGAGACTGGATATAAGATAGATCCAGTCAAAAAATAGATATATACATTATGCCAAACCTATGCCTGCATACAGATCTATCAGACTGGCCTTAATAGGTCACTGTTGTGGCTATCACCTGCAAGAGTGCAGCTATGAGCTATTTGCAGGCCAAAACTAGCTTGTCTTCCACCAGTTTGGGTTGCTGTCATGTTAACTCAGCTTGACTCATACTGATGTACTTCAGATAAACCCTTTAGATACTGGCAGATGGTTCTCTACATTCCCTGTATGGCCACAGAGGAAGGATCAAAAGGTTGAGTCCCATGCCTTCTTTGATGCAAACCTGCAAATCCTTCCTCTCCACCCAGAATACAGACTGGGATGGATGAACACTTCAGGCTGAACCTGGGCCATACTGCACTATAAATAAGGGCAGGAAAACATGGACCAGCAAGGAAAGAAAAAGGCAAAAATATTTCATTGTAGAGAAGTCTTGCGGGCAGACCATGAACAAGAAAAGGTCCTGTGTTGTGCTGTTTCTTTTAATCCTCTTCTGAATTTTGTCTTGTGACTCTTTAGTGCAAACAATGTAAGTAACTTGACACAGTAGAAATTGAGGCACCTGCAAAAATTTAAACAAAATATAGGTGAAGGCATCTGGATCACATCTTTAAGTGTTAAATTTCACATAAGTTGCACTTCATGATTATAACACAATATTGAGTATAGCCCTAAAATTCTTCTGAATAACATTGCGCTCAGAAATTATTTTTAAGTTATGACTCCTGAGTACTATTCCCTTTTGGTTTGCTCCCTACACCACATATGCTTCTAAATTAGGTATCTTCTTTCTAGAAATTACAAATTCAATTTGGTTTGGCCTAGGATTTAGATTTTTAAGGGAAAAGGTAATGTCCAAAGTTATTACTCAGTAATATATACAGAAGTGGTAATTTGATGCTAATGACTTTTTTTTTAATAAAAATTCTTGTCATTCCTTGAAAGTTCCTATACTACTTTTGGTACATATAATTTAAAGGTCTCTAGTCTCCGAAGATTTATTGTCATGATTAATTTTAAACATCTGCTTAGGTCATTGGTTTTCATGAGGTTACTTGTGCTCAAAGTTAAGCATGTGAATATTTGATGTAAGAACAAGGCCATGACTTGCTACAGCCTAACAGGGTTAAAATAAAAAAAAAAAAAAAAAAAAAAAAAGGTTAAAACAGAACAGTTGCAAAAGCTACATTACAAGAGCCCCAGTAAAACATGTCACTGCAGTATTTGAAATGCTTAAAAATAATATTACCTTTTTATAAGTGCAAAAGCTATATTTTCACTATTTAAAAAATCAACTAAGAAATTAAAATGTGAGTATAAAAATGCTAAGATAATGCACGCAAACAAATGGGATTAGTCTAGGAAGTCGAGAATTTCTCCAACGTTCTTTTGGTCAAAGTATGGTTTGTTGTTATTTATTCATAAATGCACCCATACATATGCCTGTCATAAAAGTAAATATTTTGTTTACTTTTAATTGCTTGGGTTTTATTATTAGACTTATTATGGGTTAAGCCCCATAGTCAGCTAAGCCCTGCACAGCCACTAACTCACTGCCTGCAGTGGGATGGAGGACAGAATCAGAAGGGTAAAAGTGAGGGGACTCATGAGTTGAGATGAAGACAGTTTAATAGTTAAAGCAAAAGCTGCATATACCAGAAAGCTGAAAGGAGGGCAGGTTTGATATCAGGAAGAAATTCTTTACTGTGAGGGTGGCAAGGCCCTGGATCAGTCTGCCCAGAGAGGCTGTGGAGTGTCCCTCACTGGAGGTATTCAAACCCACATGGGTGTAGATCTGTGCTGTGTGCTGTAGAACAATTCTGCTTGAGCAGGGATTTTGGACCAAATTACCCCAATGTGGTCCCTTCCAGCCATACTCATTCTGTGAAATGAACAGTTCTGTATCTGCAGGAAAAAATTATACTGACTCTTAAGAAATACCTAGGCACATGCAGAAGGACCTGTCTGGGACCGTTGCTGTGATTGCCAACAGTGTCCCCAGGGTGTTTGTCAATACACCTATCCATAAAAACAGTGCCTATCAATTGGTCTAGGTCCAGCAAGAGCTTCCTAGAGTAAGGATATGATGGCAGGGCTGTCTGAAACCACCTGAAGAGGTTCTGTGATAATTTGTTGAATGCACTCTTTGAAACCAGATAGCAGCTCAGTCAGCCACCTTCTCTTACATCAGTTCTTTGTCTCATCTTTGCTCACTATAGATGTGAATTTCTGGACCTCTCCAAGAATAGATGACTGAATGTGCTGGTTATATGCACAGGCACAGCCCTGACATGCTGGTAGTCCAAAAATATAACTGAATTTCCTTGTTGCACAGCAATTATTACCTTCATTCCGTAAATTTTGCTAAAGGGTCAGCCTATTTACAAGTAGCAGCATCTTTTCAAAGAGACGGGTTTATTTTTTAATGCAAAACCCATAAAAATATTATCTCCATGTAAATCGATTCATTCTCTTTTGGGAAAGCTGAATTAAAGTATTTAAGCATTTATGTCTTTCAAGCCTTTCTTAACACCATTTCCCCCTATTTCTTAATAGGGATGTGAAATCTACTCCCAGGTGAAATAATGAGCTACAACCGGAGTTACAGCAGTTGGAGGGATATCCTTCCACTTTATTGAGTTAATCTTTATCAACTCTAGCAAGGTCATTCCTGACAGATTTTGTCAGATTTGTTCTTAAGGGCTGCCAATCTCAAGTCTCTACAATTTAGTTCAGTAACCTATTTAGTTCTTAGAAGTCCTTCTGACAGAAAATCTTTCTCAAAGTCTAGCCTAAAGTTTTCCTGCTTTATTTAAAGTCTAATACTTTTTGACTTCTCCACTATGGACATAGAGAACAGAAGCTTTTTATATACATTAAGGCAGTTATCATGTCTTCAGTTTTCTCTTCAGGCTGTAACAACTCTTCTTATGAAAACTCTCTTACTAAGCCATAGGAGGTAGAACTCTGTCACTCTTATGGGTTTTTTTTTGGGGGGGGGCATATTTTCTCAAAATATACTGTGTCTTTTGGTTCTGCAAATATCATGAACATGCTATCTTTACAATAGGGGATATGTATTTTGAGAATAGAAAGCAGATTTTCTAAAAGGTTAAATTGCTAAATGAAAATTGAGTGAAAAAATTATGGATTTTCACATGAGAAATCATCATAAAACATATGGATAGAAATAATTCTGTGGGTTCTGCCAAATCCAGCTTTGAGTTTGACTTTTATTCAGTATGGCAGAAATTCAGGGAACATCATCCTGTAGTCACAGATTCAGCAAAATTACATAATCACGTACATCAAAAGTACTGTGGGTAAGTTTACATTTCATTAAGCAAGTGGACTGATGAACTGGTTCATTAAAAAATAGGCTAAGGGCTCCTGTGTTCAATATACCAATGGAGCCCCTGCCCATTTGTTTCTTTCCATATCTTGGCCATCCTTGCCAGTGCAAAGCTTGCACGTCACCTCTGATCATTCTCCCACAGCCAGTTGCTGGTTGTTCTTCATAATTTAGAATTGCGGTAGAGAAGGAAGGAAAGTTAGAGGAAAATATTTGCATTGACTCCTTTTCCTGTTCATTTTCTCCCACTGTTCGGGATTACATAAGCAGCAGCACCTTGCACAGCAACAATAGCAGGCATATCGTTTGTTACCTGAAACTCTTACAGAATGCTTATTCTTCAACTAGGGAAAGTTCCATTTATACTTGCCCTGTGTCTTATATTTCTTGTCTACATATCTGCAACTGACCAAAGAATGGTTTTTGGTCTGATCCATTATCATGGTTCTTGTATTGTTACATTATATATTTGTTTTAATGATGATTAATTTTGTATCATTGATTTTTCCATAGCAAAAATCTGAATCTAAGAAATGCCATTGCATTTCTTAACATCCTAATGTTCTCCCTTCTGTCACTAAATCCCTTTCCTCATTCCTTGTTATTTTTGTCTTTTCTCTACCAACTGATCATATTTTGCAGTTTCACTTTTTTCTATTACCTCTTCTCCATTGTATTTCACAGATAAAGGAAAATAAAGACAACAACACAGAAAAGTATTTCCACTTTTTGCTTGAGCTGTTGTTTTTATGTAAGTCTCTAGCCATCCTTATTCTTCATATGTTTATCTTTATCATGTGTTTTTAGGACAGTGACTGTGCTTGGTTTGCTCATGCTTATTATTGTTTATAGCAAGATTCCTGAAGTTTTACTTCCCTTATTGCAGTTCCTATATTAGAAAAACCAAGCTAATAAAAATCCCACACTTGTATTGCCCCTTCCATCTGCTGTGCCACCGAGATTCCACTCAGATGGCACTTGGAAAAGGCATTGTCACAATGCATAAAATTCAGCAGGAACCAGTCATAATTAGGTTAATATTGTTTATTCCTCTGATTACAGTGCTCTTCTTATTTGGCTGTCAGTGTTGGGATAACTCCTTGTTTACGTTTTCAGCCTCTCTAAGATGATTTTGAGCAACTGCAAGAATATTTTGTGAATGTTTAAAATTAGAAGGGAACATGTGGTCTTTATGGCTTTTGATAATTAGCCACAGCCACTATAATGTCCTTCATTTTACCTAAAAGTTTGTCCTTGAACAAATTCTAGGCCTCTTCTGTTCTCATTGTGCTTTGTGATGATCTTTGCCTTTTCATTGATTCAGCACTTACCTTTGAGCCTTACTTTTCAAATATGTTGAATTTGCCTTTTATCAGCTTAAAAATGTGAATCTCATGCATATTTACATGGCAAGCTGTGACAGCTCTGGAAGAGGTCAGTTGTGTCAACTGCTCTATACATCCGCAAGAAACTCTATTATCTCTTGAACAGAAACAGCTTTACAATGTGTAAAACTAAGCATATTTTTCTGATAATATTACCTTCTTATTTTGAAACTCATAGTTTGGGGGTTTAGTTCTACAGTTTTAAATAAGAATGATCTTGAATTATTAATTAAAAAGAAGAAAGGTAAAGTTTGAATGAAAATTCTTTGTTCCATTGTTTGTAGTGTTGTGGCTGTCACCAACAGCTGTGGCTTCCTTTTCATTGTGATAACCATTTTTCTAATTATGGGATAATAAGTGCAAATAATCTTGACCAAAAAAATAAAGGTCTGTTGAATCAGTTATTTCATGGGCTACAACCTAATTCAAAACTCTTCTTTGCAGTACAAGGACACAAAATATTTGCATTTCATTGCTTTTAATTTCATCTCCTCTGTCGTGTAGCTGGACTTGGTCTGTTACCTCATTTTAAAAATATACATCTCTTTATGATCACTGACACTGAGGTAAATTATTGGTAAGATTGGGTTTTGTCTTGAATTGGGTTTAATGCTCATGGGAAGAGAGAGGGCAAAGGAAAAATTGAACAAGTACAGTAGGTGAACTCAACCCTGACCTTCAACATTTTAGAGTAGGAGTTGCATGAAGGAGGAAGACATGAGGCTAGGATAGCTGTAAGCTCAAAAAAGAAGAAACAGGGCAAGAGTTCACAAAAATGCATAGCAAAACTAACCTCTTGTGGGAACTTTTATTTTTTTTAGAGAAATCCTAATGCATCCATAAATATGGTCTTAAAGCAATTGCAAAGTACTGCCTGCCCTGTTTGCTTTGCTGGCATTTTGCGGGTTTCTATGATCACTCTGAATGATATTGGTCACTTTGATATGAAAATTTTTATCTCTTTTACAGTGAGAAGATACTTTTTCTACAGTGCCAAGGTATTCATTATATTACAAAAGAAGTTATATGACAATATTTTTGGAGCCTTATGGTGCTCTGATAATGACAGGCTGAATTTACCCAGAAGGAGGCTCTAACATCCAATGAAAAAAGAACACCCAGCTCATCCCAGTGCTGAAAAAAAATATTTAGAAAGTAGAAATAATGGTCGTTTATCACTTATGACAGCATCTGGCAAACATTTTAAACCCTGTTGAATAGCTATAAATTCTATACATAAGTGAGCAATGAAAAATTGAAGTTAGTATCTTCAGAAATGATCAAGGGAGATACTTCAATGCAAAAATATAGAAAAGGAAAGAAGGCAGCACATGACATTTTTACATTGAGTTAGAACAGACTTGTGACAACTTTGTGAAATATTTTGATAGAAGGAAGAATGCTTTCATCAAAATGTTTAATTTTTTGAGTTCTTATTAATACATGCCTCACTCTCTTGTTAGACTATGGAATATATTGTTCCATGGTCTTGTACAGCAGAATTCAGACAGGATTTCTGTGAAGTGTCACAAGTAATGTCACTTATTTTATACAAGATTCATGTCTGGGGAATTCACCTTCATTTATATATTAGAAAATAGTCTCTACTACAGGAAAGAAATTATCCTCCTTCTTCAAAAGGAGGTGTTTGAAAGGACAGCATAGGTATCAGCAGATACTGTTTCTTGTGTCAAAGAACCTATATATTTCCAGTGTTATGCATTCCATTTCTTCAGCCAAGAACAAAGAGAGAGGGAAAAAGGGATTTTACCCAAGTTTTGGAACTAAAAATCTACTGTATTTTGAAATTATTTTTTTCAGATTTCATTTTGGACCTTTTGCATTGCAGGAGATGATAGGAAACAAGTTAACTACAGCTGAGTGTATGCTCTCTAGCCAAGACTCTTCACTGCACTGGGTCACTTCTGCCTTCATTCATATTCTCAGAATTTTATCAGTGATTCTTACAGAGCAGGGAAAGCATTCAAACTGATTTTAAAAAGCCAGCAAGAAATACATCAGCATATTGTTTCTCTTACATACCTAGCCAAGGTATCATCCTGTCACATTCTGATTTTTTTACTTGCTTTAATTAACAAAAGATAACTAGACCTGGTTTTGTTTCATTGCTATTAAACCATAGGGTGTAGTGTTTAATATGCGTAGGAAGAAAACAGATGTACTTGAAACAAACAAACAAAAAAAGGGTTGTTCCAAATATCGTTCATAATTCTGTATGTTTTAGGAAAAAAAGTATTTGCACAAATTTACAGGTTCATTTGAACAAGTTTTAACATTTTTTCATACTGTGTAGCATTGCCCTTGGCAAACAGCATATGTGAAAAGATCACTGAAGTAAAGTTGGCTTCCAATATCAGTAACAATAAAAATCTGGTCCTTACACATCTGTCATTTGTTCTTAAACTACTTGGTATCCTTAATTAGCATAAAAAAGATTAAACTTTAACCTTGATTTGTAGATTTTTCTTTTTTAAGGAAGTAATTCTAAATGGCCAGAAAGCAGGCTGTCATTACCAATCACGTGCACACTGCACTATAAAAATGACAGAAACATGAGCCAGCTGCAGATTAAGAAAGGCAGCTACTTGAAAGTCACTTTTTTACTTCTTTAGCCTGTAGCAACGTGGGGTTTTAGGATTCCATGTGCTCCTTTGTCCCTCTGCTTTGTATACCATTGGTTCATTTTGAAATATGCTCTGCTGTACCCCGAAATCTATTGGTGGGTTCCCTATGCCTGTCTTCCCTTCAGACTCCCCGGGACTGGCTCTAGGGGAGACAGTCCCTTCCCTTCCTTTCCCTTTATAAGTCGATGTCCGGATCAGCTGGAGGTCTTCCATCTCTGAGCTGGTAGCATCTCCTCCCTGCCCTGTCTCCCTTCCCCCTTCTCCTTCCCTGCACCCCTTTTCCCCGTTACCCTAAATAAACCTCTCTAGCAGAACAGAGATGGAGTCCAGTTCTTTCCTAGCATCACTATATTCCTGCTTGAATTGATGTGGTTTGAAGACTCACGCCATGCCGCAGAACCTCGGGGGCCGCCCGCCCCAGATCCGGTGGAATAACACGGACCAGGGACCCCGGTCCGGGGGGATGCTGGCCTGTGCAGCCCTCCCAGACCGTGATACAGCATTAGCCTTTATACACACTTCCACTAAACTGCATGCTTTAGGGGAAAAAAGAAAAAGTAATTTTTTTGTTTTGTCTTTTATTTCTGTGTTAGGAAGAAAGTGGAAATGGTATTGAAAACGCTACAGATATCCAGTAAGGGCTGCATTTGGCCACCCCATCTTTTCTCTCTGTTTCTTTCTATGTTTTTAATTTGTATTTTTTTAATTTTCAGGGCACTTTGAAATGAATAATTCAATGTGAATTTTTCCTCTGTTGGAGTTTCCACAATAAGACTACAGTGAATATTGCTCTTTGTAGCCTAGGCTCTATCACAAGGCAGAGGAGTCTTATTTCTTTGTGTGTGTATGTCAATTGAAACAATTTATTTGAAGACTTTGAGAGTGAAAGAAAAAGCTAAAAAGAGGCTAATAAAACTCAATATCTTCCCTTTGAGCAGTGTCAATCAATTTGAGTGAAATAGATTCCCTGCTTGTTCAATAAGAAAATTACTTTGTGTCACAAATGACCTGGAGAATTCTTGGGTGTCCTCATTATCAAGAAATACCTGGTGTTTTGGTCTTGCATTACCTATTTAATTGGCAATGGCTTATTTGTATTATCTGTTTCAGTTGGACAATTTAGAAGAAAATATAATTGTATAAAATTATGTCAAACTGAAAGATAAGTAGCAGTCCCCATGAGAAAAAGTGCTGTGGTAAGCTTGGAATTATTTGGCATTAAAACAGCATGGTAAATTGATAGTGTGTGGTGGATGTTTAATCAACTCATAATTTGATTGTGACATAAGTTTAATTCTTTTGTAATACTTTTAAAATAATTTTTAAATATTCATAGTCAAAGGGAGATTCCATTATATGCTTAGTCTCTCTTATCTGGCTCATATTTTAGTGGTAATTGTAGTATTAAAAAGTAAAATGGAAAACATAGGTTTACTTAAAAGATCTTTTTCATTTAAGTAGTAAAAACATTCAGCTTGTACATTGAATGCAGCTTTCCTAACAATATTCATCATGTAAGTCACAGTGAGACTTTAAAATAGTGAAATATTATTTTTTAAATAAATGTATTACTTTCTAATAAATTATTCTAGTGAATAATTTATGTTTAGGTAACTAATTTGCATCTTGGTACCTAACAGAATTCGTTTTTTAAAATGTAACATGGTTATTATATAGTTAGCACATCATGCTACAGTGGGCTTCAATTGGGGCATGCTAGGGACTATTTTGTCTAAACTTTCATAACAGGCTTGTTTTATCTGGCTTCTGATTTTTTTTCTTGGTAGGTTTTTTTGTTTGGGTTTTTTTCAGTTTTAATTTCCAATCTTTAGGCTTGTTTTTTGCGCTTTACTTTGTTGATCAATAAAAACATACAATCTCTATGCTAAATATTGTTAGAAACAGTTCCTCTGAGACATCTAATGAGATTTTTGCTTGTTTTCAAGGCTATTTAGAATGCTTCTTTGTCCTTGTTCACACCAATCTTCTTGAGGGAGACATGTTAAGTACCCACACATTTTTTTCCATCCCTACCATAAATGTTGTACGATACAGACACTACAATACACAGCTTGACTGTTATTTGGTCCCTAGCTGATGGCAGGCTGCAAAGATCTTGTTTCTGCCTATACTCTTTCAACAAATTATCCTCTTCCTACATAGAAAATTTCTCTGCTAAATTCTTTATTACTAATACTTGAGTGGGGATAGAGAGGAA
Organism: Entomyzon cyanotis; assembly: GCA_024500445.1. NCBI lineage: Eukaryota > Metazoa > Chordata > Aves > Passeriformes > Meliphagidae > Entomyzon > Entomyzon cyanotis. The sequence goes on along the minus strand of JAKEPQ010001016.1, from coordinate 41,780,540 downwards.
ATAAATGTCTGGCAAAATTTCCTTGTAAAAAGTTAATTTGGGATAGCATGTCGGCTTTCAGAAATAAAAAAAATTATGTATAGACAATTGCAGATTAGATTTGAATGTCAAAAATACCTGTGCCTGCTGGTGAAGTACTAAATATGTATTTTTAGATGACTTACCACTTGATCCTCCCTTCTTGTGGTGCTGCATGAAAGATGTTTTATTCTGGACTATGTAATTACTCTTGTCCTTTTGCTTTGTTATGCCCACACATTAAAGACAGGGAAAGACAACTGACCTACACAATCCTTTTTTCTACAGGCCAAAAGTAATTTAAACATCTTCAGCTCCAAAGCATAGCTGACAAGCATGGCATTCTTTACCCACAAGGCTCCAGCTGGTCTTCTTATGGCCACACCTATAAAGAGTAGCAGTAGATTAATGAGAAATTCCTATTTTCTCAAGTGCTCCCCATTTAAAGAAAATTCCAAGGTGTTGTTTCTAACTAATTTTTCTCTTTGCCATTCACAGTGTCTCAAAAAGCACTCTATTCTGTTATTATCTTCTTCACTGAGAAATATGGATGCAGTTTGCCTCATGGGTGTTATCAGTTTTAATTTATATGCTTTTCCATAGGTGATCACTGAAAATGGGGGCTGGTCCCCCCATAAGTTGAAAAATATTCCAGATGTTCCATCTTCTGATTCAGCTATAGATGTTGAACTCACTGTAGGATATTTCAGAAAATATATCCAACCACTCATTAATTAATTTAGTGCATCTTGTGATAACATTACTCTTGATGAGTTCATTTGCTATTGCTGTAATTGTTTTAAATGCTTTGGTAAGATTTCCAGAGTAATTCAGTATTAATTACAATATTAATTAATTAAGTATTAATTACAATTGTTAATTATTAATTAATAAATTCATTATTAAGCAGATCCATGTTGCTGAGAATCTCCTGATACACTATTTCAGTATATTGGAAAACTTCAACATCCTCATCAGAGTGAACAAATGCCTTATTGTGCAGAAAAATAACTGTAGAAAAGGAAATAAAGAAGTCAGTACAGAGTGAGCCTTCTCTTCTACGCTCTGCTTCAGATTCTCAGCCCTTAGGAGAAGCCATCATGTTCCTTACCTGTGATGACAATAAGGTGGCCTTCACAGCTGAGTTAGAGAAAGAGAATATGGTTCACTGCTGTTGTCATGGGGTGTGCAAGCAGCACTGCTAGGACTTACTGACACAGAAGGGACTTTTCAATGAAAAGGGGAATGGCAGGATTGGCTCTTTTATTCAGGAAATTGTACAAGTGACTATTCTTTTGCTATGTTTACATGCAAAACACAGGAAATATGTCTCTGTTTTCAGGTTGTTGAGTTATATGATGATGCACCCCACGCTCTTCACCACCAGGACAGAAGTTAACGGTCAGTCTAGAAAAAAAAAAAAAAAAAAAGACAAAATTGAACTTGAAATAATTGAAATGTTTGTAAAATGGTGACCTAAGACTGAGTAGAGAGCTAAGATGGGGGAGGAACAGGGAAGCAGTAATCTTGCACTGTTATTGTGTGTTATATAAGTATTTCAAGGAGCAATAAATATGCAAGACAAAACACTGTCTTTATTCCAGTTTTCTTTAGGGACAAGAAACAAAACCAAACTAATCAAACAAAATACTGTCACTCTGTGCAGAGCTGTAAAGGAGAGAGAAAGTGCCTTTCCAATATATTGCACCTACACTTCCAGAGAACTGAGACGTGCTTGAAAAGAAAAATCACTTTAAGTAAGCTTTTTGTGGCTGTTGTACTAACATGTCTCAAACATTCTTCCAAAGCAAGCCCCAAAGTATGGCCCACCACTAAATTTAAATTTCTATTTTAGTATTTAATATTGGATTTTTCAACTATATGCTTTCCTTCCATACTTTAAATTAACTTTTGTAACAAGGGAATAATACCATGTTGCTCTGTTACATTGACTCCATCTCACAACATAATATGATGAAAAATTGAATATATAAAATTAAGTGACTCAGTTAGTATTAGAAATTGAAGGGTGACTCTGAAACCTGCCATAAAAACTAAGATACCTTGGTTCATTCCTTTTGTTAAGACACTTGATATGCCTTCTAAAAGGATGAACTACAGGATATTATTTACAATCTCTCTAGCTGAAGCTTGAGAATAAAATAGGAATTATGTTTTCAAAATATCTGAGTGTATTATTACTCTCTGCTTAAAGAAAATAAACAAAGTACTTGACAAATGACAGATACAAAATGATAGGTCAGAAGACATGGAAATTCCAGGAACTAGAAATTAAGAAACTAATGGGATCTCAAGAAAAGGTTCCAAGAGGAAAATCACAGGTCTCTGAATGCACCTGAGATACCTGGGAGTAATGATGAAAATTTGAGAGCGACTGCAGTGAAGACAAATGCTGGTGGATTGCAATATACCCTTAACATGCTGATAACAGAGATGGAAGAGAAAATATTGGAGCATGAGGGAAAGATTCTAGAACAAATAAATCAGAAAAAGACAGTGTGATTCCAAAGCACACAGTGTATTATCTAACACTGAAGACAATAGGGGATGGCAAATGGACTCAGGAGCTGAGAGTTCAGAGAGTGATGCTAAGCAAAAAGAGTAAGAATTTAAAAGTACTTGTAGAGATTGCATGCTAAACAGTTTGATTTTGGTTTGGTTGGGTTTTTTGGTTGGTTGGGTTTTTTTATTAAAGGAACATTTCTGTAACCACAAAATTGCAAAATAGTGAAGACAGTTGGTATTCCCACAACTTCTTCTTTATTAAGCTGGTTTCTACCCAGGGAGTCTAAAAAAGACATATAGTGAAGCTTCTTCATTTGATTGAGTTTAAAGTCTCCCTTTTGCAACTATTATACTATATTTATCTTCTATATATCCTTTAGAAACCATTGCATGACCCTGGGTTGGTGTATAGGAGTGCTATAAATCATGGAGGTGAATAAGGACTATATCATACAACATCAGAACATGGAAGGATATTAAAAAAATCTCAGGTAACAGGTTTAAAATAAGCAACTGTAATACTTTTTCCACTCAGCACAAGACTTTTCAAAAAGTCAAAAAAGGTTTCAACAAGTTCATGAAGAAATGGTTTGTCTGTGGCCATCAGACACCACATTTCAAATAGATGTTCCAGCTGTAAAAGGCACACACTGTAGTTTTCTAGAAGGGCAAGAACAAGGCAAGCCCTGTGCACATCCTGTCTTATGTTCTTCCAAAGATACAAGTTATGGCCTGCTATTAGCAGGGATGTGCTCTATTCTTCCTGCACTTATGGCTTTATACACTTCACTTGGAAAAATTCAGTTAGCTCAGAATGTGAGAAATAATTTATTTTGGAAATAAGCAATCCGTGATTGCCACAGAATATTTTTCTGGTAAATTTTTTTTTCCCCTCCCTACTATAGGAAGTTTTTCTCAATCATTTCTGATTTAATTCTGTTCTTTTTTTTTTTTTTCATTTAAATGAGCTCTGTTTTAACAGTGACTGATCTCATGTGTAAATGCTGTTTATTAACAGTTGTGATTGTATGTCTGGAATGTCTCTCAATACATGAGTTTAGGGAGGAAAGGCCTGATGTTTTTCATAGGTAATATCTGAACTCTCTAAAAGAAGAGGTAAATCAGGTCAAGCTATAAAACACAGGCAGAAGCATGTTTCATTAGGTAATATTCATAGTTCTAGTATCAGATGAATTTATAACATAGATTTCCTATCATTCCTAGAAAGATTTAAACATTCATTTACAAATATTCTGAGGACTGTGAAATACTTAGCTAGACAATAGACATTATTCCTGTCCTTTGAGTTACCATTTAGTAATACAAATTCATTAAAAAGTGTTTCTGAAGGATTAATGTTAAGGGTGATAATGAGTTTTTTGTCCAGATTGCTTGCATAAATTTAGAGGAATGACTTTCTTAAAATAACAACAACAAAACAAAACCACTCCTATATTTTCTAGGTTCGGATTGTCTTTATGTAGTCTCCATCAGTAACAAAGAACAAATTTGTATACTCTGAAAGTACCTGAACTCTATAGCCCAAAAAGTAAATAAGAAATTACATCAGACTCAGCAAAAAGTTTCTCACACAAAACTTGTGGTCATGCAAAGCTGAGTGAACAGAGTGAAAAAGCAGTCTAATGGAGCATTTCGTTTTATAACTATTGCTAAAGACACACAGAGAGACAATATTTCTTTCTAAAAGACTACCTCATCAGTTTAGCTCATCCTTTCATTATCTTTTAAAAACATCAGTTTTAACATAAATTTTAACTGTACATTTTTGACTGTACATTTTCAAATTACTATAAAAAAACTAGATGTTCCCAAGAAACACCTATTTCCCTAAACTTTTTACATTAAACAATTCTTCATAACACCTTTCATTATGCCAAAAAGATGAATGGTTATCTTAATAATAATTCAAGTACCAAAACAAATATACAATCATATTCTATGAAATGTGAAGCAAAATGATAAAAAATAGGATTTGGAATGATATTGTAATGTATGCAGATACTAACTTAGGAATTTTTGTATGATGACTTTTACTTTTTTCCTACATTGTCCTTGAGAGCTGAAAGACAGCTTTTTTTTTTTTAAAGTGATGTTATGTTTGTAAATGTCAAGGGAGATAACAATGTATTTTAAGTTATTTTCAGAATACAAAAGAGCTTTAGATATCTGAACACAATAAAAAAGCAATTAGGCAGGGAACAGACAAAAAACTTGCATTAACTTTCTTTTCATGATCACGTGATGAGGAATATTACAAGCTTCTGGCTGAATTATATTCATACTTCTTTTCCTTCATAACAGTAACCAACAAGACACAAAATCCCTAGTAGCAGTATTGGATAGAGAGACTCTCTGGTATCTCAAATTCAGGGCTTGAACCATAAAGAGTTCCAGAATGTTTTTAAGTCCTGGTGCATTATGCCACTTAGAAATACGGGGTAAAATTCTATCTGTAGGTCTCTTTCAGTATTCTAGTCCTTCCTTTTCAGGAAAATGCACATACATGTGCATGTCTAGTGTTTACACAAACAGTGCTGCCAACACCACAAATGTTAGTGTTTGCCTTCCTTGTAACTCAGTCTACCTGTACATAAGGCACGATCAGGAATGTGTATTCTGAGAAACAGAGCTCCAAGAAGTCAATAGACCTTGAAACTCTGTGGTGTCCTTTCGAAGGAAGGGACTTCAAAAGGTGATTTGCTCTGACCCGTAGAGGGTAATCTGAAAGGTAATAAAACTGGTTTAAACAGAGCTTTAAAACTGATGCTTGGTCAGAAGTTCAGACTGGTTACCCTACTTCATACAGCCTTGTATTGGGTGTGGGTGGCAAGGTTGTAGCAGCAGGTGGGCTACAGAGTGATCTCTGGGAAGCTGGGGGCTACCCTGTGCCAGACATGATTGTTTCCAGCTGGCTCCACAGAACACCCACTGCAGGACACAGCTGAGCCCATCAGCCAAGTGTGTGGTGCCTCTGAAAACATGGTTAAGAGAAGGAAAAAATTCCATGCAAAGAGCTGCTTGACAGGGCTAAAAAAGGAAGAAACAACAGTGAAAATGCCCAGGTCAGACAGAGAAAGAGGGCATGCTCCAGGCACCAGAGAAGGGATTTCTCTGCAGACAGTGCGGGGGGAACACAATGGAGCAGATTGTCCTACTTCAACCCATGGAGAACTGTGCTGGAGCAGATGACTAGTGGACAACCTTATGCCAGACCACATGGACATTTCCTGAAGTTGCTGGATATACCCCTTATAAGCAGGGGAAAGCTGTGAGGAAGAAGGATGGGCAGAGAGGTGCTGCTATGGACTGATCATGATGCCCCATTCATCATCTCCCTATGCCACTCAAAGCAGGGGGAGGCAGAGGAGTTGGGACTGAAAAAGGGCAGCTGGATGTGAGAAAAACATGGGGTGAAAGTGTTTTAAAATTTGCCTTTACTTTTCAGTATCCAAATCTATTTTAATTGCTATTAGATTCCATTAATTTTCAAAATTAAGCTGAGAATTCACCTTTGGTAACATAGCCAGTCCCACTCAACAGGCCTGTTTGAGACTGTAATATGACATCTTAAATTGTCATGCTCTACCATTTTCCAGAGAGTGGGCCAATTTACAGAAAAGTGTGCCTAGATCATAGATCGTAGAATGGTTTGGGCTGGAAAGCACCTTGAAAGATCATGTAGTCTGACCCATCTGCCCTGGGCAGGACAACTTCTGCCAGCTCAGGTTAGTCAAATTCCCATCCAACCTGATCGTGAACATGTCTATTGATAGGGGACCTATCTTCCTTGTGTCAATCTAAATCTACTCTCTTTCAATTTAAAATCACTGAGCCTCATCCTGACACTACAGGCCCCAGTATAAAGTCTCTCATCTTTCTTTTAAGCCCCTTTTAAGTGCTGGAAGGCTGCTATAAGGTCTCTGTGGAGCCTTCTCTTATCCAGCCTAAACAACCCCAACTCTCTCAGCCTTTCTTCAAAGCAGAAGTGCTTCAGCCTTCTGATAATTTTTATGTACTCTTCCTCAAGCAAAGTCTATTTTTCTAATTGGTAAGTGATATTCATTTGATTACCTTACATACTATTTTCTTCCCGTCCTTTTGAGGAATGGCAGTAAGAGAGCATTTGGGGTAGTATCTGACATGTTTCTATGTATCAGGATACTAAAACTAGCAAACTTCCAATGCTTTGTTCTCCTGCACATTCCCATTTATTACATTTAGATAGTATTTTTTATAAGTACTGATGAATCATTTTAGTAACTTCATCCCCACTCTCAAATACAAGTGGAAACCACAAGGGAAAAAAAAAAAAGAAGGTAAAACCGACAACAATAAGAAGGTTAAAGTTCCCACTGTAAGATAAATTGTAAACATTGTTCCCTCCAGATGAGATCTGTATGTTTTCTGAGAAAGGTCTCTCCAGATCCTTCTACCACCACCTCTGCAGTTAATACAGACTAGAATTATACTTACGTCAGTAAAGGATTATCTTGATATATCAGCATGTTCTATTCAAAAGCATTTTACGTCTGTCTTGGTTGTCCATTTCAGCCTATTGAACATCAGTAGGTGTATTCATTGACATGCTATTTGAATTGTTATTCCTAGGCAGCATCTATGATTATGAAGAAAAGCCATATCAGGGATTTGATTTTCTAGTTGCTGTGTGAAAAGGAAGCACTTAAAATCAGATGGCTATTTTTGGCTACAGCTCAGTCCTTGTTATTGTATGCTTTCTTTTAAGTATGGCTAAATTACAACCCTGGAATCTATAATAATAAGAAAAATGTTGTGAAATGCAGATTTTTTACATTATTAATCTCAACTAGGAGCTTTGTAACACATTAATCTCTGAGTAACCTTCAATTCATACTATTACATGGATGTCAATGGTAGAAATTAGAGCTGAAAATAGCTATTTGGTTTTCTATTTCATGTCACTAGATTGTTCCCTAAAGAATATTTTCCAGTGCTTTGTCTCATCTAGACTTAAGTGTACTGAGCAATAAAGCTTCTACTACTTTCCTTTGGAGACTATGTCACCACATAATAGATTTCACTATTGGGATTCTTTACCCTATTCAATCGCAGTAATATATTTCACCTTCTCTGAAATAGGAAAGAGGAAAAACATAACAAAAGCAAAAATATTTATTGGCTAGAAGCTAGCAGTAGGGCTCTCTACAAAAGAAGGATATTACATCTCTTAAAATCTCATTTCTTCTATAGTACTATTTTAATTTCCTGTGATATGAAATCTGGTGTTGCATTTTTAAGCACATTTTCCTAAGATAAAGGCAAATCTTACCTGTTCCCTTTGGCTGTATCAGTTAGCTCTCATTTAGCATTTCTTATTTGTAGTTGCAAGATTGTCTTGCCCTTGAAAATGAAGTGCTGAAATAGCCACATAACCTCCAAATTTCTTTAAGTCTGATTTATTAAAAATAGTGAAAATTGATTTCAGAGAAATAAGTATATCAAAATGTCATCACCTTTACGAGGCATTATCTTCTTATCCCCCAAGGAGTGAACAAACTTCCATAAGCAAGAGAACAAGCTGCTTTTTTTCAAATTAATGGATCAGGGGCAAAGAGGAGCATAATAGTTACACACATTATGAGGCCACTGGCTAGAAGATACCAAAATGACTGACAGATTATATATACAGTTAATATATACAGTCACCCATTCCTAATACGTTCCTGGCACACAGCATGCAGAATATTTTGATGAGTGCTTGGATTCAAAAAATACGTATTCTGGGTTGTAAAATAGTCTGAACACTGTCAAACAATATTATCTGAAGCTGCATTAAGAGAACAGTAAGGTGAAGGGCAGCTGAGGAAACAATAGAGCTGTTTATGTATAATAAGGCTTGACTAGCAAGTTAGAGCATAACAGAGAAAAAATACATAGAAATTGCAAGGAAAGACAGATACACACTCATGCACACCCTCCCCCACCATTCCATACACAATCCTGGACAATTGCAGGCCAGAAGAATGAAGGGCTTCTGCAACAGGCAGAGAGCGGGAAAGCTGCTGCTCTTGGAGCAGGCAGCAAAAGAATGCAGCTCCCTCACTGCTCCAGTGATCTCACACCAATTCTGCTGAAACAATTCCTGTCATAAATACTTCTTCCTCCATACCCCCATTCCAAATCCCGTCATTTTACACAGTGTTTGTGCTTGACAGTTTTAGCCTTTAGCCTCTACCCACAAGACTGCAATGTGTACTGAGGGTATTTCTCTCACAGGCAGGTGCCTTATCCTGTTGCTCAGCTATTTTAGTTTTGCTTACCTGCTTTTCTTTAGTATGCTGAAAGGAGCCTTTTCCCCATCGCCAGTGTTGTACATTTCAGTGACCAGTAATTAATTGACCATCTGGGAGTTGTTTCTAGGTCTAGGTCCTCTGTTTTCAAACACATTTTCAAGGCACTTGCTCTTATCCCATGCTTAAACTTGACATCATAACAAGAGACACCTGGTACCAAGCTCAAGTTCACACAGCCAGTTCTCTTAACAAGTTGGTAACCTGCTTCAAAGGTCAGGACAAGTCTTTGCACAGTTGGCATAAGCTTCAGTTTGCATTTTTACTGGGTCACTCTACAGTGTTCCTGTTCCGTAAACTAGAATTTCTTTTTTTGTTGGATATGTAGATGGTAAGAAGTGGGAGGGAAATAGAAAAAAGAAATTAAATCACCTTCACTGCCAGTGAGTGCGTTCCTTGCAAATTTAAATAGATAAATTTACATGGCTTTTCAACCTGTCTAATCGGGTCAAAATATTGCAGTTAAAAGGTCTTTAGCTCCGTTCTTGGAGAAGGGAGTTTCTTCAGGCTGAAGTTTTTTATTCTACATGGATTTTGTACTTAGTTTAAGAAATTAAGAAATAGAAACTGGTGTTTCAGAAACATACAGTTCTCATTTTCAGCTTTCAAAGAATTAAGCCTTTTGTTTTAGGATAATTTTGCAATTAAGTGAAGATCAGACTACGGAATAGAGGCCTTCTGTGTCTTATGCATTTTCATAAAGTTATTTTTTTTATCTTGTTTTGTGTTTAAGTAGAAAAACTTACAACATCCCAAATAGTTATGTTCCATCCTTGATATTTCACAGCTATCAAACAAAATTCCTTCACATAATGTTACATGTGTCAGTGAAGTTGCAGCCAAGGTAAACATGCATGTTTTATTTTCTGCTTCACAATTGTGTGGTCATGAGTAGATGCAAAATATATATGTATGGAATATAGTTCCAAAAGTATCAGTTCCTTTACTTTACAATTTTTAAAATAAAAGTTTCCTCTAGAAATCTGATTATAGCTAGTATAAGTGACTTTGGCTCCTTCAGTGTGCTGTTAAATGCAATAGGGAAAATTCTGGCATATTCAAATTACTTTCCAGTGGATATTTATATAATTTAAAGAATATTTTTAAGTATCACCTCTGTTGGAATAATTGTTGTTACCTTTGCATTTACTTTCCCAATGTACTTGGATTGCTTGTGACACCTTAATTCACAGAATGGCATTTTTTTTTTCAATATAGCCAAAATGCTAATATAGAATATAGGTTTGGTTGTTGGTTTTTTTTGTTGTGCTTGATTTTTTATGTGGTTGGGTTGGTTTGTGTGTTTGTTTGTTTGTTTGTTTGTTTTGAGCTTTTTTCTGTTTTGCATGGGTATATTTGCCTTGACTTTTAGGGGACTTCTTTAAAAAAAATAGCCTGCTGTAAAAGGAAACAGGGATTTGTCAATGAAGTAAGATATGAATTCTCTCTTTTATCTGAAGAAAGGAGTTATAATCTATACACTACAAAATGGTGTGGATAGTGACAGTTTAGCTGTGGCCTTGAATGCCTAACACTGCTGCTTTCAAATTGAAAGAGAATTATTTAACATGTTAACCTTGTAGTCATGCAGGACTGCTACAAGATACAGTCTGAGCACACCAGGCATACCAGATTTTAATAGTATTAGATGTGTTTAGGACATGGTTCTCTAGGAGTGAGATTGGCCATGCTTTTTAGCAGAGTGAAATTATGTGCCATGCCTACAGAGACACAATCTCTAGGATTTATGATTAGCATAAACTGCCATTATGTTCTGCCAAAATTGGATGTGTTGGATAACTAGAAAAATCTTTGGAGTAGAACTGGTAATTTTCTAGCTGATTCAAAGCACCAAAACAGTTTGAGGATATTGTGTTTCTGGGTATCTCTTACAGTCAGAAGGACTGCAACAGCGCTGACTGATGTCCTCTGGCTTTCAAAAAATACCTCTAGGCCTGCAAAATATGTAGTGTGTCTTCATGTCATATCTCCAGTTTTGCATTCATGTCCTCTGTTTCACGCACTAAAACCTAGCTTGGCAAGCTTCATCACACTGATCCCAGAGCAACAGAACATTTGGAGAAGTACACAGAATTATTATTAACATGTTTGAAGCCTGTCAGAGACTCAGAAGTGCTGGGTAACAGAGAAGTACCTAGTCCTGAGCAGGATGCCAAGACGCTTTCTGCAAGGGTAAGGCTGTGTACTGGCAACTACCTGGAGCATAGATGAGGTGCAGAAGCTGTAACCATTCAGAGTGCTTTAGTGAGTGGTTCTGCATACTATGACCCTACTCAGTCCTGCTTCTGCAACCTCTAAAGATGGTCTAAAGAGCAGCAGCCCTCTAGAATGTAAAGGATATATTTCATAATGTATCAGGAAAGCAGGAAATCTCAATCCATTACGTTTTAAAACACCCATCTGATTTTCTCATTCGTGTGAAAAAAAACCAAACCCAAAAGCGACAGAAACCTGATATATGTGGTTTAAGACCAAATCACAGCATGAGCACTAAATGGCTGTGGATACCAAAATAATTAAATCATGGGTATACACAACTTTATGAATTACAAAATGTCCATGTTCCATGGGAGAGACGATGCAGCTGAGAAGTCATGCATGTTAGTGCAGGAATCCCAGCCATGTGATGTGCATTTCTGGGGCTGGGCCACAGGGTCTGAGGTGTTGGAGTCATGCTCCCAAACCCTGCTTCAGGGTCATGCATTCCAATCAGAGGTTCGCAGGATCTCCTTTTTCTGTATCCCAGCTGGAATCTCTTCTTCTGGGTCCTCTCAGTATTCTTGAGTGTGCTCGTTTGTAGGGTTGGGTAGAAAATATCTCACTGATGATTAGTCTGATCAAATTGCACTCTTTTACCAGTTTGCTGTCATTGTTGTCTGCTTGTCCTGGACACTCCAGGACATGTTTGCATGTGATGATCAACAGGTTACTTTTATAGTTTGGTTATCTATCTCCTTGAATTCACAAAACAAATATTCTATTGTTTGGAACAGATGGATTAGTATATGTTTTTTACTTCTACTACATAAAAGAGTTGGTACACTGCTTTATGCTACCAGTTAGGCTAAGTAGACTAAATTCAAGAAACCTATCTTGGTGGAAGGGCAGAAAAGAGATTGTTTCTATATGAAAAATTTTGAAGACCTTTTCTTTTTCTAAAGCAAATATATGTATGTCTTTCTGTGAGTTGTGTTCCCACTCTGTCTTCTGCCCACAACCCATAGACAGTTCTCTCAATAAATGGAAAGATTTGCTGTAAAATTAATCTATCCATTAAAAACTCACTGAATGTGAAGCTTTCTGGCATTCAGAGCTCTTTCTATTATGGACTGTGTTACTGAAGATACCACTGCATATTGCAATGAGACATGTTCCCTGTTATATAACAGTATGGCTATTAAAGTACTTTATGATCAAATGTCAATAAAATTTGAAATTGAACAATTTTTCTTTTAATGTTTAAAAAATTAACCTTTATAACCCATGCTTCTGCACTAGTTCCACAACACTTGAAATGTACTTCTTATCAGCAGCTTTAATTAGGCAAGACATTGCTTTGGACATTTTTCCACTTACCGGTGTAGCACATCTAGCATGGAGAGCTCATACCTTAGTCTCAAAACGTTGGTACACACTAACATTAAAAAAAGAGAATATTTTATGAAACTATAAGAAAGCATACCTTTCTCAGTGACTTAAATAATTTTCAAAATTAAGTAGAGTATGCTGATATAAACTCATACATATTAGATTTGAAATATAAATTTGCTCACAGAGCTAGTGTTTAGCAATTTTAAGAAAATAATTTACCAGTTTTGAACAACAGTTATCTAATATATTTTCTGTTAATCACAAGGAATTGAATTTAGTTATGCAGGGCACACAAATTCTTTTAATATAAATGGCTTTTTGCACAAATATTCAATAAAAAATACAGAATGTTAGTTAAATTTATAAGGTAAATTTTTCACAATTCTTTTCCCATTTGCATTCTCTGATACCACTGTATTATATAAACTGTGATGCTTCAGTGAGAATGTTCTCATTGTTCCGTTGTTCTAAATCTACGATGATTTTCATCATACTATAAACAAACCCTTAGACTGTTAGTCCAGAATTTTGATCATATCTCTTTTTTTTTTTCACTTAAACACATGATGCTGATGTGTCCTTTTTAGAGTTCAAGATATGCAAATTTTATGGAAAAATACTTGAAGCATGTGAAAAAAAATTCAATATAGACTGTGTGTGATTTGTGAAAAATGTAGTGCCTACCAATCCCAAGCAGAAAACATTTCTGAAATAGACTCCATGTTCAATTTCATCCCAGTGGTATGAGGTGTCCCATCTGGACTATTGGGAGTTCAGAAATCATAGCCATTAGCGTGAAATAGGTGGAACTAAAAAACAGTCCAAGCAGAGTTATGATTTAATCTTCCTGAACTCTAGAAGATTTTTTTTGTTCTTCGGTTCTATACTTATGTGAAATTTGACAGCTTTTCTTGCTAAATCAATGGGAATTACAGTACCAAGGCAAAAGTGAAATAGCTGGACTGAGCAGTAAATATTTTGTTCCCTCAGTTTTTGTGAAAGTCCAGTTATTGATTCTAAAAACAAAACAGCAACAAAGTATTTTTGCTTCCCCAAACAATAGTTCTAATATATTTCCATGTTATCTCTGTTCAGACACTGATTTCCAGAGACCAGTCACCTAAGTTTTAATATAAATAATAAATGAACTTTTATGTCCCAAATTCATAAACCTAGATTTCTCTCATTTAGAATAAACTTCAATTTTATTCTTTTTAAAGAGTGAATCTACAAAACATGTTTTGAACCCCTGACGAGGAGCAGAAGGGAAAAGTACAGAATGTTCTATCTCTCTGAAATAAAAAAAAAGAAGATGAATATAGGTAAAAGTTTTATCACAATAGTAGACTTCATATGAAATATAAATGCCATCAAGGAGAATCTGGACAGAATTGAGAAGTGGGTCTGTGTAAAACTCACAGGGTTCAATAAGGCCAAGTGCAAGGTCCTGTTCCTGGCTTAGAGAGTCATGAATAGGGATACAGGCTGAGTGATGCTTGAATTGACAGCAACCCTGAAGAGAAGGGCTTGAGGGTATTGACGGATTAAAAACTGAGTATGAGCTAGAAATGTGTGCTCACAGCCCAGAAAGCACATCATATCCTGGGCTGCATCAAAAGAAAAGTAGCCATCAGGTCAAGGGAGGGGATTCTCTCCTACTCTGCTCTTGTGAGGATCCACCTGGAAAACGGCATCCAGCTCTAGGACTCTCAGGACAAGAAGGACAAGGACCTGCTGGATTGTGTCCAAAGGAGGATGAAAAAGGTGGTCAGGGGTTGGAGTATCTGCCCTATGAAGACAGACTGAGTGATTTAGGTTCAGCCTAGAGAAGACACAGTGCTGAGGAGAACTGATCACAGCCTTCCAGTACATTAAGGGGGCTTATGAGAAAGAGGGGGAAGGACTCTGGGTCATGGAACATAGTGATAGGAGAAGGGGCAGTGGTTTTAAACTGAAAGAGGGTACGTTTAGAATGGACAAAAGGAGGACATTATTTTACAATGAGGATGGTGGGACACTGGAGCAGGTGGATGTCCTATCACTGGAAGTGTTTGGGATCAGGTTGGACTTGCTTAACCTGAACTAGTGGAAGATTTCCCTGCCTGTGACAGGAGGGTAGAGACTGGATGATCTTTGAGGTCTCTTCCAACCCAAATAATTCCATGATTCTGTGATCTAGACATACTTCCACTGTAAAATGGCCTGCTCCCTGGAGGCAGATGGAGCACAGCAATTTCGAATGTCATCTTTAAGTCTCAAACAGGATTTCAGGCAGCACTGGCTAAGTTACAAGAGCTGAATTCTCAGCTGTCATTTTTCAGAAACTCTGGGGCTGATGTCTCCAACTGGCCAGGTCTGGAAGCATGTCTGAACTTTAAATGAGTGTGAACCATTTCTGACATAAATACTACCAAGGATGCCATTACCCACAAAGTCCACTATTTTTCAGGTAAAACAGAGGAATAATATTAGACATTGAGCTCTTGGAAAACCCAGTGAAATATCTCTATAATTTCAACATTGATCAATACTGATACCATCTGTCCTCACAAAGGTAATGCTGCAAGTGGCAATTGTGCCTCAAGATAGGATGATCTGTGCTATATTATACCTACCTTATCTTTTTTCTTCTGTCATCTCTCCATCTATAAAAACAGTAATATACTTCCAAAACAGAAGCAGAAATAGATGAAAACTCATTGCATCTGTACAAATTTACCATCATTTTGTCACAGTATTTACTGGAAATTTAGAATACTCAGGAAGAATAAAAAATATGTCCTAATACAGACGAAGATATATATTCTCTGTATGCATTCAAAGCCACAACTAATCTTTTAAAACTCTGAATGTTTTATCACTTAGGTCCTCATAAAATAATACATAAGGAAAATGGGAGCATGGTTATTTTAGCACAATCATAAGAAAATAAGTATCTTTTTCTGATGTTTTGGTTTGGGGAGTTGGGGATTTTTTCACAAAATATTCAATATTTAACTCCATAAAGTCACATTCCATGGTGTAATTCAGATGCTTATCTTTCTTGTCAGTAAATATTTTTTGTTCCTTTTCTATTTTTCTATAGTCTGAAAATTTTGATTTTTTTTTCCATGAAAGGTTATACTGTGAAGAGTTCAATGCAAAAGAGAAACTTGACACATATTGGAGTAAGTGTTTTCTCAGTATGTAATTTCACAGAATGTATCATTACTGTTGTTATTGTAGTGATCATACCCTGCTCTGTTGGCATCTGAAGCTCCCTTTAAACCCAACAGGCAGGAATGTCCTTTGAGCATGTAGTCTCCATCATTTATCTTAGCTAAACATTTATACAAAGACTTTAAGCAATTACAGTTCACTTCCTTCTGTATTTTAAGACCTCTAGCAATTTCTTGGCAATTTTTGTGTGTGATCTCGGAAGTTTTTTCCCAGATCCTTCATTAGCTTCAGAAATCATAATACGTGCTTTATTTTAAATTGCAAGGCATCTAAGTTATTGTAGACAGAGTGAATATGGTACATAAATGGGTAGTTTTTACAACCTTGAAATAAAAGTACATGTCATGCTGGGTTTTCACTTGTCTTCTCTTACAGTTTCTATCATTTGCATGCAATTTGGGGACTTTAGTATAAACATTCAAACAGCTTCCTGATAAACTTTATGTTGGTAATGCCTACCTGATAGGGAACAAATTTTATTAGTGTAATCTTTCTGCTGAGTTTAGGATTGACCCTGAATTTCATATTGTATTTATTTTGTATCCCTGTTGATTCTATAAATAGCATTAGAACCCCTGGAGCCATGCAAGATGTGAGTTTTAGTTTTGTTTAAAATATGACAAATTTTACTCCTCTCATAGTGCAGAGAAACAACATTAAAGTCCAAATGAATTTTGTAATAGTAGATATGTATTTTTGTGTCCAAAAGCACACGATGAGAAGGCACTCATTACAATTTTAAACTTTGCAGAAAATTAAGACTATAAAGCAATTTAGGATACAAAATCTCTTCAACATTCATGTTTTGCCCTAGTATCTGTTTAAAAGAAATTCAATCACACTGTACTGCTCACATACCATTCAGAGGCATCTATTTTAAAAACACTCCCGTGTCTTCTTGGCAATGAAAACAGTTCGTCTGATTCTTGCAAAAAGGAATTACCTACTGGATTGTATTAATTTACCTGCAGACATGTCAGAAACTGAATATTTATAATGGATTTCAACACAGTTCCCTGAGGAAAAACTGCCTGGCAAAGCATCATGCATCAGACTAAATATGCATGTAAGGTAGATTTTCTATTCCTTAAAAAGTCTACTCTGATACATAAAATTCCCTGGCTATGAAAAATATGTCACAAGTTTATCAGCAAGGGAGCTTGTTCCCTCATCTTTACTCCTAGAATGCTCATTAGGTAACTCTAAGGTTTCAGTATTTAATTCACCAGGCAGCTAACTAAGGTCATCAGCAAATGAGTTGAAATACTTTGGGTTTAGCCTTGTGCATCTTTTGAGAAAAGGCTTGGCCAGATTCTTTATTCTTCAGTATACTCAGGGATAGGCTGGGCTGCCACAAAGGGTTTTGGGGACTTTTTCCCATTAAGTTGTGACAGTCTTTGTCCAACTGTTTGAATGAATCACCAAGAGGATGGTGATCAGATATATAATGCTTGTCTGTGTTAATATTGAGCAGGGAATAAACTGCAACTCAACTTCGATGTGTTTTAAAATAATTCCCTAAATATAAAAAACACCTGAAAGATGCCAGCAATTTTCTCTGTGGATTAAGAACAAAGGAAAAAGGCTGGGGGGTAAGCAGGAGGCTCTTGCCATGGTAGGGTCCCTGATTTAGGAAGACTGGGATGACCAGGAAGTGCACAATAGGGCAGAAGTCACTGAGGCCTGTTAAGACCAAGGAGCTTCTTTCCAGACTTCCTCCTTTGTCCTCTCCTGTACTTTAAGCTATTCCTCTCTGAAAGGGCATTTACTCCTCTGGGAAAAGACTGTTTGGTCTTTCAGATGTCCACATCACTCTCTTGTTTACTGGAGGCTACAGGAATGATGTAATTTACAGGCCAATGGGTTTTAGACCTTTGGCCTTAAAAACCTTTAATCACAATGCTGCAGTATTTTGTGGCCAGGAAATGTTTTCACATCTAGCTCCTGTTTTCCTGGCACTAGAGAAGGAGGGTGCTAAATTGGGGCATTATATATAATCTTCTGTGCCTTGTTCATGAATGGGAATAACCTTCCTAAATCTGCCTGTTAACAACCTGATGGCCCCAAAAGCACTCTGGCCACATGGTTCAAAGTAATCATCCTAAGATTCAGTCCTAGGAGCTTCTGGTAGAACAAATATGCCATTTTGCTAATTAGCAAAATACACAGTGATCAAATTTGTAAGTGTCTTTAACAATGAAAAAGTACAGTTTAGAGACTCATTGCATTCTTGGATGTATTAGGGCTTTTTCTGAGTTTGAAATTATTTTTGCTCAAGTGAATCTCAAGACTACATGCATAGAATGAACTAAATTCACATTGAGACTAAGAGCAACAATAGAACTCCCACATGGATATCTAAATTATTGAACACAAAGAAGAATGTTTTGCAACTTTGATTAGGGAATTGTTAATCAGGCCCATAATGGAATGTAGGTCAAAAACCAATTAAAAGAGTCTGACTAGAATTTATGATTAGGCAACCATTAAAAACATTGAATATTAAAAAGAATTAAAAGATGGTATAGATCCATAAATATGAATTCCTTTTTTCTCTGCTCTGGATACAATGTGACAGTTTGAGCAGCAATAAAGCAGTTAAGTTAGCAATCAATTACTAACTTCAGGAACAGAGACATTGTTTGGCTGATAAAAAGCGTATTCAGCCTTTGACAAATACTTGGCTATCACTATCATTTATTTGAAATACCACTGTAGCAACCCTAGCTCTGGCTTTTATTTTTTATATCTTCCAAACAAATAAACTATGTGTGGTGGTTTTAGTCAGGCTTTGAAGTTCAATCTGTTCTGGCAAGGAAGTGGTACTTCACAAATAGTGAAAATACAGTTCCTGCTGGTACTTATCCTGCAGAACCATTCTCTTATCAGAAAGACTTGCAAAACAAATGAGCAGTTGGATCTCTGGTAAAGTTTGTAAAACTGCAACAGTGTGACAATAAAAGATCATAGCAGCAACTCCAGCACTTGCAAAATGCACAAAAATTCCAAAGAAGAAATATGTATTTATCTGATTTTTGATACACAAAAAAAAAAAGTGATTGGTGTACCTCTACATCCCATCTTCACTTGAATCTCCAATAGTAATAAACATAATTTCATTCTATTAGGACCTTGTTTCAAATAATGTTTTGCCAGTCAAACTTGACTGGTTTTGCATAAAGCACTTAAAATTTTTTCTTTAAAAAAAAACCAAACAAACCTGAGGGCTGATCTCAGCTGTACAGACTGAGGCAATGAAGGTGTTCAGTAATTCTGCCTTCTCTGTGTCCTCCATTGCCAGGACACTTGTGATCCAGCAGTGGCCCCATATTTTCCCTAATCTTTCTTTTACAGTTGATGAACTTGTGGAAGCCCTTCTTGCTGTCCTTGATGTCCCTTGCCAGACTTCCAAGTGGGCCTTGGCCTTCCTCATGATATCCCTGCACAGTCTGAGAGTGTTCCTATAGTCCTCCCACATGATCTCTCCCTTTTCCCACATCCCATAAATTTCTTTCTTCTGTTTGATATTTATTAGAAGCTCCCTGTTCATCCATGCAGATCTCCTGCCCCCTTTGCTTGATTTCTTGATCATTGGCATGCACTGGTCTTGAGACTGGAGGAAACGGTACCTAAATAATGACCAGCTCTCTGGGATCCTTTTCTCTCCTAGAGCCCTAACACATGGGATTCCTCTAGGTAGGTCTTTGAAGAGGCCAAAGTCAGCTCTCTGAAAATTTAGGTTTCTAGTCCTGCTCACTTCTTTGCTTCCTCCAAGCAGGATCCTGAGATCCACCATCTCATGGTCACTACAGCCAAGACTGCCCCAACCTTCACATCTTCAACCAGTCCTTCTTGGCTTGTTAGTACAAGATCCAGAAACACACCTCTCCTCATTGACTCCTTCACCAATTGCACCAAAATGTTGTCTTCAATGATCTGCAGCAATTTCCTGTGTCTAAAGCCATGTTGGCTCTCTGACAAATATCAGAGTGGTTGAAATCCCCCAGGAGAACCAGGGCCCATGACCATGAAGTTATTTCCAGCTGTCTACAGAAGTCCTCATCAACCTCCTCCTGCGACTGTAGTGAACACCCCCAACAGTGTCACCCATATTAGCATATCCCTTAACTCTTGCACATAAGCTTTTATCTCCTTCATCTGTGCCTGGGTAGAGCCCAATACATTCCAGTTGCTCTTCACATAAAGAGCAACTCCACCACCTCACCTCTCTGA
Organism: Entomyzon cyanotis; assembly: GCA_024500445.1. Taxonomy (NCBI): domain Eukaryota; kingdom Metazoa; phylum Chordata; class Aves; order Passeriformes; family Meliphagidae; genus Entomyzon; species Entomyzon cyanotis. The sequence continues at coordinate 41,760,582 of JAKEPQ010001016.1, read as the reverse complement.
CCTGTCCTTTTTAGAAAGTACATGGCCATCCATGACAGCATTCCAGTCACGTGAGTTATCCCACCATGTCTTTGTAGCTGCAATGAGATTATGGCCCTGTGACCTCACATAGATTTCTAGTTGTTCTTGTTTATTCCCTATGCAGCATGTGTTTGTGTACAGGCATTTCAGAGAGGTAATGAAGCATGAAGGTTCTCTAGAAGAGGTGTAAGAGGAACAGCAAGAAGGCTTTTGCTCCCTGAATTCTTTACCGTACCATTCTTCTGTGTCTAAAATTGTAAACTAATTTACTTAGTTTATTTTTATTACTATTACCTCCTTCAGCTTTCTCAACAACTGCATTTTTCTTGTTCACTAGCTACTTGAGAATAAATCATTACCTGTAAGAATACACATATTGCCTTTCTATTTTTCTATTTTTAAAAGTCAGCTCAAAGTTTTGTTACAAAAGTCCTGGGATATATGTGTAGCTCTTTCAGAAATAATTATACTCCCTTTTGTAGGTATTACTCCCTTTTTAGACAGCATGGTCTGAATAGATAAGTTGGTAGTGTGACCTCTAACTGTCACAGTGTGCATAGGCTAAAGAGAAGGTTGCAGAGAATAGATCACCTGATTCAGTGAGACTGAATTTTTTAATTCTCAGTAAAAATACATGTAGATCTGTTGATTCACTGAATTATTATGCAGAAAAAAATAGAAAAAATACAAAGCCAAGGCACAAGCAATTCAAATTCATATGTCTTCAGTGAAGAAAGCAATGAGAAAATTTCTGATTCCTTACCACACACTTGTTCTTATAAAAGCCCCTTACAATTAAAACTTAACCTTGACAAATCAATAATTTATTTTATATTAAAAATATAGGATATAATACCTACAAAATTCTGTTGCAATATATTAGATGTAGAAACTTTTGATTCAAGATTTCATTATCAATAGCTATTTATGCTTTAATTTTCAGAGATTAATGTTGCTATAGAGACACAACCACTCTTTTAAAGCAATTTAATTTGCAGATCATCTTCATATCTCTTCTGAAGTCTGTCTGTAGCAGGACTACACGCTCAGTCAGCTCCATCAGATGGTGCACATTTAATCTGCCTTTCCCTGCTTGCTTCCTCACCTATAAACAGAAGAAGGAGAGGGGCCCTTTCACTTCTTTGGCCAATATGCATGTTGGTGTTTAGATTTGTTAATGTAGAAAGGATGGAACCGAGCCAGAAAGTTTTTCTGGTGCCTTTGAGTGAACCCAGAGAAACACTGCCTATTACTCTTGTCTCATGTGCATGGTTAGAAAAATTCATATTTTTGAATGTAATATATGCACATGAACAAACACAAAAGGTCAAGTATACATCTGGCAAATTGAAATAATGTAAATTTAGCAGCTTGGATCTATCTAAATAATATGTAACTTGGGGATACTTTGTTAAAAAATATCCTCTCTCCCAAGTTATGCAAACTCCCAAGTCACAGTATGGTACTATTCTACGGAGTCCTAAGCTTTGAATTTGAAGTGTTAGAAAAGCAGATAGACACCCGTAAGGCTTGAAATAATTGCAGAGTTATTAAATCAAAATTTCTTAGCAATGAAGCACAGGTAAGAACAAAGAATGCTACCTATCTGCTTCAATGCAGTTATTCATACATATCCTATTTGTCTTAATGTACTTAAAACCAACATGCTGTAAAAATAATGATTCTGATTCTGGTTGATGTATGGTATGCTCTATGTGTGCTTTAATAATATACATGCTGTAGTAAGCTATAGTGCTAGAAATGTGATATGAACAGTTATGATCCTTGTCCGAAGCTGGTAGGATCTGACACAAATCCCAGCCGTAGGCAGCCCATGTGGAACAGGATTTTAAGCATTTAAAAAGAAGTAAGAATTGCTTCCTATTTGTACCATTGCAGAGTTAATGCTAATATACAATTGGCTGTTACATGAGTACACTCACATCTTCATCAGTATTGAGTCATTCTCCTTATGTGTTCTTTTTTTCTGGAATTGAAGTGCACATCTTTGCAGCATTGTAATGCTACCCCCACTCGTACACACACATATTTATGCTTTTTTTTTCCCCAGTGTAGATTTAAATAGCTATATATAACCTCATGCACACCAACATGTGCCTGTGAGCCATGGCACATGCATTTACAAGGCACAAATGGAAAAGCTATTAAGAATCCACAAAACCTTAGACAAATTGTTGTATAAGACCAGAAGGAAAAAAAGTGTAAGCTTTTTTGTAGATGTAATTTTTCACATCTTCCCACAGATTGCTGAACTAATTAATCATTTTTACTTTTCAATATATAAATTAAAAATTTGATCATTCTTATAAAAATAATATAGTAATGCTTAGGATGAATAACTTGAAGCTCAGTTTTTTAAGTGCTGAAGATGTGATAATGTTATTCTTGTACTCTGATTCTTGTTTTGTTTGGTCTTTTTTTTTTTTTTCAAGAAAGATGCCACCACTTGCATATAATACCCATGGGATTTTATTTCTGTATCCTGTACATTGTTTAAACTCATTCATTTTTTAGAGTCTGTGGTCTAGGTCTCTAGCCACAGAGTCAGCAGAACCTGTCCCTGTCATACAACCAGCTTTGGGCAGATATTTTGGATACTAGGGAGTTACCTGCCTATGTTTAGACACATAAATCTTACCTGTGTCATGAAAACTCTTGCCCCATTTAGCAAGAAACTAAAAAAGCCTGTGTCCAAAGAATCTCATAGGAGTCAGCTATAGTGTCTACCAATTTGCTAATTTTAACAAAAGCACAGTTTTTCTTCAAAAGGAATTGATCTTATGACCCTGAGCTTGTAGGCATATTTTATTTACTTTTAAGTGTTCTTCAATGAAATATCTTACTAACTTGAAAGGTTTAGTCTGGCAAATTAGTCTTTCTCTATCTCTGAAATAATCTCTTATAAAAATTTTTTGCTTTCATGGAAAACAAAAAAGAAGAATATTTCATCTCAAGTTACCTTTATGCATATTAGGCTGACACTAGCTCACCTTTTTTTAAATGCTAGATCAAGGCTGTTCAATGTCCAACCCTCATGTAGCCACACCTAATCTGACTGTGCTTTCAAGGGATCCACTGACAGTAAAATGAGAATCCCACACTGATGTTCTTCAGAAGCAGAGGAGGGGCAGCATATTTCTGAGAAAAATGAAATATTGTTGAGCGCAGAAGAGTTCACAAAGTCTGCTGATGCACAAACCCTGCAGAGGCAGCACTTGGAAGACTCCAGGCTCTATGACAGCTAAATGCCCTCCTGAGAGAGCACTCCTGGACATCCAGCCTTCAGCCACTCCTTCCTCTTGCTGCAAATTAAAGTGTGAACAAGGATATTTTGGGAGATCATGATCATATTATTTTAAACAAGAAACATATTTGATTTTTGATAGAGGGCAATCTTTTGTCATTATGTCTGGTATGACAGAAGACTTACTTGCTTAGACCACTCTACTTACTAGCTTAAAAATCAGAGAAACAGAATCACTGAATGGTTGAGGTTAAAAGGGACCTCTGGAGATCACCTGCACCAACACTCCTGCTCAAGTACAGCCATTTAGAAATGTTTGCCCAGGACCCTGTACAGACAGATTTTTAATATCTCCACAACCTCTCTGGGAAGCCTATGCCAGTTCTCAGTCACTCGCACAACCAAAAGCATTTTCCAATATTCAGAGGGAACCTCCTGTCTTTCCATTTGGTCCCATTTCTTCTGGTCCTGTCACTGACCACCACTGACTACATTAATCATATCCACCCAGAGGCCTTCTGTTTTGTAGGCTACATAGTCCCAGCTCTCTCAGCCTTTTTTCACAGAAAGATACTCCTGTCTCATTGTCATCATTTTCACGGCCCTTTGCTGGACTGCTTTTGTCCATGTCTCCCTTGTACTGGGAACCCCAGAACTTAACACAGGACCTCAGGTGTGGCTGCACAGTGCTGAGTATAAGGGCAGGATCACCTCCCTCAGCGCTGCTAGTATCACTTGTCCTAATGCAGCCCAGGACACCACTGGCCTTCTTTGTCACAAGGACACATTCCTGGCTCATGTTTAGCCTGGTGTGCAGAAGGACACCTAGGTCCTTTTCTGCCAAGCTGCTTCCTGGCTGTTCCAGCACATACCAGTGCCTGGAGTTGTTCCTCCCCAGGTGCAGAACTTTGTGATTCCCTTTGTTTAACTGTATGAGGTTCCTGTTTGAGGTTTAACTGTATGAGGTTCCTTCCCCTCGCTCTGGGGAGGCAGGGGAACCCCAAAACCCCACAAAAGAGGTTTCCCCCATGTGCTTACCACCCTGCCGTGGGCGGGGTGGAGCCAGGACCTGCGGGACCTGAACCCATGCTAGGGCTGGCTTCTTGAAGACAGGATGATAGGAGCCTTGGCAAATAAAGGAAATGCAGTCTCTCAGCCTTGGGAATCCAGGGTTTATTGGTAGGGATGGCGGGGAGGAGAAGGCAGATGGGACCGGGACGGAACGAGGGGAGGAGGAGGCGGCGGGGTTCCAAAGAGCCAAGAGCCCTGAACAGAAGCGAACATCAGGTTAAGAGGGATGGAAAGATGGGAGGGGTTTTGAGAGGATAGCCAACCGGGACGTAGGGGATACAGATTGACAAGGGCTTCAGGGAATGGAGGTGCAAGGAGGGAAGATACAGAACTTTTAAAACCAATAATAACACTGCGGGTAAAGAACTTCCTAGCTATTAACTAAATACGGGATAAAGAGGAGGAGAACTTCAGAAGCCAATACCTCTGATTCCTGATCCATATTCATGGCGCTAGCCTCAAAGCTTGTCGGGGAGACAATTTTCTGTCACCCTAACCAAAAGGTTTCTTTAAACCCAGGGAGGTTTGCTGGTAATTTCAGACTCTAAACTCACCTGAGTGGATCTCACTGCTACACCTGCTGGCCCCTTTCTCCATCCTGTCCAATCCCTCTGGCTAGCAGCATGTCTCTCTGACATATTAGCCCCTCCTCCCTGTCTGATGTCATTAGCAAACTTGCTGGGGTTACACTCTTACCCACCATCCAGATCACTAAGGATGTCAAACAGGACTCTCCCCAGTACTGTCCCCTGGTGAACATCACTATAACTGGCGCCTAACTGGACTTTGCACTGCCAATCAGCACTGTTTGGATCCAGCCACTAAGCCAGGTTTTAGTCCATCTCACAGTTTGCTTATCCAGCCAGTACATGAACAGCCTCTTTATGAGCATCTCACAGTACACAGTGTCACAGATCTAACTGAAGTCCAAGTAGTGTTCACCACTCTCCACTCATCTTCTAGGCCAATCATTTAATCATACAAGTTTATTAAATTGGTCAAGCATGACTTCAAGTTGGTGAATCCATGCTGACGACTCCTGATGGTTTTCCTTTTCTTAATGTGCCTGGAAATTGTGTTCAGAATTAGCTACTTCATCATCTTCCCTGGGAACAAGATGAGGCTGACCAGTGTTCCTTGAGTCCTCCTTCTGCCCTTCTTGAAGACAGGGGATGATATTTTCTTTCCTTCAGTCTTTGGGCAATATATATTGTTGGATCTGGACCTGAATAAATGTTCTCTGTATGCTCTTAAAAGAATAGAATATAATTCCAGGTTCAGTATGTTCAGGCACCAAAACAATACAAAGGTTAATGTTTTGTATGCATCGCTTTATCGTAAGTGAAATTTTTGTTTGGTGTGCTAATTTTCATTTCAATACTTCTCTTGTTACTATGTTTCCAAATTACTATCTGCAGGCAGTTCTGTGTGTCACTCAATGCATTATAAGAAATCCTGAAAATAAATACATTTAGAGAGTGCTGTAGTGTCTTATTACCTATGAGAACTATACTTTATTTACATTTGTATTTGAAGCTATATAAAGAACTGAGCTAATATATAGTCCTTGCACAGTACAAGCAAGACTTATTCTTGCAAATGTCCACATATGTGTTTAGTAATACTTGCTTGAGAATAAATAGTTATTAAGTACTCAGGATTTATTTTAAGGGTAAATTAGAAGTTTTCTTCCTGAACAAGTAGGTTCAGAAACAACCTTCTCATCAAATTAGCAGAAACAACAAAGGCGGTTAGTTTAAAAACAGTCTACATGCTTTTCGGATTGACTAATGTAATTGCAGGCATACAAAGAACAGAACTCAGCCACTCCAGACATGTCCTTTGCTCTTATTTACTAGACTTGTGCACGTATGTTAAATAGATTTATCTACTTACATTTATCATTCTTTGTCAGTGTTTGGGGGATCTGAGATTTAATACTTGTTAGATAATTCATTTTTAGGAAGCCTGCTGTCTTAACTTAAAAACTAAATTTATAGATTTGTCTTTCCTTATGTATGTAGAGATTCTATCTCATTACATCTTTTAAAACACTTTTCAAACTACTTCCAAAAAGAAAGTATATAAAAGGTTAACACCACACTTATTTTTAGCTTCACGTTCCTATGAACAAATGGCCATTCAACTGTATTCATTGTGATTTGAAACCAGATAAATAATGAATAGTTCAAGTGATAATTACCTTATTTCAATATTTACAGAAAACTGGCACTTCATCATCATCAAAGCACATTGAGAATTGTCTTATTATCTACACAAGTGCCTGGTTTCTATAAATATTGAAATTTGGTAATTATCTCTAGCACTATTTCTTCCTTATCTATTTTTCAGTATTGAGCAAATAGAAATATCATTTAGTTATTAACATTTTCCAAATACATATCTGGTTTCTTTTTAATGAGAGTGCATATGTGAAGAAAGTAAACTGCAAAATAAGCTTAATGAACTGGGATTAAATATCTTTGTATCAGAGGCATCCAAAAGAATTTCTAAAAGTCCATTTCTAAAAGGCAAGACCTCGTCACTAAGAGACCTAACTGACAAAAAAGGAGCCATTGGCATATTTGCATCATGAAATGAAACCCATTTTTTTCCCTCTATCACATATTGAGCCAGGCTGTGCACAACCATTTAGCATGCTTCATTGAGTCAAACAAAAAGATGACATTTCCCCAGGTTGTTACTCCTTTTTAGTCTCTTTGGGAGATGGTAGACAGGCCCAGACTTAACCTATCTGTATGTTGCAATTGTGTTTTTCCCTTATGTTAGTCTATGATCACACTTATCTGTACCTCACATTATCAAGAAAAATTAATCCATAACATAAATGTATAGAAATCTGTTAAGCTCTCATCCTTCATGACAAAAAACTCAGGTAATGGAATGTTGTGAAAGAATCTTTGTATGGTCTTCAGGGAACTATCCATACCTTGAAAATAGGGCTCAGGTTACTCCACATTAGTATTAGGTACAGTTTGATGTAGATCCTTTCAGTGTCCTAACTTCAAAATCTTTTTTTTATCAATGTATTTCAGCATGCCCTGGAGTCTAGCTCTAATCAGGAGAAATCTTTAGGCATGTCTGTAGTAGTAGGCAATTCAGTGCCAGTGAACAGGCTCCAACACTGTCCAGTGATTGTCCATTTAATTTAATTATTTGCCTGCTCCTCAGTAGGTTTGCCTCAGGGCAGCTTGCACACTCCAACACATGCTGGGGCAAAACACATAGAGAATGCTCCTGAGAGTAATTTAGATGGTTTGTTTATTTACTGCTTTATGTACTTATTCTCCACATTAATTTTTGTTCCTCTTAAACTAGATGCACTGACCACTAAAATTTTTAATGAGACTGATTAGATGGGATTCACATTATCTAGGCTGAGATGTCAGGCAACTTTATTATCTTAGCATAGTGAACTGAATTCTAAGAAGGAATCTTTTTTCAAAGAATATACATGGAATCAAAACAATTCATTCATATGTAGATGTCAATGACATATACTATGTATTTTGAGGGTGGATAACCCTCAAAATACATAACCCTCACCCTTCACTGTTTTTTTAGCTTCTTCTTTTACATTCTTGGTCTCATTATGATATATACAGCCATTAGAGATGAACATCCTTCACATCCTTCAAAAAATTCTTGATCATCTGCATTATAGAGGAGCTCAGTTAATCTGCCCCCCTCAAATGCTTCCTCCCCTAAAAAATAATAACTTGAAATAAAAGAAGTATCTGATCTTTTTAAATACCTTTCACCACACAGATAGCATAAAAGAACTGTAATGTTGTCACAGCAGTGCTGATGCTATGGCAGTTCAGCATAATATTATGCCATAATTAAGACCCCACAAAATAACACTAATTCCCCTCCTTCTGTAAGATTCAAGTACCTACTGACCTCAATAAGACAAACGAGCATTTTTGGCATTTATTATATCTTTCCATTGGAAAGAGCAATGTAGGTAAAAACCCCATTATTCATAACTTAGTGATACATAGCCAGTCCAAGCTGTCTAAAGAGATAAAAAATCATGGAATTATTTTCCCAAATCGCTGTCATGGTGAAAATAAATTCTAAGTCCTTATGCAAATATTGTACTGGTGAAACTGGTAACAAAATTGTTTGGGTACCCCTTTGCTGACATTTAATTTTAAGTCTTCTACTGAGGGAAGGCTGACAGGAAAGTTACTTCCCTGATTATTTAATATAATACAGAAGATAAATACTAATGACAGTCCCTGTGCACTTTTCAGCAACAGGAAAGCTATGAAATCCTTACATTTTCTTCAGTGGCCTTTGAGAAAGGAAGAATGAAATCAGGAAGATGTAATTTTGTCTTAATATATGATGAACAAAATCAGAGGTGAAATTTACAACAGGAAACTAGAAGTGAAGAACACAAATGGTGTTCTTTCTACAAGCAATTCCTGCTATTAAAAATTACTTAAATATATAAAACCAGTAAAATGGCAGGTCTAGGATGGTTCAATAAGGAATAGGGCTGAAAGTATCAGCACTACGAAAAAAATACATATCACATTTTTGTGATACCCCCTTTTATAAATAAATCTTTGGTTTTTATTCTATAAAATAGCAACTACACCTTTCTCAAATTGTATGTAAAGTACTGAACCTTTCCATTTTTTTTTGCCTTGTGATTTTTATCCTGCAGTACCAGTGACATGCATAAAACAGGCTCTAGACAGGAAGTGGAAGATGGAAAATAACATGAAACCCAACTTAGTCAGTAATGTTATATCTTGCATACAACAAATACTGCAGCATATAGTATAGCGTTTAGTCCTCTCTGTACTTCTGTAACTTCCTTGTTCTTAATTCTGAGATGCTTGTGTCAACCAGCAGCAAAGCTGCCCTGTCAGCATCCTTGTTAGTGTGGCCTCACAAACAGCATTTCAACACTTCAAGGGCTTGGCCAGAACAAAGATCGATCTATCTATCTATCTATCTATCTATCTATCATCTATCTATCTCTCAGGCAGTCCTATCACTGAAATATAGTCCTGAAGCACTTTCACAGCATCCAGTTCCTGAAATTCTGTGTCCACCATAATCCACAAAACACTTTTCCAGTCCTACTAATATACAATATCTATAGCAAAGCGTAAAAGCCATAAATTATAATGTGCCATAAAAAGAGGCAGCAACTTGTGGGTATATTCAGCAAAGTCACCTAATAAAAAGTGACATATTCCAGATTTCTATATCACTTTCCAAGGTTCTCAAGGCAGCTTTATAAATGTTGTGGGTTTATTACTTTGGCAAGTGAAGACTGTATGTTCAAACAAAGAACATTGCAAACATAATGTGTTTTTATAAAGAATCAGAAGGAGGTATGCCAGAGCAACTCAAAATTTAACAACTTTATATGTATCCTTCAGAAGTGGAAAATTGGATTCATACCATGAAAATGATGACAGAAAAAATATTTGTTTTTAAAATACAATTGCACTATCTCCCTTGTTTCAAATAATTTTAAAATGTGCTAAGATTCATATTTAAGATTTTTGTAATAAGGAATATTAATTTCAAACAATTTTGCCATTTTAAAATGTTATACAAGCAACAGTCTTCATTTAACTACAGAAGATAATAGGCTTAAATCAGAAATAGGTATCTCAAAGTGCCTTACACAATTGTCTGTCAATGACTTAGGAAAAGTTAATACATTTATAAACATGCTTAGCTTACAACAGGTTTAGAGAATTTGAACACACCATTAGCAAGTTTTCTGACAATACCAAACTCAGATGTGCTGCTGACTCAGATGTGCTGTCTTGGGGGACAAAAGGTCTTGCAGAGTGATCTGGATACCTTGGAGCATTGGTCTATGATTAATGGGATGAAATTTAACAAGTCCATAGGATTCTGCACCTAGGACACAGTAATGCTGGGAACAAGTACGATTTCGGAGAACAGAGGTTGGAGAGTAGTCCTGCGGAAAGGGGTCTGGGGTTGCTGGTCAGCAGCAGGCTGATTGTGAGTCAGCTGGGTGTCCTGGCAGCCAGAAGGGCAAATCCCATCCTGGGGTGCATAAAAACCAACCTGTCAAGAGAGGAGGTTATTCCTCGGTATTCGGCATTGGTGTGGCCTCACCTAGAGTACTCAGTGCAGATCTGGGCCCCACAACTTAAGAGGGATGTTGAGGTCTTTGAAACCATCTAGAGGAGAGCAACAAAGCCACTGAAAGGACTGGAAATCATGTCCTGTGAGCAGTGGCTGAGGACTTCGGGCTTGTCTAGTTTGGAGAAAAGGAGGCAAAGAGGCCACCTCTTTGTCCTCTACAGCCTCCTGGGGAGGGGCAGTGGAGAGGGAGGAGCTGATCTCTCCTCCCTAGGATGTGACAATAGGATGTGTGGGAATGGTCAAACCCTGGAACAGGTATCCTAGAGAGGTGGGCAATGAATGGCCCAGTGTTTAACAGACATTTGGCCAATGCCCTTAAGAGCATTCTTTAGCTTGGTCAGCCCTGAACTGGCCAGGTAGTTGAACTAAGGGGTTGTTGTAGGTCCTTTTCCAATTGGAACTATTCCATGTATTCTATTATATGCTATGCTATGCTATTCTAAATTAATGAAAATATAGTTGATACTGCTGATGAAGTGTAGAGACTGACCACATCATCCTCAGGGAAACACACGGGATGTGATGAGGTTGCTTAAACATTTGCAATGCTTTCACGCATCCTGTCAGGCCTCCAGCTGTGAGTCCAGAATATAGTTCTGTTGTGTGTCCAGTATTATATCTGTCATATCTGACAAATGCTTCTGGGTACTTCAAATGGCATGATATTGTTTGGCTTGCATATCTGAATATCCCATTCATTGAATCATTCCCCTACTCCTCATGGAGGTATTCCTTGAGTCTCTGTTGACTGTGGTGGTAATTTAGACTTGTATAGCTCACATGAAAACACCTGCACTTTTAATAGTAGGGCAGGTTGAACCTCATGCCCACTGCTTACCACTGAGTCATTTTTCTATGATTGTACTATTTCATGTCACCCAGAGTTTTAGTCAGAAGATGTTTGATTTCTTTGTCCTATGGATACAATGTTATCATTAGTTTCTCAAATGCCTACAGTACAATGTATTTGATTGAAAATTTGGCTGGGTAGGAGTGATTACCTATTTTAGACTACAAAATTTTATCCTTAAAACAATCCTATAGGTCTAAAGTTATTTGAAGATAACTTTGGGTGAAACAGTTCACTCAAGACAGTTCAAGAGGGAGAGAAAAGCAAGATTTATTATTTTGTTTTCAAAAAATGCCTTCATTGTCCTCTTTATTTGTTTGTAGCTGTCTTGTTAGGTTTTGTACATTTTAGCATCACAGTGGCAATTGATAGTAGGACATCAAAAAAGATTAACCGAAGATTGAGTTGGCACAAGACCTTTTTTTCCAACATATATTAAAAGTAAATGTCCAGACAAAAAACCCAACAGCATATGGTAATACTTCTTCTAGCCTACAAGACTTCCTGAGGCAGAAAAGGTTTGTATGGATTTTTCTGACATGAATTTGTCTAGTCTTCCTACAAGCCCATTTACATTTTTATCATACACAATTCTCTGTGTCAAGGCGACGCACAGTCTATCTGTAAGCATGTTTTGAACCTGACAGCTGACAGCTTCATTTGATGCCTACTAGTGCCTTTGCTGTCAAGGGGCAGAGAACAATAGATCAGTTCTCTACACGCTCTATCATTTCCCCCTCAATCATTTCTTCTTCAAGCAGAAAAGTCCCAGACTACTTATTTATTCCCTGTAAAGACACTCTTTCATACTTCTCATGTTCTTTGTTGTCCTTCTCTTAACCTTATCTAGTTCCTCTCTATCATTTTGTTTTCTGGGTACTTACAGTAAAAACTGTAAGAGAAATTCCTTATGCAGCTTTATTATAATATTCTCAATTTTATTCTGTGCTTCATTTCTAAAAACTCAGTAGTTGTTGTTACTGAGATTCGCCTCATATCTTAATAATTTTCTTTGGTAAAACTTCATGCTTTTTTCTCCATTTGATAGTAGTTGACTCAGAATTCAAAAGGGAAGGTAATTCTTTGCCATGAACATCACTTTATATTTACCAACACTGGCTGCATTTTGCCAGCTATTTTCTTCCCTGATACCATGAGATTCTTTGGTGGATCCTTCATAGCTGGCCCTGATCTTTGCAATTTCAAATGGCTTAGTAACCTCAGCAATATTTTCATTTTTTTCTTTTCCACCTCTTTCTAGGTCATTTATGAATATTTGAAATTATATGGGGCCCAACACAAACTCTTATGGAATATCACTGACATTCTCCACCCCCAGTGAAAGCTGGCTGTTTACTGCCATTTTCTGATTCTTTTTTAGAACTGTCTTTAAATACTTACAAAGACCTGTTACTCTGTAGTTTACCCAATAACCTTTTGTGATACACATAGAGCACCATATCTCCTTCAGCACTTGATTCTTATAACCCCAGAAAGTTAGTTGTGACAACACGGGGTAAAATCGGGTGCATATCCACCTCTCAGAAGGGAGACTAGGTGATAAAAGATCTTTCTTGGCCCACAGTTCTGTGAAACGCTGAAGACAGCTGCCATCTGACAATGAAAAAGAATGTGAAGGGCATGAACATAGGGGATTTGGTGACTGTGGCTCGATCATATTTATAAACTAACAAGCTCATAAAAGTATTACAACTAGTACATTTTAATATTAAAATGCAATAAAATCATACTGAAGCCTCACATTTTCCCCACATGTCCCAGAAGGCTTTCTACGGAATGAATACAAGAACGTCTATGAGTCAAATATAATTCTGGCTGTAATAAATAAGATCAACAAGCAGCCCTAAGGGTAGTTCCAGCACAGTAGTTTACCATCTTTTTTATTAGTTATATAAACATCCTCAAGATATTTTGTCATGTGATATCCCCCTGGCATCTTTAAAAAACCCAAAACCTTTTAATCTGCCTGTAAAAGCTTGTAATGTGTAGCTCTGTCTTGCAGCCCTTTGCCTTATCTTCGTGTACAGCAAAGGCTAATTTGTCCCCTTTAAGCCTTTCAGTGCAACCTGATGCTCTCTTAATCACCCCCTGAAACTCTGCTCTGTTTATCCTCTTTTACAGAGACAGGTGCAAAGGATTTTATTAATGCAATACCTTCTTAAGTGGTTTAGTTTATCCCTTACTATTGATCCAATGGTTTAAATCCATTAAGAGGGTGCAAACAGACACTTTATTCTTTGCTTAATAGAATCCATTCTAGAAAAAACAGGACAGGTATTCTGTCCTCTTCTACACCTTTTTTTTTTCCTGTAAAACCTGAGACCAAAAGCAGTTTACAGAATGTCCAGCTGCTATGTAAATTTGATTGACATTTGTTTTTCTGTCTAATAATCTCCAAGTGATTTATTCAGATTTGAAAAATTCATATATAACATTTTTGTAACCATTTTGCTATTCTAAATGTGACTACATACCAAAACCTACTGAACTTTTCATGCAGGGTATATGTTACACAAGACATGGACATACTGGAGAGACTGCAGGGAAGGGCTACAAAAGTGATTAAAGGTCAGGAGTATCTCGTATGTGAGGAAAGTCTGAGACAGTTAGATTGTTCAGCCTGGAAAAGAGAAGGCTTAAGGCAAATATCATCAATTTCTACAAAAACCTGAAGCGAGGGTGTGAAAAGAGCAGAGACAGGCCCATTTCAGTGGTGCCCAGTGAGAGGACCAGAGTCAATGGGCAAAAACTGAAATCCAGGAGCTTCCCTCTGAACATCAGGGAACACTCTTTGAATGTGAGGGTGATTAATCACTTGCCTACATAGGTTGTGCCTTCTCCATTCTTGGGGATCTTCAAAAGCCATCTGGGTGTAGTCCTGGGCAGCCATCTTGGTGTCCCTGCTTTAGCAGAAGGATTGGTCCAGATGACCTCCAGCGGTTCCCTCCAACCTTAATCTTATTTTTAATTCTGTGAATGAGTTAATGAAAATTAATTCTTTTGCAATCTGAGCATGTAATTTTTTTTTTTTTTTTTTTTTTGAGAAATCTCAGCGATCCCATTCATTCAAGGTAATACTAATTTTTAGCAGTCTGGAGAAGCCTTTGGGCTTTCCAAATGAGTTATGAGTCAATCCAAATGAGTTTAGCAGAGTCAATCCAAACTTTTAGTGTGCACTGCCCCAGAAAGAAATGCAATGATAGCTTCCTGCCATGAGCATTTTAGCAGCTAAAGTAAACAAGCATAGTAAGAGATGGCGTTAAACAAGACAGGTGTAATTTTTCTTTGAATTTTTAGTACCAATAAATAAAAGTAATGAGGTTTTGAGTAGTATCTAACCCCTTGCATGCTTAGCCATGGAAAACACAGAGACTTTATGACAATGACAGTAGAACCAGCAAAGCACACTGTCTCCATTAACAAGACCTGAGGGACGCAGGCAGGTTCACCACCTTTCTTGATGGCTTTTTAAGCAGTTGTTCCAGCATGACTGTGAAAGAATGATGCATCTATATGTGTAAAGGAAGAGTGTTTAGAACAGTCCAGGATATTCTAATGAAAAGCAATATTCAATTAGTGGCCAAGAAAAATATTAGTGTGCTACCTCCCCATTCAGTGGAGATGTATGGGGATGTGTGCTTGTTTGCATAACAGAATTATGTAAAATTAAAGTTAGTTATCTATTAAAGTTAAAACAGTCCACATACACAGCAGCAGGGAAATAGTTCTACCATGAACTATCTATGGTTTGAAAGCTATTTTTTTTAAGATATAAATTTGCTTTTTAGAGGTGAAAATCTTGTTCTTTACCCAAGTTTCATATTTATCTAAGCTTTCCATGAGTTTTAAAATTTTTCTTGTTCTGCAAGGAATTTAACAACCTCCAGGTTACATTACTCAGAAAAAAAATGTAGTATTTACACTGAAAGCACAGTACTCCCTTCCTGTAAGACAAGAGGAAGTTTGCAGTCTCTTGCACTTTAGTACATGTTCTCAATGAGGTTATTATGCTGCAATTGGCTCTGCAACAGACTGAAACTTGGTTAAGCATGAAATAGTTCACTTTATCTTGGATGGTGGACCTAGATTTCTGAAAGACAATATGGTGGTATTTTACATTCCTGCTGTCTTTCGGAGCTGTTATTTAAAGTCCTCTCAACATGTTGCAGTTTTACACATGAAATAACCATATATTTATACAAGTGTTCTCACTACCAGAATAGAATGGCCTTCAAGCACAAACAGAAGTAGCTGAATAAGATGGCAGACTAAGGTTTTATGGATATATTCTTCTTTCCCCTCTCCCCATGTTATCTTCTCACCTTGCAGTCTGGTTAATGTCAGTGTGAGCTGACAACAAACAAGTGTTGTCACTTGACTTCCATGGAGTCACCACTTGCCAGCTGACTGCAGCTGGTGCCAGATCTCACTGAAGGCAGTAGGAAGAATCCTTCCAGCCTATTTCTCTTTAAAGTACGAGATTTCTGTCCTGTGAGGATTCAACTACTTTATGCAAAGTCTAAAAACTTCCAAAAGAATGTTTTACAAAGACACAGCAAATCTGAGTCGTTAATAGACACAGAATAAAACATGTGAAGGCTTATGCATGAAGCAGCCAGTGAAAAGGATTAGGGAGGAAGCGCAGGTTGTTTTTCTTTCTCTCTCAATATCCTTCTTCTCAGGTTTCCACTTTTAACTCCTGCAGGATTTTTTTAGGGTGCTGACAAGGCAGTGCTGGTCAACTATGTGAAATCTTTTTTTTTTGCTAATGCAGGAACCAAGTGTTATATTGGCTCTTTTTTTTTTTTTTTTACCAGATGTCAAGGATATTTGGTTATGCTCTGAACTATTGGAATTGGAGGGGCTACTGTCTAGTGTAATTGCAGCCTTCCTCCATCCTGTTATTGCTGCCAGTTTCCACTGAGCCAAATCAAACCTGACAGCTGGCCAGATGCTTCTTGTGCCAGTCAGCAGGACTCTGGTCTCAAAAGAGCATCTGGTTATATGGAAATTTTGCAGGAAAATATACAGTCAATCTTGTTTTCTAAAAATATCAACATAAACACTAAAGAAAAAGAATTTAGTAGCTTCACTAATACACTGTGTTTTTTATAAGGGGTGGGTGAGGTCTTGACTTTTTCACTACAAATTCTATTTATGTAGCATTAATGGAGACTCCATAAAAGCTTTTTCTTTGTGGATAAGCTATGTATGTCATATCTTTATTACAGTCTGTGCAGTCCACAGACTCAAGAGCAGCTGCTTGAAGTGTAAGCCAACAGCACAGAACACATTTATCCAGCACAGAACACATTATTTTAGTATCTGTTTTTTGAGGTCACAAGTCATTTTGATTTGGAAGGTCTTTGGGACATGGACACTTCAGATGCCTAAAACACTTTTTCAACTACCTTATAATTAGCAAACAATAGGAGGGTTTGGCTTTTTTACTGATCAAAGCAGCTAGAAAAGTACAACATTTTCCACAGAAGACATCAATGTTCTCATGTGGTTCCTTCATACAAACATGGACTTGTTTTCTTACAGCTTATTTTCACTTTGCTCACCTTTTAAACAAGAATAAAGAAGAATGAGTTATTTCCATATTACCTTCCCTGTTTCTGCTTGGCAAGGTAGAATGATTCTATATTTCTGAACCTAGAAAAAATGCTAAGTATGGATAGGCTGTCTGGTTTTTCATTTAATAATTTTCTTTCCTCAATGGAAGTGATTGGCATTATGATCTAAAAATATGACTATTCATCCAAGGAGTGAGGAAGAGGGGTTGAAAGTTCCATGCAAGGCAAAGGCTATTTCCTCTCCCTAGTGTGTTGGTCCATATGTAAGAGAATATGCTTTAGATGCCTCTGCATATGCTGAAACATATTCACGTATGTTTCTTGCAAAACTAGAAAGCAGGTACAGCTGGTGAAACGCTACTCAGCCCTCAAAGAGGCCTCCCACTGCCACTTGTGTTCAATTGTTCTCACAATACCACATACAATGTTCTGCTTTCATTTTCTGTTACAAAAACAAGCTGATATTGTCTATATATAAACTCCAGCATTGGAAGTCCACATGCTGGATGTAGTTGTTTCTTCTTTGCTGAGAATATTTTCGTTGGGGAAAAAATGGTGCTGCAGAAGCAGAGTATTTCTGGAGCAATTTGTTTATTGAATTAACACAATACTTCTTTCAACAAAGGTATTTGCAAAATGCAGCCTCCTTCCTTTGGAAACTTCAGGTTTTCAGCTTTTCCCTTTTGCATTTACTCATTTTGGCTTTAGAAAACATCTTTTAGAGTCATTATACTAAGTTATACCACCACTAAAGACACTCCCATAGAGTTCAGATTCAGGGTGCACTTGAGTTAAAAGCAGTGGGAAGAAAAAAGGGGTTAAACAAGGAATTAAAACTCCTGGCTTCTCATGGGACTTCTCACCATCTCAGTCCTGAGTTATTTCAACTTACTTTTACCATATTCAAAAGGCAGTTATCATATGTCCCCATTTTTTTCCCCTTTAGTCACATGGCTTACCCTGAGAACATATGTTAAGTGATCTTTTTTTACTTTTGTGTTCTAAATGTTGTCTGGTACTAAATTTTATATCACTATATGATGCATTCCTCACACCTATTGTTTTTTCTAGGTAATGGAATGTCCTGATTTGAAAAGTTTAGATATATCTTCTATTCACATCACTTCAGAAATAAGGGCACAGGAGATAAATATCCTATTCACTTAGCTTCATCTTTATTTCTCCATTTTTGTTTTCCAGCTGAAAGCCTAGAAATTTTACATCTGTTTACCAATGACCACACACCATTTAACATGGTAATACCAGCCAAATTAATCTCTCTTAAGTGTAATGCTGTTATATATGTCAGAACTGAGCAGCAGTTATAATTACCCTTAGTTTTAAAGGTAGTGAAATTAGCTCCTGGGGGTAAATTCCTTTTAAGCATCAATTAGTATATATATATATCTTTTTTCTTTGCCATTACTAGTGCAATCCACTGTGACCAGTGAACAGCAATTCGGAAGACCTAAACATTGGCCCAATTTTTCAACCAATTGTGCTGGGAAAGAGTAATTAAACTCTTTGCATCCCCTCTCCTTTTCTGCAAAGTGATTTGAGATTTTATCAAAAAAAGTGTTCCATATGAGCTCTGAATCCTCATTCTGAAGTTACCAGGAGATATTTCTGTTTAAAAATTTTCCCACAACCCTTGTTCTTGCTTGTTTCTTTGATACCACCTCTGTGCTACCCTTTCTGTAGGCTCCCTGCCCATCTCAGGATTAATCTGTTCACATGTTTTAGATAGATCAGGGCCAGCAGCATCAAGAGCAACATCAGCTGATTGAAAAGCTTGGTATTGCTGCTATGGAGACCCAGATGAGGAAAAAATACTAATTTTTTGATGCCACTCAGAACTGGAGGAAGATCTCTGTGAATAGACTACAAGGCAAACAAACACAGGAAAAAAATAGCACCTGTGACCTGATCCTGCACTTGAGGAGGTTGGGAAGTATGGATACAGTTGTTAATTATCTCCTAATATGTATTTTAATTTTGCCTAAAGATGAAAGAAATGTTGCAGAAAATGTTGAAAATATAGCTAAAACATGGATGAATAGGCAGAGGATAAATGAATATAAATAATTTCTTACAATAAATTAACTGTTTTCAGCCAGTTTCTCTGCTTAATAAACTCATAAAATTTAACCATGTGGTTTATAGAACTAATCCATTACAGTTCTATTTAATTCTGTATGTACCATTGTGTATTAGCATAGAAACTTATGTTGTTTTAAAATTAAATTTTACTTTTAAAGAAATTAAGATTTGTTGACCAAAGAAAAAGTTATAAGAAATTAAAAATGTTGGAGTCGTAGTCTCACCTGTAATGTACACAAAATATTCCATTGAATTTAATTTTGATTGACTGCCATAGATAAGATGGTTTGACTTTCTGTAAGTGAGGGAAAGATAATGGCAGGCATGGAGAGGTTTGCTGAGGAGCATCCAAATTCTTGTTATTGAATCACTCTTCTCTGCATCTTGGTGGTTTATGTCTACCTTTCATCCCTTATTTTAATTGAAGACTTTCTTAGGATGTGACTTCTCAGGAAGATATTCTATTGCAGAACTGAAATAAAAAAATTCAACCCTGAAGCTGTCAACACAATCAGAATCTGTGATCATGATTATGCAGTCAGATGGCTGGAGTGGTTTGTTAAGAACCATAATCCCAATAAATAGCAGGGTCTAGCAGAGCATAGTGATGTAAAGCGCTCTTGTCAAATGATTAATCCAGACAAGTAAGCACCTCCAAAAAATTATTCTCTTGTGTATGGCCACCATGAGTCTACCAACAGCAGAGAGCTAGAACAAGACCACATCTGGCATGGGCCTGACCTGGGTTCTTCACCCATCTATGGAGTTGGTGACAAGGTTCAGATTCTCTGATGGAGAGAGAAGTCAAAAACCTCTCCTGATGCCAAACTGCTGATGGCATTCATTTGGGAAGAGGAGGCTGGATGTTTGAGTTTCTCAGAGGAATGCTGAAACCACTGGCTGGCCAGCAGTTAGCTGTAGACAGTAAAGAGTTCAAAAGGTATGGAAGCAAAAAGGGAGAATAAGAGCAGTGGTCAGACAGTATTTACTCTGCAGCAACTTTAGGCCAAGCTGTGTGTCTTCCTATGATACTTTATCTATTCTGGACTATAGTTCATTCCCATTTTTGCTACTTTTTCTGAGGTATGTAAGGAAAAATAGCACCAGCCCAACTCATTGAAACAAATTCAAAAGCAGGAGTGCTCATCAGAGAACAGGAATATTGCATGCAACCTACCTAATCTATACAAAATAACTCAGAAACTTGCTGGAACTCCTACAAGTGATAGAAAGAATCATATTCTAGGGGTTTTTTATGTAATGATTTCTGTTAATTTATGTCTTAAAAAAGCTGCAAATGGTTCATACAGCAAAATGGTGACAGTTGCCGAGTATGTTTTGTGAATTACTCATCTGCTTTAACTTCATATGCCATTTGATCAAAGTCATATGTTCACAGACTGTTAAAACATGAATTTTATTGTTAGGAAAAAGAAACTTAGCAAACCATACATTTTTAATACAATGTTTTGCTATTTTTTTCTGTAAGTACATATTGCTTTCAAGAACAAAATGTTACAATTTTCCAGAGATTGGTTTATGTCATTATTAATTTCACCTAACTTTAGATATCTAGATTGGTCACCCTAAGCTTCTACAGACTACGGAAAGGGCAATTCCAAAGCATCCAAGGTATTTAACCTATCTTATGGATACTTCTCAATAGGACCTGAATTGCCTTGTACTTTTCTCTACACCTCAATTAAATTTGATTTTTAGATGCAGTTTAAGTGCATTCCTGTGAAATTAATGAGAGACCTTTATGTCCCCCTGTTCTGCAGAAAGGCATAGCATGGTCTCAGTTGTTTGAGGCTGCAAGAGTAGGATAAGTAATATCCATGGTGTGTTTGACTCTGCTTCTTTATTCCTAAACCCACAATAGATAAGGTAAACTTACTTTCCTTGCTCATTCTTCTAGGGGAGTTCATCTATATTCAAATGTAAGTTCAGTTTTCATACTGCTCCAATAAAGATAGCTTCTGTAGTAGCATAGCTTTCATAAAGCTAGTAGAGATGCTGGGTCATTCCAGAGTGCCACATGGGAGGACAAATGTATTTTCCAAAGGCTACATATACTCATCCCTATAAATCCCTAAATCACAAGAGAGAGATAACTTCAGCAAATTATGTGAGAGAAAAAAGGGGTCTTTCACTCCTTAATGTAGGCTTGATCTAAAGCCTTATGATGCTGTATTGAATCTTTTAATATGAGTTTAATGACAATCCAGACATAATTGAACAAAACTCATTGAACTGGAACCCAGCTTCCATTTTCCTGCACAGCAAGAGCTTACAAAGAAGATGAAAGGCCTCAAGTAGAAATTTATCTTAACTAAAAGCATTTTTTCCCTTATTGGTGTTTAGTCCTCATTTTATTTGTTATAGCCTTTTCTACTACAAGTGAAAAACTAATGAACATTAAGAAATAAATTAAGGTGATTGACTCATTTTCTTATGGAAAAGGGATGGAACTTTTCTTTAAGAATTTCCAGCTGTCTTTGAAAGCTGTAACTACTGAGCTTCTTAAGCTGTTGAAATAAACCTGATCTTTGTATTGTTACAAATCAGCCTCCAAGAAAGTGGAACTCCTTGCTCATGTCGATACTGTACCTATTTACTGTGAGTTCAATTAAGAGACAAGATTAGAGAAGACCAGGCCCAATTTCCTGCTTTTCAAAAGTTTAGTATATTTCAATACCATAAGGGTAACTGGCAACCTTTAATTCCAGAGTGTGTTTTCCAATGGTTCTGCTGCTGCACACCAACCATAGATAGATTTATGTTCCAATTTGATACAGTGACAGAGGTTGATTTTTCATAGACATAATTAAAGAAAGTGTTCACTAAGGTTTTTAAATTCATAGACACTTCACAGCATATAAATTTATTTTTTCAACAGTAGCTAACCCAAATTACCCAACAATATTTTATAGAACATGGTCTGTTGACCCACACTGGACTTTGATTTTATGAAAAGTGCAACGATGGCTGTCATGAGGTTTACAAGGTAGTCACTATGCTTTGTAATATTAAATCATCTTTCTGCATATGGGTTTTACATTGTTCTGTTTCCTACAAGTGAACCAGTGGCTATATAGATATTTACATCCTTTGCTAGTAAAAGGAACAACATAATACTGCATTATTCTTGGTTTATGTAGATACATCCTCAGTGCTGTAAATGAAGTTATATCAGTATAAATGTAGTATATCACCAGCATGAATTATGTTTGCATTTTTAATTTACATCTTATGGTGTAGTATTCCTAGTTGAAAATGCATTATCTTCTATTAATAGTAAGATTCTGTGTATATGTATTGAACTGATCTTAGTTCTATCTAGCAATATTTAACAGTCTCTGAATACTCTAAAATTCTGATTATCTGCTTGTTTTAAATTTTAATATTTAACATCACTAGACTTTTATATGCTCATTATATTGGGATAGTAATTGTTCGTGCTGAAAAGTATATGAAAAGATTAATGGCTTGTGACTCAGTACCTGCTGAGGCTTCAAGCAAAATAATTTATGCATTCTTAACACACTTAACTTTGAATTTACTCCCCAGCAAAAACTATTATCTAAGGTGAAAGCATTCATTGACTTGTAATGGTAATAATGCTATCTGGATGTACAGGTAATAATATGCATATTATTGGTATTGAGGATAAGATAAAGACAGCAAAAATCAAAATGTGTTGAGTCTAACCATAAAGGTCAATGGCAAAGAGACAGTCTTATACAAATAGGTCAGTGGTGAATGGATTACTGGGGAGAAAGTAGATCTATTAAAAGAACAAAATAGTGCAGACAAAGAAATGGTAAAAATTGCTGCCATGTCATTTGAATTAGAAAATTTTCTTCAGAAAAGAAGTAATATGAGTAATTAGCAAGGAAAAATTGCCTGTAAAGGTAAGGTTGAACCTGTGCAAATCAGTCAGCTGAGATGCTGTGCTGCCAAAAATGTTATTATCTCCATTTAAAAGGTTGAAGAGATTTCAAAGGTGTGAAAGACAAATGATGTCATACTCTCTGCAAGTCAGTGACAGTTAAGAGCCTTGTCACTGCATGTTTTGGTACGCTTACTGAGAGGCGACATCAGTTATGTCTTTTCAACCTAGAGAAGAAGAGGTTCAGGAAGGTCTTATCACAGCTTTCAAGTACTTAAAGGGCAGCTAAAAAGATGACAGAGACTCAAGGCTCTGTCTTCACAAGAAGCCATATGGAGTGGACAAGGACCATGGGTACAAGTTGCATTGAGAGAGGTTTCCCCTTGATATAATATGGAAATTTTTTACACTGACAACAATTGATCACTGGAACAACTTCCCTAGGGATGTGGTGAGGTCTTCATCACTGGACATTTTCAAGACACAGCTAGAGAGGATGCTAAACAACCTCAACTCTGCCCACTTTTCCCTGGAAGGTTGGACCAGATGGTCTTCCAAGGTCTCCTCAGAAAAAGGGCTATTCTGTGGTTTTATGATTCTATTTTTGATGAATCATGGACAGTGAGGAGCAGTAGTGACAAACTAAAGGCACAGGTAGGTAGTCTCTTTTTTCCTTTTTCTTTTAAAAATAGAAAGAAGTGAACAGCATAGAAACATGAGTTCAACACATGTGCCTTCCATTCCAGCAGTACTGGGACCAGTGTTCCAGGGTGAGAACCACAAACATCTCCAAAACAGTAAGGTTCTGGTAAGCAAGAAGCATGGAAATTTAGTCATTTTATTTTGCAAACTTCATTCATTTCTTATACAGGGTTTGTTCGTAGAGCCTTCTTATTTTATAAAATTATGGTGACCACCAAAGTTCATAGCTGAAAAAAGAAATTTCTATCACAGAGGGGGGAAAGACTTGTGACATAAGAAGTAAATCTTCTTTCATGTATAGCATACTATTTTAAAGAGCTTGCTTTCATGTGTCTTTCAATACATTAACTTTTTTCATTTGAATATGTGTTTCCAACATCTTACTACTGATTTTAGTGCCTGCAGTGGGTACCCACATCTTGGGCACAAGAGCATACTAACCTGTCTGTCCCATGCCTTGTAGTAGCTGTATGTAGGCATCACATTCACAGCACTGCTCTGGATGTGAGTCTAGCAGGGATTCTCTCTGAGGGGAGAAGAGCTGTTACACAAATCATCTCCAATCACACCCAAAGGCTTCATTCTGAATCGATCCAGAAACTAATGCAACCCTCAAGATACATCAATGATGTACTGTCTTCTTACTCTCAGGCTGTTCACAACCTCTCCACCAAAAGAGTTGCCCCAGTAGTCAGAGTCTGCAGCCAAATGACACTGCTGAGAACAAGACAGTAGCCTGTTCGGAAAAATAAGATCTCATTCCATGGCAATTTACCTTCCGGCAGCTCTTTGGAGTGTGTGCTTTCCGAATCTATAAAAAAAATTCAGAAAGATACAAAGTATTCTGAGAGAGAAAAAATTTAAGTAATTTTGACTATTTAAGTTAGGAAAAGGAAAAAACTGTGTAGACATATGAACTGCACAGAAGGTACATTTTGGGTTATACGCCATTCTTTGGTGTGTGCCCCTTTCTCATGGTGGTAAAACAATAGCTGGTAAGGAGCAATCTAACTGAGGCAAGGGAATTGTAACGCAGGTATTCGCTGAGTAGCATCTCTTCCATTTCTGCTTTTTCAGTGTTGCTTTCAGGATAGCTGAGAGTATGTTATGTACAAGGCATGCACAGTTAGCCTGACACTTTGGGATTCACTTGAGCAATGTGCCTGTGAGCTGCACAGATGGCCAGAACACATACAGTATGCTTTACGTGTTCCAGATGCATTGCACTCATTGCATATGCTCGGCAGTCTGTTATTCAAAACATGCAAAAATTATTTAAATAAATAATTGGCCACTGATCAAAGTCGCAGCTAATGCTCAGGCCAGGTCACTGATGTTTAGTAATCCTGAAGAAGTGTTTTTCTCTTGCTTAAAGGAAGGGTTAAGCCAGCTTGCCTGCTTTTCCCTCACAGGTAGCATGGCATGGTTGTGAGCAATAAGAACCCATGGAATCCACTGCTTCAAATCATAAGGGGCTGGAGGGGAGGTGGGGTGCTTTTAAAGATTCAAAACAAATTTGGATGTGAGCCATTGTCACGTGGACTCACAGAATCACAGAAATGCAGAAACACAGAATGGGTCATGTTGGAAGTGGTCACATTGGGTCAAATGGTCCAACCTCCCTGCTCAAGCAGAGTCATCCAAGAGCACATTATACAGGATTGCATCCAAACAGTACTTGAATCTCTCCAGTAAGGGAGACTCCCCAGCCTCTCTGGTCAGTCTGTTCAGGTGCATGGTCACTCACACAGTAAAGAATTTCTTCCTCATGGTCAGGCGGAACTTCCTGTGCATCACTTTCTGCCCATTGCCTCCTGTCCTAGTCCTTGGCACAAGTGAGATGGGACTGGCTCCATCCTCTTGACTCCAATGCTTTAGATATTTATACACATTTATGAGGACCTCTCTGAGTTGCCTTTTCTTGAGGCTGAATGGGCCCAGCTCCCTCCGCCTTTCCTTGAAAGAGAGATTCTCCAGACCCTTGGTCACCTTAGTAGCCCTCTGCTGGACCTGCTCCAGGAGCTCCATGTCTCCCTTGGGAAGCCCAGAACTCATTTCACTTTATTTTACATACTA
Organism: Entomyzon cyanotis; assembly: GCA_024500445.1. Classification (NCBI taxonomy): domain Eukaryota; kingdom Metazoa; phylum Chordata; class Aves; order Passeriformes; family Meliphagidae; genus Entomyzon; species Entomyzon cyanotis. Next base: position 41,734,834 of record JAKEPQ010001016.1, on the reverse strand, counting down.
CACACTGACATTACTATATCTATATCTATAGCTATATCTATATCTATATCTAATCTATATCTATATCTATATCTATATCTATATATCTATATATCTATATCTATATCTATATCTATCTATATCCATCTATATCTCTACAGGAAAATGCAAGACAACATTTAAACTGACACTCTGAAGATTGGTACCTCTCTCAGTGACCACATGAGTACTCTAAGACAACTTTAGACCCCAAACATCATTACCTTAGCTGAGTACTGAAAGTAGTGATGGTGAATCTGATAAGATAGGAATAATAAAATCATTTGGAGCAAAAGTAGAAAAGATTTAATTTTTAAAAAAGAAACACGGAGCAAAGAAAAGTTCCTTTGTTTTCTGTGTATGGGGATAAACACAGAATATCCCATGTGCAAGCACAGGGATGCCTTTTTATGTTCCTCTGAAGCTCTTAGAAATTACCTCAGTTGGTCACGACTTATCAAGGTGAGTCATTGCTATCCTGAAGAAGTTTGGGGGTTAATGTAGTGTAAAATAATGAATGCTGTTCATCAGTTGACTTGATAAATTTGTTTCTGATTTATTTATAGCAAATAGAGAATGAGGATTAAAGTACCCAACACTGTAATTGAACTCAAGTCCTTTTCAAAATCCCTGTGAGAAAAGCACCACTGTACCTTTTATCTATTGTGATGTAATCTTTTATTATATCTGTGCTCCACTTCGCAGTTCTTTATTAGCTCCCTGTACAATTATTTACTGTTCAGAATTACTTCAGGTGTCTTTCTGAATAAAAGTATCCTGGCTCTAGTAAAAAGAGGGAAAAAAACCTCATAGAAGGTTGTCATGCGTGTAAGGCACTTTAAAGAAAGACAGTGAGGCAACCAACACATCAAACATATTGCTAGGGAGATATAAATCATTCAAATCAAGTATTTAAATACCCCTAAATTAATAATGAATACAACTCCTAATACGAGGAAATTAAGGAAAATAATATTGTGGAGTCACTTTTATTACCTGTGATTTTCCCCACTTTGAATTCATTAACATTCTAATAATAAACTTGTATTTCAATAATTACTTTTCCCCTTCTTAATTCTAAAGAACGCTGTTGATTTTGAAGAATGGTGATTAAAGGAATTATGACTTTTGTCATAAGGGCTAATTCTTCAACTGTTCCTGTATTTACAAGAATGAAGGCTGGCCCTTAGCAATTTTCATAAAAGTCAGACTAATTCACAGCCTAAGAGCACTCCTTTACTGGATACCTTCATTTATGTTTTTTGAAATCAGCATTGTTTGAAAAGTCACTGCTTGCCTCTCCCTCTCTGACATATTATGCAAAATGCCTGCAAAGGGCAAATTAAAGAACTGCTTCAAAAAAAGCTAAGGATACAATAAAATTGGAGTTTTGTTCTAGCTTGTTCTGAGAAAGATTTTGCCTCCCCTAGCACTAATTTGAAAGGCAGCCAACAGTTCTAACAAGGTATGGGATTTCCATCCTCTATTCTTGACATCATATTTAATAGTTTACAGTCATCCATCTGTATTTTAAGAAATAAAATAATTTGGTGTTTTGAACATCTTCCTTTGTTGAATCATTCATCCCAGGCTAGCTTGATCAAATATATTTTTTGTCTATTCTACCCTTCTAATCAACTCCCTGGATGGGAATGTTAGAGGGCTGAAATTTCGTGGGGGTAACAGCAATTCTGTCTTTTGCCCACATGTAGAGGAACAATGAAATCATCTTTGCTTTCTTTTTATGATGACAGTTACAATTTTAAACCTAAGACTATTTATCATATCTGGGATTCAATCATGCATGGAGCTGTGCATGTCTTAAAAACTGATTATTCTTTCAAAGCCTATTGGCAGTGGTTCTTAGGGTGTTTGACATCTGATAGGAAACACTTCGGTTTGTAAAGATGGGGAAAGAAGGCTGCATATGATAATATCCCATAGGACAGTTTTTAATTGCCATCTATACTTTTATGTCTTTACTGAATATATATAAATTCCTTTGCATAGCTATATCCATTAAAAGGTGATCTGCTAGTTTTTAATTTAACAAACTACGTTCTGCTGTCCCCCACTGTCCCCTTTTTATGATCTTCAGGTAAGACAAAATAACGCATCAGGGATTAGGAATGTTGTAATTACCTTTTAAATGCAAAATTAATACCTGAATAGTTTGAAAACCAAAGAGCTCCTTATAAAAGATAAGTGAATGGCTACATAAATGACTCAATTTAAGACCAGCAAAAGGAAAAAGAACATGTGGAAAAATCATGTGTTTATATATTTAGAACACCAAGATTGTCAATTTATCTATCTATACAACAGTATTTTTTGATATGAACACTTGGAAAATCTGAGATGAAAAATATCAGAGAATCTGAATTATTTTTGTGGGCTCTTTCTCAAAGTCACAAAACAAACAGTGGAAAAAAGATTCCTTGACATCATTAAACTTTGGATCTGTCTTCACAATATATTTTTATTCTTTACATGCTCTTCTGTGCTGCAAATATTGTTTATGTATTTGTTATTCTTTAACAAATAAAGCAGAGCTTTTGGAATATAGAATAAAAAAGAGATTTTTTTTTTCTACTGAGATGTAGAAGCAAATCTGCACTTATTTATTATATCCCTGGATTTATGCATATGGTGTTTATTTTTGTACAGTCTTTCAGATGAAGTGAAAGGCTTAAAAATGGTCTCTTTTGAATCTTCATCATACCAAGGAGAAGGGTACTTGAACCTGCCTAAGAGAAGAAAGATCAGGAGCACAGGTTTTTCCACTGGTAGATCAGCTCTAAACATTACTACTCTTTCTTTCTTCTCCTCCTAGGGTACAATGATTATATCTCTTTAATAATTGACAAAATATCTTAGACGCCTGTCTTTAGCTCAGCTACCAGGAGAAAAAGGAAAACTTTGGTGTTTAATCCCCTAACCTTTATTTTCATTATTTTCCCTGTATTTTGGCTCTTTGCCAGGGAAACATTAAAATCTCTTTCTCTGGCTCTGTGCATACTGCATGAAACCTAGCTTACCGCGAGCCAAATAAGACAAGACAGAGGTTCAAGACACCACAATTTGGGTGGAATCTTCCAGTTTGTTAGGCAAATAAATTATGTTACTGGAAGTCAGGTGACAGAGAGGTGCTGGCTCTGTGTGTGTATGTTTTACAAGAGAGGAAAGGAGGTTGCTCAGTAGCAGGACCCTGGCTTGCTTCCATGGTAAAGCAGGAGGTAAATCTGGTACTGTCCAATTGATTTGCTCAAGGTGTTTGCTGGAAATGACTGCTGTCTTACCTATATATTGCATAGCATCAACCTTCTGTATTTGTCAGAAAGATTATTCTGGGTTTTCACAGTGCAGCATGAGATCTTTCCAAAAACAACTGTCCTAGGTCTCTAAAGCAGATGGTGTCACCAAACCTTTGACTGTGGGCTCTCACTAATTTTGTTTTGCATTAGGTAATAAATATTATTTCAAAACAGATGTTTGAAAAGGGGTGGTAAAAAAAATAAATCCACATTAAAAAAATCCACAGTAAAAAAAAAAGAAATCCACATTAAAAAAATAATCCACATTATAAGTGTGTAACTAAAATCCTTGCTGTCAGGAAAGTGATCAGATTAAAAAAATCAGCAATATTATAGGCATCATATGATTCTCTTTTTGGACCCAAAGTAGTGAAAACCAAATTCAATTAATGTTTTCATTCTCTCTTTTGCTTTCGTAACGAATTTTAAAGAATTACCCTAAACCCACTAGAGATGAGGAGACCTGCTTTGAATGTCATGCAAATTAGCCAGGGGATGGATAAGCAATAGTAAGTTTCTCTGGAGGAAATTCCCTAGCTGCTGTGAATATCTCTAATGGAAGCAATGGTTCCTGAAAAGAAACAAAATGGTGTTTCAAGAAGGACCATAACTTGGTTAAGGATTTGAAAGAAATGAATGTAGAATAAAGGAATGAAATGGCTCTATGTGTCTAGCTTCTCTTGATGCCAATTGAAAACACATATAAAATAAGCGTAATGCAGTTATTTGTAACAACTGAAAGTGCAGTTCTACAAAAGTTTAAGGTGATTTAAAGTGGTGCTGCTGCAGTTGCTTCTTCCCTTCTGTACTTGGGTTTGCATTTCTGACCCTGCTTTGCAGTCACTGTCACTCTTTTGTCCTTATTTGTGATTATTTCTGAGAACTAAATCAGAAGAAAGACAATCACTGGGTGGCAAAAAACACACTCTGAAAGACCAGAATGATAAACAAAGAGTTGGGAAGGAGGTATATCATCTTGAAATAATCTAATTAAATAAATTGTGCTGTAGTTTTATTCAAACACCTAGGATTAATTACTGACACATATTATCTTTAGGAAGTCTCATCATCCAGGATACATTAAACTTTAACAAGCAAATGTAAACATGATATGGAGAAAAATCCCACATGGTTTTGAAAAAAAAAATCATGCTTTTTCACAATTTTTATTAACTTTTATTAATAGAAAAGATGAAAAATTGTGAGCAAGATTTAGATATTTCCCACCACCAGAAAACTGGTGGAGGAATTGAAAGCAGAAGGAATCATTCAGTTCCAAAATTCCATTAATTATAATTTTCATAGTATTAATAAAGACATTTTTAAAGTAAAACACCGTTAAAAAAGAAACTTAATCAACATCTCACACTACAGAGACAGTTGTATAGATTATTAATTATTACAACTGTTATTATTTGCTGTCATTTAGAGATTTGTTTAATTAAAATAAATCTTCCAAGTTCTATGCATTAATATATTTATTTTGTGTGGACAGCTTGCACCCATTTCTTATGAGTAGAAACATAATACAGCATTGGGTATTTAAAGCATTCAGTGAAAACTAGTCATGGAGTTGAATGAAGTTATTCTGGATATATACTGATATAATGGATTGCCAATGAACACAAAGAGTTTGGAATTCAGCCACTAAAATCCATCTGCAGAGCATTAATTTAGTTCCTAAAGGGGAAACCTGGGAACTACTACCAAGAGGGAGTCAGATGATTCCGTGTGAACGAGGACGACTGAGAAATGACTGATTGGACTGTCCTTGAAAGGAAGGACTTATAGCTCTATTTTACATCTTCAGGATGGCAAGAATTAAGAGCTGGTCTTGTGAATAAAATTCAAATATTTCTTTAGCTGCAGTTGCATGCAGTGAACCACTGGCAAACTCAGATAATTTAGATGTTTGTAAGCAAAAGACTTTCCATTTCTATCTGTTCTTTTCCTGTCCCTATTCCTTTGGTTATCTGAGTACTTTCAGGGCTGCTCCACTTCTGACTTGTCCCTGCTGCTGCACTCAAGGCACCTTGAAGGGTACCTCAGGCAGGGGTTCAACACCAGCTCTGGCAGATTCCCAGCAGGAATTATTTGGGATGGTGATGTGCATAATATAAAGCAGAGCTTGTGCAGAACCATAATTTCTCTTAAGACTAAGGAAATTGGAGTGCATTAAGCTATTAATTTAGGAGAAGTCAATAATTTCACTTTCCTGGAATCTCCAGGCACCATTTGTTTTATTCCAGATACCTTCACTTGCTTATTGTTCGTATGGCAATGGAAAGTGTCTAATTTTTATTTTTAGCTCTTTCCTTTGGTCTCTAAGATTTAGTATTTCATCTAGGCTACATCAACAGCCTCAGAAAAGGGTCCAGTAAGAAACAAAGTAAATCATATGCTGAGTAAATATTTTGTTTAGTAGATTTCAGGTAGGTCTGTCAAGAAAACATGCTAAACTCTTCTGACACAGAGTTTTAGCTTTCCAAAACTCATCAGCAGAAGAGCAGCTATGACTTCTCATCAAATATGTTCTGATACAATCAAATGCAGATTTGCAGTTGTATCTTTTAAATATTCCACCTTACTGCTTCTGGAAGTATGAAGCATTAGTCATCAAGACTGATGCAGAGAAAAGTGAATATATTCTACAAGTCAGAATATTCGCAGATTTTCCACATTATCGTGTGCATTTTGAGAGGGTGACTAGGTTTTATTAACAATAAATTAGCTTGAGCTGTTATTAAATAGTTCTCCTGGGCACAACACTGATAATGCCATATGTTATTTTTTTGTGTTCTTCATTCTCAGGTTTTTTAATTAAGGGTGCATGGGTGAAAACAGTGAAGTGTCCTTAATTTAATTAATGGATTGAAAGGCCACATGACCATGAATTAACATCAATTACTCTATGGAGACAACATATGTTTTTTAGGAAAGAAACATTTCACTGACCTCTAGTCACCTAAATAAAATGAGCAGAGATAATCAACAACCAGGACTCACTCATTAACAGATTAAGACATTTAAAAATACTTTAAAACAGTTCTCAGACCCAAATTTCTTTTAAAATTTTTACTTCGGTGTACAGAAGTTTGAAAATATCTGTTATTACATTTTGGTTATCTTTTATTACTCACCAAGGTACTGCAAAGGAGAAAAAAAATTATTTGGGCTGTGGCTAGCACAGGTTCTTCCTGTGGGAACATTTTGCTATATTTCATAAACAAGATAAAGTTTGGATGTTTTGCAAACAGTTTCTCCGGATTGAGTGAGTTCGGGCTTGGCCAATTGGGCCCAGGGGGAGGTCTCGGGCTGACCAATCTGGGGCACTTCTGTAGACTCTATATATATGGAATTCAAAACAATAAAGTTCCTTTTCTCCTCTCTTTCCTTGTCTGAGAACTTGGGTCAGTCCTCAGCTAGCCGCTCAACAGCGACATTTGGGCTAACAGAAATTTCAAGATATGTGTGGGAATATTTGTTTTACTTTTTTTGCCAATAAGATGGGACACTTGAGGAGAGATTTTTCTGTGCTTTAAGTTTCTCATCTGAAAAATTGGGATGTTCATTCATAAGCAGTTTTTTTCACCACCTACTAATAAAGAATGTCAGATATAGAGAAAAATGAGCACTATTTAGCATGCTAAGGAATTCTAGAGGAAATAGTTGATTTTTTAAGGAGCGTACTTGGAGGATATTCAGAAACTCTAAGACTCTACTTTCTAGTGCACTAGTTGATACCAGAATTTGACCATCCAAATAAGAACTAGTTTTATTTAGGGTTCTTTTTCTAAAATTTAGACATTTTGTCAAAATGTGTCTGCAGAAAAAAATAATTTTAACAGGTGAATATACACTAAGCAGTAAAGTGGATATTTAAAACAACAAATTAAAAAGAAGATATTTGTACAGCTAATCAGCAGAAGTTATAAAAATATTTAGGATGTAGAGAGTCCTGAAGGATGAGTTATAAATTTGTCTTCTCTTTGTTTGATTTCTTAAATAAATAGTTCTATGGGATTTAAAATGTTTTGGTTTTTTACATGTGACATTTGTCATGGATTTTTAGAGAGGTGAATGAATACACTGTTATCTAAATATTTGGACATCAGAGTTTTTTTGTGCATCTGGTCCCTTATTACAACACGAGAACGTCTGCAGTAATAAAAATGCAACAGACATGAGATTTACACAGATGTAATAAAAATACCTTGGTCTTGTCCCAGAAACAAAGAGAAGTCATATCTAATTACAAAAGAATAAGAAAAAGTGTTTCAGAAGTGTGTTGAAGTGATTCTTCTCACTTTGCCTTATTACTTGAAGTAACTTCAATCTTTGAATCAATTTCTATCAGAGTGCGTATGGTCCTGATGCAAGTACATGTAGGAGTTCTTTTGTTTACAAAATGCTGCCAGAGTCACCAGTGGACCACTAACAGATATATACAACTGAAGTGAAATCTGCATCTGAAAACCACTCTGAAAGTATTTATGAAAGAATATGCTTGCTCTGCTGCTGGTAGTGTTTTATGTGCAAAGAACTGTTCCACCAGTCCTGTAACATTTTCCGTGTCTCCCTATATTTTTTCGAAGTACAGTTCAAGGTATGGTATTTTGCCCATAAAACCTTTTACCTTTTGACTCCTAAGTATCTTAAAGACATGCTCTGCCTCTTTGCTTTATATCAGTCGTTGAGATCCACTGAGACATTTAAAGTGACAGCCTCTATATTTAGTTTAAATGTCATGGGGCTGGTGACACATTCTCCTTAGAGCAAAGCCATAGATTTCTACAATTCACTTCTCCTGTTGTTAGTTCAGAATTAATTTTAGGCAGACTTCATTCACTAGCTGTATTCAAATACAGTGGGTTGCTTAGGAGGGCTTCTAATCAACTGGGGAATTCTCTTCTGTCATTTGCCATTCTCAGTGTCAATCTATATTGTTATGAGACATTCCTTCAAGAAGTTTTGCTGTATTTGTGCCTACATTTTTTTTTTTCCTCTCCATTGGGAAAAAGAGCAGCTATACTGGGAAGTTGCCAGGACAGCAAGAATAGCCTCCTGAGTGGGTACACAGAGCATATTTTGAGACCTCTGCCAAATGGAAAAAAAAAAAGCAGTAAAAATCATTTTGTAATTTTAAATGTATAGAATAGCTCAAAATATTCTCTGCAGTAGGCACAGAGAATGCCTCACAAAAATGAACCCATAACTTTTACTTTGATCAGACTTCCTTATCTATAATACATTTTAGCCTCTCTTACACCTTCCATTAGACTCTGGAATATATGAAGCTCACCAGCATATGAAATATTCTTCATGATACCCACTGAACTATTTTAGTCATTCTGTTTAACTTTCAGCTGAAATACAAGAAGCAGGCAGATTGCAAAGGAGAAATTGTCTATGCAGCCCATCTCTTACCACTCACTGCAGTGTCTGTTGGGTTGACAGTCCAAATCCTATTAAAGTAAATGAGGATGATGTGATCAAAACCTCACAGATTTAAAAGTTTATCTCTGACTGTATTTCTGACCTGCAGTTTAAGAGGGGCATGACTATATCCTTTGTGAGTAAGTAATTTAAACAAAGAGCAACTCTTTTCTCTGTCCACTTGTGTAAGTCAGCTTTGTTTCACTTGGTCTAATTTAACACAATGAATCTCTACATGAACTCCAGTCAAATTTATTAATTTTAATTCATCCCAAGTAATTTCCATCCTGCACTTAAAAGACTTGGACATTGTGACTCCTTAGCAGCTAAATGGGAACAAAGTTGAGCTGGGCCGAAACTGAATTTTATAAATCCGTCCAAAGATCTAACAAGTAATTGGACATGCATATCAGAAAATGCTCAAAAACTTAAAAAAACTATTTTGGCTTGTTACTTTTTTAGGGTTTTTTATTGCTTTTGACAATTCACTTTATCCCTTTATTTTAACTGGTTATCTACACTGTAAACCAATTCCCATGGATTAAAAACAGAAAAAAAATAATTTCTTCAAAATTCCTTTTGAAGTTAACCTGGGCCTTCCCTTTTAAGTATCTGCTGCCCTCCAATAATCAGTTTTCTCCTCTGTTTTTCCAGTGGTTCTATTATAGCTTGTTAGGCAGCATAAGAGGAGGAACAGCACAGAAATAAACTATGATAATTTATCTTGTGCTGCTGATCTAAAATGATGGAAATTAAAATCAGGAAGGTTGAAGGGTTGTGTAAAAAATAAGTCTATATTTTTTTTGTGTGTATATATATACACATATGTATATATGTGATGCTCTCAGAAAAATCTGGACAATGTTTTCTAACATTTCAGAAAGAAATGTACATATACTACAATAAAAGCATATTTTAAAATTAAAATTTTATAATTAATTATGTATCATACACATAATATAAACTGTAGCTGAGAAAAGACACACACATATTGCCTAATTGAATCACAAATCAATTTGCCAGTGGAAAAAAATTGATTAGTTTTTTTAAATACCCAGCATAACACAAAGTTATAGATTTTTGGATTACAGGGCAGATAGTACTGAAACTGTGCCACAATAATGCATATGGGCTTCAAACACAGTTACAGGAATATCTGCATGTTATTTCTCATCTGAAAGACAGTAGAAGGTTTACTGGAAAGTTGTAACACAATCACAGTACTCTAGTGGCTATAAGCTTTTTCTGGTTTCCCCTTTGAATATATCTTGTGCAAAGTCCAGTTTTCCTTATGTTCTTCAAATAAAGTAAATCTTATCTGAAGTTTTTGTTTCTTTTGAATTGCAAAACCTCTATAGACAGCAAATACACCTCATGGGGTTTTTTGGTAGTCTAGATAAACTAAATTATTTTAGTCCTCATGCAGACATCCAGTCTTCTGGATCATCCAAATTGTCTTTCTCTGTAGCTAGACTAATCTAAAGGTATTTGTCTACAGCACAAATAGTTATCTGTGTATTAGTGTAGCTGCAAAGTGCATATAAGCCCTACCTACAGCACTATGCTCTTCACTTGAAATAATAACATTTCATTCCGCAGTCAGTGGAGAGAAATAATCCAAATAAGTTCTAAATCACTCAAAATACCTATGTTTCTATTGCGACAACAGAGACATGCTAAAACAAATAAAGTGATAAATTAGGCATGTTGTGATAGTTATAAATGTAGGAGATTTAGGAGATGAGTAGTTTGGGTACTGAAAACTGACTCATTCATGCCTAACCAGGCAAGGTTTCTCAAAGCACAGGTTTTAGCACAAAAATCATCTTGCTCCTATGTCAGGATACAAATTGCATCTTACGTGCAAAAATAAAGTCAAAAAATGCACTGTACATCTTTCAAGGTTAATTTTACTGTTTCCAACCCAGCCTTACATTGGTTTGATTTAAAAAACTAAAAAGAAATTCAAGTGACATTTTAAATTTGTTCTTATTCTAAACAGTAAGGTAGAATAAGGAGTTTCTCAAAATTAAGGAAAAGGAATCATTAATGAATAATGTAAAATCAAACCACGCCTATTTCTATGCTAGATTTTTTTTAATGTTTATTTTTTCTTCAGAAAAGAAAGTGTTGAAAGTGATTTTATATCAAGCTTAGTGCTAGAAGTTATGATTCCCAAGATAACATCATTTCATTTATTATCTAAACTGCAACAATATTTTTAGCTGTTTTCTTATTAGAATCTATTCTAATATAAATTATTTTATTCTAATTTGCCCTATTTGCCATGTGAGAAGTAAGTGTGGTATTTCAATATTTTGCTTGGAGGTAGAGTATAGACTGCAGGAATTGTCACAAAATAAACTCTGAGATGGCATAGTTTATAATAGTGTAAGTCAACTTGAAAATAAATTATTTTGGAAATGTCTAAAGCAGTTCCAGCTCTAGATCATTAGACTTACTGTTGTGAGGTACATTTCATTCATCATATTTTGTAAAACAAGAAGTTATCAGACATGTGCTAGCTCAGCAGCATTCTGATGACAATCACTAATGGGTTGACTCTAGTTTAGAAACTTGTTGACCCCTAGAAGATAAATGAGCCTTCAGAAAGAAAAAAATGAGCACAAGTGAAACTCCCTAAACCAATATGGTTGTCTGACCTGTGCAACACAACAGGTATTGTTCTTCAAATTTGCTGTCCACTGCCACCTCCCATATTAGAAAGCTTCAGGGAATGATAATGAAGTGTACTTTACGGCACAATTCTTAATGCTGCCAGTGGGATTCATTAGCAGCAACATGAAAATCAGATAACTGAAATGGGTTTAAAACTGTGGGAGTAAAGCGGTCACTGAATCTCAAGGTTGTCGGAACTTGCTGATGGTAAGTACTCTGCAAGAACTTAAGTCTGATATTTCCAGGTAACTCCTGCTCTAAGAATTCTGGAGGAAAAAAATAAAAGGAAGAAAATACAATTTCATATTTGGTAAAAGTGGTAACACAGCCTGGTTGGCATACATTTAGTATCATAAAAACGTTGGGCCATCTGAAGCAATTAGCACCCAAGCTGCTGATAGACACACACTAAGTGTGCCCTTGTGGAAGGGACAACCAACCTGCAGATGAAAATGCAATCTCACAGCAGCTTATGCAAACCTGCCTCAGTCTTTATCCTTGCTACAGGCTTTTCTGCTTCCCAGAAAGAAGAGCTACGATCATATGCCATTGCACTGCTGATTCCCCAGTCCAGACTGATGTCAACAAATGTTAAACACCCGAGGTCTCACACAAGGAATTATAAACATTTTACTCAGGAGAAATAGGCCCAATAGGCACATACCTACATGTCCAATATGGAAAACTGACCTCAAGATGCTTTCTCAAGGTTATGTATAAAATCTATGGCAGAATCAAGAAAAAAAGATTGAAATCTTGACACATTTTTAAACAGTGGCAAAGATCAATCATCTTTAATAACATTACTATTAGTATTTCATAATAGATCTCCTCAGTTCAGTCTTGGGTCTTCATTTTAGATTGTATATGACATAATATCTAAAATCATTATGCCAAAGGAAAAGGCAGTGTACATAGATATAAAGTGAATTACAAGTCTGGAAGTCTTCCCAAAGCCAATGTGGAAATGCCAAGGTTGTCAAAATCTGATGATGGCATATTAAGAAATCTTTCATCTTATATTTCCATGCTAGCATTACTGAGTGCATTCTAAATATCTAGGGAAGCCATAAACACATGCAGGACAATTTTGTACACTGTAAGAGTGACAAAGAGTAGCTCCTGCATTAAATCAACTTTGAAGGCATGATTTTTGTACATTTTCTGGATGTTACCATGCACAACCTTGAATGTCAGTATCTTAGAAATCATTAATTGCACCCTATGCTAAATTATCATCTATGGTCAGGGAAACAAGTGAAATCAGGTTGTGTCAATTCAATTCATCAATCAGATGAATTGAATTATTCATCACCTCAAATTCAATATGAACACTGTTCTAGCTGAGTATTAAGTACTTTTGAATAGTATCATAGAAGGAGAACACTTTTCTGATAATAGATACCAGAAACTGACCTGACCTTTGTAAAATACAGGTCCCAAAAGATCAAGAAGATATACTTCAGGAGAAATAAAAAACTTACAACTAAAGATAAACTTTGTTAATAGGGTCATATAAATATTTGCATAACAGATTTCAGATCAAATCTTTTCACATAAGATTAAGACACTCAAAAATAAAGTTAGAAATCTTTTAATATATGTCTCCCCGCTCTCCCAGCAATTTCTGCAATTGTGTTTTCAGATAAGGTACTCTGTTAGTTTGAAAACAAACCAGTGGGAGATCACAAATCAGGATTAAAATTTAATAAGACAAATTAAGAAGAATAAGTGCAATAATGCAAGGAAAAACACTGACAGAGTCAGATACAACCTGACACCCCAATAAGGTGGTGGTAGCAGTCCAAGTGAAGTAGTTCAGTTCAAGCAGTGATCCTGTGGAAGGTCTGGTCTCCACCTGAAGATCCAGTGGTAGCTCTTGTCCTCTGGGAACCCAGTAGACAGGGCTAGCTCAGGCAGTTCCAAGGCCAGGTTATATCCAGGTGGGAACACCTGGCTCCTCCCTCCTGAGTGGAGCATCTCACAATAGGATCAGATAATTCCATGAGTCATGCGGTTGGTCCTTGATGGCCCATTGTCTGTTATCAGGGGTGAGTCATAGCAGGAGATAACAGCTAATGGCCCACCACTGCTGATAATAGAATACTTAACTACATCTATATTGTAACCTCGGACAGGTACAGACCCTGTTTGCCATATGCCCATTAGTAGACTAACCTCTTCTTTCTGGGGATATTCCTACAGCAATTGCTGATACTGTTCTGGTTTGTTAGGATTTTGCCTATACTGTGCTGAGGATGCAAATGTTGGGGGAGAATGGTGAATTGGGCTGCTGATTTTATACCTGTGCATTCTTACAGTAGCTATATTTCCCAGAGCTAAATGTTTGGTGTCAATTAATGAAGGTGATAGTTGGATAAAATAGTATTGTCATGTGACTATAAGCTTCCACATTTCATACTGCATACTTCAGAAGCTCCTTTGCCTTTTCAAATAAACTCAGGTCTCACAGATCTTACTTGCCAGACTAATCATGTAAGTGTGGGCATATAAGGAAAAAAGGCAGCAAGGTCCTTAAAATCCAGTTACTAAGTGAGAATTGGAATTTAAAAATCCCATGACTTGATGATCTGAAAAGCCTGTCAGGACTTGATGACCTGAAGATTTGAAATTTCCTATCCAAAGTAAGATTATGCAACTTTCTTCCTTAAAGATATTTTAATATTTTTATTTTATCTTTTTTAATATTATTTTTAGTTAATGTATACTATTATTGTATAGGAAAACAAAAGATGGCCTTAACTCACCATAGTAAACACGGTTCCATGGAAGCTGCCTTACATACTGTTTAGAAAGTGACTAATCTCCAGCTGGCCTATGAGTTTGCCACCTAGGAGGAAAAGCTGTAGAGAAATGCAAGGATTCAGCAACAACACTATGAGGTTTGGCAAAAATCTTCAGTCCAGGAGAAAGTAGGACTGTCTCACTAACATTTGTGTTCTTTCTATGTCATTCTACGTATTACTCATGCTCTGAAGCTTTTTTCCTACTAGTTAGTTGGTAGCTACCTTTTAATTCTAAATTAGTTTATTACCAAGTTGATTGTAAATATCAGTGTGATAGAGTTCTTCCTTTGCATTTCCAGATACCATGTCCAGCACATGGTATTTGCTTAATACAAATTAGTGAAGCTCTGTTGCAGACATGAAATTTAAAATTGTATCTTCACCCAAGTTAGGACTAGGAAAGAAACCAAGAGGTTCCCTAAATCATCACTTCCACAAAAATATAAAATATCTTCTATTTCTGAATAGTCAAGGTGTATGCAAAGAAATTATTTTTTCTCTCTTTTCTTCTTCACCTAAAGCATTGACACAAATCTATGGTACCTTCAGTTTCCTCCTGGATGCATTCTACATTGCCAGGTAAAAGAGAGAGGAGTGAAATTGAGCATTGGATGCTCGATTGAACTTGCTGCTCAACTGACAGCTTCCTCTGCCTTTAGTTTAGACCAGTCTGACCTAGTTCTTGAAAAAAAAATTGGTTTAGAAGAGAATAGGTTTAAGCAGTTTAAAATTTTAAAAAGTTATAAAAAATAAATAAGCAATAAATTCATACAAAATTATAAAGGAAATTTCACTTGCTTCTATTTTATATAATTTTTTCACTGTCTGCTTAATGGAATTCTAGTTTGTGAAATGTTTCCTTGAAAATTTTTAATTAATCAAACAGAAACATAAAATGAAGGAATGTCATTCAGATGATAACCAGGCACTGCATGATGTATTCTGGCAAGTTACTGAATCTGTTTTAGGCAATTGTCTAAGACCAGGGTTATGTGGCATAAACTGAGAGCACATCTGCTATGGTTTATAGCTATACAGATAAATATTTATCTACAGTAAATCCTGGTACACTCTGAAAATTGAACAGTGTGGAAGTAAGAGTTCTATGTTAAAAGAAAAGTGCCAGAAAATACATTAATGGGTGAATTTATAGCTATTTTTTGCTTTAAAACATCAAGGGTTTAAAGCAGCAGGCATATATAAAACAAAAACATTATGGTATTTCAAGTATATCCTGAAAATAGAAACATCACATACATTGGTCTTTACATGATAATACAGCAGTTCTGGCTGTCCTGGTAGATTTTCTGTACAAAAGACTAATAAAAGCATTCAGTTAAAAAAACATCTGGAAGTTTCAGAATCATGGGAATTGAGTGCAATACCTGGCACCTATTATTGTGCAAGAATGGTTCAGAATGGTAGAGAGTAGCTTCTTATGCAATATTGAAAAAATTTAGCAGTATCTTCACAATGTGTGTTTTCTCTGTGGACAACTTACACTTAGGAGTACACAGAAATTTGAAGCAGCTGTCCATACACAAGTATCTGGTAAAATCTGAGATGCTCTAGGGAAGGTGAGAGCTGCAGAGGTTTATCAGCTGTGACACAGGATCTGCATGAGAACCTACCACCACCAGAGGACCATCTAAGGCTGGGCAGGCAATGGCTGGGAATCTCACCTTTAACTGTCACCTCTATGAGGACACCTGAATTCAGCCCAGGGTTAAGACATTAAATAGTAATACAATAACAAAAGTTATTGTGAGTGCAAGTTATTTTCCTGAATATAAGTACCTTGCACATGGTTACATGATGAGAGTTGTCCCACCTAATTTCCATCTCTAGAAAACTGTAGGTGTCCTGTGGCCCCCAGCTGGGGCTATCTAAACAGCCTCCTCAGATGTCCCAAGCTGATGGACACCTATGCCTGCGCAACTGAATAAAATCCCTACAAACACAGTCATAGTATAGTTTGATGCCAAATCATCTCTGATGGATCTTATTTCCACTCCCTCTATTTTTTCAGTAGGTCAACAACTTATCTGTGTTTGTGAGCTGTTTTCTGAACTGATACACCTCTCCAAGAACTGGAAGTGATGCATAAGTATCACAACCACTACTAAAGTGTTAAAGCGTTCTGTGATTCAAGAATAAAAAATAGTTGTATTGGAGACAACAAGAGTTAGAAAAGTGGGGGAAAAAAGGCACCAAAATTACCTAGAGAGTTTTTCTATTTCATTATCCAAAGGATTTCTCATCAGTATTCTGATAAGAAAAAGGCACAGATGTGTGTTTCCCATATCAAATAGTGCTTGTTATTCTGTTCTTGAGGCTGCCCCAGCAACCAGTGACCTGTGTGAGAACCTGTGCTGACAAGCTCCACAGGTATCCAAGCTTAATGTAGCTCCAGAGTGCTTTTAATAGATAAGCATAGTCTATCTGTTCTGGCAAAGAAAAATAGGGCAAGCAATCAGACAACCATCTTCCATAACCTGAGTGGAATATTTAACACAAGTCAAGGGTAAAGAAAACAATCTTCCCAGAACAATGCCTTGAAATGCCATTGAAAAAAGAGCATCTGTGTTTATACACATTTGTGTGTATATACATATACATATATATATATATATATATATATATGTATGCATTTATAATAGGAATACAAGATGAGAGATTGCTTCTTTGTTTGCTTAAGTATATTATTTGACAAAACAGAAGCCCTTTATACATAGTAACCTAGATATTCCACCTAGGAATATCATTCCACCTAGGAGATATCATATAAAACCAGAAAAACATAATGACAAAAAAGTGTTGACCCACGAGAAAATGAAGTTTTCATTATTCGTTCCAGTTGCCTAGAAATGAAAATTCTAATGCTACTGCATGAGACACCACACAGAAAAAAAACTTATAAGGTTTTATTTTTAACACATTTTCCTTTTTACTGAGTTTTATTCCCTTTTTATTGTCAATAAAATCTACAGTAAGATGATTCTTGTGTAATACTCTGTATTGCAAATTCCCTCCTACTGAATTGCTTTTTTCTTTCTGTTGATTTATACATACAGACAACTGAGAACAGAATACAACTGATTATTTTCCTTAATTTTTTAGATGACACTATTACTGTTATTACTTTTTCTTAACCCTAGGTTTTAAAGAGTTACCTATTAATCTTCATTTACTGTGTACATTTTAAGCATGTTTCTATAGGGAATAAAGTCTGTGATCATTAATTTAAAAGAACAGAAAACAGCTTATTAGCTTATTGGTTAGAGAAGCTTTAATCACCTTTGAAGTGCAAGACATCCTGAAAATTAGAAAAAATATCTCCTTTGAGCAATGGAGCTGGAGCACAAATAAGATGATAAGACAGAGAGAGACAAGGAATTGTTTGGATGTTCCTGTTCTCTCTGAACATCATCTCACATGACATGATCCATATCTTACTAACATCAGCATTAATGTAAGATTAATAATTCTGTGGAAGTGGATACTGGCTCCTTGTCAAGTTTTTGAAGTGTTACTAAATGAAAATGGTGTAGGGAGAAAAAAAAAGAATGAATAAGCAGAGAATAAAAGGCATCCAGGAATGAAGAATTAAGTCAGACTGAAATAAAACTTATTATATAGGGGAAGACTGCCCTAACATTCATAATTCTTGATCTCAAATGTCTAAAAATCATGATATTTGAAAGCTAGCAAAAGTGTCTAATGCTTCCTTGTAAGGTGGGGCCTACTTATATCTTCACAGCTGTGAAGATTAGATACTAGACATGCTTTTTAATAAAATAGGAAAGTATTTGCATAATCATCGCTTTCAAGAGCTAGATACTTGTGTACAACATTAGCTATTAAGAAATTTATAGCAACGGCATGAGAACTGACAACACTGTCTATGCAAGTTTGTTAAAAACAATGAACAAAGGAAAAATGTATTGTGTGAGTTGGTAGCATCCCTTTGCTGCTTTAATATGAAAATCAAGCGGCATAGGACAATGTTCCTTGACTTCACTGTTATTCACGCTTATTTACTGCCACTTAGGAAGCTATCACAGCAAAATAAAGTTCACTATCATGATCAGAGATATAAGAAAAAAAGGTAGGAATAGCGTTTTATTAAAAAAAATTAGTTTTTTTTTTAAAATTAAATAATACTTTTCTCTCACAGTTTCTTTTATGATACTCACAATATTTTAGGCTCCTTTTCAGTGCTGCCACCAGTGAAACATATTCCAAAATGATAAAACAAGGATAGGCTAAACACCGATATGTAAAATTGAGTCTGAAGCCTGTATTTGTAAAAAGAAAGACATGTTTCATGTAATGCTCTTTAGTTGTCTCATTAAAGTGGTGATAAAATTCACACTCTGCTGAAATCAGATAGTTTTGCCATTCTTTTCCATGGTGCCAGCATTTCATTTACAGATTCAACATCCACTGTACTTCAAACAGAGAGTGTTGGCTCAACTTTTCTCTTTACGCTGCTAGAGATTGCTGTTCTCTTAAAACAAGGGGAAGATGATCCTGAATTACTGTAGTCTACAGGGTATTATATTACATACAGTGGTCATAAATTCAGATTATCCTTGTATACTTTCAGGTTTTGAAAGATAGAGGCTTAAGAACTTTATCTGTTTCCAAAAACATTCTGGCACAACACAAACTCCACACCATATGAGATGGAAAAAAATGGAACAGTGACTATAGCTTGCCACAAAAATTAGGTGCATTGTTGTCTAGGAAGAAAAATCACCAAAAATGAAACATTAAAATAATTATTTTTTTAAACTAGGGAATACTTTTCCTGCTTTGCTTTACCAGCTCCATTTCCTGTTCATTTTGAGCATCAAAAAGAAAAAAGAAAGAAGACATAAAGAAGAAAAAGGACAGTAGGAATTTAGGAAAAGAAAAAAAGGTTGGAAATAGTTAAAATAAAGAGATAAGTAAAGAAGTCATTCAGACTTTAAAACAATTAAATTTCTTAAAGGGAAAATAAAGAACCAGATCACAAGCAAGGTCTCTTACTTGTCTTAAGCTATAACTGTGAGATGCATGTAGGCACTCAGATACCACTCCATGTTCCCCAAAACATTCTGGTACACGATTTGTTATAGACTACAATCCCACCATAAAAATATTCTCATTTTCTTTCCGTGACATGTATTTCAAGCACAGAGCATCTGAAATGTAATCACTGCTCTCTGGTGAGACTTTCAAGGAGTTGTCATGCCTTCTTACTCACTCATCCCCAGAAGCAAGGTCTGGTTGAGAATCCCTTGCTGGTTTCATGCTGTTTTGCAGGAGAGCATTTAAAACAGAGTGTATATTCTCTGGATAAATATTCTAGGAAGTTTCTATCAGTAAAAACCCTGAAACATTTCAAGAGCTCATTTGCTTACAAGCACAGCATCCTCAGGAATGATGGAAGTTTATGGGGTTGGCTGTAAGGAGAGGGAAAGGTGCCATCAGTGTGCTCCATGGAAGGTTTATCCAGCCAGCTTATTTCCACTGCCTGTGCTTCCAGGCTCTCTATCTCCCTGCCTGGAGCACACTTAGCTTTAAGCTGCCCCTTGTTAGTTATTTTTCTCCTGTAACAGTTTAATCTTAGGTCATCCAGAGGTCAATCCAATGTGTATGTTCCTGAGATAAGGCTGTAAGCCATATGGAAGAAACAATACACTAGTTCATGGTTATGGAAAAGCACAGTGCACTTTCTTCCTCTTATTCTTCCTTTCAGCTTTAATGACAGTGAGGAAGCTAGATTGGTAAAAGCAACATATTAGGCTTCTCCTTGGGGAAAGATGTGGAAAAGCAAGATTTTATGCATGAACAAAGGGATTCAACTAAAATGAGCTAACAATTTTTTCCCCTGACTTACATGCAAGTTGTGAACATTTTATAACGTGTTCTTAAGGACTTAAGATTCTCAATGTAAAAAATGTGTGTAATTAGTGAACCCCATAATATATGGGAAAAAAAGTGTGATTTTGTTAGATGATTCTGTAGATTATATGTAAAACTAAGAGTTTATCACATATTATCACTCCTTATGAGTTTCAAGATATTGATGTATTTGATGGGGCAGAACTGATCCTGGATTTGGATCCTCTTTTGGCATGTCTTTCCTTAATAAGAAGGCGACTTTGTTCTGATACAATGTAAAAAAGAATCTGTCTCTTGCTACAAATTTGTCTTTCAACTACATTGCCTAACACCTTCAAATTATTTCTTGAAGTCTTTTCTCTGCTGGGCCACACTTGAACCAATATTTTGTTCTTCTTGATATTGCTGTTCCTTTTGATAAAATGCAACTAATCCCATTTTTTTATTGTGAAACAAATATGAAGCACATTTTGCTACTATTCCATCTTGACATTTGAAATTACACATTCCAAATCACACTTGTATAAGCTCTTTATGTTCAGAAACAGAAAAATTTATTTATTTGTTTTGTCTCTGAAGGAACTATCCAGAAACTGGTTAAATCACATGCACTGCCCAATTACTTTATTCTCAACCATAACAGCAACTTTTACTTTCTTGTCAATAAATACCTTGCAAACAATCAAGTCATTCACTTGGAATAAGTGATTGGTTGACCTCTGATAGCTGTGGAAGACAAATCTATCAACAAAAAGATATCACTTATGCTTCAGGAAGTCCCTGTATTGTAGATCGTTTAAATCTGGGAAAATAGGCTGGAAAGTATCACATTTTCCATTTTTTCCTAAACTTCATCTATAAGCCATTATCAGATGAATGGTCCCACACTACATAAACTTAGGTCTGACTTATTTAATTAGTATTTTTTTGCCGAGGTGATTTGTTCTGTTTTCAAGCTTCAGTTCCTTTATTATTTAATTCTTAATTTAGTACCAATGGGAAGGAAGAGGGGGTGGGATAAAGAATTTAGAACCAGTCCAGAAACAATAAATTCAAGTTTTCTGTGTTATCATATAAAGACTAAGAAATACAAACTGAAATTTACTCTGAAACACTAAAACACTAAACACTCTGAAACACTAAAACAATGAAACGTTAAAATATACTCTGAACAATGGAAGTGTCAATTGGCCACACAGAGGAATCTGGTGCTCTTTGACATTGCTTGAGGCATCCAGGACCCCACACAAGGGTGCCAGATATGATACAGAGCTGGACTGTGTCCTTCTGGAGTTGCAATCGAGGGTCAGGGAGGATAGCCCAGGGTAGCCCAAAGAGCTCTAGGCATCTTTGGTTAGGCAAAGCAATTGAATCTCTTGTCACAGCACCTCCTTTTGCTCATTCATCTCAACAAACCTGGATCTTTGCTCTGCAATCTGCCGCTAAGTAGTTTCTGCCTGAGCCACATCTTGCAAGTTTAGATGTTTTTCTTGAGTTTTTAAGTCTTCATTGATTTACTGTAACTCTTATCTGCAACCTCACCTCACTTGGATATTTCTATTATCACATCCACGGGTTATTTCAACAAGAACACTGTATGTTGCTATTTTATTCTTCATGAGAAGTGCAATACCTGGCAGTCCTGAAAACAGATTAATGTAGGCATTTCAAACAAGGACCATCTTTGCTGAAGTTGTGGCAGTTTTTTTTTGTTAGAGGAGGCTGCACTAATCATGGAATCAATAATAAGTTTTCATTGACTGTTTTTGTATCTGTTAATAAATGGTGACTCTAAAATGATACTGCCAAAGCTAAGCACAGTTTTAGAGACTTCTGATAGCCTCAGATAATTTTGGACTAGGTAAGACACTTGCAATTCATGTATCTTTACAGAGAGCAACTTCAGAATGTTGTGTAAATGTTTTATATAGCTAACTTTATTCCCCTGAAGAGAGCAAGAACTACATTACAAATCTGATATTCAGGATTCTGAATCGCTTCTTACTTTCATGTTAAATTTCCCCATGGTTTCTCTCCCATGGTTTCTTTTACTACTTTATTGGGTTTAATTGTCTTTTTGCTCAGCTCAAAACACCACGAGCTTTACAACAGACAGCATCTTTTAGTGATAATGTTGTTTTGTTTTGCTTGAATAAAAGGTGGCATTTATGTTCTATTAAAGGAAGAAAACCAGAGAATGAAAAGATGTTTTGTTGTCTTGTTTTCTTTGTTTCCACTTGCTGGAGTCCATTCTGGGATACAAAATACAGAGCACAGTGGTAGAGACTGCACTAACACTATGTGGTGCATTATGAAAAACCTTTTATCACATTGGGAAATAAAGGCAGGAAATGGTGTCACAGTTTATTGGACATAAAACAGTCAGCTATCTCACTGTGATTTAAGGAATACAGTTTATAAGTGCAGGTTCTTCTAGGTCTGAGTGCCATGATCTCTGCTGGAGTGCTTTAAACACCGGGAAGGCTGACACCCTTTTGTGTCTCTCCTGTGGACTAAGGAAAAATATTGCATCATGAGACAATTCCCTTTTCCTTTTACCTCCTTTTACAGAATCTTCTTTTCTTTCAGCAAACAAGCAACAATACCTTGCACTAAGAAACAGCTATTTGAAATGCCTGCTGCACAACCAGGCAGCATGGAATATATACTGTTTACTCACCCTCTGCTGCTCATATATGTGTAAGGTCAAAGATGAATCAGGCTTGGACATAGCTCTGTTTAAATCCTGTTTTTTAATGCCAGTTTACTTAATTCTTGGTTGAAAGACAAGCCAGAACTCTGCCATTTCAGGACTTATCAGAGCATTACACGAGGTTAACCTCTAGCATTATTCCCCATGAAAGTCTGATAAGCACGTTTTAATAGTTCACAGTCAGCTAGGGTAAGATAGCCACAGAGAGTTTTTCTCAAGAAATTAATGTTCCCTGTAAATCAATAGCATTGGAAATACCAAAGATGAGTACATGGAATTCACTAGTTGTGCTTTAAAAGGAGGTACAGTCCACTTTGAGAAAGGATTAACCACAACGTTTGTTGGTGTTTTTATTCACTCTCCACCAGCTTTTATTGGTCAAGTACAGTGCACCACTGCATGCTGCCAAGTGTTCAAAGACAGAACAGCTGTATGGATTTACATCTTGCTCAAGAAATCTCCTGTTCTTCTCATGCATTATTTTCTAAAAATTGTGCTTTCCAGCTATCATTATTTTGAGAAAAAGGGATGGTTCTTTTTTCTCAAAACTTTTGAAAAACTTTGCAAGAGAATTTGGCAAGTCATAAATGTATTCTGTCTACTCAATATTTGATTCAAATTAATGTTAAAAAAACCCATCAAGTTAATTGTCTGAGTTTTAGTGCCTTTTTGATGGAGAATGTACATGAAAAGTGTGCTACACTTTTTGCTAGATTTGAATTAATAATTATCTGATTATTCATGAGCTCCTGAATAATTGGAATATCTTGCCTTTTTGGGGTGACAATAGTTCATGGACTAGAAGTTTTCCATTTTATTAATTGAAATTATAAGTGTGACAAGATTATCCTTTCTTTTTCAGTCATTCCCAGTTTTGTTATGCATGTACCATGCTACTTCATCAGAAATAAATCAGAGCTATGCAAGCAACTCAACTGTAAAATTTCTCTTGAGACAAAATTTGGCTTTCAAAAACTGTATCAGCACAGGGGCTTGTATCTAAATTAAAACACAGCAGTAGCTTTAGTTTCCAATGACTAATGACAAACTAAAGAGCTAAATAGACAACAGAGGGAACATACAGGAGCTGTTAACCTGACAATATAGTATACAATAACCATGGATTAAGTTCACACATACTTTAGCACGAAAACAACTCTCATTAAAGCAACCTTCTGATGTAAGAGAGTTTGTGTCACATGAAAGCTAGGTATTGTAATGAAAAGTGAGATGGTCAGGATTATAGAATGTGTAGCACTAAGGAGATTGCAAATACCAGGCTCTTCATATTTGGACAGAGTGCTGCCATCCCTAGAAGAGGGTTTGTATATGATTATGTTCTGAGTAACAGTACTTGTGTAATGTGAGGCAAAAAGAATAAGAGTTTATACACACTCCTGGGCTTAATTGTTTTTTGTCATGAATGTGTAATATTGCCTAAACTGTTGTAAAATTATAGAAGAGTAGGAATAAAGGATTAACTATGTAAACTATCACCTTCCTCAAATAATTGACTTTTGGTGTTGAAGATATATTGATTTTCTTCTTAATATTTCAGTCCTCTTTTTTTCATATGATATCATAAGAACATTTCTCTGCACAATTTGTTTGACATATTATTCTTGTGTTAAACTCTGTATAGTGTTTGTGGTTTGCTACTGCCATATCAGTATAGGAGATTAAATTACAGAAATATTGCATGCATAGCTGAACTAAGAGTATATAAAGTATAGCATATCTGAGCCCATTTCATATCGTAACATTTGAAAAAGCTAAAAAAATAAGCCTTTTTCTATTAGAGGAGCATCATCAATGATGTATAAAAAAGAAATTTGGTGTGTAAAAAACGTTCATAACATGAACATGTTTGATAGTAGTACATAAAGTTGGAACATAAGCACAAATGCAACATGGTGAAAAACCCCAAGAATGTGAAAGTACAAAACCTTTTATATTAAAAACAAGTAATTCTAGTTGGTTGGGAAGAAACATCATCCATGCTTACACTGCATAACAGAGTGCAGTGCAAGAGCAGCTGAGCTAACACAGACCTGATTGAGTTTGTTAGGCTCAGTGTCACAAGGCAGACAGCAGCAAACACCCTCAAAGCTGCTGGCTGTACCATTCTGTTGCTGCACCCTGGTAAACACTGAATCCAGTATTACCTGGCCACTGCACCAGCCTACTACCATGTCAATGAGTATGTTGCATGTACAGCTTATATTTCAATGGAAGCTGGCTCACAGAGCAACAGTTTGAGTTTATATTTCCACTCCGGGGTGTCTTTCTCTCCTTTTTGCCTGTAAGACTATAAAGAGATTGGTCCAAATTGAAATGTCATGTAAAATTCTTGCACCAAGCCTCAGTGCAAAATTGTTGTAAGTTTAGGGGATATTGCCCTTAAGGAACTGTTTATTCCAAAGGGACATATTTCCTAAATTGTGGCTACCAAAGTAGATGTAGTCCAAAAGAAAAAAAAGAAGGAATTTTTTAGGTACTTTCTTAGGAATTTTCATCTGTGAAATAAACAAGTAATAGAATTTAGTCTCTAACAGTTCATGTAAGACAAGACCCGTTCTCTACCATAGCTCTGTTGAAAAAGTATTCCAAAGTAGAACATTTATATTCTACAAGCATGGATTTACTATCTGGAGTTTTATTTGCATATGTTTCATTTTGTATTTCCATGTATTTATTTAAACAATCAAACATATAGAGAAAAAATCCTAAAATGGAAAAGAGGGAAACGGAACATCATTAATGTGAAGTAAAACAGTGTTTGTATAACAAACATAACAAAATTGAGTCATTGAAATAGAGGAATTAATTGGTAGATTTAAAACAGAAACAAAAGTAAAGCTTCCTGTTCTCGTTTCTGCCTGTAATAAGTACAGTGAAAGCAATTTTGGATTAAGATATTTTTCCTGTTTAAATTCAAGCATAAAGGAAGATCCATCAGTTGCTCTTACAAATCAAGAAAGATGACATTTGTCTCCGAATTCCTGGGCTGCAGCGCTCCTGTATGTACCCCCTGCTGGTTAATAATGTGAGAGGACTCATTCCTTCTGAAAAAACCCAGCTTTTGTTGAAATAACCAGCACTGAAAATACAAGAAGCTTCTCTCTATGTTTGCAGTCTGATTTCTGTTCTGTTTGCTACAAAATCATTGCTGCTATAATTTGGGAGGCTTCCAGTGGGCAGGCTGTAATTGTCTGCCTTCTGCAAACCCCGCCATCCTCCAAAGAAGTAGAGTTTATTACATCCAAGCTCTAACATGCATTCTGGTATCTTTCCTAAAAGGAGAATATTTTGTAGCCAAAGCACTTTGGTATTTTTCTTTGTGTTTGTAAAGAGGGCTAGTAAATCCTTTTACAGAGGGCTCTGCTTTCATTTAAGTGTGGCCAGCAGTGTGAGGCTGTGCAACACTCCGAGTCTCAGCACTGGCATGGATGTTGGAGGATGTCCTAATGCTCTGCAGCTGGCCTCAGATGTGCTAGAGATGCTTTCTGACCAGGGTACTGGGATGTGAAGGCAGCTTAAAATCAATTGTGCCCTAAAATGAAAAGGGGATGATGATCAAGCAAGGAAAATCATAAAACAGGGAGGCTGAGGTTGACACTGAACAGAGTTGACTTTCACTCCTCTGCCCAGAGCTGTGACAAAACAGATGAACAAAAAGTGGTCTCTTTATCACCAGCATCATTTCCCTCCCCTGAAACTTCTTCCTCAAGAAAGCATGTTCTGGTGGATGGATCTTTGGTCCAATTCTATGATGGCCATCACTGAATTATTTCCTGAATGCAGATTGGAGAATACAAGTGTTTCTACAGCGGTACCCCTGAGTTCGTAGCCTTGCCCATCTACTCCAGTAACTACCTCTGGAAAGAGTCCCCTGTGCAACATTTAGCCAACTGTGAAGGACCAGAATGCACAGCAATGCTTTCCTGCATGAAACAGTCCTCACTTTTGATGATCTGAAGCAGTCCAATGTTGTTTCTTAATATTTAATAGCTGATACTGTGCTTGTCTCTCATAACTTTAATAATTGCTTACCATTTTGTTGGTAATGATGGGTGTAATGGTTTAGTTATGTATACATATTCTTAAAAAGTCCACTATCATGTCAAAAATCACGTTGATCCCAATTCCTCTGCGAATAAGGATTTCCAGTTTAATTTTTCATGTAGGTGATTTCATTTCACATTATTCTCCATCTCCCCCTTTCAATGAGTTCTAGTGTATTTAATTTCTCTTTGTACAGAAATAATTGTGTAGAAATCTTCAATAAAATTTGTTTATTTTCTCTGTATCACTACGAGTTATACTGTACACTTTTCACTAGGAGGAATCAGAAGTGCATATATTCAAGATTTAGCATGTTATTATATAAGGCTTCTTTCAGCTGCTTTTATGTTTATTATCCAATAGTTCTTAAAATTTCCTTTTTTTAAACAATGAGCATTAAATCAAAATGTTCATATAACTGTCTTTAGTAAATCATAACTCCCAGCCCTCTGCAGCAGTTAGAATCCGTCATTGTATATAGTTTGGCTTGTTTTCCTATGTGTGCTAATTTGCACTAATCAACACTGAATGTCATTTGCCACTTTATTACATAGTCAGTCAATATTTTGACATCCTTCTGAACATCTTTACAGTAATTTTTTACTTTTATAGTCCTGAATAATTTAAAGTTATCAGCAAATTTTATTCTCATTGCTTACCTTGTAGTTCAGATAATTAATGAGTATGCTGAACAACACATACTAGGAGAAAGAGGGACCTAATTTGAGTGTCTTCTATTGGGAAAAAGACTGCTTATTTTATAGTTTGTTTCCAAATTTTTTATCTGACAGATATAATTAGGGTTTTTTTCTGTTTGGTTTGGTTTTGTCATCTCTTTTGTTTAGGTTTTTATTATCTTTTCCAGGATACCTTGAAATTTAAAATGCATGATGCTAATATTCTTTTATATGATTTTTTAGGCAAGATCTTCTAAAAGAGCTTTGTTGACTTATCCCTCTTCAAACACAGTTTTCATTGTGATTTTTACAATACTTTGTATTCCGAGATAATGCTGTTTTGTCTGTGGAGTATCCTGCTGTTACAGCAACATTTCAATACATCTGAACCTTCAGTTCTCAAGACAAAATGTTGGACAATAATAGCTGATAATTATATGGCACTCAAGGCTTCAATCCAATGTGTCTCAACTGGTTTAAAATACATGTATTTAATCATCCAGTTTCAAGACTACTGTTTTCTAAAATAATACAGCAATCCTCTGAGTAGAGGTATTTGTTTCAAAATTTTCTCATCAAATTTGAAGGATGGTAGAGGCCATGTAAGGTAGATATCCACTAATACAACTACTGAATACAAGATTGTTTAAAGCTATGATTTGCTTACTGACAAAACAATTCCTGAACACCATAAGTAAGTGTTGTTAATCATTCACCTAAGAGAATATTACTACTAATTTCTCTGTACTTGTAGTTGTTGTCCCATAACCTGAGTAGTAGAATGGATTCAATGTTTGCATTGAAGACTGCATTTGAGTATCCAGAGTCAGTGTACTTCTCTTCAAAGTAAATGGTAACCTGTGCCTGACAAAGTCATGTTTGCTTTCTAAGCAGTATAGTATTGGAAAAAATTCATTATCCCATTGAGGAGGGAACAAGCTAAGAGGGAGGGAATGTTCTGTTCCCATAAAATAGCAAATAATACAGAGAAGAAGAAAGATATTTTAGGGAAAACAATTAAACATATCTTTGAATTGTAAGAACACTGAAATAGGTGGCTGGGAAGGTTGTATAGCCTCCATCATTAAGCAAGTCTCCCAAGAAAATGATTTAAGGATATCTGATTGTAGCATGTGCAGAGAAGTTTGGCTATATGATCACACTCATTTCCTACTAATTTTTTTCTGATTCTAATATAACTTTTATTCACCCCCTTAGTAAGCTCTACTGTTTGTGTTAAAAGTAGAATTATCCCCTTAAGATAAACAATTTAGTAGCCTGTTAAGAGGGGACCATGTGCATGTCACTGCTTCTTCTTTTATCTGTAAGAAGATCATTTCAGATCTTCTATTTGTTTTGAAGTTTAATTTTTTAGCATTTTTTTAAAACTGCATACTCTAAGCTTTTAGAAAGTCCTGTTCTGTGCATGTATTAAGCAAAAACAAGTGTTTTGTCACACAGCTGGAAATTCATAGACTCATTTTAGTTTTGCATGTTTTGCAATATTTGCTCACAATAATAGACTGTAGATTCCTGAACTGTTTCCACAGAAAAAGCAATATAAAATCTGTTTCAAGTAATTTTGGTGAGGGCTGAGTTGTCATTCAATAAAATGTTTACCACAGTGAAACTCTTACTTGAATGAGAAGTTCAGAAGTCTTTACTTTGCATTTCTGCCTACTAGTTTCCTTCTAGTATTCCCTTGCAGAGAGTGGAATTCTGCTCGCACACCTAAATTCATTTACCTAAAAGGATCTGTCACCTACCACTTGAGATGTTGCAGCATTTCTAAGATATCTACACAAGCCTGGCAAAAATTGCATGAGTCATGGGAATTCTGAAAGTAGCAGCTGAAAAGCCAGGGAGGATATCTTAAGGCATCTCAAAGCATTAGACATCTGTGGTCAGACATCAATTAGCCCGCAATAACTGAGACATTCCGTTTCAGGTCTTCTTTTTACCACAAGGTAGGCAAACAGTCAAATGGCAATTTCAACAGCTGATAGAGGCTCACTTGCTGAGTTTCACTTTTCTTGCCTCACACTATCACTCTACTCATACTAACAGTTTTTGCTTTGTTGATACTGCTTTTGCATTTTCTACAAAAAAACCCAAAAAAACTTGTGTTCCGCCACTTACACTCTTCTTTCTTGACTTGTTCTTTATTTGAGTCCAGGTGCAGTTTAGCAGAGAAGCTCTTAAGTATCCAAATATCCAGAGTCATTTGCAAGGTGCAATCCACTTTCATAACATGTCTGTGGTGATTTGCTTGTAAATTATAAGCAGACATAAACAAACTCATATTCCCTGAAACTAGCCCAATCACTACGAGTTTACAGGACTTCTCAGTTTGTCAGGGCACAAACAGAAATGCTCTTATGCCTCTGGATGAAATAGTTTATGAAATTATCCTTCACAGCTGCTCGTTACCAGCCTTCGCAGCTGAGACGCCATAACTGATCATGTTAATTTCCAGTCCGTATTTGTGCAAAGTGAAATATATTAGTTTAATCTAACACTGAAGCTTTTTTAAACAGATTTACTTCTTTGCATTGAAATGGAGGAGGTTTTCCCAGAGAAGCAGCTGTGACTCAAATCGTTTTTGTTACATGGAAAGGAGTAAAACTAAGAAAAGTGGAGACATTTGGGTAAACAGCACACTTCAAGCCAAAATTTAGTCAAAAATAATGAAAGTTTTGTTGTAGAAAAAAAAGACTCTGATTTCTTCTTTTGTTTGCCATACACTCTGTATTGTGTAAAACACATTTTCTGTTTGATTAAGTAAATTGCTCATTTTATTAAGCCAGAATTAACGATGATTTTTTTTTCTCTGAAGCTCTCCTAGCCCCAGCATTTCCTTTACAACACTGACATTTGGAAAGTCACAGAATAATTACATCAGAATGTTTTTTCAGAGCTGTAAGAAATTGACAGTAGGTGGCCTGAACAACTAACCATCAATTGCCTTGAAAACATGTAGCAGAACAAATAAATCCTCTGGGAAGAAGCCTATCACTATGGTTCCACATTTCTCTTATTTTTCCTTTCCCTCCGGCTGGCTTGAATCATGTTTCCTATGCTGAGGCTATATATTCTGTTGCTAAACTTCCCCATCTATGACGAAGGAGGAAAAGGGAACTGATTTCCCTGCTTGCTTTCTTCCTGGCCTATTTCACATCCTGGCTCAGTGACTTCCCCTTGGAAACTGAAATTTAAATGTTTTCTGTGGAGAAGGCATTAAGTGCTGCATGTATTCTTCACCTTCTTAAAGGCTCTCTGTACCTGCATACATTTGTATTCAGAAAGATGAACACACACCCCATGGCAGCAGAGGCAGCCCCATTGGACGCTGTGTCTGGATCTATGTAACAAATAACATAATTTGTATTGAGAAATATTGTAGACTCCAGTGCCAGCATCTTTCACGCACCACAGATACTCCTCTGTCTGTTTTTCACAAAAAACCCCAACACCATTAAAATAATCCAGTCCTTACCAGTTACCAACTCCCAGATGAAAAAGTCAGGCAGCTGATACTGAAGGTAAAAAGGGCAGAAGGTATGACAAGTGCAGAAAATACTTGGATGTGCTTGCAGCTACAGCTGGGTGCTGCATGGCCACAATTAATTAGGCTGGGAAGGCTGCTGGATTGCTCTCTGAGGGACATCAGCAGTTATAAGAATGCATTCTATCCAGTTGCTCGTATCCTAGCAGGCTCTGTCCTGCTCTCAGATATATGTGTTTTGCCATCTGGACTAAGACAATGCAACATACCTGGGCATCAAACCACCAGCCTGTAGGAAGCACCACCTGCTTCACAATTTATGGCAGGTCCTGTCGCCAAATGAATCAGCAACTGCAAACACACCCAGCTCTTTCACATATCTTTGCTTTCTCAGAATCCTGAAATACGACACAAATATAAGAAGGAATTCCTAGTGCACTGGGAGAGATACCATACCTGGTGAACTAGTTTTTTCAGAGCCCACTGTGTGAATAAAGCTAAAGTGACAACAACATTTTTGTGGATGCAAGGTTATGGGGTTTAGTCTATATATTAGTGGTCTGAGATTTTTTTGATATGGGAATTTTGCAAGAGTACTGGGTCTAAAAGGCTGTGATCTACATAATTATAAGGTGTGTGTACATTCAGAGGATCTTGGCCATTTCTTTCTCTGAATTTTTTTATCTCAATTTCATTTTCATATGAGCAAAATAAATTATGTTCACTAGAACTACCTAACAAGGAAACAATAGCAATAAAAGTGAGTGGTTAAGGGGATCTAAACACTGATTTAATCATTATATGGATCGGCTAAGTGAAAAGGGGTTATTAGAGATCGCTTACTTTTCCCTTTCACTTTTTTATTTTCCTAAAGCCTTGGAAGGGAAAATAAAGATGTTAGATGGAGACCAAGCCTAATAAAATGCTAGAGTTTTGGATTTTTTTTCATTTTTTAATGAAACTACTTTGAGCACTGACAGGGTTTGCCTCCTCATAACCCGTGGCAGATAAATTACAAAGACAACACTAACATATTAAATTATAAGGGATATGAATACATTCCTTTGAAGTTTACTTCAGTGACCTCAGGAATGGACAAGAAAAAGGTGTTCCTGAAAGCAGCTATTTTTCTCCTCTAATCTAGTTTTTTGACTTCTAGGTTTCATCTACTCCATGCTAGCCCAAGAATAAAGAAAAACTGTCTCTAAAATCAAGTATCCACTTTTGATACACCTTTGAATAAAAGCACCCTAACCATTGTATTCTGTTTCTCAGGCTTGTAAAAGATTCTGTGATGGGGCTTTGATCTTGAAATTTTACTGTCCCAATTTGTCTGTCGTCTTTCATTCTAAAATCAAATGCAGTTATCAGAGAAGTCCAAGGCTTCTTTTCATCTTGGAGATAGAAAAGAGCTCAATCTGCATCTAAAAGCGTGCTCAAGCCATACAGTTTGTTCCCATTATAGAGACAGATACTGAATTATGCAGCAAGTTCCCAGTGAGCAATTACATTTTAATCATGGTAAAGATTTTTTCTGCAAAGACACTTCTATAGATGATTTATTTCAAAAGATAGGAATTGTGCCCATATAGCTTAACTGGGAAAGTGTTCAACTTCCCCAGACAAATTTCCTGGCAGGAAGATTGTTTGAGGAGACCAGTGACTAATATTTAAACCACCTTTCTTTTTTTTTAATTTCCTTTTTCTTTTTTCTTTTTTTTTTACAGGAAATCTTTAACACAGCATGACCTATAATAGATAAGTCTTAGTCTGCAGTTCCATTTGGTCACTCATAGCTTGCTTTTTGGATTAGAAACTCCATGAATTATTTTCACTTTTCATAAATGGATTGTGGTGTTTACAGTACTTGCCTTCTGTGCTGCTATATTGAATAACCATATAGTACTTCAAAGAATGGCTGAAAATAGAAGTATCTTACAGAGGAATGTTCCAGTGCATTTACTATCAAAATGAAAGTCTTACTCTAGGTAAATAAATGTGATACTATTTAGAATTAGTGGTTTTCTGATCATCATGCATTAAATATAAATCAAAATATATAAAAAGTTATATAAAAATTATAAAAGTAAAGATTTAAATTCAAAAGACATTAACGATGCTTTAAACTACATCCACCTATTTAGGATCTGACTTCAGATAAAGTTCAAGCTGTGCTGCCACAGTACTACCAGAAATATTTGGTATTTTTAGCCAAAGGAGGAAAAACAAAAAACAAATGAGTGCATCAAAAAAGAGATGAGAACCCTTCTTTTGTTGGTCTTTCTACCAAGATTTGAGCACACTTTATATTTGGTATTTGTGTTTCACTCATAAACAGAACTGCCTACATTCAGTTGCTTGCACAATCACTGAAATTCAACAGATATTGAAAAAATATCAGACTGTGGTAAGAAACATGCCAAATGAACCAGTCTTTTGCACAGAACATGCTTTTCTAGCAAGCATAAGCAAGCTCACCTGTGACTGTTTAACCTGGCTCTGGCATTTTCACCAGCAGAAAGGAGCAAGCTGTGAAAGGGTAAATGCCAGCCTCTTAGGGATTTACAGAACACACCCAAATATTTCAGCTACACTCAGGAAACCACTGGCTGGTGTGTACTATTCATGGACTTCAGAATTCTGCCAGGTTGCTGCATCATGCACCACCCTGAGGGTCCAGAGAGATTTCCATTAAATATTTTTAAACTAGCATGGGCTGCATAACTCGTTACCTGAATCCATGTGCATGGCTATTTAAATAAACATATAAGTAAGTAGATAGACAGGTGCTTTACAAGGATCAGTGCTATGTGTTGCATAACTGCAGTTTCCATCACAAGAGGAGGATTCAGGACTTACATTTTACAACTAGTAACCAATTTTATTGAACTCTATAAAATGTAAATGGATGAAGAAGTTTTATAACCTGGACTGCAGGATGCCTTCTGATCTTCGCTAAATGCTGAATATTTGTAGTGGTTTTGTACATGGGAAAAAAAATAAAATAAAAGCTTTGATAGTTGCAATGCCTAGCTGTAAACAAAACACACACCAGGACATTGGGGAAATCACTAAACCACTTAGCACAGCTTGTTCCAATTCTTTTGTATCATGAAAAAGGTAGTTTGAAAGTGCAACATAATAGATAATATTATAGCATTTCTTTCCAGAATAATTATTCTGAGTATACAGTATTCAGTAATAACCTGAATGTAATTATTTATAGGTGTACAGTAACTTCAGGACAAGATATTTTTAGCACTACATGTTGACTTTGGTCCTTTCAAATATGATTGTCCAGCTGTTAGCTGAAGTCTTCACATTTTCTTGACCTTTAAAAACCTTCAATATCTTAAAGAAATACCCAGGAGTAAAAATAATGCTTTCAGTAATCTAAATTATCCCCACTCACAATTTTAAAGTGTGATTAAAATTAAAGAATTTTCATCAAACCTCAGTTGCTGACCCAGTAGCCCAAGAATTTTTTTTTTTTTTTTCTTTGCAAATGCACAGCCTGACTTATAAAGCAAGTGTAATTTAAGAACTCAGAAATGAGATGGCAGCTACACAGAGACCTCACATCTATTTATGTCACTCCTTGACCATTTAAAAATAATGCTATGATTTTTGTGCCACATTCTCCATTTTTGAGTGCTTGAGGTTGTTAACATGAAGCTGAAATAAAGCTGTGATGAAAGATTTTCCTGATGAGACCCATAACATTTGGTCTATCAAATAAAAATAAGCAAAACAAACATTAGTAGATTGAAGTGTAAACAAAGAGAGGGAATTGAAGCTAATGCACTCAGATGTGTTAGTAGGGTTTGTTATGAACAGGAATGTTGAAATTCTAAACAGTATTTTTTCTCCTGTTTGCTGAAAGCACTCTCACACTTATTTTTCCACTCATTTTTTTAATCTATCTAAAAATCTGTCTTGTGTGGATTTTTTTTCTTTCCTCTTCTACGGTCAACTTCTCCACCCTCTTTTTCAGAGCCTACATTTTTGACCCTTAAGCTCACACTACCATGACAATTTTCCTTCCTAGTCCTCAACAGACAAACTATTCCTTCACTTAATACAAATTTATGAACATACCTTCTGTTTTCAGTGTTAGCTCAAAACTTTGAAGACAGAAAGTGGTATGTAAATGCTTAGTGCACCATTCAATATAATCAGACTCCATTGAAATAATGCACCTACTGTGTTTATAGAATAATTCAAAGGTGCTTGGATCACTGAAATAACAGACGTATGTTTCATTTTCCACCATCCTAATTAGGATATGTTATATTATTATAGGTGGACTATTTTATTTCACTGAAATGGGAGGAAACCTCAAGAGTGAAGCCAGCACAAAGCGAGGTAGTAGCATAAAGCTCTGATAGAGGGTTGAATTTCTAACGGCACAAGTAGACCAGATTCTCATTCTGCTTTCATAATATGAGACTTTTAAAAGGTAAAGGGTAAGATACTACCTGATTTATGATTAATGGAAATTTTCCTCTTGAATATATAGGGGTAGGATTTCATCCCAAAGGTTGTGTTGTGGGAAATTAACCGATTTATTCATGAAATACAATTTCATTGTAAATGTGTTTCAGATTAGTAAATATGAGGGCTGCAATCAGAAGAACAACCCAGAAGGACAACCCTACCATGAACAATAACGCTGTTATTTTATTGTATCAAGGGTATGAGCATGCTACATCAGAAGCCACAAATTTTGATCAGCCTCCTTAGTTTTGCATTTTTTTTCCATAGATGCTGTCCTGTAGCCTATGGAAAGGAATATTTAAATAGGCTTTTTTCTAATATTAAAAGGCAAATGGTTAATATTTTCACTTTAGATTACTCATTCTTTTTGTCCTCTCAGCTTGTGAAGCCACAGTCACCTACAAGAAAACTTGCCCTTGCCATGGATTGCCTTCTGCCCCAAGTCCTGCTTTATTTATTACACTCCTGGCTTGTGAATTTTATTCACGGGCACACAACAAAGGCAACTAGGAAATCTCTTTGTCTCCTTCCCTAGCTTCACTGTGATCTCACAAATATATCTAAGACAAATTTATATAGCATCTGTACTTTGATAGGAGCTTTTCTGAATATGTACTTTTACAAACATTTTACTATTTCAATAGATAGCATCTCTTCACATGCAAAAATTAGTTGGAATGAAGCTATTCTGTCTCAAGAAACAGCAATTTTGATTAACACTTCACACTCATGAGAATAACTGCATGTATTTAATTTAAGGCAGAACCCCTCCCCCCAAACAGTCAAAACTTCAAGGTACATAATATCAAAAGGAGATGTAGAACTGGTGTGGGAATAACTTGTAATGGAGAGACTAGCCATTAAAATTAATTTATTTACAAAATTCCATTGTGATTTTCCCTTTTTACGTTAAAATTAAGTGCCTTTACTTTTTGGTCACCACATTAGAGTGGAACAGAACATAGCATAAATTTCTCAACAACTGTCAAGAACTTGGATTAACCTTTTTTCCCAAGGAAAAAATGTAAGGACAAATTTAAAAACTGTATACAGAAAGATCATGACCATAAACATAGTCATGAAAAGCTGGGTTTGTTTGATTTTTTTTAAATTGAAACCAATTTTCCCAGTTAATTTCCCAGCTAATTTTCCAACTGTTCCATACCCTGAAAATAATAGAAAGAAACCTGACAATTAAGGAATTCACCTCCCTTAGAGTTCAAAAGCATCAATTTCTCATTGCTAGAAAGGTTTTTAAAAACTGCAGGCTTCCAAAACTCTTCATCAGAGGATTTTTGCTGGGCTAGCATTTTGGCACTCTGATGACATGGAATTATTTTTCAACACTGTGGATAGTGCTTGAAGGATTTTGAGATGGTTTATTTCTTGTATGTTTTCCCTTTTCAGTATTGCTGAGTTTGTGAGCATTTTGGATTTCAGAGCCACTCTAACTTCCAAAATCTGTTTCTGGGCTTTCATTTTGAGATTAGCACGACATTTACAGATTGCTAATGATGCAGCTATGTATCGCAAATAATACTGAGGTGCTGAATCATTGATTTTACAGTAACATATTTTTTTTGATACTCTTGTGATTTTTCTCTCACTTAAAAAAATAATTTGCTCAGATCACCCAGAAATGGTTGTATTTTCTATAAGAATAAGGAGAAGGAATGTCATATTTCCCATTCTTGTTCAAAATCACTTTTACCTATGAATGGCAAAGGGAAATGCACAAAAGGCACAAAGGCCAGGAAAGGCACAAAGGCCTCCTGTAAATAATGTGTCTTAATCATCAGGTGACAGAATCAGGCTCCTTATTTATGGTTGCCCACCCCTCCCAGACTGAAATGATGCCTGTCTGGAATAAGAAAAGGCAAGCATTTGGGCTCTGCACATGCAGTTTAACATGCTCTCAGTGACCAGGAATACAAATTCTCCCGAGCTGAGAGAAGGTAGGGCAGAACACAATTATTTGTTTCCAGAGTGCTCACCTGAACCAGTTTGTCTAGGGATACTTCTAACAACTGATTTTAACAGTGATGTTTGAAAAGTAAGTAGTCTGAATTGCCTTCTGCAGCTCTGAATTTATTTGGACAAAGTAAATTTTTCCGAGCTGGTTGAACTTCAGCTGGGTCTGGTTCATGCTCCACACATATTGACAGCAACAGAGTGTATATTCTTTACTGAGAGGCAAGAAGCATTATCTCAGGGGCAGGATAAATGCAGCTGTGACTTCTGAGCTGGGCTGTGGATCTTGCAGCTCAAATTGCAGAGAGAGAGGCTTGTGTCCATCCTAACCGAGACAAATGTGTCTGAAGTCTGCTTGCACTACACGTGGGTAGAATATGAGACTCTTAATGTCATCTTTAGAGATTTGGGATTGAATTCTTTCCTTTGTGGGAGGTAATATATGATATCCATGGCTTCACTTAAACTTTTCAAAATACGGGATTTGGGAAAGGATAAGTGGGATTTGTGTCAAACAGTGTGAATAATTTCACTCAGAAATCATGAGAGATGAACTTTAAAATGGGAAGAAAGGTATTGAAAGAGTTCAAATTTATCTGCAATGTGGAAAACCAAGTATGTGCAACTGACATTAGGCAGAATCACACGGAGAATTATTGTTACATCAAAATTGTCAAGATAGAAAAGGATGTGCTATAACCTCACAGAGTAGTCTTCTTTTGGTCCAGGACCACTTTAATTAGCATTTTTGGGGGGTGAAACACAGAGGAAAGTAATCTAATTCAAAAAGGAAAAAATTGGAGAGGAAACTGCAAGTACTTTTGGAGTAAATGCTTTTAATGAAAGAACTTTAGAAAATTATTGTCTTGGTGAGCTGGAGGAATTGCTAATGTGATTGAACCTAGATTCAATTACAAATTTATAACATTCAGTCTTCTCTTAAAGGAAAATTAAAACCAGGAAAACTTCTTTGCAGAGGAAGTCAGGAAGGAAGGAATAATTATAGATAATTTGATTTTTTTTCCTTCCTTCACTCATATTTAATAAACACTTGCTGCAATTGTGACCAAGGTTTCATTTTTTGAATAACACCTTATAATGAAGTATTGTGTAGACAATGGATAATGCAAGAGCAAAATCAGGCTCTGAGAAAATACATGTAATGCCCACATTTTCTAAAGAAAGCACTTCTTTTAAACAGTTGCTGCATTTAAAATAAAAATATGTACACATGTAACAATATCATAGATATTAAATAAAAGATCATAATTAATTTTCACCTTTCTAGCACTAAAAAGCTGTAGCAAATTTTGAGGTACTACAGATATGCTGACATCTGTAAAACTAATCTTGCTGAGTTGTATCATAACTAGCAAAATCTCATGTTTTATTTGAACAGTCTGCTTAAATTACAGAAATTTCACATAAAATTTTTCAAAGCAGAAATAAAGGGCCAAGCTTGTACATGTCGTACTTTACTAGAGAATGTATCTAAAAACATAAACCTTTTTATAAAGCTGCGGCAAAACCTTTGTATTACAAAGCTGGTGAATATAAATTCTTAAATATGGTATTGCACACAATCTTTAAATGTACTGTAACACCAAACACCTAATCAATGAAAGCTCATTAAATACTCCCAAGCTACAGCAACAAGAACAAAAACCCAACAAAAAAGACCAGCCTAATCAGGCAAATCTGCATGTTTCAAACAGCCAGTTGAAGGTCTTGTCCATCAATGTCTATTTCAATTCTGAGGGCACCATTGACAAGCAGCTCTGTGCTTCACTAAGAGACACTGGGCTGTGAACTGATTTGGAGGTCACCTGTCATTTTAAAACCACGATCAATACAATCCCGAAATGGTCCTCAGATTCATTTAATAAGTGAGAAAGGAATAGGTCAGTGATGCCCTAGTGAGTTGCCTGTTATTTTCTGAAAGGCTTTATTTTTTTATCAGAGTACGTCAAGTTCCCTTTGTGCTTTTATAGGTAATGGAATTTGCATATTTTCACACTGAGAAAATTCCTGAAGAAGACATATTAACACATTCCTTAATAAAATATGGGTGAGATTTCCCATATTTTCACATCCCTGAACTTGTTTTTAGTTCTGAAGTGAAAACAAGCCCTTTTCACTGATTGCTTAATGGTTTGTCAGTCTTACACCAGAGAAAATAACGTGAAGCAAATAGAAGGAGGCAAGAACTTAAATGGTATTTCTGATTTTATTTTTGAAACCACTAAACTCTACATGTAATAAATGGTGTTTAAAATAAAGAAGACAGTATCTTGCTTGAGCAATTGTCAAAACCATTATTTTCTGTTAAATGTACCTGATAAAAACAATACTTTCTTTTCAGCTGAAAAAGTTAATTTAATTTAAGCCCTTTGCATGACAATATTATTATTGCTGCTTTGTGACAGGAGGAAATAGAAGTTGGTACAATAGTGATGAGAAGTGGTTTTCCACCCATGATATCTAACCATTAAATTGATTGCTCCACCTATTTTTGTCTACAGGTAGAGATTTAAAAAATGCACATATTTTCTTGAAAACACAGAAACTATTTTGTGGAATACTGTTAGAAAATAGCAGCAGAAGTTCACCAAGCCTAACTGGAAGCTGTATCTCAGCAGAGCCTTGGGCTGCACATGTGGTCCCAGGAGAGCACAGCTGAGAGTCTTCACTTTCCTCTGCCTCTGGGTGGCTCAGCAGGACCCAGTCATAAGGGAGTAAGAAATGAGGGGAGAAACCAAAAGAAGGTGGAGTCCACACTGTGGAGCTCCAAAATGCAGTGGGCTCTGGGCCACTGGAAGATTCTCAAAGTAGACACAATGGGGTCTCCCTTCTTCCTCACCTTGTCCCTTTTGAAAGTAGATGAAACAAACACATGTGCATGTCATCTTGGCAGATGCCAAAACACCACACTCACAGCTACCCATTAGCAACAGCCTGTCTTCCACCTGGAATGCAGCTGTCTCCTCTTAAATCCAACAAGATTTTCCCTCAGCAACTTTTTAGCAAAGTCCAATCCTATACACATCCATCATCCTCATCTCTTGTGGCATTCGGCCCCAACCATTTGACCAGCCTTGAACTCTTGCTTTCCAGGCACATTGCTGGATTGCCTGCCATGGATCAAAGGTATGAATTTACTGTAACATGTTGTCAGAGTTCTGCTTGTTCTGCAGAGTTAGCAGTTTAATGCCGTGGAAGAAAAATGGCACACACAGTGTGTTTGCCACCACTGCTGGTTTCCCTGGCCTCTGTCCCTCAGACTGTAGGTCTTCAGTCCCAGAGCTGGATCAACTCACATGACCTCAGCAGTGGATTCATGCTGATGTTTTCCAAGGACTTTTGCTCAGTCTGTGCTGTGATGCAATGCCTACCAAGGGGTGAACCCAGGGCACAACCATCTCTGCTGGTGAAAATGTCCCCTGCATGTGCAGGAGACTGCTGAGCCAATTGCTGAGGGCTACTGGCTTTTTAATTCAGGACTACTTGTACACAGCTTTATAAGCCACTTCAAACTGTCTGGCACTGTGCTGGAAGGATGTAAGATTTCAGGACTGGTACTTCTGTTCTGATTTCCTTAGCTTTTTGTTTTCTTTTCTGGATTGTGGCAGTGTGTGCTAGCTGCCTCAGGGTTTGCTTCAGATGTGTGTGT
Organism: Entomyzon cyanotis; assembly: GCA_024500445.1. Lineage (NCBI taxonomy): Eukaryota > Metazoa > Chordata > Aves > Passeriformes > Meliphagidae > Entomyzon > Entomyzon cyanotis. Next base: position 41,693,590 of record JAKEPQ010001016.1, on the reverse strand, counting down.
CCTGGAAAGGATAACTTGGCATCCTTGCTACTAACTGGATGCTCTTCGTATCCTGTGTATTTTACTTTTCCATTAATGTTCACATAAGCCAGAATTTCTCTGCTGTATAATATTACTGAGCATTTGCCAAAATACCATCAGAGACCAGGTCTTCAGTATAGCTGGGAGAGAAGCAGCACTGCTGCTTCATTGTTCTATGGACAGATCTTGAATCCATGCACATCTTTTGATCAGCTGTGAAATTTCATACACTTCCAAGGCTTCCAGGTACACTTTGATAATTTTTAACAGCTGAAGTAATTGTTCTTCTTACAGTTCCCAGATAATCATCTACAAAGACAGCAATAGGATCCGTGGGATGTTTCTTCTGCCCTATGTCTAAGTCTTCTCACTTGCAGCCTACTCTTCTTTTAATGATCTCCATTTAAGTTGCAATTTAAATAAAAGGAAAACAAATTCCAAAGAAAACATAAAAATTGACATTTACTGAAAAGCACTTTCTTTTGAAAACTTTCCTAAGTCACCTATCTAGACATTCTTGCAAGGAATTCCCTTAGGAAGGCAGACTACGGTTGCCTTGTAAGTAGAAACTGGTGCTCAGATCCCAAACCCCAGGCTTCTGCACTTGGGAGACTCTGCCTGGCAACCCACACAGCTAGCTAACTGGTCCTGTTCAATACTGAGCCATATTGGAAGCAGGGCTTATGTTGAAAACTCTTGTTCACACACAGCAAAACAATGGGTAAGTTTTGTGCCCTTCTTAAAGTTGTTTGTGTATGTAAAACATCACATAAATTAACCTACTATTCAAGTAGGAAAAACTGAAAATCAGGCTAGTGGGGTTTTTAACGTTTCTTCTGAATCTACTGACACTTGTAGTAATTTGGTTTTCACAAGGAGGAAAAAGAATAGAATATGTAGACTGCCAGTTCACATGAGAATTTTTTTCATTCTCACAGCATTGGCAAGATTCTATTGCCTCATGCTTGTAGATCCTCAGAAGCTGTGTAGTCCTCTATTTTCTTTTTTTTTCTTTGTTTACTAGATAGGCAAGGCTGAAAGCCATATTATTTTCTGAATAGATGGATTTCTAACAGGTTCAGCTGGAAACTTTCTTATCTTGAAAAGCCTGTATCAATTTCAAGAGCTGTTCATATTGCTAAAGTAAGAATCTTTCTTCAGGTGACAAAAATGGACATATTCTGTTTGTTATAAGGAAAGGAATGCGATTTATATTCTCACCTTTTTGTACTTTCTGCATTCTCTGCTGTTAAAGTACATGTACTTTAAATGTAGCTGTAGACATTTGCTCTTTCTGTATTAAATAAAAACCTATAGACACTTTCACCAGAGAATTCTTCTGGTGTCAGTTAGTGGTTTCTCCAGACAAAAAGTCAGGACAAAAAAGAGTAAATGTTCCCTAAAGAGAGGCAATTGCACCAGGAGCAACATAGCAATACCTCAGCCTCGGACATATCTATTTAAATGTACTTGAGCCAGACAGAATTCTAAAGATGCAATAAAGCTGTGCTACAGCCTAAATAGCTGTTAAGGCAAGCACAAGTAAGAGGAAGGAAAAGGAGTGAAAAAAGCCTGACTGACAATTGTTATGGATTTCTCTGCAGCAGTAGTTCTCATGAATCTTAGCCACAGTATTGGCATTCGAAGATATTCTGAAAGACCCATTGTGTAGTGCACTTGAACCCATCTCTATCTCTTTTTTTCCTCCTTTTTCCAGTATCCAAAATATACTGACAAATTACAGAGTTAGTAGTGCTTTCTGATGAGCCAATGAGCTTTTCTGAGAGCATTTACAAATCTATTCATGAGTTCCTGATTCATGGAAGTAAACTCTTCCTCAAAATCTGAATACTTTATTCATAAATAAAATGATATGAGATGGAGAGAAAATAATTTGGTTTGGTTTATTAAAACTCCAGGTGGCACAGTGTTTTTGTCTACAAATACATTTCAGAAGTTTGTCTCACAGTGCACTGTGTACTGTGCACATGAGAGAGAGATTGCTATTCTAAAAACAGCATGTGTCAATTCAGCGTGGATATCCTGGTGCGAAGCGTGGGGATTCTTATTATTGTTATGGAAACTGGGAGTCTCTTCAGCCAGCCACAGTCCTAGCTAGGCTCATCCTTGCTTTGTCTGCATCAGGATTTCACCAAGATCATATCTGAGTTAAATGCAATGGTGCCTCGCATCCCATGTGGCTTCTTATCAGGCAGCTGCACCCAAGCTGCTGTCAGGAGTAGGAAACTTGAGGTTTCCCTCCTCTTGGTCATTCCTGAGGGACATCCAGTCTCATGGACCAAAACTCACCACAGAGCTGATGCAGCCAGGTAGGGGCTGGGCAGGGGTTCCCTGGGGGAGCCTAAGACACTCTTTGGCCTCAAGAGATAAAAACGATACTCAGCTGGAGAAATTACACCAGTGTTGCTGCTTTCTGCTGGCTAAACAGCATAAAACATGGAGGATCTGAATAACTTCCTTGGCACAATAATATTTGTTTATGATAGTCTTTTAGCTGGCATAATATAAACATAAATGCAAGGAAAGCTGTAGGAGGAATATCCACTATTATTACATCAGATGCTACACTTGAAAAAACGCATCCAGAACACAGAAACTGCATTCTGTCAGTGGGTTTTAGTTACTTCACAGAATCCTGGTGAATCTGGACATGCAAACAACATCACCTGTCCATTATTATTATTATTATTATTATTATTTCAAGTTGTTATTATTTCAAGTTATTATGCAAATGGGAGATGCAAACGAAAAGCTGACGCAAAAAGAGAAAATGCCCTAAACCTTTTCTTACAAAGAAAGAAATTCTTATTTTGAAAATCCTCCTGAAACATTCTCTTTCCCAAAGTAAACAAAGCAGTAAGTACCTGTCTTCAAATAAATTAAATATGAGTAATATGAAATTTAAATGCTTCTTATGTTTTTCGTTTTGAGAAAGGTCAAAGGGTCTGGCAACCAAAAGGAAGTAGTTACCAAATAAAATACCTTTTTCAGGACCTTTTAGAGGGTTTTCCACACTCTTTTAATACTGTGCTCACTTTAACTCTGTGTTTGACCCATTTAGTCTTTTTCAGCTGTGTTATGCTTTGCATCTTCTATGTGACATCCAGCAGTGTGTGAACATTTCCCAGCTTCCCAGAGCAATTTCCGCTTTAAATATATTTCATGAACATTAATGTTATTTTACAAAACTACTTTAATGTTTTGTCTTTGATTTTCAAGGCAAGGGGCTTTTTGTTTGTTTGTTTTGCAGTTTTTTCTTCACTTCTTTTAAGCTCTAATGAAGCATCACCCTTGCTTTTTTCTTTTTTTTAATTGGAGAATTAATAGATTGGCAAAAGGATCACAAGTACTAATTTTGTACATTTTCTGAAAAGCTTACTCCTTTGTTATGCTGACTTACTAATTATCCTGGGATTGTTCTCTGCTTTTTTGGAACATCATTTGCAGAGTACCAAGAAACAAGCAATCTCAGCGCAAATAAAATGAGTTTATCAGACCATTGAAAATTCTTTCATTTGGGCTTCATCTGTTGTGTGTTGAATATTTCTAGTGATCTGCTGAGTAACTTCCACCTCATTCAAAAGAAACTGAAGATGATGCACATTTTGCTGGACTGATCATTTCTTTGTGAGCCTCTGCCACCCTCGCTGAACAGCATTAATGGCATTCTGGCTGGAGATTTGAACTTACCTTTCACAAATATTTTCAACCAACATGATATTTTTAGGCTGCTTGTAACTTTCCAAACATATCTATTTAGAAAAGAAGAGCCACGTTCCTCAGTCTAACAGCCTAAGATGACTCATATACTTCCTGAATACAAATCAATGCTTTGGATAGGAGAGCTCAGGCTTCAGCATTCACTGTCAGTCAGACAATGAAACAAAGCAGATGTTGAACGACACTTTGCATTTAGCCTGGCAGTTTGGGGTAGCTATCTTGCTTTTAGCAAAATAAAATATAAATTCATAAATGGAATTGAAAAAAGGAAATGAACAAAAGAGTATCCCTGTGTGCACACACACGCATTTATTCCTAGGTTTCTGTAGATTATATAAAATAAGTCTTGCTGTGCATATGAACCAGGGAGCTCATTTTCCTTTTCCATTTGTCCAGCCGTGTTATTTTGAAAACAATGGCATTATGACACAAGTGTTTGAGTGTATGGCCAAAATATTGCAATATGGTGAGATTGCTTCAGGAAATGCATATTCAGGTAAATTCTCCCAGATAATAGTGTGTAAGTGATTGTGACTTAAATATCTGGCATTAATGTAACTGAAAATGTTACACTTTAGGTTGAATCAACTTCTGTTAAAAGACATTTGTTGTACAAAAATAAAATATAAATCCATGATATATGCATTATGGGTTTTATTCCCCATTTTGTAGCAATATAAGAATCCCATTATTTTATTTGAAGATTTTAAATTTTTAGTGATAAGACAAATAGGGATACAAATTCTAATACTAGTGCAAGTAAAGTAGGAGTAAGTAATGTATGACATTAGGAAAGAAAATTTCTAACAACCAAATAGGCACAGTCATTCCTCATGAATATATACCTTAGGGCTGGGGACATAAAGGTCTGTCCTCATTGTGGGAAGACAAATCAGAAGAAAATACAAACCAAGCAGTAACTAGTGCATTTATACCACTGCACTACAGGGATTTCACTTAGGATTGCAGTCACATTAGGTTTTTAGATAGGCAGTGAAGAAAGAAAAGGTACTGTTGCCTAAAATACTCTTTTATGATATCCTAATTTGCACTGTTGAGGTCTTTGCTGTCTCCCATTAACCATAAATGAAGCCATGGGTGACTACATTGCTGCCTTAGGGATTTATGTTATGTGCCACAAATAGGTGAAACAAATCAGATCAAAGCAGTCAAGTGCATGGAACAGGTAGTGTGTTCTGAGATATCTGAGAATATGACGTATAAAGAGCACTTATACATCACTTTTGGGAATCTCAAAAGCAGACAGGGAAACATTTCAGTCCATGGGGTCATACAAGGCTTTGGAAAGTGCTAGAGACTAAGACAGAGGCCAGGGGAGTAAGATGAAAGCATCACAAGAGTGATTTTATCCAGTGAGCACTGCAGTGCCAGTACAAGTGTTAGAATGGTGGAATTGATGTTAAAAAGAGAGGAAGAAAAGCAAATACCAAAATACTGCAGAACATGGCTGAGCATCCAAGGAAATCTTTACTATGATTACTTCACATAATTTCAAAGTGAGCAGAAGTTGCAAATTTAGAGGACACACAGTCCACATTGAGAAATGACCAGAAGCAATACAGCAACACATAGATCTCCTTCATAATTTCAGTCAGGAAGAAGATGAAGGGAGCCTTCAGAGGAGATGCCAGAAGTGACTGGCAAGGGATTGCCTTCTCTAGCCTTTTAGTCCTATCCTCAGTGGTCAGGAAACAAAAACAGCAAAGACAACTCTTCAAGTCCCACCCTAAGGAAATAATACCTAGAATTCAGCTTCCTACACAAGAGGTATATTTGTAGAAATCTTGGTTTTATCAGTACAATTTGAATACCACATTGCATAAATCAATTAGTCAAAAAGCATTACTTGCAATGTAACATACCTACTTCAACATCATATATTTGTTTTGAATCAACAGCTCCAGGATACAATGTGTAATTAAGTATACTCTGAACAGATTTGCCTTGAGGTTGTGAAGAGTTAACTCCCTCTGTTGACTTTGGGCATGATTTCTTGGTTCATTTTCCTAGTATTGATTGGATTGCTGTTTGTTTTTTGTGCTTTCAGAAATTTTGCTGTTTGCATTAAAGCAGGCAATATTTTCCCCCTCCCTGCATCACCCACACTCCTTTACTCCCTTTACTCCCAGCAAAAGACTGATTAAGAAAACACTCTTTATATGGAACATTGGTCTAAATCTTCTGCCTTTAGAGAATTATCCTCAGGAAAACAAGTAGAATACATAAAAGTGTTCTACCATCAAATACACAAATTGCCACTAAACCTGTTAAACATTTTTTTTTAATCTGAGTCCGCTCTTTCTCTCTGCCAGCCACTATTTCAAATATGAACCGGAAACAATAATCTTTTGGAAATGTTGGTTTTCCCCTAGTTATATTAACTTAGCTGAATCCAAGGCATATACACTGTCAATAGCAGGAATCTTGCACCTAAAGCTGCCCTTTTCACCTTTACCGGAAGCTTCAGACATCAGATATTTTAGCACTGTGCCTAAAAAGCTGGTCTCCATTTCCCATTGGCATGGTCCTCCACTTTTGCTGCTGCTGCCAAAGGCAGTACATGATGATCATCATGGGTGTTTTGTTGGACTCTCAAGAATCACGGATCAAGGCTGAGCCCCTGGGAGCCCCTGGGCTATGGACAGAGATCCCAGGAAAGAATTGATGTCCTAAGAGATTCAGTGCCTACTTTCCCTGCCATGAACATCCTCACTCTTCACAGCAGCTTCCCAGCCTGGCCAAACTCCTCTCAAAATCTGTGTGATTCCTTTCAGCCCCCCTTCCTCACTGGCCACTTACTTGAACTCTACACCTGGTCTGCTGCCACAAATTTGAATTTTTGTTCCCAAGAAGAGAAGGAAAAAGCTTATTTGGCCTTCATGTTGGGGAAACCAAAACTCAGTTGTTTCTTGTCATGCCAAAAAAAGCTTTTTACTGACTTTAAAACTCAAAGTAATTGATCTGAATCTTGAGTAATCACTTCAAGGTTTAGTTTAAAATAAACAATTTTCAGGAGACTAGACACAAGAGTAAAGGATGAAAGGTTTAAAAAAAATAGTTCATCTTGATTGAACAAAACATCTATAATTTATAAAACACTTGGCTAGACAGGTTAAAGCCCTTTCTTGGCTGTTTCAGATGCCATTTGACTATTAAATGATAAATACAAGTGTCAAATTTTCCAAAAGTTCATTTGTTATTATAAGTATGTAAGCAGTCTTCCCTGGAAGCTTGGGGAAAAACTCATCACACTGTGAACAATTTCTTGGAGCAAAAATACTCTGAAGGAAAATCTCAGCTTCCAAAATATATCTATGGTTGCACTTTTACAATCCTACATTAATGAACTTAGATCAAATTAATAATTTTATACTATCTGACCAAACATTTCCTTGAAAGGTTCTACTAGTGTGGAAAGGATATCCTGGGATATAAATCCAAAGAAATCAATAGAAAAGTGACAAATAATTTCAAAGTGGCAAACACTTCCTCTTAGAAGTCAGTCTAAAATCTATCTTTGGGAGGTTTTATTCCTTATTTTACAGGAGGAAGTATCGATTCCTTAGACATTGCTAACCACAGAGTTCTCTGTTATCTCAAAATTGTTCTATGATTTTGAGACATGTAAAAAGAAAGGTGAAAATTCTAGCAGAGTAGGAGAACTAGCAATAAAATAATGATGGATCAAGTCTCAGAAAATAAAGCCTGTTTCAGCTAAATTGAGTTAACAGCAGCTGTGAACTTTTCTAGAGCAGCTTTTCTGTGTAATTGGGAGCAGGAGTCAAACCTCAATTGTGCAGCATCCTCACTGCTGGCAACAGCTGAGATGATCCACCTGGCATCTTTCTGCTGCATCTGCCTTCAAGGAGATTAATCTGCTTTTTAAATGGAACACCATATCCAGTGTTCTGTTATTCCCACCTTTTCTCAAGTGAGGACGCTTTACCATGGTATTAAGCTAACTGGACGTCCAGGCATCTCATTGCCAATAAACCAGTGTCCTTGCACTTTAAAGGTTTGCTTTGCTAAGCAACATTCCTCAGTTTTGAGTTATATAGAGAAAGCTAACAAGTTTAATTATAACATCTATTATCTTTTTCAGTCTTTCCCCATCGACCATCATCCGCAAAGTCTTCACTTTATTCTTCTTCCTTATCAGACTTTTTGTTTCGAAACAGTTTATTTCCTGCATCCTTAAAATTATATAGGTGAATATAGAACAACTCCAGAGACTGCAAACTTCTGGAGGTATAGTGCTTATTTTATACTGCATTCTTGGTGCAGATCTATAACATCACGTTTACAGAATCATAGAATCAAGTAGTTTGACTTGAAAGAAATGTTTAAAGATCACTTAATTCAACCTTCCCCTGCCATGGAGAGGGACATTTTTGCACAGATAAAGCTGCTCAAAGCCTCATCCACCATGGCCTTGAATGCTTCCAGAGATGGGGCATCCACAACTTCTCTGGCCAACATGTTCCAGCCTCTTACTGCCCTCATCCTAAAAAATGTCATTCTTATATGTAATTTGAATCCAACTTCTTTCAGCTTAAAACCATATCCTCTTGTTCTATCACTACACACCCTTACAGTAAGTCCCTTTCCAGCTTTCTTGTTAACTCCTTTTAGGTATTGGAAGGTTCCTCCAAGGTCTCCATGGAGCTTTCTCTATCTGAGGCTGAACAATTCCCAATTCTCTCAGCCTATCTGCATAGAAGATATATTCCAGCCCTCTGACTCCTTTGTGTGGCACTCCTCTGAAACCATTCAAATGGCTCCATATCTTTCTTGTACTGGGGAGCCCAGGACTGGATTCAGTACTTAAGTTCAAAACAAACATTACTTTTGGTTCAGTTGCACTGCATGTATCTTGCCTGACTCTATTAGCTATTTTGGTATGGATGTTGAAGCATGGGGTGGGCTGTTTAATGCTCTGTCTTGAAATATGGTCAGGACACAACTGTACTGCACCATCTGACCCTGAAAATTCAAGCCTGGTTTTAAAAACTGTTTCCAAAACCACTTGTTGGTGCTATATACTGCCACAACTTCATTGTTTTTCTGCTATGGAACTTGCTTTCTCTGACCTATGGGGCAGGAAGACTAGACAGCTCACAGAGCTGCATCTTGCCTGTGATCTTTAGAGGTGAATGAGGCTTCTACAGAAGGAATGCACAGAAGCACCTGACCACGGGGTGGATGGATCTGGTTTCAGATCTTCACACAGATTTGAGAGATTTTCCTGTTTCTGAAGTGTCAGAAATAGAGCAAGGACTTGGATGGGAGACAAAACCTCTAGGGAAAACTCCTCACCTTCTCAAAAAAAATTTAAGAAAGAAAGTAAGTAGTTCTGACTGATTATTTCCAAGTTATACTATCAAACACTTGCAGCTGTTGCAGCTGATCAGTGAAGTTCTAACAAGGATGAAATGGGAGCATTCTCCATTCTCTTTTTAATAGGGAAACTGAACAGTACAAAGTAGATTGATATCTCTAGCCCATTTTGCTTTTCTTCTTTTTTCAAAAAACATTTGAATCAAGAACAGTTTTTTTACAGTAATTCTGCATTTTTTTTGTTGAGCATATATTTGTGTCTACCAGTGAAAAGATTTTAAAAAGGCCACACATCATTAACTGAATTCCTATAGGTGTCTGCACCCTGTGATGCGTGAATGCTGAGATGCAAAATGCATCCCATGAGCAGCAAAAAACATATTCTTTCAGGTACCTTTGCCCCTGTTGTCCACCTTGTTCAGATTCATATTTCTTGCACCGTGAGACTGAGCTCCCTAGGGCACGTCTTGACCCCTTCCTTGCAAAGTATCAGTAAGACATTCATTGAAAATTAAGTAAAAGGATCATCTTTTTCCTTTCTTGTGGGATCAGTTTTACTTATGAGGAAACAGAGAAATATCTCTGTTCTTTAACCAAAAAACCAACTGTATTTCTGTGCTTGCCAACTCTTAAATAGAAACAGATTGCAAACAAGAAGAAAAATTAAATTGGTCTCCTCATATGTGTTTTTAATAGTGTCCCAAAAGAAGCTATTCATGTTGGTATTTTTACTAGCATAACTCTTAACATTTTTCTAAAATTGTTGCTTATATTTAGTGTGTGGCTTCTCACATGTTTCATTACTGCAGAGGCAAGCCTAGGCTCCATTAAAAGTTGGGAAATCCTGTGTTATCAGATAAGATAGGTTATCACCAGTTGCAAACCGCAACATTTTCATCCTTTTTCATGGTGGCAGTTTTCCTCAGAAAGCTTTTTGAAAGCCTTAAATTCTCATTTGGATACACCTAGGCAGGTAGGTAAGGAGTTTTACCTCACCTGCTGGTATCCTTTCCCAGTCTGTGCAGTATTCAAAGCTCTGTCAGAATAGGGTAGAACACAGCTCTGGCAAGATGAAAGTGACTTGAGCAGAGCTGGAGCTCTGGGAAAATGTACCCACTCAGTAGCCCTGCTGAGGGTCAGCTCATTCTAGCACCTGCAACTGAGAGTGTAGTGCCAGGATATAGGCATATGCCCTTCCATCTCTACCAAAGAGACATGGAACAGGCCAGGGAAACAAGGGAATATCCACCAGGCAATAATCAAGCTCCATTTTTTCTATCTTTTATTTTAATCCAACAGCAAATGGCTTCCTTGTGCCTTTCTTTATGCCAAATTTTGAGCGGGGAAAAAAGCTCCCCAGCATTGTATCTTAAGTATAGCTGCATCCATAATGATGCAGTTTACTCACTACCTGTGGCTCTGCTCAGTCACCACCTAACTTTACAGCGTCTTATGTGTTTTTTTAAAGGTTATGGTTTTTTGGGTTTTTTTTAGCAAAACGAATTGCAAAGCAGCTCCCCTTCCTCTGTCACTACTCCCAGTGGTGGAAAAATAGTTAAGCAAAAGCCTGAAGGAACACTCCTGCTCTTTCTTCCAGCTGCTTCTGAGCACTAATAAGCATTGCAGCTAATGGTGTACATGGATATTGAGTGCTATGACATGTGATGTCTTTGAATCTTCAGAAATATTAATGTATCTGGAGAAAATTACACATAAGACCTCACCACTGACAGAATATGACACTGGACTGTATGGGAAAATAATTTGGAATTAAATGTAATAGAAGGAAGGTGTTTCAGACCTTTAGTCAAAGATTCTGCAGTTAAATGATTTTATGGGCAGTCTGTCTTCTTTATTTTTACTTTTTTTAGTGTCTCTCTAATATAAGTGGTAGTTTATCCCTGTGTGCTGGTATCAGTATAGTGTTGGTAGAAATTATTGGTCATCTTTATTCCCAGTACTTTGCACACCAAAACTTTTTCACTGCTAAGAAAAGCACACATCATCAGTTGCAGGACCCTGCACATGCCTTTGCTGAATTTCAGATGGTTAAAGCAAATTAAAGTGGTGTGAGCACGCTGTGCTGCTAAATTGTTTTTAATTCAAAGATACAGGCAGTAATTTCTAATAATCTTTGCCATAGCTAATAACAGTGACATTTAGGATTCAATTAAATACATTGAGAAAGCATGAATTTTTCAGAAATACTGAACTCTATCACTCTGTAATGGGTCACAATATAGATATGGATGGAAACTGGAACTCTCAATTACACATCTATTATATTTTAATGCATCCTGTGGATAGAGGGAGAGTAGTGTTGTTGTACCTCTTTATTTTAGAGGGACTTTCGAAGTTATCGCATGATAGTCTTATAAACAATCTCTGAAAATACTGTCCAGATTAAACAACTGTAATATGGACACAAAATCACTGGAAAACTATTTTAGGAAATAATTAACTGTGACTCCTTGTCAGAGTGAAGAAACATTTATCATGTGGTATCACAAAAGTCTATCCAAGGCTCTGCAATATTTTGCTCTTATGACAATGGAAGAAAGAACATATTTATTAAATTTGCAGATGCTATGAAGCTCTAGGTGTGCAGATGCTTTGGAAGCTAAGTTGTTTTTTTTTAATTTATCTGTTTTGGTAATGTTCTTAAGTAAAATATAAGTCAGCAGGAGGAAAGAATTACATGATAACAGGGAAATCCTGTGATACAAATGCAAAACAGGAAATAACATGTTTTGGAGAAAAAGACCTGAGGGTTATTATGGACTATAAAATGAAAATTTGCCAACATTTATTGCGGTATTGTGAAGAAATAGTTTCTCTGTTGGGACATACAATCCACAAAGCCACAAAAACTTTTTAAAGTTGCTTTCACTTCTTTAATTCTTTCTAATTATTTACTTTGAGCAGTGATTCAAACAAACATAGAATAATTCAAATTGGAAGGAAACTGCAGTCAAACTTCCTGCTCAAAGTAGAGTCTCTGCAGTATTCCTTATCAGCCTCCAGGTAAGGTGTGACCCATTAGCCCAGTCATCCAGGTATTGGGTTTTATTTCCACCTGGGTTTTCACTATTCTGAACCAAATGGGAAATGGACATGAGCCAGACAGGCACAGGAATATTGGGAGCCAACAAGCTCTAGGAAACATTACCCGAGGGAAAAAATTACATATTTGGGTTGCAGATTGAGAGAAGAAAAGCATGGAATTTGCTGTGATAACAACCTTCAAATGTGTTATGGTAGCTCAGAGAGGAATTATAGTGAAGTTAGTGTAATCAAATTCAAAGGCCTTCTAGAAAAAGATGGTGATTTACACTCTCCCCTCCCTCTCTCCCTATCCCCCAAAGTATGTCAATAGATTTATTTTTCACACTTTTATTTTCATAAATTTCATTCATTCAAAATGCTCCCATACTCTAATTGGTCTGTTCAGGGTCACTTGTGTGCAACAGAGAACAGTGTATGAGTCCTTGTCCTGCCTCTGCTTTTCTCTAATTGGTAGCATCAAACCAATTTTTTGTCAGATCTTTCATGCACTGTAGGAGTCAACAGTTGGATGGTCATTTCCTCCCAAATCTTGCTTATCTCCTTAATTATCTCCACAAATGTTCCTTAATTCTTAGGCCACTTTGCTGCCCATTGTATATTTTCCCTTTATTGATACACCAAGTTTTTCTGATGGGCTGAAAAGGACTTATATATATGGTATGCTTGATATTGACTAATATATATGGTAACCTTGTTGGCATCCTGCTGGAGCTTGTGTGCAGGTTCTTCACTAATGTGACATCTGTTATCAATACAAGCCACTTTTACCACTCTGTGATGTGCAGTTTCTTTTGTTCTTTTTCAAACACATATTTCCATTGGCACTTTACACATAACAAACTCCAGATTTCTCTGCAAAAATTCTTTACAACAGGTAATAATAAAATTGCATTTATACTCACTGTAGATAGGGCAAGAAATGATGGGCTTTCAGTTGCAGCAGGAAGAGTTAAACTGTACTTCAGGAAAAAACCAAAACTTTTCTAGAAGGGCAGCCCTAATGTAGAGTGCTAGTGAGGTTGTACAACTCTATCACTGCAGGGTTTGAAAACCACTTATGGGTTATGGGTTATGGGTTATAGGTTATGGGTTATGGGTTGACCCTGGCTGGAAGCTAAAGCCTCCACCCAATTTCTCACTCATTCTCCCTGCAGTGGGATAAGGGAAAGAGTCAGAAGGGTAAAACTGAGAATAACTTGTGACAGTTTAATGAGAAAATGAAAATGAATGGGGGAGAGGGGTGGGAGGGACACACCTCACAAAACAGCAAGTGATGCAAGGGAAATCACTCACCACCTCCCACCAGCAGATCGATGCCCATTTGGTCTCTGAGCAACAGCAACTTCAGAATTAGTCCCTGCCCTACACCCACCCAGTTCTATTGCTGAACACAACAATATTCCAGTGTGTGGGATACCCCTTTGGTCAGTTGGGGTCAACTGGCCCAGCTGTGTCCCCTACCAGCTTCTTGTCCACTGTTAGCCCACTCACAGTGGGGACAGAATCAGAAACAGAGAAAGCATCGACCTTTTCAGATACTGTTCAGCAATATCTAAAACACTGGTGTGTGATGAACACAGTTTTTGTCATGAATCCAAACCACAACAACATAGGGGTTGCCATGAAGTAAATTAACTTTATCTCAGCCAAATCCAGTGCACCACTTTACACAAATATATTCAAGAGATATTTTACATTTAACTGTTCTTTCTTCAGGGTGCAAAGATGGATGAGACCATCCCTCCAGCTATGTTTTCACTGTAAATTGAAACAAACAAAGAACAACACATAAAATCACAGATACAGCTTGGCTCACATCCACACAGCTAAATCCTCTTACACCCAAAAGAGATGGTGACTGTGCCCAAATTTATGGGAAATATTCCTGCCATAAGTTATCACCAGAGCTATGTCCAGGCATCATCTGAAACTGTAATAGCTGGCAAAGACCAAAACCATTAACAGGAACCATGCTAGAAACTAAATAGCATGAATAGTCAGGGACTAAGCCTTTTACTTAATCATATGGACACACCTTCAGAGTTTCTACCAAGCTGATTTTCTATAAATACAGTCCATTGAACTAAATATTTATGTATTTTTCCTTCTTTTGATAAAAATTAGGTGGGTTGATTAATTGTTCTTCTGTCAGAAGGAAAGTCTTTACCTTAATGCTATGATAAATTGTCCAGTGGTGACACATGGAATAAAATAGTATTCTGGAAGCAATTGTTCATTAACAAAAAATAAAAAGGGGCAAGCCCCCATCCACCCAGCAAAGAACTATTTCTTTTCACTCATATGAGAGATAAGTATAAGAAATTTTATATGTCGCTCCAAAAAGGTTTATGCAGAAGCAATCAGTACAGTCCAGAATTCCTCCTAGTGGCATGTCTATACATTTATACATTCTGCAGGTAGTATTGATGTGTATCTGGTAATTGTAGGAAAGAAGTCCACTCTATGTATCAGATATGAGATTATAATTATACAACATTTCTTTAAATGTAATTATTTTTAGGTGCAGTAATTTCCTGCAACTTTCAGGGGGGAAATTAAATTTTAATCTGTTCTAAATATTTTATCCATTGTGCCCTTATATTTCTAGACAGTTCATTTTAAGGGTTCAGACTGTTACTGTTTCTAAAATGTCCTAATTTTACATAGTGAACAGGACATCAATGCAGCACATAGACAAAAATAATATGCAGTACATTTACATATAAGGTCTGTCCTCCTTTAACAAGTTAACTAAATCTATTTTTAAATTGAGGGTATTTACAATATTTAAATATTGCTGTTGCATATCAAAGAAAAATAGTTTTCTCACACTCTATTAATCTGGCACATTCATGCATACCATGAGTTTTCACTGATTACTTTAATCTCCAAAGTCTGTTTTCTTTGATTAATATCCAGATCTCTATGTAAACTAATATATGACAGATTGATTAATGTAATTTGATCTGCAATTTTCTATATTTTGCCTATTTATATTTTGCAGTAAAAAACCACCAAAATATAATCCGCTAAACCTTGTTGTAAATTACAGCTATTTCCTTTGAAATTCATCTCCAGCTCACTTTAGGTCTGTTCATCTGTTGACTTTATAGGTGGTCTGTCTCTGGGACTAAAGGAATTAAATCACTAGATATTATTATTTAAAGGCACTTTACTTATTTTAAACAGCAAAGGCTGTGTACTGCCTATGTGTCAGCTACACCACTAACATAAATGAATATTCAGAGCAATGCTCCTTAGCTTTAAATTTCCTGTTATTTTATTTTGGACTTGATATTATCTGGAGGAAATACCATTTAGCTACTTTTCTACACTTTTTTTGAAATCTTCTTTTCCATAATGTGACTTTCAGAAAGATAAAAATGTTAAGCCTCACTGAAAATATTTGATTCTGTTAAAGTAAAAGTGACACATGTTCCCTGTGGATCTAAAAGTGTATGTAAGTAGTCCAACCACATAATTTATCACAGAAAATAATTGTTCCAGTAGTGCAAATGAAAGTCAACTTGCAATTCATTACAATTTTCTGTCTCAGAATATCACAGTTTTACCTGTTTGCAATTTTTTCTTTGCATGGACTTGTAGACCTTGCTGAATTAAAAACCGCATGTAGTTTAAATAACTATTGCCAAAAGCAGAGGAAATGAGGATTTATCCTGTTAACATTCCTCCTTTAGAGTAAAGAAAGACATAGAAACCATTGCATGTTGTTGAAAACTTTTGAAAAACAATTTATTAAAAATGAAATGAATACACAGTAGGTTCCCTAGCGTGGATTTAAATACAATTGTCTTATAACTCCCATTCACAAATTCCATTTCTTGAGAGAACAACCTGTAACTTACGAGAGTGTCATTAGTAACAAGCTCAGAAATTACTTCCATTATGTCAGGTTTTTTAAGACGAAACTCATTATCTGCGTCTTAAATCTTGTTGGAAATGTAGCTTTCTTTGCTACTATCAAATATGCCAATGGTGACTGTAAAAATGTAAGCCTTCACAGACAATGGCAGCCTATTTAACAAATTAATTATCAGCTGTACATTATAGCTGTAACATACATGTTTAATGCATAGATCCCAGTGTACATTTTGGTATTGTAATACATAACTGCAGGAATTTATTTCATCTCCATTCCTGTGGACATCTGTGGATTAGGCAATTTATGAGAGAAGAACAAAAATATGTTTTTTCCAAGATTTTGTGGGTTTTATACTTCTACAGATAAAGCTATAATTTCTCTTGGTGCACACTTTTCTGAGAATCCAAGTATTATTTACAGGAAGTATTTTGTCTTTGTACTCCATCATAATGCAGCTGTTCCTAAAACTGTGTACATTTGTATGGAGGGAGGATTACATTAACAGAATCCGTAGGATCGATGCATTAACTAGCTGCTTCACAGAAAACATGGTGGGTTTTACATGAGCACTAACCATCTGAAGCTCATGGTAAGGTCAGACACAGATAGTAGTTAAAGCATAAATGTGAAAATAAACACAAGCACAAAGGTAAGAGAGAAACGGATAATAACCTGTGACGTGTTCTGGTACCCTGGTAGATTGGAGCTTCGCTTGAGGAGTTGCTTAAACAATTTCTGGAGAAAAAAAAAACAAAACCAAAAAAATAAAACCCCCACTCAGTTACATCTAAATTAGTAAATTAAACTTGATAGGTCTAATTAGAAGACAAAATAGGAAGGAATTGTAAAGTCAGATGAGCAAACTCCTCCCCCTTTTCACTCCTAGAATAAAAAGTTATTAATCATCCCTCATGTTGTGAACAGCCTGTGTTGTATTGTCCCCTTCAAATGACTCCTAGGTTCTGTTTGGAAATGTGGATCAAAGTCATTCCATGGAATGTGCTAGCCATTGCTGAGGACAGGTAGCTGTATTTCAGTGGTCAGACCTGTGCTTTTGGTCTGTGTGAATTGCTGCTATAAATGGGGCTTGAGGGATCATGTAAAGAAAGGATGGGAAAGTAAGGGAGATTACTAGATCATGTAAAGAAAGTGAGATAAAGGCGCGAAAGTTTTCAGTACAGAGTAATTAATGACACAGAATGGGGAAAATAGTCTGTTTCAGATATGTAGACTTAGTAGTTACCTGATACTTGGCATGTGTTTGTGCCTTCATATAAAGTAGATCAGACAATTCAATTCACTTGCTTCAACCTGAAGCAATCAAGTTCTTTATTTTAACAAACCTCCACTCCTTTCAGAAGGAAGAGTTTGTTTCATATGGCAGACATTAAAAACCTTTTCTTCTCTGCTGATCTCACCTGGATTTCATAGGATTGCTTGATAATCCTTTTTTTTTCCTTTTTTTTTTTTTTTTTTTTTCTTTTTTTGCTGTGCTGACTTGCTCTTAACTCCTAACATATTTGGGAACATATTTTGTTCCCAGAGAGCAACATAAGGGCATCTATGGATCTGTGGTGCTGTACTAAGACAGTCCAGGGTCCCTCAACATCATCTACTTTCCTTATCATCTGTCTCCATTGACTAATAGTAGCTGCTTAAGGAAGGATTCACAAAAACAACAAGGCTAAAATGGTCACTGACCATTTCCTGGAATATCTTCCTAGTTCTTGTCAGTCTGCAACTCAGCGGTTTCTTGAGTCAGAAGTATCTGCTTTCAGTAGTTAGCAAAACATTAATACACTTTCATTTGGATGTCTCCATGCAACTGCTTAGCTGTGAGCTACATGTCTAAGCTTTAATTATAGGTAATGGACTGAAATATAGTTAATGAACTGTCTAGTCAAGACAGTCAATAGAACCTCAAGAGAGATTCAGTTCATGCTAAAGTAAACATCCGGTGCATAAGCATGAATGCCTGGTGTCACTCAGAGTACCTAATTTTACCTCACCAGTTCAGGTATAGAAAGGAAAGATCTCTTTCAGGTTTAACATCCACCTGTAAGTTTCTAGACTGTCTGAAACAACACTAAATTTCAAAGTTAAAGCAAATAAGCTGAGGCTTTTGTATTTAATTTTTCTAGCTGGACTTTCCTGCAGCAGTTTTACCCAGCTGCTTCTTGAACTCCAGTAATTCATCAAGGCCACAGAATCCTGTGGCAAGGTGTTCCACACACCACATGTATGTTTTGTGTGCGGACTTTTTTGTTTGTTTGTTTGTTGCTCTTTCTTTTTACTATGTTTTGTATGTAAAACCTCTTTTTCAGCAGGAAAATTGAACCTTTGCTTTCCATTCAATTCATAATAATTTTGTAGATTGCCCTATTGTCTAGAGATCTCTCCAGCTAGTAGGACTGGATACACAAGGATAACCACACCTAGAGCATCCCAGACACAATTTTGTTATAAACCTGAAGCACATCTTGCAAGTTCAAATACAGCTTTCCATACATCTTAGTTGCCCAAAAACTCCACTTATTCAGTCTTGATCAATTTCCCACTGCTTGATTTTTGAGGCTTTATTGTCTTGCCAAATTCTAACTGTCTTGGGATCTTTTACTTTTTGAGACAGTCTTTTACATTGTCTCATGCACTGTCTACAGTCTGCCTTGAATGAAGCTACTTTCCTTTTAAACACACATTTAAGTGCTTTTCTGAAATGATGCCCAAATTGCTAGTCTTCTCAACCAATATGTTTTCTTTTTCTAACTCTCTTCTATTGTCTTATTTCTTTAATAAAAACTTCATTACATTCACAAGTATTCAAGACAGAAACACATTTTAAATTAAACTGAAAATCAGTTAAAATTGAGTTTTGACTAAAATATTGGGTATAGGTTAAACAAAAATTTTGGAATCAATGCATCTTTTGTGGCAATTCAAACTAAGCAAAAAATTTTGTTCTGCCTCTTTAAAGGAGAATATATTTTGAAAACAAGAGATTTACTTTCCTGAAAAAAAGTATTCTGAACAGCAAAACTTCATGAAATTAACTCAGGCGACGCATTACTCATATTCATGAAGCTGTGTTTTCAGGTTGTTAGGAAACTTAAAGCAAATGTTGAACTTTAAAACCATTAAACCTGTCATGAGGATGAAAAAGAGAGGTTAAAAATTCAGAAAATCACACCTGCCAAATTTTGTACAGATCTAGTAAGAATTCATGCTGTCCTTTGGATGCCTATGCCTCAAACTCCAGAAGATATTTTCAGAATAGACTATTTCCATTGGAAGGGACCTACACTGATCACCAGCCCTTCTTCCTCCCAGAAAGCTGTAGAGAGTAATGAGGTCACCCTTCAACCTCCTTCTGTCCAAACTAGATGAGCCCAAACTTCTCAGCTGCTCCTCATAGGACATTCTTTCCAACCCTTTCACCACTTTTGTTGACTTCCTCTAGATACTTTCAAGGACCTCCACATCCTTCTGAGATGGTGTAACCCTGCAGCAGCACTCTAGGTGAGGCCTCACCAATGCTGAATACAGAGGGATGATCAGATCACTTCTTTTGACCATCTGGTCATGCTGTGTTTGATGCACCCCAGGATGTGGTTTTCCATCTTGGCTGCCAGAACACATATTTTCTAATGCTGACTAAATATCTGAAATGCTAAAATGAGCACAGAACATTTCATTCATGTTCTTGTACAGACATAAAAAAAAAAAAAAAGTAAAAAGAATAAATATTTTTCAAATGAAAAATACGTTATGAAATTATAAAACTCTTTGCTGCCTAAAAAGAAAAATATATGAAACAAAGCAAATGGCATGCACATAAATATGTATATATGTATATAGAAATATACATAGATACGCGTCTGTTGCTACATATACACGTACACATGTATATATATATACATGCATGTTTATGTACATATAGATAAGTAGCTAGGTAAGTACAAAAAAATCTCATTGCCAAGACAGAGAGCCTTCTTTTTATTAAGTCTGTATTTTTTCATTCACCTTCCTCTGTTGCATAAAAGTTTGGAGAATACTAAGGGCCCTTCACAAGAAGTACTCTTTACCATGAAGAGGCAGAAAGCCTTAGAGATGGATCTTGCTTAGCATTTTGCACCAAAACATTTCAGAAAATAATGTACAACAAAGTGTAATGAATAAGTCCTTTAGTCTCAGATGAGATATTCTCTTGACCAATGCTGAATAGATTTGTTACCCAACATTCTTCTTGTAGCACTAAAATTAATGTAAACACTTTCACATAAATGTCTAAATTTACCTGGGAAAAATGTAGTTATCTTTCACTGGAAATATTTTGCTTTAAATTTCCATATGCAGTTCTGATTCTTTTGGATGAGTAAAACTGAGAATAAATGTAATTTTCATATGTCTAGGACAAGATTTAAAAAGTAATAAATCATAGAATCTTTTTGCAGCTGCAAAATATACTTTACTGTAAATACAAACTTGTTTTCAATTCTATTTTGAATAATTTTGTCTTCAAAGATATGGAACTGTGATTAGCCATAATTTTGAAGAGTACCCTTAGTAAACGAGCAGAGAAAGTTGGCAGCAACAGCTTGAGATATTTGATAAATACCAGAGGTTTCTCCATTCAAGGATATTACTGGGGCAGATTGAGAAGTATTTCAGACTTTCAGAACAGAAAAGATTGATTAAAATAATGTACTTTTCCAAAACTCTAACCAAGTATTCAAGCCACAGTGTACACAAAAAGATTAAATTAGGGGTTCTTCCATTCTCCTATTTCTCCTATAGCCTTTTATTTTATCCTCTGAATACTAAGACAATAACAAGTAGAAAACTCACACAAACTTAGGAAAACCTTCATTATAAGTGCACAAGTTTCCTTCCATGAAACTTCTGTGCACTTTTCACTCTCACAAGAGATGAAGTTGTATTATTGAGAGTAATACATCAAACCACACTAAATTTTTGAACACTTATTATTACTGTTCCATGAAGGTGGACTAGAGTATAGAGCAAGAAAATTTGTGCAGCATTATTTTTTTCCAATTCTCCATCTGGGACAATCTTTGTCTCTTTTTCATTCCTGTAGCATTTCTTTCCCATCATTCTAAAGCAATGGAAAAGAAAGCTGTATTGATTAACTCGCTTTGGTGGCTGAAAATGAAAGATGTTTCCCTGTTTCTCAGTTTTGTGTTGAGGGTCTAGTCTTGGGAATATCACCACATCTATTTACTGATGCTCTGTAGTTTGTAGTTTTATTTTGTTGTCATCAGGTTTTTTTTTTTAAAATATTTGCATTAAAATGTTTTTTATTCCATTACTTAAATTTAATATCTACTTCGTTTAAAATTTTATCAATTCTTACTGGAATTTTTTCAGATTATGAACCTACTTAGAAATAGCAAGACAGTGAGCATTAGTCCCTATCATTTCATTATAATTTTTAAGATATTGTGACCTTAGGAATCTGTTGCTCTATGAGGTTTAGCTGCAACATTATTGCACATGTTGACTGTTTTACCACTCTCTTCCTACGGGAAATGCAATCATAATCTAGTTTCTTCTAAATCTGCTGATATTTCAGCCTGTGACTTGTTTACAGGACAGGCTGACCAGTTATGAAGATAAAAAATTATTACTTCTCTTTCTGGAAAAATATCACTCAGTGTGACAGAGGAAATGATCATTTGCATATGAGAATTTACTTTTTTCCTATATTAAGGCAGGTTTCATACCACTAATTTTGAAGAGCAATGTAAAAACCGTAAACCAATTAAAATGGGCATGAAAAATGTTCTTTCATTTTCTGAAATACATAATTCAAATATTTTTACTTATTTTATTTAAATTTTATTTAAGAAATTAAACATTCCTCAAGCTGTAATTAATATCAGAAACTAGGTGGTTTATTTATGGAAGTGTGATTCCTCTGATCATTTTATGGAAAATCTAAGTTTATCATCCCCATTACTTTCTGAAAAGAGTATTTTAACATTTGCCACATTGCCTTGGTTTTGATAAAGATATTTTCCATGGCAAATGCTATTTTTGAAAATACGATAGAAATTGTATCACTGGAGTTTTAGTAATGGTTTAGAAAAAAGGCAGAAATTGGAACAACATCTTACAGATTAGGGCTCTGCATAGGCTGATGGATGCTAAGCTTCAAGTCTGTGTCGTATTTAGGGCAGATAACTGAACTTGGCTTTACCTCCTTTCAAATAATCTACCTATTTATATTTGTCCTGGCATTTATGCCCTTGCTGCATTTTGTGGGGAAAAAAAACCAAAAAACCAAAGCATAGAATCAAAGAATCATAGAATCATTTAGGCTGGAGAACACCCTTAAGCTCATTGCGTCCAGTTAACCCAGCACTGCCAAATCCACCTCTAAACCATGTCTCATAGTGTCACATCTACATGTCCATTAAATACCCCCAGGGATGATGACTCAACCACTTCCCTGGACAACCTGTTCCAATGCTTGACAACCATTTCTGTGAAGAAATTTTTTCTAGTATCCAAACTCATCAACCTGGTGCAACTGGAGGCTATTTTCTCTCATCCTAGCACTTATAACCTAGGAGAGGAGACCGACCCCCACCTCACTACAACTTTCCTTCAGGTAATCACACAACCGTTTAGTTTGGAAAAGACATCTCAGCTCATCAAATCCAGCCTTTGACTGATCACCACGTTGTCAATGAGACCACAGCACTAAGTGCCATGCCCAGTTGTTTCTTGAACAGCTCCAGGGATGGTGACTCCACCCTAAGCCAGGCAGTTTGTTCCAAAGCTTAACAATCCTTTTTGTGAAGAAATTCCTTCTGATACTCAACCTGGACCTCCCCTGGCCCAGCTTAATATTTATGTCCTCTTGTTCCATCACGAGTTGGGAGAAGAGGACAACCCTCGCCTGGATACAACCTCTTATCGGGCAGCTGTGGAGAGTGATAAGGTTTCTCCTGAGTATCCTTTTCTCCAGGTTAAGCAACCCCAGCTCTCTCAGGTGCTTGTCATAGACCTTGTGCTCCAGACTTTTCACCAGTTCCATTGCCCTTCTCTGGACTCACTCCAGCACCTCAAAGTGCTTCTTGAAGTGAGGGACCCAAAACTGAACCTAGTGCTTGAGGTGTGGCCTCACAGTGGTGCGTACAAGGGGACAATCCCTGCCCTAGTCCTGCTGGCCACATTATTTCTGATACAGGCCAGGATGCCGTTGGCCTTCTTAGCCACATGGGCACACCCTGGCTCATGTTCACTGGCTGTCAGCCAGCATCCCCAGGTCATTTTCTGGTGGGCTGCTTCCCAGCCACTCTGTCCCAAACCTGTAGCATTGCATGGCGTTGTTGGGACGCAAGGGCAGGGCCCGGCACTTGGCTTTGTTGAACCCTATACAACTGGCCTTGGCCCCAAAACCTTTATTTTTTTCCATAGCACAGTAATAAAAAATTATAAATCTGGATTTTTGTTTTTTTAAACAAAAGAATATTCTGATGGCAGAGACTGCCCTACTTACTTTTTTGTCCATCTGGAGTGTTTAGCCAGATTTTTAAAGACATTTAGTTGCCTTAAGTCTGTTGTGTCTGTAGGGGAGAGTTACTGTGTGTTTTATAAACCTATTCTTAGATTTCTTTTCTCCTAAAGTAACAGACTCAGTTGGATAGCAATGAACAATTATTCCTCCTCACTGAGTTTAGAAAAAGGCTCTTGTCCAATTTCTGCAGTTGGCAGACAGTGTCCAATCCATGTTTCTGTCACTATTACAAGCATTCAAAATCGGTGCATTTTCTTCAGGCAGATCTGTGTAATTTATCGTCACCTTGCAGTGTCACGTAAGGAACTGTTACAAAAGGTACATAACAGAGGAAGAAATTAATTCTTAGGACTGTACAGGAACTTCCAAATTTCAGATCTGATCCCACATCTAAGTCTTTAGGATTCTTCATACTTGGCAATCATATCTGACAGACTAGTCAGATCAGTACTAATGTAAATACAGTTTTCCTTAATTTCTGAGCATGTTTCATTATTAAAAATAAACTTGAATTATTTATTAGCAATGAAAACTCTAGAAGCACCTTTGTGGTAACTTGTATATACAAGTGATTACTTATTCAGTGTTGGTTATATTACTTATCCTTGCAATAATGGACAACTTTAACTGAATTTGGGCAGAGAGAAAAAGAGCAGCGTGTGAATTTGAACTTAAAAAACTCTTGGGTTAGATAATAAGGATTTGTCTATATCCATAAACTAAATGTGGACAGGACTCTTAAATAGCACTAAAACCAACTGGACAGAAAAATTTAAGTCCTCTTGACCTCCAAGAGAGGGTGACCAGACTCAAAATGACTGCTTACATGTCTCTGCTTCATAATACTTACAGCGTGTGACTGGAAATGGGTTTGGAAAGACCATTGGTCATAAACAGTTCTGGCAATTCAGAATTGCAAATCACCTCTTTTCAGTACCCTAAAACAGTCTCTCACAGTGCTTAGTTAGAAACAAAGTTGTAATAAAAAAATACAAATCAATTCAGTAGAAATGACTTAGATTCTTACCTTTTTTTTTTTTAAATGGTTGACTTTTCAGTCAGATAATAATGCTCTAACATTTTTCATTTTATGCGCTGTGCTATTTCCACTAAAAGATAAAACAAGAATGAAGTAACCAAATTCTCTTAAAGCAGCTGTTATACAATCCCACTGGGTCTCCAGTTCCACAATATAAGTCTCCTTTCTACTGATGGTTTTGATACTAATTTAACTCAATGGTAACTCATTTTGATTGATCTCTCGTTTCAATAATTTTCTGCAGTTTCAAAAATTGACTTTTTTTATAAGTACTACTCTTTTTTTCCTGCCTTGTTCCCACTGTTTCACCTTTTCACTTCTAGCTTCATGTCAAGGTCAATTTGCCCCACCATCTGATCCACTCCTTTTCATCAGATTCCACTCTGTCATTGTTTGCTCAGCTACTTTCTTCATTCACAAATCTGATTTTCCTGTCAGTCCCACTATCCCCTTTGTCACTTTCTTCTTTTGAACAGAATGCCCTTTTTCAGGCAAAGTTTCCAATCTTCCCCTTCCCTAGTTTCATAGTCTTGGTATCAGTGAATTCAACCAGTGAATTCCCTTCTCAACAAGATTTTTTTTTTCCCACTGCATTTGAAGCAGATTTTGTTTCTGCCACAAATTTAGGCTGTCTGATGCCACCACCGGAATAGAGGGAACTCCACCCCTCCACCCTTGTTTTCATTGATACTACAGTTTTGGAAAAAGTCTAGAGGAAAGTTTTGAAGTTGTGCCCATGTTTAACAGGAAGCAAGCTCAATTACCTGACTGTAATGGTGTGGGGAGAGTTTAGTCATAATGAGGAGAACTGGAGAAGAATGGATTCTTCAGAAATATTAAGGAAGAAAATTACCTTTCTACTACATAGGCATACCCAGATCTATGTAACTGGGCATAGTTACAGAATTGCAGTGGGAAAAAAAAAACCAAAAAATAAGTAAAAAAAAGCAAAAATAAAAAAAACTAACCACTCCAAGTCACTAAAAGGGATTTTTTTTAGCCAGTGAAACCCCTTCATAACCAAACTTGATCGATGATCCCACAAGAGAAGATGTAAATGAAAAAATATTTGGGAATCAACGTATATTTTTATGGGTTTCTCTTTCACATATGTTCGAATCATTTGTCTAAATATTTACAAATAAATACAAGAATTTGACATCATTCTACAATAAATACTCAGGGATTTTGGAGTATAAATAACCCAGGAATGAAGCTTATTGCCATTAATGACAGGTCCAGAAAGCTTTCATTTTAGAGGACATTGCCAACACCAATGAATATCTGATGGCAGAAAATATTAAGCTCCTTTCAAGATAAACTTTTCTATTCAGGAATTATCCAGGATACACAGTCTTGTATGTTAAGTATTCAAGAAAGAAACTTTTACTCAGTTTTAATAAATATGTGAAATCTGATATCTCAATAAAGGCATTCTGTTAAACTTGAAATGTCAGATACACTTAAAATCAGCACGATTCTAGTAAAATAGTGTGCAAGACAGTGGAAAATGAAATAACTTTCACCCCCTGCAGAGATTAAATTTACAGGAAATATTGAAGAAAATACAATAACCACAGGTTTGACCTGTATGTAAAAGCAATTGGAGCAGAAATTAAAAAAGATGCTCACTTTGCTCCTAATAGTCCTACTATCCACTGTTCTTGATGCACACAATATTTTTACATGCAGTATAGGGGAAGAAAGGAGGAAGTAAATAGATTACTTTAATATATGTATCACAATGTACTTAAAAAAAGAAGGAGAAACAGATGCTTCTTGTGCAGGTATAAAATTCAAAAGAATAATAAAACTATCAAAGAATGTGTAATGAAGTGTAGATTAAAGAGCACAGTCTTGTCATTTCAACATATGTTCTGAATTTTCATGAAATAGGATGTCTTAACACTAGGCACATTCTCATGAAAACAAGGAGATTGAAATGACCTGCAAAAGAAATGTTCTTTTTATGTTCTGAAAGGTACGACCTGCGGAAGGGGATGAATGTAGCATTAATGTGCTGTAGGAGTTGTAGCACTGGACTGATGCACTAGCATCCATTATCCAGTTCTCTGCAACTGAAAGTCACTTTGACTGAAGGTCGTTATGACCAAAATGCAGCTCTTAACATTTCTTGGAATTTGATCTGGTAGGAGCAGTGCCAATTCTCTTAAATGTCAGTTTACTTTGATTAACACTAAAATGAAGGACTTCTTTCAATTATCTCATTCTTTTTCTGAATTTTTGGGTAGGATTAATTTCAGTTACAGGTGGAATGACCAATCCCCGATTGTTGTGCCTAAAAACATGTCCTAATGTACTTCTCTGCTAACTAGACGCAATATAGCTGTCTAGAAAAAAAGTATTTAACAGGTAATGGGTATTGGGATTAAATCCAGATGTCAGTAACATATGTGCATCAGAATGTCATTTTTCATTTTATCATCATCACACACTACTTAGGAAGTGGCAACAAAACCTGAGTTTCTAACTAGTATCAGTGAATAACTGTAACTGTGTGATGTCTGATTTACAGCAACTGATCATAAACTATAGACATAGAAAAATAATATATGCATACATTGCAATACAAGACTGAGAAAAATATGAGCTAAGATATGAAAGAGAATGGTTTTGTTATGTATGAAACATTAGATATTCAGTCTTCTTTTACATACTTCCATATGAATGTAAGTGAATATCTCCAAATTATGACACTATCTGCAAAATGAAGAAAAATAGGGACCCACCTTAACACTTTCAGACAGCAAGCATACTATTTTCTTTCATGACTTCATAAATGCTTCATGAACATCCATTATAATCCCATTTTATGAAAGCCAAGTACAGCAGTAGTCAGACAATCACCAGAACTGCACATTCTCCCTGATAGATACTGGATCTGATAGACTTGGAAGAAATTCAGAAATATTTTGCTTCTGATAAATGTTTATTTGGATATGCATCTGGGTGAGACATCTCTTTGTTTCAATTTCAAGTTTTCATTCAAAGAAATTGATTTTTCCACAGGCAAAGAGGAAGCCTAATTATAAATTGTTCATGTCAAAGAGCAGGAATATCTATGATACCCCTAAACATTGGTAAGAGCAGGCATCCCTATGATATCCCTAAATATTGGTAAGCAGAGATGGACCATGCAGTGTCAAGGTGACAACCCAAATGAATTTTGATTGACACCAGAGTGGAAGACAACTACAGTGGGATTCTTCTAGACCTATACTGATAGGTATATAAAATCTTCCAAGATATACAATTGTATCCAGGATAGGAGGTACAATAGGTACAACAAAGTTCTTACAGGAAGTCACCATTCTTCTCAACTGACAATAAGAAGCTAAGCAGGATACCTGACAGTGCCTGCAACAGTCCTTATTAAATGTATGTAGGCAACACAATCACTTATGTATCAACATTTAGGAGCCGAGTGCTTTTGCTATAGTGCCAGACAAGTGGTTCCATGGTTGAGATGCGCAGAATATCAGAAAGGCCTTAGGAACTTGTTTATTCCCCAAGGGGATTCATCCCTTACCCTAGTTTCTCCCATGAAGTGTAGCTCTATATGCCAGGAATTTTCTACAGTACTGTGCAAAAAGCCTCCCACTGCTGGTCTATGCATCAAGGCCTCTATTGCAAAAGCACATGAGGAATGTGCAAATCCATCATCTGTTTGGTTCTGTTCTGAGCTCCATTCAGAATCCATGTCCCCTCAACTCCATCACCATTCTTTCTAACCACAGCAGGCTGCTTGGAAAAATTAAGGTACTGCTTATGAAATACCAACACTCACTCATGAAATGGCAGAGAGTGAGCATGTATAAGTGCATGTACCAGGAAAAAAAAGAAGAAAAAAAAAGAAAACAACCACAAAACCACCTAGCAATGAATTGCAGTGAAACAGTGGAGCTGGAGCAGATATAAAAGCATGTAAAATTGTAAAGCGTATATCATGTTCAGGTTCGAACAGATGAATCACCAAGAGGATTGCTTAAAAGCACTGAGTCTGGTATCTTTGTTCAGGCATTTCAAGAACTGAAAGCTCCTGTTGCTAGAGAGGTCTGGCAGAAAAGTACATCCTACTCTTTGGCATCAGAGTATGAGAAGAGCCACACTGGTTGCAAAAACTTAAAATAATTTTGAAGATTCTATTAATCTAAAATATTTTCAACCCAAACCTGCTCCACTTGTCAAGAATTTTCCTTTTTCTGAGCTATAATTTCACTTTATTCAGCCCCAGATACACTCACAAGAATGTGTTTACTTGAATGAGGATTTTCTTCTTATTTAGGTACTTTGCTTTATTCCTGCATATGCTGACACTTCATTTCTTCTTATTACATCGACTGGCCATCACGATCTTTCCCTACTGTCTCTGTAAGTCTGAGAGATGATGAAAAAAAGCACATGCACTGAGAAGAAATGCTTCAAGGAGCTGTTTTCTCATTTGGATTCTTGGACAACCAGCAAAATCAACAGTAATCAGGAACATCATTGGGCAGTGGGATTCAGAGATTAGTATTGGTAAATTGTTTGAACAGTTCGTAAAATATATTTAGCCTGTAGCAAACTTCTCCAATAATTTCTCAGGTACTGGGTTGGGTGTGTTTTGCTGGAAATGCAGGAATTGCATGTGACACAGAAGAGACCTGTGGACATGGGAAGCTAGAACTGATGCACATAGTGCTGGGCTTCTTTGTAGATAAACACATCTTCCAGCTGAATTATTCCAATTTATTATTTTCACTCTGTTACACAGTCTTCTTTTGGAAATTTGTTCACCTTAGCCTGCAATGCCTGCATTTTATTCAGAAATTGCTTTAAAAACATGGTCCTGTAGTCAAGGCTCCAAGGCAACTTTACCATTTAGGCTACCTTCATCATGTATTGTAAAGGTGCCTTCAGTGCTCAGGAGCTCTAGGCAAAACTGAACCCGTTATCTGGGATAATTTTGAAGATCTGAAGTCCTGAACCGTTCATCTGTTCAGCTGCCTCCTTAATTTGTATGGTTTTTGTGTTGTGGATGGACTCCTGTCCCCATTACCAACCTGGCACAGACAGGAGGCAGTGCTGGGGCTGTTCATGCTCTTCCTGGACAGCCAGCCCCCAGCAGCCTGCTCTGATTGCTGCTGTGCAGAGGACCTGATCAGTTTTCATCCGTAAGTATTTGAAAGCCTATCTCCCTCAAGAAAAAGCAAACAAACAAACAAACAAAAAAACAACAAAACCACAGACAAAACCAACCAACAAGCCAAAAACCCAACCTCAAACCAAACAAAAATGTAGCATTTTTTTAAGCTGAAAAACTATGAAACTTGTATTCTTTGTATTGAACTAGTATTGAAAATGGATTTATATCCACATTCATTCAGAATTGAAACAAATGGGAAAAAGTTATGCCAAAATATATTAATTTTTCAGACAGGTATATAATTTGTTTAATGTACATGTGTACTCCCAGAAGTCAAGTTATACATGGATTTACACAATTACCTGGATTAAATATTAGAAATCCCTCTTGCCTGGAGAATTTTCCTCCAGATGCTCTGACATAATTACATTCAGTTGAAAGTATCTGTGGTTGTACTGTTGGATAAATTGGTTTATTGCCTACTTTGAAATCATTGAATATAATTCCTGTTTCTTCCTCTTTGTGAATCCTTAATTTTATATTCCTTCTTGCCAGAAACAAATTGAAATAGATGTGCTGAACACATGCATATGAAATATGAAAGTCTGCCCAGTAATAATTGCTTCATGACAGTTTTGAATTCTTCCAGTTCTTCTCCCTTTGGGATACTTTAGTGGTTTGGATAGCATTAGTAAGAGAGAGACAAAGTACTGTCTAGATCTAGATATTATTAGTGCAGACTTGATAAAATCTAAACATTTTTGAAACGATAGTTCTCTGAATAATTAAGCGGATTCTGAAAACCGCCAAACATTACTGATTTTTACTACACTACAGTTTTTAAAAGATCACAAAAAAATTCCAGTCTGGGAGAGAAGTCAGCTTTTGACATTGGAAATATTTCAAGAACAGAAGATACTCAGGGCAATGTTTCTTCTTAATGCACTATTTTTCAATATTGCCCATTCATAAATAATTACATAAATAGTGCATGTAAATAAAAGTTTTCTTAAAATAACTTTTCAGCTTTTCTTTACATTTCATAGAAATAATATAGTCAGGAAATTCTCTTGTTTAGTCCTCAATACGACACAAAATGCAAACACTCAGTCTCTAAATAAGTAAATAAACAAATACCAGCTGTTAATAATTTTTGTACATCAAATAGACATTGTTGTGCAAAAAAGAATAAATTTGGCAAGGAACTACAAAAGAGATGTAATACAGAAAAGTTTTTTTAAAACTCTCTTGAAAAAACAAGTTATCTGTTTCACTAAGCAAGCTTTGCTAAAACTTCAGCATTTTCACATTTTATGCTTGGAGATAGCCAGTGTATCATTGACCTTGTGAATCCAGTCTTGCCTTCACTGGTAGATTCAAAAGTGGATATAATCCATCTTATGGTAGACATAGTGGCACATGCTTGGCTTTTCTGGTCTTTCTGTGAATGCAGAGGGACCATGGGTTAGGATTTCTGGGTTTTCAGTCTCCTGAGTGTCACAAAAACATTTTGGGTAGTATGTCCCTAAATAGCTGTACTGCTTCTCTATGGGGACAATGTTGTAGGGGGTAGATATAGTTAAACCAAGTGATGCAATATGAGCAAACTAGGTTGTGATGCTAACCTTGCACCTTCTTAATATATAACATCTTTAATATTAACCCTGATTTTTTTTTTTTTTTATAAAGAAGGTGGTTGTTTCTTTCTCCTTCAAAATATCTGGAAATATGCCTGGGAATTCTAAAATAATTAAATATGTATTAGCATAATGAGTCTTCTTAAGCCAAATGATCACCTCTAGTTGCATTTCAATTTGAGCCAAATGTTTCAGAAAACCTGGGCTAGATTATAAATCACAGTTACACTGGGACCCATGTATACTGGAAAAGATATTTAAAAAGTAATAATAAATGACATGCCTTCTGTTATACAAGTTGAAAATGTGGTGTAGGAGATGCAGATTCTGGTAGCTCTGTTTTCTTCCTTCATAATGACTCCACAGGGCAAAAATGCTGGGCACAGCCTAGCTGTAATTTTAATACTGTTATTGAACATTTAGACCATGAACTATTTTAAGATACTCCTTTAAAAATAGACAGAAAGGTGTAGAACAGTGACACAACAATCATGGAGGAAGGCTTCTCATATTTAATCATCTGTTTCTCAGGTTCTTATCACCAATAAAGAACCTGCAGAAATCACCTGGACTCCCAGAGGTACAATATATTTCCAGGGAAAGCATTTGCACAGAGGAACACTTTGAAAAATGTCATCTGAATACAAAGCATGGGGAAGAGACAAGGTACAGAATTTCTAGTGCCTAAGTTGTGCTTGGGGACTTGGACAGTGCTGAGTGTAGTGCTTCAGATAAGTGTCAGCATTCAGCTAGTAAAGCCCTATTTTCAGGACTTTATCTCTTCAGAATTTAGGAATTCATTTTGATACAAAAGTGCTCCTGACAAAACAGTGTCTCATGATAAGAAATATGTCTTTGAAAGATGATTTTCATTTGCAAATTATAAAATTTCAACAAAATATGGCAAACCGAGTATATGTAAGAAATTTATGGTAAAAAATAGATACTCAAAATGTCTGCATTACTTTAAATTTTTAAAAAGAAAATTATTTCAAAATACTCCAATAATTAGAAACCACCTTCATGAGTCTGGACAAGTCAAGTTCACCAGTTCAGGCTATCCTGTTTGTGACTATTTATGTCTGATTCTCTATAATTAGAGAGTTTTCAGTTGGAGAGATAAGGTGCAAGCCCGGCTAATAAGTATTAATTCAAGTTCAAGAGGATTTCAGTCTGCACATAGATTATTAAGTCTACATCTGAAAGGATTCCATTTTGATCATTTAGTCTTATTTTGATCATAATGCAGGCCACTGAATTTTGCTGTATCAAGATATCCATACACAGCCCAGATGTGTCATGTTTGTTTGTCTCCATTTTCCCCTTTACAATTCTTTTTCATGTCAGACAAAAATCTGAATGGGACCAACTAACTGTCTCTAATGTGCTATTTTGGGTGGTGCAGTTCAAGTATAAAATAAAATTCAACTTTAAGTAACAAAATAGAATGCATCCATAACACTTCATTCTTGAATTTTCACAGTACCCAATTAAATTTAAAAAATCCCTTTTACTGATGGATTTTAAAAGAATACCAAGGCTGCAATTCACTAAATATAGAAGCAAAAGAATGGGCTTTTTTACACTTAGAATTAAATCAGTCCTTACAATCAGTAAAAAAAATGCCTAATTATATTTCCTTTGAATTTTTATTGATATATAGTGTAAAATACATTAGCTGTACACTGTCTGTTTATAAATCAGACCACCTGTGTGAAGAAAATCTCCTTTATTTATGCTTCCACAGCCCATATGCAGAGAAAGACACTAAAAATAGTTTGCATCTGGTGAGTTGATCACTGTGACAATAAAAGGTTTGAACAGCAAGATATCTCTCTGCTTTCAGTAATGTCTAGCAATTTTATTCACTGCGTGTACATCATTCGATGTTTTTGAGCATAATAAATGCCACACCTTTCTTTTTTTGCACTGGAAAACTGATGACATTATTACTATATTTGTAATAATTAATGTGTCATGGAAAGCAAAAACATGTCCCTGAGAATGCAGAAAACTTACACAATTTGTTTAAAATAGTCAATCTTTCAGACAGGGTTTTTCCCAGAAAAAATCTTTTTAATGTCATTTCGTACCTAATTTTTTAAGATATAATAATATTCTTCAGATTTTTTTTCACCAGCCAAAAATTGTAACAGGGATGTAATTCCTGATTATGTTTTTTTAAAATTGAGATTTTTTTGTTTTATTTTGTTTGCAACAACTTTCTGCTTCATAGTAGTATGTGTAAAACATTACTTGAAAAAGCCTACATAGTCTTGGCTTATCTCAATCCTTTATTTTTTAATAGAAAATTTAAGATTTGAAGTAAGGAAGATGTTCCCATGGCAAAGACTGGGATTAATCAAGCAAGAGGCTTTATATTATTTACAACACATTCATCTGTCTTTAAACTCAAAAAAAGACATGTCATACTGTAAGTCAGATTTAGACTTAATAGTTTGAAGAGAAGCTTGAGGAATGAAAAGACTACAGCATGGGATGATTGGATCAAGTGGCAGGTGCACAGTTCAGTGACAACATCAGCATGCATTTGACTAAACAGGCTATTGAAAGCATTTTTTACTATGCATAAATGTGGGGAATTATGGTGGTTTTGCTCAAATAGATAGGCATCTTCTTACAGAATTGTGTTCTGTTGCCCAGTTGGTGGAATCATCAAGTCAATATAGAACTCTATATTCCTGCTCAGAGAGTGCCCTACCAGCTTCAGGCATGTACCCCCAATGCCAGCAGGAATCCCCTGGCTCTGGCTTTATAACCAACTGCCTCTCCTCAGGCCCACAGCTGGCAATGCAGCAGGAGAGGGCTGAGATGGCTGCATGCACCAGGAGGAATGGAGGGAGACTTCTGCCATGTAAGGAGCTCTGCATCAAATGTTCATCCAAACTGTGTTGCCTGTGCCATATTCAGAGGTATGAGTGGAATAAAAACCTCTTGCAGTTTTAGGCAACCCCCTAGAAAGCAGATGGGGCCTCAGGGTATGCCTTGGAAGATGAGGGTGCTGAGGAAATGGCACAAATTAAGAACTAATTTCAGACAGCTGCTACTGAGGCTTAACCATGTTCCCTGTTCCAAGTCTTGATGGTCCTGACTGGTCTCACCTGTGGTTCCCAAGCATGCCGTCTTGGCCCAAGAGCCCCACGGCAGCTCATTTCTGTGCACCTACACCTTCCCTGAGCTATCCTGTAGATACAGCAATCTCTAGTCCTGCCCTCTGAATGGCCCCAAGCCAGTGTTGAAGGAAACCTCTTCTTCAGTGTGTTTCCGGCCCCATTTCCTGCTCTTGTTCCTGACTGGTATTCCCAAATGGACCTGGATCTGATTCAATACCTCAGCTTGGCTCGGTATGATTGAGTAGTCCTCAGAAACTGGTTCTGTCAGCAGCCCAGGACTTCTCAGGTGCTAAAGACTGCACCCCACCAGCACAGTCATGGCCTGTGTTAGTGTCACCCTCAGCGCCCAGATAGACACAGCAGCAACCCCTGGAAGAATTAACCCCACCCTTCACCTTGCTGCACCTCTGCTCCAAAAATCAGACCTGTTTACTGATATCTTTCTTCACAAAGCGAGGAGACACCATCACGATCTAATGTCTGGAAGGGTGTTGCAATTTGATACTTTTCTCCCTGCTACACACATTGAGAATCTCTGCTGCTCCCTAATTCCCTGCTGACTCTGGAAACTTCTGGAGCATGACCGGAGTGTGCTTTACATGTCCTGGAACTCCTCCTGCGTGGAGGAGAAGCATAACATGATAGAATTCATCCATGAGACTAGGGAAAAAGAGGGGGCACATAAGAGGAGGGCACACCACAAGGGAAGAGATGTCATGATTACCACCTAAGCTTACATGACATTCTTAGACTTATAGTTTTATTGGCTTCTTAAAAACCTACAGTATGCATTTTCAGTGGTTTAATTCATTTGCTTTTTCTGCTGAACTATTTTTGGAGAATTCCCTTTGTTGTTTAACTTACATTAGCTTTTGAATACATTCATTCATTCTGTTCCAATTCTGCCTGTTTATTCACGTAATTATTTCCATCTTTTCATGCCAGATATCTCGTTCGTGTAAGTTCAGTCTTGGTCTTCTTACACTGGTTGTAGATTACGATGATACTACTTCAGTAGTCTACTTTTCTTAATGTTTCCATTGCTGCTACCTTAAGTGGTGGCAAAATGTGCCAAAAGCCTTTAAATATATGTACACAGTTGGTAAAATTAAAAGAAAAAAAAACCAACAAAAAACCAAACCGCTCATTTAGCTAAACCTAACTTCCCAAAATCAAATTGTTTAGAGTGAACAAGGAATTATTTTAACACTGAGTATGTAAGAGAAGATATAGGTAATTAATTCACTTTTGCTGCTAAGATGTAGTCTTTTTTCACTGTGGAGCAATTTTTTTTCCTTTAGGAGCCAGACACTCTAATTCTTCACCTTACACACATGCTAATTTTCTTCAGAGCTTCTACTTGGAGTTCCTCAACACAGAAAGATCCAATTACCTCTAGAAGATATCTTGCTTCAGGACTGTCAGTGCTGCTAGAAACAGGTGCAATTTGAACCAGGTTTTGCTTTCTCCATTCTGAACAGTTACTCAAACCTACACCATGACCTCTAATCTCTCCCTAAACTCACAAATCCTCAGTTTCAGACTGAAAAGCAAACTTGTGGTGGTCTATAAAGCAGTCGTCTCATTATTCAGGTGCCATTTTCTGGAAGAAGACTGTTTAAAATCAAAAGCAGTTTCATGGCACAGAGAGCTATTTTGTTTTAAACTGCCTCATATGCAGGCTTTACTCCACTGGAATGATTCCCCTCCCTACTAATTCCCAGGAAATGACAGTTTTGGGACATCAACTTAATACTCTGGGTAACAAGCATAGAGGTTCAGGGGTGTGAATTATTGTTCTCATGTAGTCTGGCATATATTTTTAAGCCTTTGGGTATGGGCTTCTGGCAAAACTTTCTCTGTTGCACTCTCTGGGGTCTGACTCCAATCTTCCTTCTTTTCGCTCAAAGCAAAAGGTGACTACGTTGTCTGCCAAGGTCACTGTTGTAATCTCCCCTTCTTTTGCCACATGCTGATGCTTCAAAGGAAACAGGACCATGGTAGAGGAGGTGGTCTTGGTCTGTTGATACAGTGTATGCCCTCAGTTCCCGTGGCTCACCCATGCACGAAAAAGCGTTTTTACCATTTTGACATACCTGTTCACTGACAATTGTACAGCTCAACTTAAGTGCAAACTTATAGTGTCTTTACCTTACAGTCCACACAGAATTACTTTAAATAGAGGTCACCTTTCTCTCTTCTCTTCGCTTTTCAACCCTCATCCATTATTTACTCAATTCTTTCTCTCTTGGATCAATATCTTCAGGCTAAAAATTTAAACTGTGAAAGTTCAGCTGTTTCTCATCCATCTGTATTCCTGTTCTCTTTGAAGAGATGTGTTGTGACTAAAATCCTGTTTTGAAAATATATCTAAATTATCAAATTAAAGAGAAATAACAGTTCTGTTTCTTTGTTTATATTAGGTTAATTAAGTAAGGTAAAAGAGATGGGCATTGAGTCAGAAGAAAGGAGCAGGCACAGCTTACATACTTTTGAGAAGAAACTCTTGAAGCCACACAGGTTTTCTTTTTATTTTGGCTTCCCAAATGCCCACATTACCAATCTGGAAAACAAAGAAATAGTTTTTTTCCTCTGTACTTCTTTTCCTCTTTCATGTTGTCTTCAGACCTGCTATTACATTACTCACATTGCTGCTAGCCTGGAGACTGATATCTTGCTTTTGTTAGTAACTACTTTCATCCAGTCAGTCAACCACAGCCAATCAAGTCAATGGTCAGCCTTGCTAGGCTGTGGGAGCATGGGGTGATCAGCACTTATTTTCTGTTCAGGGATGGATGCTTGGGAGACAAACAGAAGGAGCACCATTCATGTGTTGCTGAATTGGAGCTGTATATTTGTGTGAAACCTGCAGCTTGATATGAATTCTGCAAAGCCAGCTTTCCTAGGGAGAGGTAAAACTGCTGCAGATATCAGGTCTGTTCTTTGAATCATCCAGTGGTTATCTCTGAACTTAAAGGAGATACATATTTTGATGTTTAACTATTTATGTTTAGTGACTTCAGCTCAAAGTTCTTGTACTTGTGGGATGCACTGAGACACAAGACTTCCTATGGCATTTCATAACACTAAACACACTGAGAGATGCAGATCAATATTCATCAGTAAACACCACAGAGTTTATCACTGACATTCATCTTGCCTGAAAGAAATTGAAATGCTCTGCCAGAAAGAAGTGTCTCTGAAATGAAAATCAGAGAGGAAAAATTTCTGTGAAAAAATGTGCTTTTCAAAACTTCATAATCTGATTTCTTAGAAAAATAATTTCTAAGACATCAGAATACAGATTTTTTTTTAGTCCTATACATTTAATACATTTTCAACATAGTATCTGAGCTGGAACTTGTGGAACCAAAAGTAAACCTAAGGAGGAAGGGAAAGCAGCAACTGAAGAGAATCTCTGGGTTGCATTTTTATTTATAAGGAGACAATCGTGCTTTTGTTTACAGTGAAGGAATGGAGAAAAGGACATCTACCTTTACTGCTCCACACTTCCTTTATAATCAGTTATCTTTGATGTGGGATTGAGTCAGATATCAACAGCAGATTTTACATTTTCTCAGTCTGTTTCTCAGTGCTTTACAATGTTATGATTAGCTGACAGTTTAAGTTCTTTTCCAAATTATAAGAGCATGGTCCTTCTTCCTCTTGCCAACACATACCAGATCTCACTGTGGAGTGGCTCTAAAAGTAAGCTCAAGGTGCCGTAAAACCAACTCATCAAGAAAAATCACAGATCTGATCACTCAGCATTGGGAACAGGTTCACAAGGGGGATCCTAAATGTGCCACTACATGGCAACAGGGAAGTTTAATATCTCCCACCTGCAGACATGATAAGGAAATGACTGTAAGAAGCTCTCCTTTGAATAGTTTTAAATTGTAGAAATATGTCATTAAGTTTGCTTTTCAGCAAAGCTTAAGAGCTACTAAATGTATCAGTATTTTGAGGATTAAGATAATCTACAGGATATGTTTCTTTTTACAGAGAGTGGAATGACTAGAATTCTAGGTAGGCTGACCTGGAAAAACTACTAAGTTACTTGAACATCTTGACAAGTGAAATTGTTTTAGTTCAGATTTATTTTCCAGAAAAGAATGATTTTTTTTTTCTTGCTACTTTCATTTTAGAAACAGAATCCAGACAAACAGTAGAATAATGAACTGCTACAGTGAAATTGGACCATAAATCAGGGGAATCTGAATGATTTAAAAAAATTGAAAAAATATTTCATTTTTTTAATAACCCTAACTGGAAACATCCTTTCTCAACTCAAGTTCACATATTACTTTCAGGAGTTTCAGTTCAAATTCATCTGTGCCTTCTATATGGTAGTTTTGTATAAACTAGAATTGCTGATTATAAATCTCTGACAGCAAAATGAAAAAAAAGAAATATTATAAAAGAATCATGAGTAAATTGTTTCAAAGGACAGTAATTTATATAGGACATCTGACTCATAGGAAGGGAACTAGAACTAATCAGATGAAAATTCAGAGAATGAAGAATTTGCTTACTTTTACAGAGTCTGATTTATGGGACTTTAGCCTTATTTTAATTTTCTATTGATTACAAAGCCTTTGCATAGGTTAATGATAAAGGTTAAAACTCCTTCAATAGTGAAAAGGATTGAAAAGATAGATTTCTTCATTTAAAACAGGCATTATTGGCAATGCTGATTCCAGCACCCTAGAGCCTTGAAGTTAGAATGAACATGTCTTATAATGAACATGGATTTGGAAGCTAGTGCCCAAGAAAGCAATAGGAATAGATCTAATGAAGGTTACTGTGGTTGTCTCTACCTCAGACATAGTTATGTTTTGTCTCTGTATGGAAAATAAACCCAAGTCTTTTAGACACCTAATACTTGCTATTTTAGCAATATCATTTTAACATATATGCTATTTATGTTAAAACTGACCTACAAGTAAAAAAAGTACTATTAGCTATTTCAACAAATAATGTTATCACTTTCCAATTCTTAAGAATGTGAAACAAATGGAAATGGTTTGGTTTATGACACCGTTTGTTTGTGTTACATTACCTCATAAAAGCTTTGTTTTCTCAATGGAAATACTGAGTTCATTAAGGTATAATGTGAAACAAATGCCACTGTCAGCTTTGAAAGAAAACTTTCAAATACTGGACTAGAGACTAAATGTCTGCTGCTCTTCTAGTTAAAATTACTTGCCAGACTTATGTTAAAATCATTGGTTACACTCTATTTCTTGTGTATACAGATTTCATAAAATATGCGCAGTTAAACATGGTATGTCAGATTCATTTCCTAATATATTGTTAACCATGCAGAATTTTCTTAGCAAATGCCATTAGGCAGGTTTCTTAATTGCTTTCTAACAGTAACAGTAATACTATTCCTTTGTTTGTATGTGAGATTACTTGTGTCTTGATATTCCCTGTACAGTTAAAATTGCTATTTGTGTTGGTTTGTGTATTATTACAATGATTCTTAGGACAGAGAAAGTTAAAAAAGGAAGATTTTACATAAAATTATTTCCTCCAAATAAGTACCTCTTACATACAACAGAAAATTTCTCTATAACAATATTTATGCAGTTGGCTTGGCTTCTAAGTGAGTATGATCTCCCTGTTCCACATCAGCTTGTGGCATAGAGCTCAGGTTCAGCTTTCTGGTACTCACACGGAGTTCTTGGGATCTGATACAGATTTCATGGGCTACTTTTCTAAGGAACAGCCATGAAGACTCAATGACTGCATTTCACTGAAAGAAATTTCTGGCCAAATTCAGGGGTGAGACTTATGAAGACATTGATAATTTGGTGCTAGGTTTTATATCAGAGTATAGAATCTTCCCATGATACTAGGCAACACTCCAAATTTAAATGATTTCATTGGCTGTGTCTACGTCGTCAAGCAATTTAGTTTGTGAGTTGTGTCCTGGTTTCAGCTCTTCTTACCCACATTGAATGGACGTTTGGGCATTCCATGGCTGATCATTAAGGGAAAATATCTTGGTCACTCCAAAATAAACTTCAAGTTCTGTGGATAATTCATTCCAAGGACTGCTTCCAAAAGGCAACACAAACCAGACGGCTGAAGGCTTGGGTTTCTCTGCCCGACAGAGTCCCTCAAAAGCAGACTTTTTATTTTCAGAACACTTTCCCAAGCCTGGATATCATATCCCAGAGCTTGTAACGTGTTCCTTCAGTTTCATGTTAAAAGACACCACCTGGTGGGTGGCAGCACAGCCCTCGTATTTATTTCAGACACTTTGAACTAAAAACAAACGAACAAGTTGATAACTGGATCTCTGAGCCTGGGAGATTACTGTGTGTGGCTTAAAAGAGATGCCAGGCATTGTACCACGTAGAGGAGATTTGTTTAGCAGTTTCTTCTGGGTATTGCTGTCCCTGAGTACAGCAGGCATAAGCCACTCAACACCACTTTGCCTGAAGGATCTCCTTCTGGGACACATATTTAACTATGTAAACGCAGCTGCAATGACGCTTTCTGTACTGTAACAGGAGACACTTTCATGAAGTACTGGCTTCTCATAAATGTTTGCACACATCAGATATTGACTATTTTCATGGCAGTATGCAGCCCTTGATCCTGCCCTTCAACACCAGATACTGTAGCCAAAATTGATTGAAGGCAGGGGTTTAGGAGTAAAAGTGAAAATGTACTACTACAGGTGAAAAAATATGAACTTGATCAATATTTCACTTTGTTATTTATTTTTTATTTTCCTACCTAGCATTTTTAAAATGTAATCCATTTGCCACAGCTACATGATTCTACATTTAGTTTTAGTTTTCAATCAAAGATATGAAGCACAATGGTAGGGGGTTGGAAAACCCCATAGGTAGGTGGTAGGAAAACATTCCGATATAAAGCATGATGGTAGGTAGGTTGGAAAACCTTCACTGCTTACTCAGTGTTGAACTGTTATGTGACTAAATGTAGGGTTTGTTCAAATTCAGACCAAATATCTACCTCTGAGTATTCCACTTCCTTCTTCGTCATTTGCTTATTTCTCTACATTCACTGTAATGCAAGCTACAGTAACTAACTTTGGTTCAATTGTCTAAATAGAAGTGTCAAAAGTCACTGGAGATGCTCTAAGATGCCCAAGACATCCTTAAAGGGTTTTAAAAGAACCAGGCTGCTTTTAGAGAAGCAGCTGTATGACAAGTATGATACCTCTCTTCCCTACACCTAAAATGTCTGTAGGCAGCTATGTTTAACAAAATAAACTCTATAGGAAATGTAGACTCTACAGATATCAAAAACTAAGTGGAATTAGCTGCACCTTGCATATCACCTCTTATTACTTTCTTAAGCTCACCACTTCAGCATCAATATAATGCTACTTTATGCTGCATTTGGGGTGGTGCTTACACTTGGTTTAACATTCCTGACACAAACTGAACCATGCAAACAGCACAGCAGAGGAAATTTTGCTCTGCCGAAGTATGAGCTCATGTGTGATTTTAAAAAGAGTGTGCCGAATTGGTTTTGATTGATGTAGTTGAAGGACTCTAGCCTTCATATTTAAAAGTGACTTCAAACAACTGAGAAAGTGTAAGCACATTTTTAGCTTGTTGGATTTTCTTTTGATTTTGGTTTTTCATTGCTTTTGGTTTGGTGCCTTCTTGCATAAGGCTAAGTGGCTGTAGAAGACTTTATGAGAATTTTGAGAATCATTCACTCTACTTTATGAAGATAATCAATTTCCCCATGCTCCAAGACACACATTAATCACTGGATACCTGGGAGTTGAGGGTGCCAGTGGGCTCATTATTTTAATTTTTCACTATATTTATTTTCCTCCCACCTCAAAACATCCGGGAACAGTCACAGGTAGACTCAAATTGTGAAGCAGACACATTACTATTTTGGCAAAATCCATTAATTTTTGGTTCAAACCTTTGACCAAATGAGATTGCACCCAAATTAAGATTTTAGACCTAATAGAAAGACACAAGTTGATAGGAGTAAACTCCATTTTACATCATGCACTTTTATTATCTGTGAAAGCT
Source organism: Entomyzon cyanotis (assembly GCA_024500445.1). Taxonomy (NCBI): domain Eukaryota; kingdom Metazoa; phylum Chordata; class Aves; order Passeriformes; family Meliphagidae; genus Entomyzon; species Entomyzon cyanotis. The sequence goes on along the minus strand of JAKEPQ010001016.1, from coordinate 41,650,980 downwards.
GTTTTCTGAGTACTTAATTGGTTTCATTGGTAGGGCAACACTTATGTATATGTTCATGTAACAGTAGGTGGCATAATGAAAAGGTCTCATTTGTTCTAAATGAATAAAGTTGAATGCTCTGTTCTTTTGTCACGAATCTTGCAGCAAATGGAGCTTCACTGAAAGAAAAAATTTGAAGTATTAAGAAATACAGCTGAGTAAGCTGATTTATAGTTCATATATGGCAAACATATGTGCAATGTTATATAATTTATTTTTATTTAAAAGTAAAGCCTACAGATCCCCAAAGTTTTTCCGGAAAAATGCTTGAAAATTTTCAAATTTCCTTAACCTCTGTGGATAAATTGTTAATTTCTCCTTCATTAAATGAAAACTATACAAAATAAAGCAAAGATACATTTCTCACTAGCTTGATTCCTGACTAAATTCTCAGCAAAAATATCTCATATATCTCTCACTATGTAGTCAAAGAATGGTGAAACAATGTAGGATCGTTCCGTCTGTACTATGTGTTAATGAAATCCAGTGGGGTTTTTTGTTTGTTCATGACTAGAGCTGAATTTAGAAGTATTTAACCCTTATAGAATCACAGAATTGTTGAGGTTGGGAGGAACCTCTTCAGTCACCCATTTCAATGGCAGTGCTCTTTTCTGTTTCGTTTAAGCCACGTAATGGAGAGGGCAAAAGTTGCATTAAATCGTGAAAACAGATTTCCTGGAGGGTGAATATGTGCACTGCTATATGTGTACTATAAGAAGGGCATATAGAATATGATTTCCATTTAGGGACATCCCCTAGGTTTTCCAAATATAGATACAGTCATAAAAGCCCAAAAGTGGCCTCCATAAATTCGTTCTTTGCCAGGTACCATTCATAAGTATGTTTTCACATATCTTTTCTTCCCCTCATTAAGACTTCATGGCCAACATCAGATGAACTTCACATGGAAGAGCCTTTGAATGATAATAATAGAGGTAGTCCACGGTTTCTACTTTTCCTTCTAAGCACTGGATACACATAAGTATTTTGTGACATTCTTAAGAGTTATGGCTTAAATACACTAGCAGCAGAATGATCTGACATATACTCAGTATTTTTTTCTCACATATAGTTACTATTCAGTAGAGGAACAGATATAAATATTTTTTAAAGTAGCAAGTGGAAGTTTTCATAGGAACCACTATGTATGCACTGAAATATTTCTGAGGTATTAAAGCACAGCTGTGTGATTTAGTTAACATAGCTATATTTTAAAACATTTTCATGATATTGGGTATCTAGGAATAAGCCCTGGCAAAAAAAACTCCAGTCAAAATGTTAGGAGGAGACACCCACTAGAAGCTTTAAAAGTTCCAGATGGCAAAAGATCAGCCAATCAAATAAAAAGTTTTGGGAACTATTATGTCATTTCAATTTATGAAATGAAAATGTAAGGTGTGTAAAGTAAATACTATTTTTCCCACTTTTTCCTCTTTCTTTTTGGTTAAAATAAATTAATGTTTCTTCATAACTTTTCTCATAAATTATTGTTATTTTTTTTATAGTTATCAGTGTTTTAATCCAATGTTCATGTTTTAAAAGATCCTGAAATTTTGTTTGCATATGATATAAATAATTTTCTTTTCTTCTAATAATGGACTTTTCCTACAACTTCACTGTGCTGTCTGGAAAAATAATATTCCACATTTTTCCCCATCTGAAATACTGTTCCATCCTTACTCAACTTTTTCCTCATATTTGAGGCTTGTAGACAATTCCAGTTCAATAAAAGCTGTATTCTTTATTTATTTATTTATTTATTTATTTATTGTATATATATCATAAGAATGTTGCACCAAGGGAAATCCAGTTCTTCCTCTTCTCTAAATCTTTGTCTGCATTTGGGTTCAAGGTGATATCTACAGAAGCTTATTTGACATCTTCAGTTTCCCTTGAAAACCTGTGTTAGTTCTGTTAGCACTGAGCTCAGTCTGTCTCTCAGTGGATAGAAGATAATACAGCAAGATGGTTGAGGTTAGACTGCTCTCACACAAGCCCTTTCTGGTTTGGTTTCAAAGTAGGCCATTGTCCTGCATTGTCCAGAGAATGTTCCATTTAAAACCTTTAAATGTATTAAAGTCCCAACATGGCCCTTGGTAGGCAAGCATCTACTGCTCCAAAGTCATAGACCATTTTTGTAATATTTTGACAACGTCGGTAGAAAACCTCCATGTTGAATGAAAATCTCCCATGTCTTTAGGTTTGACTTTTCAAATTGAGGCTAAAGGTTCTTGCTGTATATTGGAAAGAAATTGCATTGTTGCTGTAGGTATTTTGCAGAGCACAACAGGTCAGGTCTCAAAGCTGCAGTACCATTACCTCTCACAAGCTTTAAATATGTTTAGAAAATGTTAAAAAGCTTTAGAAATACTTTGTAGTTGTTACACTATAAGGACGTACTGTAATATTAATGACAATGTTTGGTGAAATTCTTTTACTGATTATTTTTTTCTAAACCAGAGCAGGACAATACTTTAAACTGCAGCTATTTACAGAGTTCCAGAGCTGATGCTGGGGATATGTATGTGATAATTGTCAGCTTTTCTTTACATAGACTTGTGCAAACATGATATTTGGATTTTAATTCCCAATGTATTTATCTTCTGCTCTGCTGAAATTATAACTTTCATCAGAAAAAAAATCCCTCTGACTCTCAGCTGAGACTTCTGAATTTTACCATTTTTCCAGTCAAAATATTAGTTCTAGTATGATTTTAAATCTAAACTTGACATTTATCACAGATAATTTGAAATACTTGGGAAACTTAAATGCCTTTTCCATAACATAATTCCAACTTCAGACATGTGAGGAGACTAAAACCAAACAAGTTTGCTTTATTTTTGGTCTGTTCTGCTACAAATTTTTGGATAGCTTTCATTGTAACTGTGCTGTGAACTGTGAAAATTATATTCATTTAAAGGAAATGATATCTTCTGTTACTGATTACAATACATGGAAGGTGACATATATATTTAAATCCTGATGTATAATGGACCACAGAACCTACTAATTTAAACAGAAAGCATAGCCTAGGCATAGGAATTAAATCTATAGTTATTAGAACCCCAACAACATAGCACAGTTCTGTTCAATTAGGCTGGTTTTGAAGTGTGTTTTTCTTTTCAGTGAATGGTTTTTTCACCAGATTATATCTACAATTTTTTTGGACTTCTTATTTCAATAAAGTGAAAGTTGTGGCATAGACCTATGGGGCTGAATAGGTGAAAGGTCTACTGTATGATTGCACTACAATTTTAACAGTGCATTCACCTTACATCAGAGATTATATTTAATGATTTATAGCATTTTGATTGATCATAGGAAAATATAATGGTAGATTTGAACACTTTTTTTTAATACTGTTTTCATGGAAACTTCCAAAGTCTACAGTTTTAATTTGAGTCTGGAAAGAAAATTTTAAAATTCCCATCAAAAGAATGGAATTCCCATCTATTTTTCCATAATATTGTAAGTTAAATTTTCACTAGAAATTACACCTGAATGTCCAGTAACTAATTAATATCTAGTCATATTGTCTTCAGATTCAAAACACATTCAGCTGAAGCTGGTTATTTCTTCAGCTGCATGAATATTTATTCAACTACATGAATATCTAAGAATATTTTTCATTTTTATGTTAATTAGATTTTATAATTGATATCCTGCATAAAGCCATATCTTCCACTACTGTGACAGTAAACTGTATCTGTTATTCATTGGGAAAAATCTACTTTGTTATACCTAAAGCACTTACTGGACTGCTTTGTTGTGGAAGCAAGACTTGAATTTTTCACCATCTATTGAAATTAGTCTTTTTAAATACAAGAAAACCTCACTGAAACTCTGAAGAAATTATGCAAACCCTTTTTTTTTCCTATTGTTCTACCTAAAAACTTCCCTGAAAAAAAATCCCTTGATATACCTTGATAGCAATGATCCACTCAAAATACTTTCAATGAAGCATTGAATGACTGCTGTTTTTCTAGTGAGGTTACTGAAGGTACATGAGGAGGAAAAGTTGTATTCCCTCCTTCTCAATATGTTGTCACTCTTCCTTCTTGTCTTGTTCACTTGCATTGTACTCATACAGCTAATTTTCACAAATTCCAGGCAAGAGAACCAGATTGATAAATCCCCACAAAATAGCAGTGTACACCACTTAGTACAGCAGCAAAGACAAATTCATTCTAGAAGGTTTTTTTCAGACAAGCATCCAGCAGGTATTTTCAGACAACACGTTTGACTTTTGCTGACTCTTCCTTTAATGCTTCTTTTCAAGACTGCAGGAAGGATATTTGAGTACATAGAGCACAAGTTCACAAAAAGCAGCTTTCAAGTTGCTTTTAGAGAAAAGAGTACTTCTAATGCAAGTACGAAGAAAAACTTGTTCTTTTTAAGAATGACTATCCTCTGCAGCTTCTGTTAAATCAGTTTAACAAAGAAGATAACACCATGACTAAAATATTTGTACTCCATCATAGTCCCTTTGAATAACAAAAAAAAAAAAAATTCACTAGTTTGTCCATCTTTCCTAATGATACAGAAAGGAAAGAAGCACCTAAACAATGAATACTAATGCAGAAACTCAGACTGTAAAATCAATATATCAGCTCAGTAGAGCTGAGCTTCTTTCTAATGCTGCTGTTCCAGCAGTAGAGTTTACCTTCTGAATTATATATGTATTGACCTAATTACATAAATATTGACTTTGCTTTATATGAAGCTTTTTTCAGTCTCGGTGTAATTACAGTGTCAATATTTGTTGTATGTAATAACACTGAATTTAGACTTGTTAATTTTGATTGATAGTGGCATGCCACAAGTTATTATATGGGATAAGACATTTAGTCTACAAGCATGCATAGCAGATACAAGCAGCTGACAATGCTATCAAATTTCAGTGTGTCTCCAAGACCTGTTTCCAATGTTTTACCAGGCAGAGGAATATAACAGATGATTACATCCTGGTTTCATACAACATACTGTTTTGAGGTGGAGAAATATTTACCCTGGTAAAAAAACAACAACAAAAAAGTACAAATATTCAGCTGGGAACTCAGTAAAAGAGTTCCTTTTTAAAGTTAGCTTTAGAATTTTTCCTTACAATGTTGTAAAGTCTGTTTAAATTGTGCCAAAATGGAAGTTTCATTTAGTAACAACTACATTTTGCTGCATGTCTTCCATGAGTTATACATTATTTTGCAATAATATTGGGACCCAGACACAAGCAATTTCACATTAAATTATTTCCTTTTTTCTTCAAATCCAAGAAAGATGTGAGCAGTGGACTTTTAGGTACTACAGGGACTTGCAAAACTGTTCACTTCAGTCTGCAAATGTTTGTTGAGATATATTTCTACAAGAACAACTTTGTTCAGAGTTGGCAGACCTCAGAACTGCTTTCAACGATGAATAGCCATATAGTACAGTGCATGTTTCTAGATGCAATTATAAAGGAGTTTGAATTTGGCAGTAACATGAGAATTGGAAACCAAACTGTGTCAGTCTGTGTACTGAGTATATTTAAATTTGTTCCAGCTATAATATGTTGCCAGTAGTGACAAGGCATGCATCATACTGTATTTTCTTATTTGTCTCAGCAGGGATGCCAGACAAGACGAACCTCAGTGACGTAAAGCAAATCCATCAGACCAACGATGGCAGCACTTTAGACACAACTGGAGCAGGATGTACAGCAATGGCCGATTATATGACATTTATGCTGATTAGTTTGGTAATACTGTTTCTCACTCTTTGGTAACTGCTTAGTTCTAGCTTGATGTATGTGTCTCATTGTCATCTATTTATCTCCACTCACAAGCCTGGAATAAGGAAACTGGTGAATATAGCAATATTTATGGTGTCTTGTATAAGATCAGCCACTGATCTTAGGCCTGAATACTAAGTTTTTAGTGTAATATTTTATCTGTGTTTTTTTAAACACCTGTATAGTCACACAAAACCATGTTTATTTTTATAATATATTATGTTGGAAATAAATTGTCTATGATAATATTTCTCTTAAAAGCAATTTTTAAAAATTCCACCAAGTCATGGAAAGGGTCCCTGGAGATCATCTAGATCAACGCTGTTCTCAGAGCGGACTCACTTGGAGCAGGATGTCTAAGGCAAAGTTAAGTTGGTATTGGAATGTCTCCAAAGATGGTGACTCTACAGTCTCCCTGGGCTAACTGTTCTAGTGCTTGAGAGCTCCTAGCAGATATTTTATTTCTTACATTTAAATATTATTTGCTGTATTTCAGTTTGCGTCTCTTGCCCATTGTCCCCACTGAGGCCTGTCACGGGGCACCATGGAGAACGGTTTGGCTCCATCTTCTTTACTCCTCTTATTAGATTTTGATAAGAACCCTCTCTGCATCTTCTCTCCTCCAAGCCAAACAGACCCAGCTGTCTCAGCCACTCCATTTATGAGATTTGTTCTCACACCTTAAAAATCTTCATGGCCCTTTGCAGGAATCCATCCACTGTGTCCATGTCTCTCTTGCCATTGTCCTTGGGAGCCCAGACCTAAGCACAGCTCAGTACCTGCATCTCACTAGTGCAGAACAGAGGAGATGGATCACCTCCTTTGACCTGCTGACATTTTTCCCAATTCAGCCCAGAAGGTGGCTGGTTGTCTTTGATGCAAGGGCAGAATGTGGGCTCTTTTTCAGCTTGGTGTTCATTAGGACCACAAGGTCCTTCACTGCAAAGCTGGTTTTCACCCAGCAGGCACCAAGCTGTACCGGCACATGGGGTTATTCCTTTCCAGGAGGAGGATTTGGCATTTCCCTTTCTTGAACTTTCTGAGATTCCTATCAAGCCAACTCTTCAGTCTGGCAGGGTCCCTCTGAATTCAGAATTATTTTTTATCATTCAGAAAGACTATATATTAGATACTGTATATGTGTATGACAGCTGCATTTTATCTAGGGATAACAGAAAGGTTAAGATTCAATGTTGGATTTAGGTATCCTAACCTATATGTCTACATACAGATATTTACATAAGTGCTCAATATCTCTAAGTTGTAGCTGTAGTCATTGGATTCAATTGCTAAAATACCAACAATGAGTGCCAGTTGTGATGCTTAGAAAAACTCACCTGATGTCCACTACTGTTCTGAATGGCCTCAGGTCTTTCTCTGGGCAAGTGACCACAGCCCTTTGTCAACACAGTCAGTGAAGCCCAGTGCATTTTTCAGCTCACATGAAGACAGACACCTAAGAAAGCAACTCAGTTGCTCAAAAACAGGTGACTGATGCTACCTAAGGTTTCTTGGAATATCCAAGACATCCTCATGGGACTGGCATATATGATGCAGGACTTACGAGATGTTCCAGAGGCTTTCTTAAATGGGAGTCATGGGGAGTGGAATCTGGCAGCTAAGTGGGACATCCTTCTTTATCTCAAATAGATCTAGACATTCACATGTGGGTCCATGAATCACAAACCAAACCTCCATCACTATTATTGGTAGCTTAGATACCTAGTTGCAATGGTGACACATGAATGCAAATCTGAATCACAAGAATCCCAGCTTGAGTTCTTATGCTTCATAAAATGAAGCAAGCAAAAGTGTTCCACAGTACTAATGGAACATTATATATTACTGTTACAAAATTTGATTATTCTACCATGACTAATTCCCATGTCATTTTCACCAGAAACTATTTAACAATATTTGGTAGTTATTTCTCCTTTACAGTCTTTTACAAAAGAAAAAAATAGAACTCTTCCTAGACTAAAAAAGTTACTCTTATATGAGACTAATATAAAGAAACATACATAAATATGCTTATTCCCAAATGTATCTGTTAACCATTAACACACACACTATTATATACAGTATAACAAATAGGTAAACAGATATAAAAGTTAGAAAAGCAAGTGAACATTCCTATGAGCAATTCCATGCCCAGAAAAATATCATTAATAGATATGTGTACCAGTCTATACATTTTGCATGACCTGTTTTTTTCCTTTGCAGATTTTATAAATCAATCTTTTAAATTCACTTGTCTTGTTTACTCAGCATACACTTAAATTATGACAGTGGTAATCCAGGGAAAGAAAATGTGATTTCATTCTTTTCCTGTGTTATGTCAACTCACACTAGCAATCAATCCAGTTCAGCAACTTTTTTTTTTGTTTTAACAATGACCAGCTTCAGTGACTTCAATGAAAATGGAATAAAGCTTTGAAAAGGAGACACAGAAATGCAGAAAAAAATTCCCACTATTATTAATTACTTAGAATTTTATTTATATGCTGAAGCACTTTTTTCCATTCCTAACTTTTTTGTGTTGTTCAAGACCTTAAAAAGGCAGGTAGTCAAGAAATAGTAGTTTATTCTGTAGAACCTTGGAAACACAAGCCTCTAGTCTTGTGAAAGCCTCTAGAATTTCTAGTCTGTGCTACTCCTCTTTTTGTTTTTCTTGTCCTGTTTCCATTATCTTCAACACTGTACCTACACAGAATAATTTCTAAGATTCCTTCTGGAGCAGAAAATTAGGTAGCTCCTTCCCAGATACTTATGAACAACCCAGTGGCAATATGAATAACAGTGGCAGATCTGGAGATTTCTCAGTCACTACTCAGCCATGAGACCTCCTTCACCCTCCTGTTCCATCTATCTCTTGACATCACCACACACTCCACATCATTGCTCAGACTCATATATCTGCCAGACCGCATCAAGATTCTTGCATTAAATCTACCATGCTACAAAGAAATATTCCAGTTCCTTAAAGAAGTATATAAAATCATTAAAACAGGTCAGAGCAAGGAGAAGGGAGGCAAGGCTCTTTGGCAATCTGTCCTAATATTACCCACCTTGCAAGGGGGGTACCATTGCATGAAACTGGAAACATGTAGGGTGTTTTATAGCTCCACATTTGGAAGGTGGGATGAAAAAAACCAAAGAAAATTACCAACATTGTTGTGCTGAAGCAAACAATGAACAGAGGACTAGCACTGAGCAGAAACATGCAGAATGTTTTGGAGAAATCAAGATGAGAAAAAGGAAAAAAAAGGTAAATTTGAGATTGTGGCAATGGAGTGCAAAACTACCTTAATCCACATGAAATGGTGGGCAGTACGCAGTATGTATGGGAGTCACTCTGGGTCAATTGCCTGGGCATGCAGAAGATTTTCCCAACATCAGATCATACAGGATGCACAGGACTGCCTCTGAGCTCCCCAGATGACCTCACAATTTACGTGTAGGTCTTGTTTCCTCTGTTGCCTTTCACTTGTTTATATTGGAGCATTTTTAACAGTCTAAATCTTCTCCATATTTCCCAGAACATTTGGTGAATGAGATTTTTGCATTGCTTTGCTTTGTTTTAAATAATCTCTTCATGTATTGTAGCTGTTACTGTCTAAAGCCAGAATGCTTGACTCGAAGTGCACTGTTTCTCAGGGAGACACTCACTCAAAAGCTGATCATACTAAAATTGCAATGGATACCACTATTGGATTTGAGTAACTGGCCTGAGTACATTTTCTTTTTTGATAGCAACCAGAAGGTATGAGAGTTTTGTAAGGAATAATTTCTTAGGGGTCAGTCTGGTTACTTACAATAAAATTCCAGGAAAAGAATAATTCTAAAAAATAAAACATTTCAGAAATCCATATTTTTATTTGGTAAAATTGAGCTATTCTTCTCCTACCCTGAGATCAAGAGAGCCCCTATATGCAGCACACCCCTATTTCTTAGGGAAGTCTGCTGTGTCCCCAGGTACAGCCCTCAGGTCATTATCCATAATTGGTTTTCAGGAAGCCCAAGGTCGATCAAGAAAGATTGAGGTGCCACAGTGTGTCCAGAGAAATGCAAAGGAGTTGGTGAAGGGTCTGGAGTGTCTGAGGGAGCAGGGATTGTTTGGCCTAGAGGAAAGCAGGCTTGGAGGAGACCTTATCACACCACAAATACCAGAAAAGAGGTATAGCAAGGTGGGAGTTGGCCTCTTCTCCCAGGCAAGTGGCAGAATGAGAGGGCACAGCCTCTACTGTGCCAGGGAAAGTTCAGATTGGATACTAGGAGGAATTTCTTCATGGAAACCGTTGTTAAACATTGGAATGGACTGCCCAGGGGGGTGGTGGACTCACTATCCCTGGAGATATTTAAATGACATGTAGATGTGGCACTTAGGGACATGGTTTAGGAGTGGACTTTGCAGTTCTGGGTTAATAGTTGGACTCCAGGATCTTACTGTTCTTCCCCAACCCAATGATTCTATAATTTTTGACTGCCCATTTCTATTTTCTTGAGATGTACCTGTGTTTTCAAATGTACTTGTGTCTCCTGGGAAAATGGTACTGGAGTACTTATTCTCATAACTAATGTCCTAGCAATTTAAATAAACATTTCAAGGTGACAGCCTTTCCTATGTGTAGCTGGTGAAAGAGAACAAAAACACCTGTTTCCTTGAGAAACAAATATCATTGTTCCTTTTATGAGTAATAAAAGATAATGCATAATTACAGCTATGTAAAAGGTTATCTTTGTATTTCTCTCTTTCTATAGATAGATACATACACATATAACTTCTTTATTTCTCTGTACCTGTATGTTTATATGCTAAAAGAATATTCTTGTTCAGATTATAACAGGGTTTAGATTAACCTATTGAAGATTTCAGATAAACCTTTTTATTTCCATGTCAACTTCTCAGGATAATGAATTAAAATATGTGGCTGAAACTATTTTTTTTTAATATTCAGTTTTACTGTGAAATAATTGTGTAAGCTTTAATCTTATTTAGAAAATTATGTTCTTTTCTATGTACTCTGAGTCACAACTGATTATAACAGGAATTAAAATAAAAGTTGTTTCTAACTATATTATACTAAAAAAGCTACTGTGACTCTTGTAAAGCCCAGATTTTCTTTTTGAAAAATCTCAGCAAAATATTAATTAAGTTCTAACTCTTAATTCTTCCTTCCAGTGACACATGAACTAATTTTGCTGGACAAAATTTGTGTATCTGGCAGTTAGAGACTTTATATTTTGGTTTATTTTAGAACTTTTTAACGTGAAATACTAGAGAAAGTATACCTGGTACCCCATGAGGCTCTTTTCCAGTTCACATTGAGAAGGAAGCTCATGCTGAGCTTCTGTGGCTGGGAGGACTCGGTCGATGCATCTCATCACCCCTCACAGTGCAGAGGGCTGTGCTAAGATCACCTGCTGTGCATACCTAATTTAGGTGTCACAACGAAGTCTCTCCAGGTTTGTCAAGCAGTCCAAATCAATTGTTACTCTCTTGAATGCAAGTCACATGGAAGTCTTTCTCTGTGGCGGTTTCTGATTTTCCTGCTCCTCTCAATGTCACTTTCTCTCCCATTTGAGCTGGTACAAGGGTTTACAGGATCACACAGTGAAACTGGTCAGCGTGTTTCTGACTCAAAGGATCTCCTTGATCCAGTTCACCTTGCATCTTCAAAGACAATGCCGCTGGTACAACGGATGGTGTGGCCAAAGTGCTCACAGAATTTTAGCCACACATTTATAGCAGGTGGGCAGAACATTAGGGACAACAACTTGAATAACACAAAACATAACAAAAAGTTGTTTTCACAACTGCATTATCTGCAAGTATAATTCACATCTCAGTATCTAAAGCAGGATATGGCCATTTAAAAAAAATCATAGTAAAGTTGGATTTTATTCATACACATGCCACACATGAAAGTGTATAACAGATCACTTTTGCTGATGGGCAAAAACATACTGCCCAATACATATATCAATGTGCCTTAACATGAGTAATTTCTCTTCTTTGTCGCCCTGTATCTGTCTTTAGGGGATGGGTATTGTAGAGAATGTGCTTTCCTGTTTACTTTCAGTTCATTTTATTTATGTCTATAGCTAACACCTTTATGCTGGCTGTTAAAAACATTGTTTGTGTCTATTAACATCCCTGCTTTTTGGCAGACAGAAGTGATCATGAAACCCATGTCTTTCACCTTTGTATTAAAAAAATCACAGTTTCATCAACTGAAACAAAATACGGAATACCAGACCTTCAAAAAGGTAAAAAGCAGTATCATCCTGAAGCATAGAAGTTGCTTGTCATGTATATCTTTAGTAAGCTGTAACAAATATGGTATTTTTAGCCTCAGAGCAATGACAGACTGGAAATTAGTGCATGGGCCAGCTCCTTCTTTCAGACATATGTGATACTACTGAATTCCATAGATATAACTGTAAACATAGCTTGACTTTGTATTATCTACAAGCAAAATTGAATTGATACACTTAATAAAATAAGATTGTTTTCAGAAAAGCATCACAAAATTACAGGTAATAGCAATTTGCATTTCTCTGCTCTCTACTGGTTATATGTAAACCGTAACAAATAAAAAATTAACACAGAAAATAAAGATTTATATTGTGAACTCTTACCTCTTTGACTCTAAGGAAAATGTATGAAATATGTAACACTAATAAATGTCAGCATTTTAGTAATCTAAATATCGTGGGTAAGAGGGAATTATGTAGCTTTTATCTCTTCTTTATAATTTTATACTCAGCCTTCCACTTTTTGTATGGGTCTTAAAACTGGCAATTTCAGACTGCAGAAGAGGGATTACACTGGGCTGTCAGCATCTGGGGTCCTTCAAAGGGAGGAATTTGACATTGATGTTTTATTCTTTCTCACTTCAGGATTCACTTTGTCATCATTATATTGCTAACATGCTTTTATACCTTCGCTCTTCCTTTATTCATCTGTTGCTCCAGATTACATCTGAATCTAATATATATATAGTGCCATTTACATATGTTAGATGCTACCTCTTGGTTCTCTTTGTTACCCTTAAAACCAGTTTAGTCCTGATTCAGAGCTGCATTTCTTCAAAGACCATGGGTCCCCATTGTTTATAGCTATGGGGTCCCCAGTACTAATCCTGTGCCCTGTCTTATAGTCACAAATATCTCATTCTACATGGAATAACTGCTTGTTACTGTTATCTGTATAAAACTGTGGTTGTCTCATGCAGAGTTAAATGAAAGTAAAACCAATTTGCCATAGTCATTGGGTCAGTCACACAGCCTTTTCTCACAGCCAAACAGAGCAAAACAAAGCCGCAGGCAAGTAAAGAAACATTCAGACAGCAAGTCTGAGGAGTGCCAGTCGGGAGGGCTAGAAAACTCTGTACAAAGCCAATAATGGCCACTTTAGCTACGGCAATGCCATGTTCCAAGGCTACACCGTTCCACCAGGATGTCCTGGGACACCGGCCCCTTTCTGGTGCTGCAGGGAGGTCTCCTCAGCCATGTCCTGCAGGATTCTGCCAGCTCCCAGCAGACACCTGAGGCCATCTAAAAGATAAAAACACCTCAGTGTGGCCAGATGAACTGAGCCCTCAGGTCACCTTGAAAGTGTGATTCCTCTCACCCTGAGAAAGGTATCTAGGATCACATAAGGCTCTTCTGGTAAAGAAGAGATTAGTTCAAGGGTATCTAATATTCAATATGTGGATTTACAAGAGATAAAATTTACTTTTGTCGTGGGATCCAATCCAGTTAAGTCCTTCCAGCTTCTCCTTCTAGAATAAAAGCTTCTAAAGTGTTACCTCTCTTCATTGGCTGCATAGGGAATTTGGATTCTTACCCTAGCAGGACTGATGCTCTGCATCACCTGATACTCAAGCACCGTCTGGATCTACTGCATAGCCTTCTACGGCAGCATGGGCCTAAAACTGTGCAACCTGTGGCCTTGAAATTGAATGAAAATGATTATGGGTGTGTTAATTTCTTTTTAATTTTGGTGAGAAAGCCAGGGAGAGGCACTCTCTATACTTTTCTGGAAAATTACTAGAATTTCAAATCATATTATTTGAGAGTTTATAAACCCATGAACACACTTGCTAATCCAAGCAATAATCAGTTCTGATTGAAATGTAGATATGTAGTAACAAAGAAAATAAACTGTTCTGTATCACAGGATTTACCAAGGAAATGTAAGTGAAATTTGCTTGTATCTAATAAGATTTTACCTTCAGTTTCATCTTAATGTAATGCAAAAGCTTGAAGCCAAATTTGCTGATTGTCACTAAATAAAATCACAGCCAAAAACCCCCAACTAAAGAAAAAATTAAAATAAAAAAGAAATAAAAATAGAGGGATAACATGACATTATTCCAATAATTAAACATCTGTGATGGAAATCCTGACAAATTTCATTCCTGTTTCCTGAGTGGTTTCTGCATTTTAAATGTAATTGTTCCAGGATAAAATCCTGACACTGTCTAGAGAGAAGATAGTAAGATTTCATACTCTCTCTGAACAAATTCTCTCTCTTTGAGCTCTGATGGTGGAGCAGCTTTTTTGTTATTTTCTCTAAAAGCTATTGTTGTTCCCCTAGAATGTATCCTGTCTACTCCCGAGTTGCTACATCTTACAGCCTAGCAATTTGCAGAAACACATCAGTGTCTAAATTGCTGTGGCAAGGACAAACACTCATATCACTGCTGAAAAGACAGAAATCTTCAGGACAGAAGAGCCAAGACTAGTAATAGTTTCTCTAGAGCTAGTGGAAACTCTCCTTTAATGTGAATCAGAGTTCTGAGGGTGGAAACTCTAGCCAAGCACCACTTTCACCTGAAATTAGAAAAGGAAAATTGTGTGATAACTTATATTAAGATATATACACTTGCCTCTATACATAAACAGGTAGCTAAGGATCACCAGCACAATTTTTGGGGTTGTTGTTTTTTTTTAATGAATGGTTTCTTTCCTTTAAGTCATAAGAGGATTTTCAAAGAGTATCTTTCTGTTTTAGAAACAAAAGGCAACACACAACTGATTGAACACTCAGTAAAGAAAGACAATATAAATATTTACTTTTGCATTTTCATCTCTAAAGCAATAGCATACATCATAGGTATCTGAATCAGGAGTCTGTGCTCCAATCTTAAGCAAAAAACATTGCTTATCTGTGCATGAAACATCTGGTTTCAAAGACCATAATTTAACTGAAAAAGATCCAATATTGTCAATATCCATTGTTCTTATTTTTCCCAGTTAAACTTAAACAACAGTGGTCAGAAGCAGCAAAACATGCAAAACATGTTGCCCTAAATGTTTTTTAAATCCCTGCACAAATATGAACTCTATCAGTTCTCTGGCAATACAGATGAAAGCACAGATGTATAACCACTACCTAGTACACGTATAGTTTATCCCCACAACTGCATAACCATTTTGTTCTCTGTCACATTATACCCCATTGCTCTTTTTGCATTCTAATTTTATTTACTATTCTATATAATTGTCAATTTCAGCATTTTTTTTAAATCCGAAAGTAGAATTGCAGAGCAGATCTGTTCCTTTGTGAGTTTGTTCATGGCCTACTGAAGGGGTATCCCAATGTTATTCAGGCTTGTAGAATCTACTTCAAAAATTTATGCTTAAAAAATTATTACAGTGAGGGAAAGCCAATCAAGACATGAGGAACAGGATGTTATAGCTGCTATACAAAATTTAACCTTTGCTTCCAGACAGATACTTTATTTAACATCAGTTGGTAATTTTAATTGACTTCAGAGGAGAAAGTGGAAGAATCATCTGAATTCATAGAACTGAACTTATTAATCAGATTTTCTGATGAGGCAAATGGGAAAAATCATAAAACCCCAAACCCAAACATCCTGTTCTTCAGATAGACCTGGGTTTTTTTTGGGGGGGGACTGTGTGATGATCAAGTGATTTGGATTGCCTCAGCTAGTGGGGAACTACATTTCATGAATCAGAGGTCCCTCCCAGTCACAACTGCTTTCTAAATCCATGATCCAGCACCTAGCTTGCAATTTCTGATTCTTCTACAGTGACTGTCACAGGATATTGCTCAAAATTGCTTATAAAACCCATAGTTAAATAGGTATCAAACCCTTGAGGATAAGTCAAGTAAGGCTGAGGAATTTCAAATAGTTCAAATACTATTTAGTCTCAGAAGGAAAGTAACATTTATACATCTATTGCTAAGTGGGTGCATAGATTACACTCCCCATTTATCCATCATACATGTTTTTGCAGGCAATAATGTTTGGCATTTCTGTTTCCATATGCTATCTTCTTCATCACAGTCATCTTTTCCACTTTCACTATATTTTCATTTATTAGCGTGATAACACATATCTTATCACAGACCCTAGCCTCTCTTCTATCAGAGACCCTAGAAAAGAAGGACAAATTTAATTCTGTGATAGGCCAACCTTTGCCAGGGAATGTAGCCACAGGAGCCAAGGAACTGCTAAGGTAGTTATGAGATACTTCAACTTTAGCACAATTTTAGGCAAATAAGGAGCACAACCATTTGCTTTATTTGATAGCTTTTTGCTGGACTGCATTGAAGAACACTGCAGGTTTAGGCACCCTGTGATTAGTACATTATCTGATTGGCAGTTTCAGCAAAGAGGCTGAGATTTGAAGAAGCTGAAGTTGAACTGCACCAACCTCCATCACTGATTGTTCAAAAATGGAGTTGAAGACTCTTTGACAGGGTAATGTCAGGAAGCCTGAAGTGCTGTTGTGGGTGGTGTTTGTTCAGTGTCTAGATAAAAGCAATTAGATTCCTGCACTTTTGTTTTGATCCAAATAGAAGAGATGCCTCTGCATAAGCTAAGGTGCAAACAAGACCATATGCCAAAGTCAACAGTACAGATTTTATTTAACAGTAAATGTGAGATAGAGAGATAGAAAGAAATAGGAAGGGGGTGGCAGAGAGGGGTAGAGAGAGAGAGATCAAGCAAAGATATCACCACTGCAAGCAGTGTTCTGCTGGTCCCTGAGTCATTATTCTGGAAGTACCACATCTATGCAGCCCAAGTCCTGGGTATCCATGGGGCACAGACGCCATTCCCATAACTTGAGATGGCATGTGCATAAGCACTTACTTCCTTTCCCAACACCTTGCCACGGTGGGAATTTTTTGTCCAGACATTAACCAAACTTTTAACTCCACTAGACCTGGAATTAGCTTTCCTGCTGTGTTTTATGTGCTTATCTCAATTTCCATTCTGGTTGGTTATATTATGGGGACAGTGTTTTGAGACATGCAACTGCATTCTTTAGGTCCTCACAAGTGTCAGTCTGACACATTTCGGAAAAAATGGCTTGTAGAAAAGACCCATAAAGCTATCAAATGCTAAGGCAAAATTAAATTTACATTTCATGAAGGTTAGTAATTATCATTTCTCAAACATTGCTCAATGGTTTAAACAAAATGCTCTTGAGGATTTGTGATCTATGGCATGTTGTATTGAAATGGCTTTGCATCAAAGCCTGACACTGGCTTTTCACCAAATTATATCTTTGCTATATGATCTATGTGCATGAAGAGTCTCTCAGATTGTGAGGTTAAAAACAAAACTCTTGCCTGCAGACCTATCTCTGCCCTTTATTTCTCAGCCCTTCAGGCTGTATCTCATTTATTCAGAAGGCTTCAAAACAGTGAGTCTCTGAATGGAATTGAATTTGTCAAATTCAAATATCCCTTTTAATGTTGTCCTACCCTTTATGACACAGTAAGTACATTGTGAGATTTTATATTCCCTTTTTCATAACAAGACTCAATTTGAAAAAGAAATTCCACAGCACAGTGTAAGCAATAGCCAGTTTCTTGTGCTGACAACTTCTAGTGGATAAAAACTCCTGTAAGGCTCCCTCTTATCACCTCTAAGAGAAGCAGCTATCTTCATTCGTTGATGCCATACAGGCACATGGCCCAGGTTTAGATGATGAAAAGAATAATTTATGAAATTACTCCAATCCAGCATCCAGAAGGCCACAAAGAATATTATAGCAATATTTTTTTTCCACAGATTGAAAATGATTGCATCCATAATTCACGATGCATTGTATAGAATCCTATTAATTTCAAGATGTATGAAGTTGCTAAAATATTATGTGTGGGGTCTGGGATTTTACTGAACTGATTAAGTCTTTAAACATATATATGTAGCACTTGATGGTTCCTCCCATGAAAAGATTGAAGTTATTTATTGTGTGTCTCTGGTGGAGATTATATTTGATCATTAACACTGTGTGCATTTAGTCAGTACTCTGGATTTGTGACATACATCCTGACTTGTTTTATATTTCATGTTTTAATTAAAATTGTGAAAGCATGCTAAGGTACCTCTCTACCTTCGAATGTCAATTTACATTTACATTAAGGCATTGTGAATGAGTGAACATTTTAGGATATCAGAATATTCCCCTACTCCCAGCTACAAATAAAAGGTTTTGAGAAATAAAAATAAGCTTTAAGAATCTTTATCCATTACTTCTTTTAGAAATAACTTGGAATAACAGGATAAATGTAAAACATTTCTGGCTTCCAGACCTATGCACTCTAGATCATACTGCACTAAGTCTCTCTGGGTAATATAAAACTGGATTTCCTCCAATGCAGGAGATGCAGCCCAACTCACTCTCAGTCTGTCTCTTCTATCAGCAAACTTTCAAAGGCATATGACTTTTCATTGGCATGCCTGAAAAATGCATGAATGAGAATGTCCACAGTTCCAAAAAAGAAATGTCATCTTAAATTATAGTGGTTTCTTCTCAAAGAGGAAGTAATAACTTAGCTAACAATGAAGTTAAGGAGACTGTTAATTTTGAGTTATTCACTGGATAAAGAATTTGAGTTATTGAATAAAGACTTTTACATGTAATGGCAAAGCATGACTTATTGAATAGACTTTGGCATGGCAGTAATGACCTGGTAAGAGCACTTTGGATTGGTTATTATACAAGGCCATGACTGGAACAGGAAAAGAAAAAACTTTCTTGGAGAACAGAAAGTATCATAACCTGGCCTTCCAGCTTCCAACAATTAGCTTTCCTACAAACCCAATTTGACAAGAGCACACATAAATTCAGCTTTCTGCTACTAACTGTAAACCTCAAAAAAACCCCAAAGTAATTTCCAAAGGATATTAATGGAGATGGTCTGGATCCTAAAGGAAAGGTTGGTGCATTTTAGTTCTTTGCTAATGAAATTAATGAACAAAGCCATAATGTTTAATGGATTAAATATTACATTAGCAGTCCATTTCCAAAGGATTGATGAGTTCCTTGCTTGTTTCAGACACTATTTAAAACTGACAAGTGAGATTGGCTAACAATTTGAAAATCTGAATATCTCTGATTTTATTTTCCAAAATGTAATATAGAAAGAACCAAATCCACCACAACAAAAAAAAAAGCAAACCAGAAATAATAAAAGGTTTTTGCTCATAAAGTTCTGCTTGAAGCAAGTCTACATAGTAATGCTGCCCAAGGATATGATTCAGTATCACAGATGCCTTATATTAAGGCTAATGAGCCTGTTGCCAGTACTGAAAACACTATTTGCCAGTGGCAAAACTAACAGTAATTCTGTATTACTGCTAATTTACCAGTTATTTTTCTTCATTCAATAGCTCATAAATTCCAACAGTGTTGCTCCTAGGGAAATAGCAATTGCTATGAAAAAAGCATGTAAAAATGTCATAACTCTAAGTGCTTTTGTGACAGGATTATTAATATTTCCAATTCACATTTATCATTTAAGATATGAAAGTTGAACTTTTCCAAAATATTGAGTCGAGGAAATCTGTTTGCTTGGATATAGAAATGAAGAATAAAGAAGACTAGATGGCAATCCAAAACTGCTGTATTATCTTGAAGTGATTTCTAATTTCATTCCTTGAGAGAAGGAAGAAGAGCTAATGGCTTGCCAACTTGTAAACCCAAATGTTTTCCTGAAAACACCACTATATAAATATCTTCTAATAATGCTCAAAGGGTAAATAAAACATTTTTTCCATGGGACAAAATTTTGACAACTATTACTACCTTTATTGAAGGATAAGCTCTCTTAAGAAAAGAATATAAAAGTTAGTGGTAGGAAGTTTTTTTATATCAAATAATTGTTTTACTAGGACAGAGTAGAAATGAGCAAAGGGAGTTATTTGCATTACCCTGTGTTGTATCTCCAAAAAGCTTTCTCTGTTAAACAGTCAAGATCAGCTTGGATAACAAACATAAGGTGAATTTAATGATACCTACTAAGCAATAGATTTTTTATTGGAACAGCTTGTTTTAAGTCTAAATTTAGAGACCCATCTCTGCCAAAAAGTACAGTTGATAATGTGTTTTCTTCCTTGCCATAAAAAATTTCTCATGTCTCCAGGGAAATTTTTTTATGACGTGTATTAACAGCGGTCAACAAATGAGAGAGGAGGAAGAGCAGGAAGGAGAAGGGTGGGAAGGAGAGCATAGAAGGGAGGGAGAGAAGGAAAGAGGAAAACTGAGAGACTGGATGGAGGAGGGAATGAAACAGGGAAAGGGAGAGATGAGTGAAATGAAGAGAGGACATGAGGCAAGGCAAGAAAATGAAAGGAAATGAAAGAGGACGGAGGGGAGGGGAGGGGAGGGGAGGGGAGGGGACGGGACGGGACGGGACGGGACGGGACGGGACGGGACGGGACGA
Source organism: Entomyzon cyanotis (assembly GCA_024500445.1). NCBI lineage: Eukaryota > Metazoa > Chordata > Aves > Passeriformes > Meliphagidae > Entomyzon > Entomyzon cyanotis. The sequence continues at coordinate 41,630,455 of JAKEPQ010001016.1, read as the reverse complement.
GAGGAGACGAGACGAGAGGAGACGAGACGAGACGAGAGTTCTCTATATATCTATTTCAGAATATTATTCGTATAAACATCCCACTCTGGATTTTGCTAAGATTTTACCTTGATTTTATTGTGAACAATAAATTCTGTTGGTTGATAGTGCATTTCACAGAATCACAGAGTCATCAAGTTTGGAAGAGACCTTCAAGATCATCTGGTCCAACATCAACCTGAAACCACCATAATCAGCCCTAAACCATACGCCCAAGTGCCACATCCAGGTGCCTTTTGAACACTTCCAGAAACTGTGACTCCATTACCTCCCCAGGCAATTTATTCCAATGCCTAACACTCTTTCAGTGATTTTTTTTTTTTCTGATAACTTATCTGAACCTCCCTTGGTGCAGATTAAGCCATTTCCTCTTGTCCTTTTACTTAAGACATGACAGAGTAGACCAATGCCCACTTGATCAAAATAATTGTTCTCTTGATTTGAAAGCTAGTGACATTTTATAGACAACAGTGACTTTCGTTTTCTTTACATATTTGCACTGTTAAACCTCCATTTTCCTTTTTCTGCTGCCTTCAGAGGCAGGATAAGCTTCTTAATAAGAATATGCTGGCACCTTTTAAGTATTTCGCTTTAGTATCTACAGTGACTGGGTAATGTTGCAAGATGTCAGGTAACATGGCACTGAAAGAACATATTGCAATAAAAAAGACATTTAAATAATACAAAATAAGGTCTAACAGCTTTTGCAGAGAGGGTAAGTCTATATTTAACATTTTGAGGATGAATTCAGCATATGTATGATAGTTCATAATCCAAAATCCTGTAAAAAGCAACCACAAAATTCTGTAGCTCCCTAATGAAAGGGAAGCACAAAATTCTGACAGAAAAAGCTGCAATAAAAACATTTATCCTTGGATGATAGGTAAACCCTCCCCCCCTATATTCTCTTATTTTCAGTTAAAATGAAAATTTCTATTGAGTTGCCCAACACATTAAGCAATGTGTATTTGCCTATTTTGTGTTTACTTGAATAAAGGCTTTTAAAACCTTCGTAAATCCTTTTGCTTGTATTCCCTGCATGGAATATCTTGATACAAGCAAGCTGTGTTAGATAGCATGGTGAACCCTATAAATGTGCTCCATTTTGTGTAACAAAGATGTCTAGAGGTGCCTCTAAACAGCAGGCTAAATGGAGATCACTGACAGCCTACTGGGTCAAAATGGACTACCTGGAAATACATCACAAGTGACATTGGTGAAAAATACTGCTGAAAGCATTTCTTTCTCTAGGGTGGCATCAATTTTTCCACTGCTCAGTACACTTCAGTACATTCATCCACAGATCTGTGCTTCTTGGAAGAGCCAAGTGACCATATGGCACATTAAAGATTTCCCAAATAAATCTACCTAAGGATACCTTTCTGTCAAGTTGTTTGTTTGTTTCTTTGTTTGTTTGCTTTATAATGCAGTTTCCTGGTTTTGAAAACATCTAGGTCTAAAAATGAGGACGGTGTACATTTTGCAGAAAGATTCTAAATCACTATTATCTGTATCATTTACTTTCAATCTTAAGCTATTTTTCTGTTTACTCTATTTTTCTGCTGATACATATCTGTCTTTATGAGATCTTGAACGAATGAAATTTAAAACACTATGTGGTGTTTGAAAACAATGAAGGTATGTAGTGTTTGTGGACTTTTTTTTGTTTTAAATATTTTCTCTTTCAAGTGTTGTTTAGAAGGAAAATTTACGTTCTGATTGTAAAGACAGAAGTTAGAAGAAAGCAGTAAAATAAAACTAAATGGATTATTAGACAGCATATACACTTCCTTCCATCAAAACAAAACAGATATCACACTTAGGACTTCCAGGACAGCTGCCCTTTCATATAATATCTGAAAAATATATCTTTAGTATGACTTCCAATTTGTCAAATATTCAAGTGATGTGCATACACCCACTTCATAAAACCTAAACACTATCTAGTCTGTCATATACTGTCTATCTTATATGTAAAAACTATAGTTTAACACCTTTGTCACTATAAGTAAACCTGTATTTCTTTAGGATTTAAGAAAATAAATGCTATCAGTATAATATGCAAAATTAACATCATGTGATTTTATTTTTTAATAGAAGACACAAATCAAGCAAAGTCAATCAAATACAATTGATTTTCAAATAATAATGAGACACAGGGGTGTCAGGTGGTAAGAGTTCATGGATCTGGTACAAACACTTTTATGTCTTCATTTTCATAGATTCCTTCCCCTACACTGGTTCTGAATGCCTCTGTTACACTGTAAAAGGAGATGTCTTTTCTCTGCCTTTCCTTTTATTCACTTATCAGAGTATACCAAGATATGTATTACTGCAGATATGCCTCGATTTCTGATATACAAACATAAAGAAACAGATGTTTTTCCTTTTGTTCCTTTTTCTCTGTAAAGCTTCCTTAACAAAAGATTTCAAGTTGTGTCACATTATCTTTGGTGCTTGTCTCTATTTGCAGCCAAAAGAACAAGAACCAGTTGTTCTTGGAAACTATCCACCCATCATACATGTGCTCCCTTATGTAGTTACTCCTCAACAAAGCATAACACAATTTTTTTGTTGTTGGCTATCTTGTTCAATGCACCAACTTCTGGCATTTGCTTTGATTTGCTTTGCAGTTTTATTTCAGTTTTACCATTTACCTCATTTGCTCTTTTTTCCCTTCCCTATTTTTTCAACATGGTAGAGTGTGACCTACTCTCTTCCTGTCCCCACTTGCAGTGAGGCTCCCTGAGCACCTCAAGTCCATGTGGGACAGTGTCATGCTGAAAGTGCCAACCTCCTCCATGTCTGTAATGGCACATTCTCTCTGCCTCCTGCATTTTGCCTACGCAAGCAGTGAGGAAGATCAATTTGTTGATCCCCTGGAAATTCAACCAGCTAAAAATCAGCATTTGGTTTTGGTCTCCGTGCCACTTTCTCTGGCAGCAAGTGCTTGCAGGAGCAGCACTTCAGAGCTAGAAATGCACAGTATCCCCATCTAAGAGTGGGGTAAGTTGTACCTTGAAAAATTAGGTTAATGAGTACATTCACAGATCTTAGAAGACATGAAATTGGACTCTCGTGGCTTGTAGATGTAGGAATGCTTCAGTGATCAGTCATTCTAAATACTTCATTGTCAAGTCAGAGTGAACACCTCAGCCATCACCACAGCCTGTTCAGTCAACCAGTGCCCACAGTGCACTTACCATCTCTGGCTTTGGAAGAGATAAAAGCAAACCTACACAAACATGTACACTGACAGCTCTACAGGATGCTGGGATTTCTGATATATCTTTACCTTCACCTAAAAGGCAGCTTCTTGCACAAGGTGTGGAATTTGAGGTCTTCAAGTATATTACATAGGGATATTAGCTACTCAACAAAATTTTCTGTCTTAAATGTCTGGCCTTATAGAAAACTTTTAAATCCCTATTTGAATATGTCACACCAAGAATCAAGAACTTGGTGTCATCTATAATTTGCTTCATTTTTCATTCATCATATCAGTCCCTTAGTAGAATGAGGTACAATTTTCTTTTAGAGCTCCTTCAAAACCAGAGGGAGAAAAATGCATCACACCTAAATCTTTCAATGGTATAGATATTTTCTGTCTTAAGAACTGTGATCCTTCCATCAGCATCTATCTTTGGAATTCTGACATGCTGGCAGTAAAATTATCTTCTGTTTTGTCATTTGGAACTCGTTTTTTATCTTTCTGCAATATGGTCACTGACTACCCTAATTTAATTTCACATTCACCCTTTTTGAAGCACTCTGTGTATCTCTCATTTTTATTTTTCTGTTAACAGCAGAGAATCTTTGTCCTGACACAATCCACCATGCATGTTCTATTAAATAACATTCTGTGTTGCAAGAGCAAGCTGATAATAATCTGCTATGTGACCTTCTCCTTTGTCAAATTGCTCCCTCAACCCCTCTGACACAGTGAGAACTGTTCTCCCTGCTAAGTGTATTGTTACGGGCTTCCATTGTCCATTACCTGCACTCATTGCAATGAATGTACCTTAATGCTCTATACAGCAGTACTATAGCGAACACATTTTTTGCATTTCTCAGCTTTCTCCATGGTCACTGAAATCAGTATTTCTTTTTTTTTTTTTTTTTTTGCCTCTTCAGGGATTTCAGTGCTTCAATGAGGTTTGAATTAGGACTCTATGTCAACTTTCCATGAATAGCGACTTTGTCTTTGGAATATGACATTTGCACTCCATGTTCTATTAGACATTGGACATGTCACCAGTGTGGTAGAGTAGGTCATCTCAGCACAGGAGAAAGAAAGGAAAGGGAACAACTCTCTCCATATTTTGAGTTAAAGCCTGTTAAAGAAACGGATGTACTTACAGGAGGTTTGTAAAGGTCTTTGAATAAAAAAAAGGGCTGCATGGTTAGTAAACATGATCCCTGGAAAACTTTAACACCACATAGGTTAACAGCATTTTAGGAGAAAACAGTTCTGTAAAATGTAAGCATCTTCTCAGTATACCAGTCTGGTACCGCTGAGTCTCTTCAGCTGTTCATTAAGTAGTGTTGTTATTTTAAGTGTTGGTACTGATGTCATCACTCTAAGTGCTCTTGTTTCATTATGAAAAAGAGAGGTGTTCATCAGGAAAAGGCTGAAAGCAGAAAAAAACAGGAAAGGGAAAAAATATCTAATACAAAATGTTAATAAATAATAACTAAATAATTACTTAAATGAGTGATGTAATCATTGTGGTTTTAGCTGCAACAACTCCTGCTTACATCATCTAGAATTGTCTACAAAATATGGGATTGTGCCATGTATCAATTCCCAACACATACAATCAATTTTTAATACTTATAAATGCTTTAAAGTGCATTTTGGGGAAAGGTGAATTTTATATTATGTGTTTTCATACATATATTTTAATAAGACATTTGGTAAACCTTCCTTCCTTAAAAGTTTTCTAACTAGAATGAGTGATTTTGTTTGGTGTTTTGTCAGAATACAATTTAAAGTAAGCCCCAAAGTGAACTCTATTTAACTTCAGAGCAATTTAAGACTGGGCTTATGTATTGAGTCAATATTATAAGACAGTTTCTTCCTCCTTTACAAAAGCTATCATTTATTTAAATTGAGTGTAAAGTAAAACTCATTGTACCATGTGTGCCTATAAGCAATCTCTAGTGAATATATGATTCTTTCTTCAAATCACTGTGTTTTCCTTGTACGTTTTATTTTGCACTCTTTTGGAACATTATAGTGGAAAAATTTTCCTGGAGAGAGACCTAGTTAATGTTTTATGAGACAGACAACTTCCAGAATTCCTTTTGAGCTTTGCAAAATTGAACATGGGAAAACAAAGTTGTCAGGTGTAAGAGCAGTGGAGCATTTTCTCCAGTCTGGTTTGGAGGATGAAATCACATGATGCTGTTCTGGGAAAACTGATTTTAGTCACTGTGAAGTGCATCATTATTATTCAGTCTGATTGATCAAGTTAAGTATATTCACTTCATTTAGATCAAATAAAGTCACAACCAAATTATTCTGTACACAGTTAGGTGCATGCCATCTATCTAATATAAACCAATCAAATACATTTTTCCATTTTGTTACAAGAAGAATGTAGACTGGTTGCCACAACTGAGAAGTAGTAAGTGAATGATAAATAACTCAATGACTTTCAGGCTGTATGTGCAGGAAAAAATTAAGTAATAGGAGAAAAAAAGACAACTCCTAAATCTTGCAAGTTACATGGAAAAAAGGAGGCATTTAATATAATTTTATTTGAAATATTGCTATTATCAGGTAAATTAAACCTGCCTTTTGCCAAATGGCTCATCAAGTTTCAAAAGTAGATGGAATATTTTGATATTATCAGAATGGCTAGTTGAGAAATAGTACAATTGGGCTATTTGGAAACAACCCCCATTCCATTATTTTATTAGACAACTTTCAAAGAGACTTCATATGTTGTATGATTTGGCTTTGGATATGAAGAGAAAATTTCTGGGCTCCTGAAGTGCTGAACTGAAAGACAAGCTTGACAGAGTTCAAGAAGTGTTTGGACAATGCTCTCTGGCACATGGTATAATTCTTGAGGATGGTGTTTTGCGGGGCAGGAGTCGGACTTCATGAGCCTTGAGGATCCCTTCCAACTCAGCATATTCCGTGATTCCATGATTCTGTGGTTATAACAGCTGAGAGGAAGTGCCAAGCATGGTGAAACCACTGTAGGTATTTATCCACAGTGATGGCATAAACATCTTTGTAAAAATGAGTTTCCTAGCCCATTTCAATAATTTTATAGAAATAAAATATAGCCAATAAGGGATTAAGATGCAGCAATGAACTTGATATGATTGGAAGAGTAATTCAGGAAGTGTGAGATTACTCTTTCTCCCAAACTTTAACCTTACTCCACACCCTCTGTCATATCTACTACGGAAGTCAAGCCATGGTGAGGTTAGGTGTGTAACATTTATGTGTACAGAATAAGACCAGATCCAGAAAACAGCTGATTCTCATGGAGTATCCTGGTCTTGGCCCCAAGATTAATATACATTTTATAGCAAACAGTCACTCAATACGGTAGAGCATTGAGAAAGCTCAGAAATTTCTGCATGTTGAACCTCATAGGAACATTTTACCAAATAACGTCAAGATCTACTACCTGAACATGAGGATTTGGGGATTTTCAGTGAAATTTTGGATCAGAACTTAGGCATTGAATTCCACTTCTAATTCCCCATATTTCAGCATGCTTCATTTTAAGCATCTATGTGATTGAAAAGTCTCCCTGTATGATCCAGCAGTTGAGCTTATGCCTCGCTGTAGAAGACAAAATTGTGACACATGGAGAGCTTAAACTTTAAGCATTTGTATCTTCCTGTGTTCTTGGTTTTGTAACTTCAGCATGCTTTTAACACAAACGTGAAAAATTTAATAAGGTAGGTTTGAGTGATAAATAAAATTGCTAGACTTAAAAAAAAACCCCAACCCCAAAAAAGAAGCAAAAAGTTAAATAATTACATGAACTAAATTTCAAGGGGGATTTATTTGATAATCCCATTTTATAAATAAAGGATGGGTCTCTTTTATCTGTCCAGCATATTATCAATTCTCTTATTAGACAGGAATATAAGACAGGGATGTTATAGTCCCCAGCTATTGCCAGCAATTTGCTAACATGGTGGTTCAAAAGGAAGCCTCCTAAATGGATTATTTCTTCACAAAGATTAGGGATAGAGTACTCAGTGAGGCAGAGAGATACAGTGAATGCTGAGGATGTTGAAAATAAGGAAAGGATTTAAACCTTATAAGGGGTCTTACAGTGAAAATGCCTGGGAGATTTCTGACAATAGTTATAATTATAGATTAAATTAGTAATATTAATAACACTGTTACATGCATTTATGGACGCATGTAGGAATAAATATACACTTTATTATGGATATTTAAGGCAAAGAGAGCTTCTTTGTGCTTCCCTGTTTGGTCTGGAATATTCAGGAAATAGTTCTCCTATTTCCACTGTGAGGAAGATGATGTGAGTTTGACAGGGAATCAAACTCACAGGAACCAGCCTTATAAATGCTGGAAGGTGTAGCTGGTACAATGTTTAGAGAAAGTTAAATAGTTCAGAAAAGTACAACCTCATATATTCTTACCCAAAACATGGGGAAATTGGGAAGAACAATGCTTGATACTTTATACCAACCAGACAGCAAAGGAAAAAATCTATAAATAAAAAGCCTACTTGAACAACTAGTTCATGATTAGTCTAGATAAGTCAAGAATAACTGGATGGCTGATTTTATTTAGTTGTGTGTCCTGGTGTCAGTATGGATAGAGTTAATTTTCATCCCAGTAACTTGTACAGTGGTGGGTTTATTAGGATGAGAGCAATAATACACTGATGTTTTAGTTGTTGCTCAGTAGAGCTTACTCTAAGTCAAGGACTCTTCAGCTTATTATACTGCCCTGCTAGTGAGGAGGCTGCTGGGCACCAGAAGCTGGGAGGAGACAGAGCCAGGACAGCTGGCCCCAATGGGCAAAAGGAATATTCCCTAGGATATGACAGCATATAAACTAGGGGGAATGTTGGCCAGAAGCTGCTGCTCAGGGTCAGGATGGGCACTGGTCAGCAGGGAGTGAGCAAATGTGTTGTTCATCACTTCTTTTGTATATTCCAATTCTTTTGTTGTTGTTGCCAGTTGGAGTAATTGTAGTAGTAGTAGTTATTTTCTGTCCTATTAAACTGTTTTTATCTCAACCCAGAAATCTTACTTTTTTTTCTGGTTCTCTCCCTATCCCAACTTGATGCAAGCATGTAAGAAAACAGGGGTGTGGTGTTTAGCTGCCTGCTATGTTAAATCAAGACTTTGGGATATAGATGTTACTTTCACCCAACATGGACAACTGGCTATTATCACTAATTACGTGATCCTGAAGCATAATTAATTTTTTTAATCTAAAAAATTTAGAAGTCCTTTAGTATATGTCATCTCTCATCCCATGCAATTTTCCTTAAAATAAAAATTAAACAAACAAACAAACAAAAAATCACAACCAACTCCCCCCCCAAAAAAAATCCACAAAATCATTTGTATAACCTATGCAAAAAAAAACCCCAAAATAAGTAGTTCTGCAAAATCTGATCAATGATAGACATGGTATATGACAGATATTGTTTAAAGATTGACAGTCTTTCTATATTTAATATTTCACTTAATCAAGATGAATACATAAATGACTTTTTGAATTATTTAAATTTTCTTGATTTTTTTGCATGACATGACAATTGTTAGATATAGAGCTCCTATTAAAGGACTTTTTCATCGGGTTTATCATTCTGAACTTGCTGCAGCAACTGCTAGCACTACCAGTGAACAGCAAAATTGAGAACTATACAGCTGATAGGTTTTAGCCTTTATCAGCCTCATGCTAATTTAATGCAACACAGAATATTATTTGCATTACTTCAAAAGTAAAAAGAATTTCCCTATGGGATTACATCACTATTAGACATTTCTTACGCTATTATGTGTGAGTCAACACAGCATTCAAAACAGGGATTGTACAAACTTCATTTGTGATAATAAACTTAATGAGCAGCACTGAGAAATGTCTGAAGAACTGAATTATGATGACATAGTATTTGCCAAATAAAGCTTTGTATTTTTTTGTATGTTGTTTCATTAAAGACACACCAGCTCTTTTGGCATGAAATTGAAAATGAGACTACCAATGTGCATTTTAAACATCTGTCATGGAAGGCAATCAGTAGAAGGAAAACAATCTCTAAAAGAGATATAAGATGCAAAATTAGAACACTCAAACTTGTTTCGTATGCAAGGAGATGGTTATAGTGTTTTGTGATGTTTCCTGTTGCCATCAGTAAAATTCCTCAGTTTTACTGGGCATCATTATCAAGGAAAGGGAAGAATAAAATAAATACAGATTTATTTCATTAAGAGAAGTAATTATAATAGCCCAACCTATTTAGTACCAGAAAGAATGGGTGAAAATGATGGTACACCAACCAAAGTGAATGGCACCTATCTTGGTTATTATAGAAACAACCCCAGCAACAACCAAAGAAAAAGTCTTATAAAGCTTTATATGTACAGACTGGATTTTGCCTGGTACCTCATAATTGCTATGGATCCAGCCCTGATAGGGATCCTCTCGCACTGAAACCATCTAAAGTTGAAAATGTAAAAATATTTTTGGTTTTATTTTTCATAGAATGTAACATACTTTAAAAGAAGAAAAATCAATTTAATGTTTGATTTGCCATAGTTTTTTTCTTTTTTTGCTTATTGTGTCTGCCAGTCTTCTTTCTTTCATTTATTATTTTATTTAGATACCTATAACCACAATCTCATTGTCCTCATCCTTTTGTTCCCATTTCTGTCAGTCTGTTTTCTACACACATAAGCACATCATCACCTATTTACCCTGAAAGAAATAACCAGCATGGTGGGCCTTGGGCATGTCAATAATTCATATTGCCCAGCAAAAAGGATTTGATAAATATTTGTGATCTCTGTAAATCATCTTGAAAACTGATTATATCTTGGATGATAGAAATCAGAATGACCTATGAAACTGCATTTGGGGACAGAAAGGTGAAAAGAGAGTTTTCCTAGTGTGAAGGACAAAACCATATTTTTTAATTTCTTTTGTAGAAATACTCATGCAACTTCCCCTGGTACAGCTTTTTTCCAATCACTTCCCGTGACCAATATTATATTATTTCTAAAATATATTATCCAGTTAAAAAAACCTCCCAGTCAAAGAAAACAAACAAACAAACAAAATCCAACAAAACCATAATATGGTGAATAATTTCAGACTGCATTGTTCACCTGTGATTTTGATTCTGGATGTGTACATCTTCATTTTTCTTGTTATGTTAGCTTTGCTCAACAGAACTTTGACAATGCTGTATGTGAAGAATCAGTCTCCTGTTCAATACAGTATGCTTCTGAAAACTACTTATTTGTTTTCTTTCATTTATTTAATCCATTAGCTAATTTGCTTAACACAAATTGGTCAGTGTCACGTAAAATATGCTGAAGACAAAGAATTCTTGAGTGGAATAACACAAGGTAGTCCTTTTCTACTGAAACAGCAGAAGGTTATAACAGATATCCAACAGTGAAAACTCTAAAGAAACAGTTGTGAGTTAATGAGGCTGTGATCTGTGTGCTCTATAATGATCTTCTACAAAAAATTATGTGTTATAAAGTAACAATCACAATTGACTGTATTTAGGGTAATCACAAAAGAAAGGCTAAAAGCTAAACAGTATCATGGAGTATTTTTTAAAATTTGCTTCTCTGATTCAAGGTTGAGATTATTTGGCACATGACTTGTTATTTGTATCTTAATTACCTCTGCCCAATTTACACTAATAAAGGCTTTGATCTACAAACTTCACATTTAGTTCATCACCAAATTCCACCTCTGTCAAGGAAATAAAGGCTGTATCTACACTACTGCTCAAGACAGCTTTTCTGTGTTTCCTGTGTCTTGATGAACACCCAAGGAATACCCCAGCCACATACTAGGACAAATTATCAGTGTGTAAAAGCCCTCTCCTGTACTCTCAGTTACACAAAAAGGGACCTCTGGAACACAGGAGCCGTCATCTGTTCAAGAAGTACAGGCCTGCCTGTCTAGGATACAAGGCTTAGGAATGCACCAACAGTAAAGCTAGTGACAGACACAGGAAGCTAAGGACAAGGACCACTGCTGAAAAAAAGTCAGAGCTTTCTTATTTTTCTGCACGCACACTTTGATTTCTGTGGTATTTCTGCAGTGCAGACTTCCCTAGTGAAGGTCTCCCATATGCTTGAAAGTGGAATATATTCAGATGATTCTTATTAAGTAAGAAAACATTTCAAAGAGGACACGCTGTATCAATGTCATACCTATATCCCTAATTTTGCTGTAATAAGATTACTTGAAAAATAATCGTGTCCAGGCCCAAATTTGTCCTATTCAATGAAGCACAGCCATCATAATTTTTAACCTAATATTTATCTGCTGTTTAATATCAGATGCCAAAACATTTCTGTTACTTTTTGTTCTAATAGTCCTTTGATTTTATAGCATGACATCAGACAGTATGGATTATCCCTTGGGTCAGTTGGGGTCAGCTGTCCCAGCTGTTTTCCCTCCCATCTTCTTGTGAACCGCCAGCCTTCCCATTGGCATGGCTACATGGGAAACAGGAAAGGCCTTGACTCTGTATAAGCACTGCTCAGCAATAGCTACAGCAGGAATGTGTTATCAACACTTTTGTCAACACAAATCCAAAACCTAGCCCCATACAAGCTCCCGTGAAGAAAATTAACCAAACTGTATTGGCCAACACCAGCACACCACAGCAGAGCAGAGACCAATATAATGCTGCATTAGCAGAATACAATTTTTGAGTGTATACCACAGGACTGTTGTTTTAGTCTACCAGTAGCTAAGTATTTCAGACTTACTAACTTCCTTGTTCATCTATGAACCTAGTTAGGGAAAGTTAACAAGAGTATCCTTTTTGCTGCTATTCAACTGACAATCTCAGGGAGTGTTTTTATATGTCATTAACTTATGTGGAAGTATTTAAATGTCGCTGTTGAGCCGCTAGCAGAGAAAAGGACCCAGGTTCTCAGTGTAGCAAGGAAAGAGAGCTTCATTATTTTGATTCCAACTTATATAGACTTTTCAGAGGTCACCCAGATTGGTCAGTCAGAAACCTCCCCCTAGGCCTGATTGGCCAGGCCTGAACTGTCCAAATCTGGAGACACTGTTTTCATATCATCCAAACTTTATCTTTGTTTATAAAACACAGAGGAAAGTTCTCATGGGAAAGACCTGTGCTAGCCACATTTAAATAATCCTGACATGAATTTTGCAGCAAAAAAATAATGAAATTAATTGTTCCGTTCTTGCTTTGTTGAAATAATAAAAATTATACCCAGCAACCTTAATACCTCAATTCATAATTTTTTGCTTTCTAGTACATCAACCCATATTTTGGAACATGTAAGTATATGAAAACTGAGCTACACTGCCTCAGTATAATGCAGTTCTGGGAATTCATCCAAATTTGGGAATGCTGTTTTATGACCAGCACATCAAAAGTGGAGAGACAGCTCATCTTATAGTCAACTAATAAAAACATATAACCAAAGAGTTTGAAGCTGAGATTTTGTGTTCTATAAAAATGATGCAAGAGACTTTCCTGTTTCCTTACTAATAGAGCCAGAGTTTGTATTCTTTGAAAGACCTATTTCCATTTACAGTTGATTTATTAAGGGGCAATACAGTTCAAACAGCCTTTTATGTAGCCAAGATTTCTTCTGCGCAAATATTAAAGATTTGTGGAGAGAAGCACAAGACAGAGTGATGTTGTCTACTGTTTCAAATCTGCCATAGCAAAGCTGCAATTAAGAAATGTCTCATTACTTGCAAAATCTTTCCAGTCTAACAGTCTTTCTGCTTCAGTGGTTTACTGATTTCCTTTTCCTGGAATCCAAAGATTATTTGAAAAGAAATAGACAGACAATTTGTCTTTGCAGGAGAAGATTAGGGAAACAGTTTAGAAAGGATGAACTCTGGAAGTGGTAGATTTGAGTGTCTAAAATAATATTGAAAATTGCTTTCCAGTGATGTTTATGTTCTCTGGCTTCAAGAACATGCAGTGCAAGATGATGAGTGTTAGCAAATAAACATGACAACTCCAAGAGGGAGTCATGAAATAGCAGTAAAACCACCTGGTAAGTACAGCAGTACCCAGGAATCCCAGAACTTCCAAATCCTAGATTTGTAACAACTGAGGAAGTAGCAAGATATTAAATGTACGGCCATTCTTTCACACATCTGTAGCAGGTTACTTGCCGTGGGAAATAAGCTGCAAGTCAGGTTTTCTTGTTGTTGTTGAGCTTTTTTTTTTTTTTTTAAAACCCCCCTTCCTTTCTTTTTTTTTTTCCAAAAAAAAAAAACCCCTTAAAAAAAATTTTTATTTTTTTTTTTTTTTTTTTTTTTTATTTGGGGGTTTTTTTAAGGGGGAGGATTAATTTTTTAAAAAAATTTTTTTACCCCCTTGAGTTGAAATGCACCATGCAGTTTTTATTATTTTTGCTAGCAAGTGAATGATAAAATCCAGGCTTAATTACATAGAATAAAGTCCTCCAAAACCATAAAGGGACAAAAGTCACAAGCACTCTATATCTAAGTATTTTGGAACAATATATTGAACATAATGCACACACAAAATCCAAAATCCAGTGACCTCCAATGACGATAAAATTTGTAGTCTTTCTTTGGAGATGTTTAATACAACAGAAAAGAACAAAACAGTTGGATGAACTTGATTCAAAACATCATTCAGTTCTTGTCACAGAGTTTAAATTAAATTCAAATCAATTTCTGATCTCATCTTCCCATCACATTCTGCAGGGGTATTTTGAACCTGAGGCTAAAATTGATGGAACCAACAATTTGTAGAACAACATGCGTTACCTTTAAGAAGGCTTGTGCATATCAAAACAATCAAAAGATAAAAGGCTAGGGCCAGAGCCAGACAGGAGAAAAGGTAACAGGGCAAGAAGCTGTGTATTTTCTGTTCCTTGGGAATGTTGTTTTTATGTTAAATATAATTTCCCAAATATAAATGTCATTCAAAATATTGAAATGATGGGCAGGTAATAACAAACTGTGCCCTGGGAATATGACTAAAGTAAGAGGTGAGGTGGGGAATGGCAAGGAGAGGAAGAGAAGAGAGGGAGAGGGGAGACGAAGCATGGGAAGGTAAGGGAGGGGAGGGATGGGGAGAAGAAGGGGAGGGATGGGGAGAAGAAGGGGAGGGAAGGGGAGAAGAAGGCAGGGGGGAAGGGGAGAGGAAGGGAAGGGAACGGAAGGATACTTTCTAATTCTATTTTCTAATTCAGTTTCTAATTCTGCACATAACAGTATACATCTAATGATGTTATTTCATGTACAATTTGAGACTATAGAAGACACTCACCTCATTAGAGAGAGAGGAAAATCAAGAATAAGACATCTGTATGGTGAATTTCAAGGTTAAGAAAACTGTAGCAGATGCTATACAGCATAACATGGATGGAAAATCACTTTAGCAGTATAATTCAAACTGCAGGTATTATAGTCACAGGAAAGCACGCCAGTTACAATTTGAAAGGGATGGAAAGAAGCTAAACCTGAAGACTTTATTTGCACATTAATTTCTGAGTAGTTATCTATATACTGCAGCAGCTGTATATGAATACAGGATTCTGATTCCTATGTTATTAATCATTGAGTTTTCTGATAAACAAGGTAGAGGTGTTGACTAATTATTATATATAAATTCATATGTCTTTCTATTAATTACAAAGTTACAAAACTCATTTATTAGTGAAAATATAGGTTGTCATGTGGAAGATATTTACATCACTAAAGACAATTGATAATGCGAGTTACAGTACAGAAGGAAAACATGGCAGAAATGCACTGCAGAATGAAA
The DNA here is from genome assembly GCA_024500445.1 of Entomyzon cyanotis. Lineage (NCBI taxonomy): Eukaryota > Metazoa > Chordata > Aves > Passeriformes > Meliphagidae > Entomyzon > Entomyzon cyanotis. Next base: position 41,615,411 of record JAKEPQ010001016.1, on the reverse strand, counting down.
TCAGCAAGATGTCAAGTGAACTGAATATGTTAATGGCAAAGAATATGAGTGACATCCCAGGTGTTATTTTACATCAAGACTCTTCTTTCCCTCTCTCTTCCAAACTTTTCTTTAAAAACATTCATTTGTATAGTTTCAATTCACTGAAAGAGGAGTTTCAAACTTTTCTTCTGGAAAGGACTCCACTATGCCATCACAGTAGTCAAGATTATTAATTTGTGTAGACCAATCAATGGTTCTGAATACAACACATTTTTTTGTACTGTATACTTTGCTCTTCTTCAGGAATGTTGTTTCTATGTTAAATTTTATCTCCCAGAAACAAATGCCATTCATAGTATTAAAATGATAGTCAGGCAATGAGAAATTGTTCCCTTTAAATGGGCAATATGGCAAATGTAAAAGAGAGATGTCTTTTGGCAATTTGGTTGATTTACAGTACCTGAGGATCTGACCCAATATAGAAATTTTTATTTCTTTGATTTTGCATTTACTTTTGCCATGCAGAAGAAAACATACAGAAAAAGAAAATTGCAAGTCACCCAGACTCTTTTTCTCCAGATGTTGTTCAGGAATGCAGAAGAAAAAGGGAAAGAAATGTTTTGCTAGCAATAAGGAAATAATTTACAAACAAAAGAGCCAACACCACCATTCCCATGAAACCCTGCTGCAGAACTTTGGCCTCAATACAAACTTCTGGGTAATTTAACATTGAACACTAACTTGAGAAACACAGAAATAAACATCAAAGTATACTTGAGGCCATAGTGTTAATCATGCTACCAATCTCATTTCTATTTTTCTGTTGAAAAGCATTAATGGGAATGAAGTTGTGTTCTAAGAGACACATTTTAGGCAGTAAATTCAAAAGCAGCGGAGCTTACTCAAAAATCACAAAAATGTTTTTCCTTTTTTCTGAAAGCAGATGGATTCAATGGGTGTACTGTTCCCACGTCTTGCAAAGTATTGCAATAACGGGTGGTAGAAGACAGAAGGAAATGTGGCTATGGGTAGAAAAGAAGTTTGAATCACAGCAGAAGCACTATCCTAGTTCAGCACAACCCGTAAAACCAAACCTTAAAACAAGTAAAGAGAACTATCTTATGAAAGTGCCTTAAATTATCTAATAAATATGAAAAGTATGAAAAATTATCTCATTCAGATTTTACATAGGGCTACCAGAGCTAAATTTGGTGTTCAACCTCAAAATCAAGACTTGAAGGCATGGTTTGCAAGTGAGTTGCATTTTTACTCTTTCTGTCCAGTAGAATCTGCAGATTTCAGTGCAGGCCATTGGTCAAAATGCTCCTTATTGAATCATTCTTTCTTTCTGCTTATAATGGGCCAAGGTGATGAAAACTCTATGTAGTCCATTTTATGTTCCTAAGTTGTGTACTACCATATTTGAAAAGCAGATGTTACAGTGAGCCATGTCAATCCTGACAATCTAACTCTGCTGCCTATATTCTTCATAAAGTCAACATGGAGACAAAATACCTTTGAAGTTCAAAAGTTTTGTGAGTTAACACCAAATTAGATTACTTATATGGAATAATGTGGGAAAACACCGCTAAGTGATTAAAATTCAGAAGTCCTAAAAGTTATTAAGATCACAAACTGAAATAATGTATTTTGGAAAAAAACTTGCTTGCTTCTTTATGGTTGTAAAAGATATTCTTTCATATTACAAAGGAGTTGAAGCATCAGTGAGGGGCATGACATTCCTTCACCAAGATCTGCATTTTGGTCTCTTGTTGATACTCTAAGTTCTATATTTTGGGATATATATATAGGTACGCTGCTGCAGTGAGTGGCAAGTAAAGGATACTCTGTTAATTCTCTTGGTCTACAGACTGCTAGTCATGTAAACACCTAAAAAAATCTATGCTTCAGTTTACTTGAGCACTTCTTAAAATGCCTGCAGCAATGAGAGAATTTTAAAGCAGACCAGGCTATGTCTCAAGAGTAGAGAGTGTGTGCTGTTACCTAGGGCTGAACCTTCTAACTTTGACCTCAGCACAGTCAGAATTATTTTGCCTGGATCTAGCCTACTGGAATTAATCTATTTGTTGGCAAAGCAATTGACAACTCAGAATTCTGCTATTCTGGAGTTCCCCTGAACCTTTTTCAAAAGCTTCAGCAATTTACATGGATTTCATCTGCATACGTATTATTTATTTTTTGAGAGACTAGAAACAAAAGCAAAAGAGTAGTCATTTTGGCCTGATGCTTCTACAATTAATGCTTTCCTTACCCATTGCAACAGGAAAGGGAATAAAATTAATCTCCCATTTTTCTCAAAGATTCTTCTTACATGGAAGATGAAATCACACTCATATAGGTCAGAAAGATCTCCAGAGATCATGTAGTCCAACCTCTTACTCAGAGCACATCCAGCAGGCCATGGCCAATTGATTTTTAAATATCTCTGAAGATGAAGGTTCCAGAGTTACAGAGCTTGACCACCTTTATTGGATTTTTTTCTTATATAGTTCTGTCTGCACAGCTGAAAAGTTTGTCTTCTCTAGTTTCTTGCATGTGGTGCTTGTAGGTAGCAATAAGATCCCCTTAGCCTCTCTTCTTCAGGTTCAACACTCCCCATTCATTCAGCATTTCCCCACATGGCGCATGGATCGACACCCTCAATAATCTTGGTATCTCCCTGCTGATCTCACTCCAAAATGTCTTTATGTCTTGGTCTGTTCTGTGCACGCATCTGCAGTTCTCAATTAAAGGAAAAAATATTCCCTCTTTTCATTTAAATCTTGGATTATTTATCAGAAAGACATTCTGCTCACCACTCCCTCTAACAGAATAGGGGTTACACATGCTTGGTTATTACACAGTGAACAGATGTCACAGAAAACTCTTGGAGAGATTGTCACACACAGCCTTTTGAACGAATTGTCCTGAGTTAGTAACTACTCCTAATATAGTATACTTTTATTTTTCTGATTGCTAGGTAGATAGAGCAGAAGAAATTATTCTCTACATACATATATATGTGAACAGCTTTATTGTGAATTTTCCTTTAATTTTAGTGCAAGTAAGCTAGAATAGCTCAGACTACTTGGAGCCAAACTTTAATGAAGTGCTATAGCTTAGGCTAGTTTCATTAATTCTAAATTTAGCTCTAGTATTGAACGCTGAAGCAATGGGGGGTTTTTCATATCACATGTTAGCTATTGCAAAATAAATTATTTGTACCAGTCTACACAGAATGTAAAACAGAGAACAATTAAAAATGGCTCCCTTTTACAAGTCAGAATTAATTTCAATGGCCACATTTCAATAAATCAAGAGTCTACTCCCATTTTGTAAGATTTCTGCATTGTGAATGCTTGGCGTATTTAATGAGGTATGAGACTTCATAGATTTTAGAATGAATCATACAATCACAGAATGATTTGTGTTGGAGGAGACCTTGCAAATTGTCTGGTTCAACCCTCCTGCTATGAACAGGGACATCTTTGAGCAACATGGTCTAGTGGAAGGTGTCCTTGCCCATGACAGAGGAATGACAAGAAGATGGTCTTTAAGGTCCCTTCTGAGCCAGGACATTCTACTATCTCTTGTTCTTGTGACAACTTAAGCGAGTTGCATATCCTTGCACACTTAAAAAATCAGTCTGCTTATATAGTCTTCCTGTAGGATTTGTACAGCTTTCCGGTGAACAATATCACAGTTATCTATTACTCCAGTAAAATGCAGCAAGAAGTCAAGGGGTTAATAAAATAGTTTATTGATGTTTTTAAAATTATGTCTAGACTGCAGATCCTCATAATCATCATAATTTACTATACAGTTTCTGTTGACTTATTTCTTTTAACTGACTCTACTTTTGCAATTGTTACCTGCATGAAAGTAAAATTTAAAAAAAATAAAACCTGCAACATTTTGGTAAAACCTGTTAGCAGTTCTGTGTCCCAGTTGATACTACAATTTGAGCAGTGGTTATAATGTAAACCTCTAAGTATTGACTCTGAATTAGCCATTGTATTGATAATACTAAATGTAGCATCTGTCATATCAGAAGATCTTAAAGGGATTCAGGCAACTGTAGAAAATTGAAAAGATTAATTTAGATCTTAATATTAGTTGAGGGCAGGTACAAGGTTCTACTCTTCATTAGCAGGGAATACAAATGTTTCATCAGCAAAACAAGATATTTTTAAAAAGTTAGTAACACTGACATTGTTTACCACAATCTGTTTCCTACCAAAAAAAATTGTATACTTGGTCAAGCTTTGAATAACCCATAACAGCAAAATCTCTTTTTTCTATGTTATAGTCTTTACTGGACAGAAACTCAAAGCACTTCCAAGTGGTATCTTGGTCATTTTGTGCAAATGAAATGTCTATCCAGTCATTTCAGATGGCTAGGCTGAGAAATATCCCATCTAAATTTGGGCAGATAATCAAGGTGCTCCCTCTTCCGCTGATGATTCTTTCCATGACTATCCCTGAAGGGAGCACAAACCTGATGCTAAGAGAAAATATTACCTTTGGCGTTCTTCAGTTCTCTGGATGGAAAGGGGAGCCTAGAACACTAAACACACAACAGTATGATTTGTAGGCAAGACTTGGCCAAGATAACTCAAAAGAGTTCAGTATCTAGGAAACTAATTTAGAAAAACAACATGAAGAGAAAAAATAATAGAAGCTTAGTGTTCTGGCATAAGAGCTTGATGAATCTGAATAGCGAAGGGCAACTCAACTTTTCTTCATAAAATTGTTTCAAGAGTGTAGTTCACATGGAAAATTGTTCATCTTCAAATGTTCTGCTCGCTGTTAAGGTCAAAATGAAAAAGCTCTAAAACTCAAAGATAAACTGGAATTTCACAAGACTAAGAAATTAAAGAAGGTGTAATAAATAATGGAAACATTTGGTTACACAGCAGTTTCAAAGCAGTAAGTCTCACACATGAGTCAGAAATCCCTTGGAGAAAAGCAAACTTCTTTTTTTACATCACCTGTTTCTTCATCTCAGACTTTGAAAGGAGAGGTTCTTAGGTACAGAAAGAAGATATTTTATTGCAGCTGCTCCATAGAGATTATATTGCAGCTTCTTCTGCCAGAGAAATAGCTAAAGCTAGTTGCACGGTACTAAACTCAGTATTTAATCCTTGAAGACCTTAGTTAATTGAAGTCAATGAGGAAGGTGGATGCTTGATATAGCTAAATACTGGGTTAATGACTAATGGTGGAAAAATATATATTTAATTTAAAAAATATTGTGCACTATATATTATACCTATTAAAACTATGACAACCGTTGCCATGCTATGAAAGTGCTTAAATAATTAATATTCATATTGAAATGATCATTTATATATCTAATTACTGATAATTAGATAGCCAAAACCCATTCAATTAATTAAACTGCTTTATTTGTGAATAAAATATTTGTGCCCTTTTCTCTGCAGCTCTATTTCAGCGATTTTATGGAATTTTAATGTTTTTTCTTCTATTGACAGATGTATTCTGAGACATAAGAGTAAAAAGTAAAGTAAAGCATTTAAAATTAACAGTATTCTATGGAACATTTACTTGTTTTTAATGTAATCATGTCAATTTTATTTAATAAAATGTTAGATCACTTTTTCATTCTGCAGAAACTGCCGTCTTATTATTTTCAGGGAAAACGTAAATCAAGAGAGATTAGCACTAAGAAGGAAATTTGTAAAAAGTAATTAGAGAAATGAAGTAGTTGTTTGGGTTTTATTCCCATTTCTGTTTCTATAAACATCTATGTTTTTCAGAGCATTCCATCTCACTACACTACCGGTTTGCTCTTGCTTTTCTCAGTCTTAGAGTGAAGCAAGCAAACAGGACTGAAATCCTGTTACGAGCTGGCTGTCATGTGCTAGTCTATTGCAGATTGCAAATAACACTGGTTAAAATCCCACTTTTGTGGGAGGAATGAAAAAGCTGTGGGAAGGCAGCTTCCAGAAGTATCATATCGACATATTATCTTCCCTGTCTTAGGATGTGTGTGAGGCTCTCTAAGCACGTGTCTCTTATTTAAACATTGAAAGCTTGCAAAATAAATCTCTCTGTAACTTAACATAGTATAAACTCAAAGTTCATTATTTCAAATTAAATTAATTCAAAAGAATTCTAGGCTAATTCATTCAAATAAGTATTAGTCTATGTTTCCATCTGAATAGGCACTTTTAAAAATTTAAGCCTCAGTGGCTAGATTTTGACACAAGAGTCACTAATAGAATTCTTTTTTGCTTTAAAGTAATGCAAGTAGTTCATATAACACTGCATCCTTTCACCCATTTTAATACCCACACTAATCTCAGTTTTATGATTATGTCCTATTGATTACAACTTGTTCTATTTACAGCGTGTGACTTCGGTGCAAATGAATATATGCAGCAGCAATTCTTTTTACACATAAATTCAATTTCAAGTTTAATTCAAAAGTTTTCGTCCTTCCTGTTTTTTTCCAGAAAACATATATGAAAGTAACTGAGAGATAGCTGATAAAGAAACAAGAGTTCAATACAGAACAATCAGTTTGATTAAATTGTTAAAAATAATTAAAATATATGCATTATGTGTTCCTAATATATTTTCCCATACTGTAAACATCCAAGAAAGCCTATCATTCAATCAAATATTTGAAAATATTATTACAATTATATAGTTACCTTTCCCCTCCTAGTATGTTTCCTTCTCTTCAAGTATTGGCAGTTCTTCAATCACTGCAAATAGTATTCATTACAAAGAGTGATCTGAACCTTTAATCATAACTCTCATTGTTCTTCTTAAAAGATATTATTGCATCTATAAAGAAAGACTTGCAGTTTCATGCAAGATGAGCCCAAGACACTGATTTATCCTTTAAAAGCAAAGCTCTAATAATCTAAGGCATTCAAAAGCAGAAGCATCAGTGATGTCTGCCTTTCCTGTCTGGGGGAAAAAAAAAAAAGCAGATCTCACTTGAAGGAACAGCGGAGGGTACTCTGCCCCCCAGGAGGCTGAGTCCTGAGAGGCGGGGGACCACTGCCCAATGGGCAGCGCAGGACAGGTGGAGTTCCTGAGGAGGGCGGAGCGCTCGAAGACCAGTTCGCGTTGTAGCAAGAAATGCAGTCCACTTGGTTAGTGTTCCAGAGAGTTTATTAGGAAATAGAGGGAAAGAATAACGGGAGGGAGGGGATTGGAAACAGTAACCAAATGGCGCCGAATCTCTCTGGGTGCCGGGTTTTAAGGGAGGAGGTAGGAGGGAGGAGAAACTCGAGGGAACCAATGAGGGCAGTGGAACTGGGAAGTGACATCGGTTTTACACAATCAGGTATAAGGGAAGGAGGGATAACTCTTTTAAGCAGCAAATCAGGGAACAACAGGGGTACAGACAAAGGCGAAAGATCCAGAACATCACCATAAATGGAACAGGGGAGGGGAGAAGAGTAGAACCAATCACTGGCAGTCTAAGTGAATTCATGTCTCTGGGGGCAAGGCAGCTTCTTTCACTCCCATGACTCTGTCCCTGGGTCACTGTCTGCCCATGGGTTAGGAAGTTTCAAGTGTTCCAGGGCGACTGCAACACTCACTCACACTCTTTTTGGGACAGGCAGACACATTTCAAGCCCCGAAAGGTTATGGGCTAAATTCCCTATGAAACTTTGGCCAGGCACATGAAGAACAAGGTATCAGCAACAACTCAGGCTTTATTATGAGCAAACCTTGCCTGGGCGTCTGTTTGGCAAGGGTGAGTCCAGTAAAAACGCTGTACCTCCAACCACTCCCCTGCAACAAAGGAGAAAATAGCTATGTGAGAACCTCCTGAGGGGCTAAAGTGACAACCAATTGCCTGTTTTTAAACATAAAATAATTTAACTTTTAGCATGTGGCAACATCGCCTGTGTTACCAGAAGACAGAGAAAACAGAAACTTGATTTACAAGTTTATGTTTCTGGTTTACAAGACCCAGTAACTACAGAGGTCATATTTAAGCTATTTGGGAATGTATATGGGAAGACCCCAGTTCCTTATATTGATAACTGCACTGATACTATAAATTTCTCTTTTATTACAACCTGCTAAAAGTTCAGAGGCTATTACAGATTCAGGAACAAAGTCCTATAAAAAACTTTTTCAAGCTAAAAAATAATAAAATATAAAAGCTTGATTTCCCTCTCTTTTTTTCCTGAAGTAGATATTAAAGCTGAAAGAAAAGCCTATCTTTTGTCTGCCTCTTGTTACAAAGTCTCCTACAGTATGCTAGTCTTGATGAAAACCTTTTATGCAGAAACATTTTGTGAAAAAGTGCAAAAGAAAGTCCTTTTCCTCATCTTTCAAGATTAAGCATGGGTTTGAACTAGAATTAAAAATGGAAAAATTTCTTACCAATGGACATCATTAACTTCTTGATTTTATCATTAGTCCCTGTACTTTATAGGTTTCAATACAGCAGGAATTTCTGACACATTTTTTCTGATCTTCTGAGCTACTGCAAAAGCAAAACCAGTGTTTCAGAAAGTTCCACTTTGTTCTGTGAATGAGCCTTTTCAGATAACTTTAGAACAGGTGATCAGAACATAAGACAATTAAATTCTGTTCATTCTATGCCATGGATAACAAAAAAAACAATTGAAATATTGTTAAGGAAAGGTAGTGTTATCCGAGAAGGTATTTCTCTAACAGGCTTTTGGAATAAAATCACCAGTAACAATTTGGACATCTGAAGATGTGTCAGTACCTCAGCTCATTTCAAGCACCTCCTCATCTCCAAAATGATGCAATCTAGGAGAAATCTCTTTCATATTTTTACTTTCTGAGGAGCTGCACTAAAATGTATGTGCTTGTATAATAATTTATCTTATTTTATATAGAATTTGCATAATTCATTAAAGGAAACCAAATGCTTTTAATTTTTTAAATAATCTATAACTCAGCAATGCACTCATATATGGACCTGAGTTTTAAGATAGTGGTAATGTAGATTGAGGTTTCTCGCTCTGGGGAGGCGGCAGGACCCAGAAACCTCAAGAATGGGGTCTGCCGCGGTGCGAACCTCCACACAAGTCCGTGCTGGGCGGCCCCAGGGCGCGCTCAGCATGGCATGAAACTCGAGCGACAGAAACTCTGCAGGAAACAGGGGTGAGGCAAAAGAACATACTGGACACTGTCTCTGGTCTCCCACTGAGGTTTATTTGGGTCTCTGGCGGAGTTGCAGGGAAGGGGAAAGGGGGAGGAAAGTGGGGAAAGGTCGAATGGGCTGGGAGCTCAAAGACAGTGACGTTGGGCTCATGCCGGCGTCGGCTTATACGGGAAGGGAAGCGGGGAGGGATTGGCTCTGGCGAGCCAATCCCAGAAGGTCTGAGGGGAAGAAAGGCAGGGATACACACCAATAGATTTCTGATAAGGCAATGCGCATATTTCAAAAAGAGCCAATAACGTACAGAGGAGGGGAACAAAGGAAAAACATGGAAATCTGCAGGACCACATTGCTACAGTAGATTTTGTCCTTTTTTAATTTATTTACTTGATTTTTTGGCACTTTATTCATCTAAGTGCCAAAAATATTTAGTTTGACTGTACATCTCAGTGTATTTCAGATATCAAAAATGTTATGCCTTGTAGTAACTCCAGAGGTAGGTTTTTCCTTCTACACATTTGTTAGGTTGGAAAATAAAGTTGAATTACTTCATACAGACAGAACATCTCAAATTAGACATCAGAAGCAAATTCATATCTGAAGGTTTCATGCATCTCATAACTTTCTATGGGATGTTTCCTGCCTTCAGACTCTGCTTGGTACATGGTACTCTTAACATCTTCTCTGACACTTAGTGAGGCACTTGCACATCAGCATCACATTCTTATGGGGACTGTTAGCATTCTCATCAACTTCAGAGGTAAATCTGGATTTACTCACCCATCTGTCAGAATGGGATGTTACATACAGTCATTACTCCTAAAGACTTGATTCAGCTGAATAACCCTACAAAATTTGACTGTTGCTACTAAAAGGTAATTTATCTGAAAGCCTGAAACACTTGTTGCATTTGACAAGTATTGTGGAAAAACCCCAATAAATATTGAAATACATAATTTTGCCTGTGAGAGACTGGAAGGATTGCTGGCTCAAAACATTTCAGCTGTGTGTGTGGGAGAAGGGACAGGTCAGGCCTTGCTTTGGTGAGGTGACACCCTGCTCCACACACCCCACACCCCCAGGCTGTATCCCAGCCCTGCAGTGACTGCCAATCCCCAGCACACCAGAGACAATGCCCCGCACCTGCCCCTGGAGCCCCACCCTAGCTCCTGAGTGGCCAAATGAGCAGAAGTCCCACCAGGAGGAAAGGGCCAGGAAAGCCAAAGGATATTTAAGCCAGATCATGACACAAGCACATATCTTGATTCTGTCTGGCCTTGGATTGTGTATCAGCTGGAGCACTGCTGGAACCAGGATTGGTAGCTATATTTCTTTTTTTCTATATCTTTTCTGGTTTTCTTCTTCTTCTAATTTCTTCTTTTCAAAGTCTGGGTAACTTCAAATGAGTTGGTGTTTGCTAAGTTGAATGAGGTTAAAGTTTGCTAAGTTAATGCTTTGTGAAATGCTTTATGTTGATTGAATGTTGCTCGAAGCTTTTGCCAAAGTTCCCTGATTTTCTCAAGTTTGCCAGTAAAATTTTTGTTGTTTTGACCTCTTGAGAAATATTTTGTCAATATTTTTTGCCATGTATCTGATTCAGGGTACATTAAAGTATCTTAAGCTGTTTTAAGAGACTCATTGAGCAAGATCTAGGGCCTTAACACATCTCAGTATTACTAACTCTGTGTTCAGAAGAAACCCAAAGTATATCCCTGCACTAGCCGCTGTGAAGAAAATGAGCTCTACCCCATTTGAAACCAGTACATGATGACATTTCTCCAGCTGATTGGGATTGAAGTCCAGAAGTGGACCATGCAAACACACATACTTATGTATACTGGCTATTTTTCATGCATATGCAGTAAGGAGGGCATATCCACACAAAATATAGTTAAAAAAACTTTTTAATGAGAACATGGGCTAGACTGCAGTGTTTAAGTGTAGGGCACAGGTGACATGTGTATGCTTTTGCCTTCTATCTCTATTTCTTTCTCTTTTCCTAGGCTTCTTCTTTCCCTTTCCCTACCTTTGGTCTGTCCAATAAAGATTTTACTATAAATCTTGCAAATTCTCACACTTTCCTGAATACATTCCACAATGTTTTAGACAATCCTAAAATTCTCTTTCCCTGCATCCCATAATTAATCCCATAGTCCTCTTCAGCAATATCTCCATTTGCTCCACAAGGCATTGGAGAAGGAAGCTTCTTCCCTTGAGGGAAAAATACCCTGACTCTGGGCCCACTGTTCTTGGGCAGCCCTGGCCAAGCAGAGTTTTGTGGTGCACATGGAGTTACTCAGGTCCCTGCCTGTCATTCCTTCCTCTACTCCTCACCAGGCCTTAGTGGCTGCGGTGATATAACAACCAAATATACTCTGAGCAGTATTCAAATTCTAGAACTGGGAAGATTATTTGGTCACATTGGAGGCACAGGGCACTCAGGGTGTGAGGAATATTGTTGGGAGGCTTGGGAGCAGGAAGGGCAGGTGTTTCAGCTGTGAGGTAGGAGCCATTCCCATGAAGACATGTCCAACTCATTTTAGAAAGGACCTGAAAGGAAAAGAATTGAAGCAGAGTGTTCTGAACGAAAGGACTCCGGGAATGAGGATGGCTTCCTGAACTCTCCACAGAGAATTTACATGGGCTATTCAGGAGCTTGGAACATTCTTGTACCTGTAGTAGGTAATCACATGGCTCAGATTTCAGATATTTTGGGAAGAAAGTGACAGACATGGTAAAGCTGGGCTCCACAATTAACTATATGTTTTTTCCCAGCTAGTGCAAAAGAAAGGATAGGAAGCAAGATAATCTTTCTTTAACCCAAATCTTGAGACACCAAGGCTTTCAAAGGAATTATGACAATTGTGATGTGTACTGAGAACGCACAGATTTGTTTCAATGACTCACTTTCTGGCACACTGAAGGAAATTATTTCCTGCCAGGAAAGATCAAACAACATTTTATAAAGAGCTACAGAAGGCAAATATAAAAAAATTGCCTTGCAAAATAATCTATCAGGGAGTTCCTCTCCCCACAGCAGTTAGAAAATCACTGCAGGAGCCAGTAAGAAAGCACCTGTTTTAGCAAAAAAACCCCAACATTTTCTTTTCATAATTAAACAAATTAAATAATAATAACTATGCCATTAAAAAAATATCATGTTACCAGTGGATATTTCACACATACTTCACTGAGATTTATGAGAAGCAGCTGATATCTGGGTTAATATAGTAAATGCCAACTCCATGACATAGAAGTTCCCTCTTTGCATCTCACAGAAGTACTATATACTGTGACATCGGAAAGAAATATCATAAATTGACTTAGTCACAAACTTTCATGTGAAATTTTTCAATTTAAAAAGTCATGATTTATTTAAATAATCTCTTAATAAAATTGTCATTGAATTTTCTGTGTAAAAATAAATTTATGACTGTTAAAGTTTTATGGCTTTTTAAAATAGTCTCTGGTCTTCAGAAGAAAAACACTTTTAATATTAAAATATAAATTCATTTATAAAGTGAGAAATAAAAGCCAAAATTGAGAAGAAATGTTTTGGTTAATCTTTACGGATGTTTTTCTTTCTTGCTCTTTTATTATGACAATTCTCATATATTCAATGTTTCCATCCAATTCCAAAAAGCAATTTAGCTCATTAAAAGTGGGCAACTAATATCATTATAGATGCTCTAATATTTTTCCAGGTAGTTTCAGGGAGCTAGAATCTTTTAAGGAGAAGGAACAACAGATGGGTACTTCAAAGTTCTCTGTATCTCTAAATTTAGACAACTGAATCTGCTTTTTGAGACCTGGTAAAACAACATTACTTGATCAATGTATGTGAACACATATTCACATTCAACTATGCCACTTCTTTTGACTTTTGTTTGCTCCTTCTCAGAAACCAAGTGTAAAGCTCCACTCTCTTTAAGTCTAATGCTAAATAAAGAAGGGGATTTGCTTAAAGATTACGTACTTCTACTCTGATCAAGTTACAGGAATGTTTCAGCTGTTTGATGGCTTTTAATGACTTCATTCTATTGATCCTGTGTTTTGATGGGTAGGACATGCAACTGGAAACTTTAACATTGAGTATTATTCTTTACAAAGTAAGAGGAAAAATCAACAGGAATTAAGGAGAACAAACAAGTTAAATGCTTCTGAAGAGTGTTCCTCTGAATTAGATGTCATATCTATCCATAATTTGATATTATTAAATACAGAATTAGAATATACAAGGAAATCAGCTGTTGGACCTTTCTTTGTTGTCTATAGGAGGAAAAAGCAGTAAACATATTTGCACTAAATCAAGTAAAAAAAACCCAAAACCAAATAACTGGCATTTTTGTGCTTAGTGTTCTGATCTTTGGTTCATAAACTACATTTTTTTTATGAGTGTCTGAAATTAAATTGGAACACTTAAAAAAAAAAAGTATGCTTACAATAATGCTTGCTACAAATCAAGACTGCCTATGACCACTATTCATATTTCAGCCATAGCAAAATAGAATGAAACACAAATGCAACATTAAATGTAGAAACTTGTTTTCATTTTATCCTTCAAGCTACTTTGTTCCTAGTAGCTTATCTTTTTAAGGATTTATCAAAACCCAATTTTAAACAGATCCTTTCTTTCTCCTTGGATATATACGTGTCTCAAATACAGATATGGACACACATGTCCTGAATCAGCAAAACATCTACTGCCAGTGGAATCAGAAAGAGTTAGAACAGTATCCTAATAACTTGATCACTCAGGAGAATAATGTAATTGCAGAAACCAGTATTATAGTTCCTCAGAGCTAGAGAAAATACGAAAACCATGAACAAAATATGAAGAATTTGTTAATTTTTTTCTTATTCTTTTTTTTGAACTTTTTTTTTACTTGAACAGTTTGGGAGGATCCAGTCAAGTATGCACTAAAAAAATTAAGTGCATTCTCCAGATTTGTTTCATTCAAATTAATGTTTGCTCTGAACCAAAATCCCAGATCTTAATATATATTACCTTCACTTTACATAGAATTGCAACTTGACAACGTAGTTTCTAATTTCTGTCACATTCCAGCCCACAGTTCTGTATCTCAGCTCTTACCAACTTTGGACAAATGAGGACACAGCACAACTTCGTAGGGCTAACTTCCTTTGTAAACTGTACCATACTTATATATTCAGAGACCTTCACTAGTTTTGAGCTAAGAACAAAACAGTACATGTATTTCTAAACAAATGAACTTTTTAAAAAATATAGTGCCTTTCCAGTCAGAAAAGCATAGTTCCAAGCCTAGTAGCATTTATGGTAAGTTTGACATATTACTAAAAAAAACAAACAGTCTTGACTGTGTGTAATAAAAGGGTAAATGCTTGCCAATATGCACCATTGTATCTATAACAACAAACAAATTCTTCTAAAAATGTACTGAAATCGAGCTATCTTGTTGAAGAGCTTGAAGGTCAGTTTGAGACAAGGGACGTGGTAAATGAAAGCAGTCACATTGCCCGCAGAGCTGCCCTGTCATACCAAGTGCGACATTCCGGCTCTCAAACACTTCTTTTCCAACAGAATGCATCCTTGATTTGTCAGGAATGTGACACACTCTATTAGAAGAGGATACTGGTAAGTGTCTTCATGGAGCAAGTTCTGCTGAGCAGCCTGCAGAAGTGTCACATTTTGTTAGAACTGCTACCGTGTCCTCATGTCTCATTATGCGTGGAATGCTATGCTGGAGGATATCACTTAATGAAATTAATGTTGAAAATGAAACAAAACCCGAGATGATTGCATGACAATGACACAATACATCTGCCCACTGTAGAACATATTACAAAGTAAAGGTGCAGCTCTCCTTATTTCAACTGTTTTCATTGTATTGTAATTGTTTTTGATGGACTTGCAAATCACTTTAAATGGCTGCAGAGCAAACATTTTACTTTTGTTGTTTAGACATGCAAACATGTCTGAATTTACTATTCTCCTTTCCCTCTCCTTTATATTTCTCTGTCTTTTTAACCTCCTATTGTAACTTTTTAGACAAAGGTTTTTAGAAAAAGGTTTCTTCCAGTGTTTACCACTCCTTAACTTGTCTATGCTGGCTTGAATAATCTGAGTCTAAAATGCTTTGGAACCCACTGCTACTACTCACAACATACTTAAAGGTAACAACATAAAGCAAAGGAGAATATAATGCATAATATAGGAATTAAGGGTCCATAATACAGTTCTAGTCACACTAAAGTTGCCCTACCTGAACATTTTACATGGCTGTTTCAGAGTTTTTAATTCTTGAAAGAAGGATCTGTTACAGAGGTGTCTGCTAGATCATATCTAAGAGAACATTCAGGGTGACTTTAGTAATGTCAGAGTGTGTTATTGGAGTAGCTGAACAAAGTGGCCTTCATCAACAATAACTACTCTTTGCAGCCTTTAGGCAAGGAAGTGTCCTACACCACCTTCAATGCAACAAAGGGATCATGGGGGAGTACAAGGGAATCCACTAGTTGCACAAAATGGGTTGATTTATATGGTATTTCTAAATGACAATTCCTACTGCTCTTTAATTAAAACAAAGGGCACAAAGAACCATTGGTTTGACTTGAGGGAGGATTTATTTTCTTCTTGTGAAACCCAAATTCATCTGTATAAGGTCCTGTTTCCTCCACCCCACTCTCAATTTGAAATATTGTATGGGAAAGACTAGCATAGAGAAGACTTGCTGTTGAAAATGCAGCACTCAAATGCTAAGCAGAAGAGATTTACAAGATTAAAAGGATCTTGACTTCACAGTGTAGTGCTTAAAACACTTTGTGAGGAAGTGGAGTCCTGGATTATGCTCCCTGTTTTGTGTTCTACATTTAAGAGTCATTGATTTTAAAACATCCACAGTAGCATAAAGGAGTGTTTCCCATCTGGGTTTCGTAGCCACTAGGATGGTTAATAATGCTTTGAGTCTTTAGATATGAAGAGGGGCAATGAAGTATTCTGGGACTGTTGTTAAATAAAAATATAGGTTCTTTAAGTTTTAAACTTGGATCCTACATGGCTCAGTCCTATGGAGATTATAATTTATGATAGTCATAATCTTTGTTATCATCATGCAATTCATTTCATTTTCCCCTTAGCTCAGCACTCATGACTATAACTTTTATAAAGTAATTTTAGTCAGTATTCTGCAGGACCTTGATCCACAAGGGCATACAGGGATGGGGAAGAGGATGTAATATAACACATAAAAATTCCAGCTATATTTTCCTTAGTTGTTTAGCTCACTTCCTCTTCTACTCCATCAAGATATGTATTCTGCTGGATGTTTTTTCTCTCTTTGTCGTAGGTAGAATAGGAGAGAAGCAATTTCACCGTGTACAGCATATTTTCATCTGTTGTTTCTCAGGTAATGAATGAAGTTATGCACACTTGGCATTTATTCAGCTTGCTCATATGTGTTAGATTGTACTTTTTGAATAATTCATTATGCTCCTTACACTCCTGTAGACAAATCAGAGTAGGTGAGGGAGTCTGCAGAGAGACGTGCAACTGTTGATGAGTTGCTATCATCTGAGCAGAGGTTATGAACAAAACTGAACCTCTAGTAAACTAAACATGTAAAAATGGAACAGAAATGTAAGATCTTTCCCATAAAAGCTATACATCAAGGGATTCACAATATGAAAATTTCATTATGCAATTCTGTTAACAGAAAGGTAATAAGAGATTAGAAGATGGCACTAAAGAAATACAATAAATGTTAGACTAGTGCCTCTCAAGGACAGCCTTTTTTAATCAGAATGCTAAGTACTGTTCTAAAAATACAAAAATTATCTTGTGCAATTTTGTAAAAATGGTTTTCATCTACATCATATGGAAAAACTAAACTTACCATGGGATGCTCAAATTTTGGTTTTGCATTTTTCCATTTCAGTTGTTTCATTGTCTGTATGTGAACACATAATGTTTAATCAACCACTTGCTTGGATCCAACAGATCTGATATCTGGATCCTACTGATAATACAGAGACCATGAGCTGAGAAATAGCCTTAGATTTGACTACTCCTACATCTTCTTTGGTTAGTCCTACTCAGATGAAGTGTCACAAGTAATGCTAACTGCTATAAATCTATAGGAGTTATCCTGTTTTTTTCTAGAAGCTGTGTGATGAAGCAAGGGACCAAGATCAGTGTTCAGGTAAATTGTTATTGTATACTGTCCATCTTTACACTGATACAAAAATACACATTTTTTGCAATGTCTTCTCTTGAGGTTTGATTGAAGCTGATTAGTTAAATAGGTGTCCTCTGTGGCTTAGTCCTGAGACATTGATGGTCTCTTTGTAAGGTGCTAAGGGCTTAAAAGATGAAAAATGCATTCATATCATATCGCACCTGATACTGTGTCTATAAGTGTATTTTTGCAACCATGAAGTCTGAGATTTTTCTTACAGACTTCATTGGAAATGGAACCGTATTCTTATATCAAAGTAAGGAGGGTTAGCAGAAAGATTGACATTCATGGGAATTCATAATGACTGGAAACTAATAATTATTTCATTCTATACTCAATATATTATGAGATGGACTTTTGTACTGTTTTAACCATTGTGCAAGAAAGAGCATGACATGAGGGAAATATTCCCTGTTAAAATCCCCATAGAGCTCATTATAAAGATGAAGTGATTACAATACTGAAAAAAGAATGAAAAATTAGTCTGAAAACAAAAGTGAATATCACATGGGGTTTGGCCTTATGGTTTAGGGCTTTTTTTAATATGCTTTTGTTTAATTGTACTTTTACTTTTTTTTTTACTTGTTCATCACTGAAAATTTATTTGTGGTACTGGAGAAGATTTGGAAAACAGCAGAAAGGCTGAGAGAAGTGTCATAGAACTCAAAGAGTTGTACTGATCTTTTGAGAGAAAGTGGATTTTCATGTTGCTCTTCAGTGAAACTTTTATTTGGTAATTCTATAAAACATGTTCTTAACTCCAGTCACAACACCAAAATATGAGGAAAAAAACAAGAAAAATAAAATAAAGGGCCTACAATTTTCCAAGCACAAAACTAGATCTCAGGTGGTAAGGGCAAAGTATTTCTAAGATTTTTATTTCTGTTTGTGGTTTTGTTTATGAAGTCCCGGACAATTGGCTCTAGGTGACACTGACTGAGCAGGGGGATTACACCAGATCGCCTTCAAAGGCTTCTTGCAACCTCAGTTTTCCTGTGATTCTGTGATTAAGAACTTTAACCACATCTGTATTTGACACAAGTCAATGAACTACAGATTTTTATTGTTATTATTTCTCTTAACTCTAAGGGCAATTCAGAGGGAAATCAAATTTGTGTCATTCACTGTTTCTTCAGAAAGATCTGAGTATCTGGAGAGTACAGCTGGACTTGTGGTGAAGATGCCTTTCAATTCCACAAGAAATAGAGTTTGGTATGATACAAAATAATGTTTTTACTCCAGCAAAATAGTGAAGTATTGTTCAGCAAAGGAAAATAGTTTATGAAGTCCAGAGTTTCCCTGTCACATTCCCTTGCTTCAACCCTTTATAATGACTTTTACATAAAGTGATTCCTGAATTGCATCAATGTAGAAGAGAGGAAAAACTCTCTTACAATGCATGCACTAGATCTTTGGAAGGCAACCACAACCCTCATCTGCCTTCCTCTACATTAGTGTCAACTTTTGTAGGCCAAATGAATTCACATACTGTTGTTATCATAACAATTTTTCAAGATATTTTGATAGTGAATATATATCATGTGTGTATATATATATATATATAAAAGCATTCAATGACCATGTGAAAAAAGTAAAAATATTTTGACATAAGTTATCAACTATGGGAATATTTTTCTTATTTTCAAATGCTTTTTATTCATTTCATTTGAAATTCTGTTTATTTCATTGCATTACAGCCATTTGGCTATGAATGAAGATTTTGTTATGCTTAGTAATATCTATATCCAAGTGTATTTTTTATTTCCTATCAAAATTAATTCCCTTTAATCAATAAGGAAAACCATTATAAATAAAATCAATTTGTACTAACATATTAAGAATATATTCTGTTTAATGTGGTAGCATACTTATGCACAGCCTGTTAAGGGAGATGGTTGTCCCAATCTTCTCTGCCCTGGTATAGCCTCACCTTGAGTATTCTGTGTAGTTTTGGGCACCACAATATAAAAAAGTCATTAAGCTATTGGAGAGCCTCCAAAGGAAGGCTGTAAAGATGGCAAAGGGTCTGGAGGGGAAGCTGTGTGAGGAGTGGCTGAGGTCACCTGGTCTGTTCAGCCTGGGGGAGACTGAGAGGACACCTCAGTACAGAGTACAACTTCCTTGTGAGGGGAGGAGGAGGGACAGACACTGATCTCTCCTCTCTGGTGACCAGTGACAGGACCCAGGGGAATGGTCTGAAGCTGTGTCAGGGGAGGTTTAGGTTGGATATCAGAAAAAGGTTCTTCGCTCAGAGGATGGTCGGGCACTGGAACAGCTCCTCAGGAAGTGGTCACAGCACCAGCCTGACAGAGTTCAAGTATTTGACTCTTGGGGTGTTCTGTGCAGGACTCAGTCCCTGTGGGTCCCTTTCAAATCAGCAGATTCTGTGATATTAACTCCTAAATACAAGTACTGAAAGATTTTGTGTAAATGCAAACCATATGCTGCTAGGGTCAGATTCAGTTGACCAAACGTAGACATCAAATGCCATTTCAGCTTCTTTGGGATATTCATCCTGGTCTACAGACATTTCTTTAAAATAGATCTCATATTAGCTAGCCCTGTGTAGATATCTGAAAGGCCCATGAGTATTCAAAATGGTACTTGGTGCCTATGTACAGGCACTCCAATCTTAATCTAAAGTTATTATTCACTTAAGCACCTAGCTTTCCATTACAGAGAGAGCTGGTATAATTTCATCAGTTGGATCATTCTGTAGATATTGGCTGTAAAGCAGTTTAAAAGACATTGGTGACTGACACCATTTGAAATACCAGACTTTATTCTATTCATCCTTTGCTCTTGCAAAGGACATGGGACTTCTGTAGACCTTGTGTAAGATCTGTCAGTGTGTGACATCTCAAAAGGCACAAGAGCCTTTGAGTGAGTGCCAGAATCAAGACTAAAACCTTCTAAAAATACAATGGTATCTTGGATGTTAGCTTTCAAGTGGACACCTAAATGTAGGTGTCTAAATCTGTGCAGATTGTCCACATTAGGAATTGTCTTACATTCACTATAAAGGAGAGCAAAAAACAGCTGTTTTAAAATTAAAGACATTACCTTTAATGTCCCTACAGTGTATGGTGTTTGTGTTACTTTTGTGAAGTCATTGGCTAGCACATCCCTATGAATTGAAAACAGAGCATCAGCACACACTACACAAAATTATTCTTAAAATGAAAATTATAGTAGGATGAAAAATAAAACATAATCAAAACTGTTACTAAAACTCTCTCTTTTGCAGAAGAAAAGTTCCTTGTAATGCAATCTAGATTGAGATCCTGTTAATTACAGATACGAGATTACAAGAAGCAACAAATATAGAGACCTTCTCAATTACTTTACATTAAACTTCTCAATCACTTTGCCTAGAACTCCCTATTTGTATCTCATGGCATACGTGCTTAACAGCATCTTTTATCTGTTGGATTAAAAGAAAAAATACATCTTTCCTCTTTTAAATTATCAAAATATAAAATTTATCAAATCATACTTTGAATTTCTTGTGCAGTTTGAAGTAGATAGAAATGTGAATCTTTTATTCATTATGCTAGGCACCACTTTATATGCACCACAACATCTAAAGTACAGTAAGTACCTGCAGCTGTTTTGTAGCAGATGGCTATAGTCAGCATCTGATTTTTTTTTACTGCTAGGAAGTGCAAAGCACTTGATTCAATGACACAATTAAAAAAAACCAGACAAACAAAAAAACAAAACCAAAAACTCACAGACCATCTTAGAACATATAGTTTGTCTTTTCTTTTGCCTTGTAATTGCCATATAGCTTAACTGTATTATTTCCTCATCTTAGTTAAGATATTTTGGCATTGGTAAGACTCCTGCTTGATAGTTTTTGAGTTCAAATTGTATGTGCCTCCTGCAGACATGCTCTCCTCTAAAGGGAACTTATGCTGGTATTCTTAAGACTTCTTTTCACAGCTTGAAAAAACTTAGACATTTCAATCTTGTTCGGAAAAGAGCTGGGTATCAGGAAGGTAATAATTATGTTAGATTTTTTCCAAGCACACTATAAACCTAAAAATGATCCCTTTGCTCTGAGACACCAGAAAATTAGTCCAAGCCACCTTACTCAACTTCAACCCCATTACACTTGGAAGGAAGGTGGGACCCAGAGATTATGACAGGTTGCTCTACAGCCTTCTTAAAAAATAGTCTGTAGTCACCTGTAGATCAGTAATGAGAATTAAAGAAGATCAAAACTATATTGTCCTCATAACTACTTTTTTCTTTTTAGTAAAGTTTAATACACAACTTTATTAAAAGGAAATAAAATTGTGCCTATAAAATTGTGTCTAGGTCCACAAACGTATGTAAGTAATTACATATTTCTTACT
The DNA here is from genome assembly GCA_024500445.1 of Entomyzon cyanotis. Classification (NCBI taxonomy): domain Eukaryota; kingdom Metazoa; phylum Chordata; class Aves; order Passeriformes; family Meliphagidae; genus Entomyzon; species Entomyzon cyanotis. The sequence continues at coordinate 41,593,722 of JAKEPQ010001016.1, read as the reverse complement.
GGACAATAAATAGCACTCCCATTAGATTCTATCGATTTCTAGCTTCATAATGACCTTGAATTTTTATGCTAAATCTATAGAATCTGTTTGCTGAATTTCGTTTACTGTTCTTTACAGGTTTAGCTGGCTCTTCATGGAGAAACTGTTCAAGTCTGGCACTTTGAATTTGTAAAGTTGGTTGATCGGCAGATACATTAGGAAGCCTTAAACTTGCTGTTGCCACCCTTGCAAACAGAATTTTTCCTTTCTCCTTTACACTTTGCAACTTGTTCTAAGGCTGTCTAAGCCAGTGTAAGCATCATGAAAAAGGACAATGAAGGGAGCAGCTCCCAGTTCTCCAGCTGTTTTATTTTAGTCTGTAGCATACAGGATAAACAGAGAATTGAAAGTGGAAGAAAATCATAAAAGAGAGGAAGTCAGAAGATCTGTAAGCCATATTAAATAAAATAGCAGGTGAAGTTCTGTCTTCAATACTGGCTGTTCCATGCAGACTATTAAATTGAATCATACTGTGATGGCTGGAACCCGAGGTATCTTAATTCTATTTCTCTAGGTTCAACAACATCTTTTGTAATAATCTTAGAGTTTTTTTGAGAATTCAATTATTCGTTCTCCTCCCACTCAGCAGATGAACTAATCTCACATACGAAGAAATCAAAATCAGGACTCCATTATAAAAGCTGCCATAATAAATTTGGGAAGAGGTACTTTAAAAAACAGTTGTTTTACTATTGGTTGGAAAAATTTGGTCCTTCTTGAGTTGGATTTTTGTGAAAATGACCTCCAGAGGTCCTTTCCAAGTAAATAATCCTATGAATCTCGGATTCTAAAGCCTGTTTCATTTCAAGGAGTTTGTGCCGTAATTGAACACAGGTCACAACAGCCCATCCTGGAAAGAAAGTAGGGATCAGAGCAAAGCAAGAAAATTACATCATGCAATGGTCCTCATATGCAAATCAGGGAGAATGATTAAGAGGAAAGTGAGCTTTAAGACTAGTTTGTTCAACTGGAAAATTATGTCAATAACTTTTCCCTGCTTTATTCAAGGCTTATGCACAGTTGAAAGAAGGGTAGATTTGAGTGCAAAGTCTTGTGACAGGACTACTGGGAGTTGTCAGGCTTGTTACTTCACTGGCAAATCCACTGAAACTCAAGACTACTACTTCCAAATATTAAGTATTCTGGCAGACACCACTGCATTGGCTGTCCTTAGTACAAGTTTTTAGTACCTTCTTTAATTCTGAGTGTGTTAGAAACTGGGCATTTTAAAGGGAGATTATTTTCCCTTCTCTTCATACCATTCTTTTGTCTTCTTTCTTCAAAAGTGGACAGTTCAAAAATTCTTCAGACCCAGAAAGCAGGACCTAAGTTTAGGTTTTAATCTGTCCTTGAAATTTCAAAACATGATGGATGAAACAGAAATATTTTTTTCCTTTAAAGCAGCCATCATTGTTATGCTGTTCTAGTGTACAGGACATAGTTTACTATCTTGCACAACAATACTAAACCTCATTGATCTGCTTGCATTGTATCTTTCCATCACTGTCTAGTTAAGAGTAAACCAAATAATTTCATTCAGTAGGAACAGACTGTTACTTGAACATGCTTCTCTGAAATTGTTATGGGTGCTTGAGTGATAATGATTGGATGACCTACCTACACTCTAATAATGAACAGACTATAGAAAGTAATACAGCATATTAAATTGAGGATATAAATCTCTTTCTATTACTACTGTCTTCTTCAACACTAATGGAAAGTTCAGCTTTTTATGGCAGCTTAAATAAGAACTGGAAAATGATGAAGCAGGATTAATTGAATGCCCAGGAGATATGGCTGTTGCTGGTCTGCCTCCTCTCTGTTGGTCTTCTGGACTCACCTTACAGTACATACTTCAGAGGCCATTCTTTTGTTGACATTACATGTTTGTGTGTAAAATTCAGAATTTCCATTTAGAATACTTACTTACTTTGTAATTACGACAAATCAGCAGTGTCAAACCAAAAGTTTTGTTTCTAAAAAGAAAAAAAAGGTTGTGGTTCTGTGTCCAATACAAAACTGTGTCTCCATCTTTTCCCTTAACCTCAGATGCATAAACTCTCATCAAAACTTAATGTTCTTGCATTTTCACTGAATAATATCCCATCTGATCTGCATATAAATTAACTCTGTGAAAAAAATATCAATTTGTCAAGTTTAGAAGAAACAACAATATTCAATGCTGCCAGTTTACTATTTTATATAAGTCTTTCTGACTTTTTTCTTTTTTTTTTTTTCCCTGGGTTAATTTGACTTTGGTAACAAGAAATAAAGGTTTTTGTTGCCTTATAAACTCTTTCGTTGTAGTACATTGACTTAAGTTTTAACACCAACGTCAAGGTAGAAGTTAATTACTATTCAGTAGCTTTAATTGCAAGCTACAGTTCAAATACTTCAGGACAAGGTAAAGCAAATAACACTTGTCACCAGTAATTACAGCCAGTTTTCACCACCCTGCCTTAAAGGCACTGTGCTGCTGCGTTCTTAAGAGGTCACTAAAGATAAATGACCGAAAAGATCACACTTCTCAAACATCCAAATAATACTTCCCTTTGATAAATCCTTTTTTAATCTGCAATTATGCTTGTGTTCACTATTAAAATTAGGACCAAAAAAATGCCTTTTTGTTTTTCTGTTTCTGTGCATTTCCAGAAGTGTCCAAATAATTTCCTTTTGCTTACTGTGTAATACTCACATACCTCACCAAGGTCTGAGTTTAGGAATAAGTTGGTGGTTGTGCTTTTGTCTTTTTAACAAACTCCCATAAAGACCTAGTCGGCAAAGTACACCCTTGTAAGAAAAATACACAAGAGACAAATAAACAGAAAGCTGCATAAAATGAAATGATCAAAGGGAGACTGGCATACATTCTGAAATTCACAGATACCCTTTTTTCTCCTATGCAGCATATGTGAAAAACATGAGCAAGTAAATGGAAGAAGAAAATTTACATCAAGCTGTTTCTTAATTGAGCTCTAATGGATCCCCTTTGAGACTCATCATAACAGAGAAATTCATATGTAGTCTGATTTGCATCTGCACATTGAACTGGCTCACAGGTGTTTACCTTTGCTGTCTAGCAAAAACAGACAGTTTTTAGGACTGACTTGCAATCTAAATCTTCCTCTCATCTCTTCTAAGCAACACAGCCCAAAGCCTCAAAAATAAGTTTTCTGATAACTCTCTGTGAAACACTATTTCCGTTTAATATCTGCACCTAAGAAGTACAGTTTTCAACCTTTCCTCACAAAGTTTCTGTATAGGTGAGTTGGATAGTTAAGAGTAGAAGACACAGAATCAAAAAATATCTCTGCTAAACGGTCCCTACCATCACCACCAGGTTTAGCTGCTTACTGGCAATTATAAATTGTCACTGACAGAACTGAGTGTGTGGTTTCAAGGCTAGAGTCCAGTGAAATAGAGAACATTGTAAATTCACATTTGCAATGTATTTGTCATTTTGTTGCATGTGCGGGTGTGTTCATTGCACACACAGTAATGTTAATAGTTCTGTGAAACAGACTGATCTGAAAAATGTTCATTCTGTTAAGAGATGGAATACTGCAAAAGGCAGGGGTAGAATTGATGTTGTTATTGAAACCTCTCTATGCCTATGGAGTAGACTTTTGGGTGCTGAACTTCCCTGACCTAATGACCACAAACTACATGAGCTGCCTCGAATTACTGGCACCTTCCTATGAGGTTCTTAGTTGACTTTGGTCAGATCATACCAGGTGAGGTACGGTCTGCTAGGACAAGCTCTAAACTTCTGCTATACATAAGAGAAAACCCAGCTAGCTTTTGGACTGCTCAGTGCTCATTCTCCTGGGTCATTTCTTTCCCTTGAACTTCCACTAGCTCCTACTGCTCAGGTCTACTGAGACAGGAGTTAGTTGCAAGCCAATTTAAGAGGAGTAGCAGGATGTACTGGCAGCTTCAGAACCAAAATATCCTCTTCTTATAGGGTCTTTTGAGTGCATTTCTTCAAGCTTCATAATTTAACTTACTTTTGAGATGGTTTAGGTACCTGAGATGTTCAAATCTACAGTTAATATTTTGGTTGAAAGGAACTGATTTCAGTAAATTAAATAATCCCTATTAAAATCTTTTTAATGCAAGCATAAATTGAATGTTCAAAAGAATTGCTATACTTAAATTCATTTCATAGATATAGGACTAACAGTGATTTGGAATTTTGGAGCTCATCAGATTTATATGTATATATCTAATCTTAAATATGTCATATCTGTATATTCCTTTGATTTTATCAAAATTTCCTATCAACAAAAAAAGAAAAAGAAAAATTGTGCAGAATTGTCTGGAGACAGGTTACCAGAGAAGAGCACACATGAAAATGTGGAGAGAAAGGGAATGTCTGTTTGCTTAGGCATTTCAGTTTTGTTAGAGATGCAGAAGATGTTTATTATGTCAAGCAGGAAGTATTCAAGTTAATCAGTTTTTTGAAAGAGTTTTCTTCAAATGGATTGTCAAAAGCAAATAATAATAATGTGTTTTATGCAGTGGACAATTAGCAGCCATAGTTTCCTTAGGGATTTGGAGAGCCCAAGTATTGAATCCCATGAACAGTTTTCATTTAATTAAAATCACAGAAATGGAGATGCACGCCAGAAGTTCTGAAAGTAAATTATGTGACTGTAAGAATTTTGAGAGCATGTTTTCATCACAAATAAATGAAGATGCTGAAGGTGCTAGCCCCAGATCCGGGCAGTAATCAAAGTAGAATGTGTTTCAGATACTACTAAGGATGTATTATAATGCCTCTGCCAATTCAATCCTTAGATAAAAGCTATCTGATTCATTTTTCTCTTAGCAACTAAAGTATATAAAAAACACAACATTCACCTTCAATAATGTGTACCATGAACATGTTTTTAGAGACTTAAAAGTACATTGTTTATCTTTCATCTTCCTGGCTTTTTATATAGAGACAATCATGCATAAATTTTAAAGACTTGGACAAATATCAGATTAAGGGAATGAAGAGATCCTTGAAAAATAACAGAATTTAGGCTGGCAAGCTAGTCTCAGACTATGTCTTAATTTTCACATCCTATGAGTTTCTATGCATCACCTGTCCTCTTTGAGACTCTTCAGCAGCCACAGCAGGTTAAAACTTGTGTGGGGCTGACAGTACATCAAATGTGAGCAGAGGAGGCATATCAACAAGTCTGAGCTGATGCCTTCATCACTGGTTTGGTTACACTAAGTGCTTTGTCAGCAGAGCCCCCAGTGTACACGCAGAGCATGGCAGCAGAAAGTGCTTTTCTGCCGTCATAGTCTCACTAATCCTCTCAATGACATAAACTAAATATGACAAAGACTCTGTCAGCATAAATGTCCCTGCATAAGGTATTTTTCTGACATAACAGTGTCAGTAAGGACTGAGATTTTTTTCACACCCTCAGCTATGAAAGCTCTACTGATTAAAATGTTGAGTGTAATTTTGACTAAGACTGCAAGACTAAGAAATCAACCCTAAAATGTCTAAGAACACTTTCTCCCTTCCATCTGCCTGGAGAAAAAGCTGAGATGGCAGGAGCAGGATTTGTGAGCCACAGAAGGATAACATCAGGATGAATTTGTTGGGGGGCTGTAAAATTATGGGATCATGTCACCCTCATTATAATGGTCACTCTTTCATGTCACCCTCATGAAAGATGATGTCAAGGAGTTTGGTGAGAACTAAGTAATGCTCAGGAACTGTAGTGATGTTAATCTGTGATGGGGTTATCAAGATGCCACTTTCTGTACATTGATATACTAGAAAGTTGTTTCCACGAAATTTTCCATATGATGTAAGCTCTTTTCCATTGCTTTCTGTAGGACACTTCTGGGCCTGTTGCCATTGCTCTAATTGCACTGCCAGCAGCAGTGCTCTGTAGTATAAACTGAACATTACGAATATTAATAAGGAATTATTATCATGAATGATATAATAAATTATAACATTTCTTATCTTTCCATTCTCAGTTATCAAAAGTGTGTACCTTTATGAGTACATAACAATATGGGCAAATAATGTTCATTATATAACACACATACAGGTACATAGAGACCTAGACACACTATGTACCTCTATAGTATATATAGTATATGTAAAGATGTGTATATATATATATATTAATATTGTATCTAACTCATGCCTCGAGACACTAAGATTTAGCTGAATTTTTATACTTATTCAGGGAAGCATAAAATGCAATTTTGGTGAAAAACCCTGGTATTCTCCTCTCTTCAGTGACAGATTCTGATGCCATTAGAGATACTCTAAGGTCTGATCCACAAAATTTGTGCATGTCAGCTAGTGAAATGTTTGTTTATCATTAACATTACACTCAGATATATAGTCTTGTACCAATGTGTTCAAAAGTACAATTTCTTCATGAGCAGCTTCTTCTCATATGCTACATTTAATTTGAAACCTGTAAAATATCCTACTAAGATACAATTATTGAGAGATACCTCTTCCCAAATTAAGGGGCAAACGAGGCCATATGCTAAAGCCAGTAGTATGGATTTTATTTAACAGTAAGGGTGAGGTAGAGAGATAGAAAGAAACATAAAAGTAGAGGGGGCGAGGTGGGAGAGAGATCCAGTCACTACCTGTGGATCTAACATCATTCTGTTTGTGGGAATCCTGAGGTCATTCAAAACTTTTCACTATTTATACAGGTATTTTTGCAAACAAAGGAATTAATGGCCAAACATTTTTCTTATTCTATTGGTTAAAAACTCCCTCACTTCTATTGCTAATTAATCCTCATGCTCAATTTTTCTCTTCTTGTGAGGACGTGTTTTTCTGAGTCAGTGGGTCTGTGCTCAGCGGTCACGATCCACTGGTGAATTACCTTTTACCCAGCCTGAGCTCATTTCAGCACAATTGCTGAGTTGGCTTTCGTTGTGGCACATAAATTCTGCATTCTTTATGTCCATTGTCAGTGATACAATCTTCTGCCCCAGATTTGTTAACCTCCCCCTAGGTCTGAGATAACAGTCGGACAATAGTACCACCTTTATCTTATCTCAAGTTCCTGTCATGGTGGCTTGGCTTACAGTCCAAATTCCAGGCACCCTTGGAGGCATATTCAGATGGGGAGAATTCAGTGGTTGCAGATGGCATCTGTCCCCTAACTTAGGGTGATGTTTGTTTGACCAGTGAAATGAGTATTAGCAGTTGTTTCTTTACACAGTTTGCTGCAGTGGGAATTTTTGCCAGGATGCATTACCTGGGATGTGCTAGCCAGATCTTGCCTCAACCAGGCCTGGAGTTAGCACCATCCTGTCACTCCATTCTGTGTCTATTTCACGGCAAAGTCCTTCTGTGGTAACAGTGTTTGAGACAGGCAACTCTGCTCTTTAAGTCTTTACATATCCCTTGAATAATTCTAACAAAGTTCAAGAATTTTGACCTCACTGTTTGAAATTACAGTTCACCTTTAATGGTGCTATTAAAAGGCATTGCTTTATTCATAGCATTCATTCCAATTTTCAATTTTCTGCCAGTTTGCCTTTGACGTCAGATGCTTTGTATTAATATTTGTATTTATTTAACTTGGCATGGCTGTTTTATCTGCAATTCATATACACTTCATTACTTCAATTAGGTGACTGAACTTATGAACTTGAATGTATCACATGGGAAGTAAGTAAAGGATTTTCTGGCTTGAGTGTTTTTTTCTTTGAATATTTTCTTCTAGACTGCATATTTATTGCCTGAGTAGTTGTTATCTTCATTGTTATTCTCTTCAGAGTCTTCTGACACTTCTGCTGAAGGTTCACTCACATGCAGATCTGGCTTCTGATTCCTGTTCACTAAGCACTCCTCGCTTCAGACAATGTCCACTTGTATAGAAGTCATTTGTACAGTCAGACCATACAACCAGTTACTCTCTCCTTGCTGCCCATCTCCCTGGCTCAACGTCTTTTGTATCCCAGGTTACAGAGAAAAAGACATTTTCAAAACTAGAACTGGAAAGTTCTGTCTTCCAAATAGTACTGCCTTAGAAGTAGAAAAAAGAGACTGAGGCTCCTCCAGGGAAAGCTGTTATTCCAAATGTGGGAACTTAGAATCTTTGTGAGTTATTTCAGACACTTATTCTCTAGAGTATGAATAGTGCAGAATAGACTAGACTAAGAGGGAATGGAAACAGAACAGAATAGAAAAGGTTGAGTTGGAAGGAACTTTCAAGATCATCTAGTTCAACCCCCTGCCATGGGCAGGGACACCTTCCCCTAGACCAAGTTGCTCAGAGCCCCATCCAGCCTGGCCTGGAATACAACCAGGGATGGAACATCCACAGCTTCTCTGGGTAACCTGTTCCAGTGCCTCACCATTCTCATACTTAATCAAGGACAAGCCTGTGCAACACCAGTCCTTTCTCTTGGGTGTGGGAGGTCCTTCCTCAGCTGGAGGATTTGCAGCATTCTCCAGAGGAAGCTACTTGGTCTCTCCCTGGCCTAAAGATGATAGCTTCTGAGGTCTAAATCATCACCTAGTGACAGATTCCTCATGCATGTGTCTAATTAGATAAATGAATCTCACCTTTGGCTGATAGAATATACAGTAGACTGTCATTTAATGAGACACTTAACTGTAGTATTCATCCAGTTAAATTAATGTATTGTTGTCAAGAAATTATTGCCTTTCAGGAAAAATATATGGTCTTGGATATAATACATAGAAGTCTTGAGTAAAACTTTTATTTTACTGTAGCAAATATTCAATCTGTGACTTCTCTTACATTTTTTCATGTTGTATTTCCAGATTAAAAAATGGGTTTTTTTTTTTAGTTCTTATCTATACTTAATTAGTGTAGTAGTTTAGATAATATTGCTTTTATTATTAATATATAATTATGGAATGCTAAACAACACTCTTTAAATTAGCAAAGTCTTAACACTTAAGCATCTCAAATCATTCTTCAGTGATGTATAGGTGCTTCCTTTTTATTAGGTTTATCAATGATTTTAACACCAATAAAATCTCAACTGCACCAAGACTAAATCTAAGTTGCTGTGGCCTGCATTTCAGGTCCAGATTTGAAGTTACACAAAAAGACAGTAAGGGTTGAGTTAGTCCTTTTAGAACCTGGGGACAAAAGGAATAGGGAAGGGCTGTCCTTAGGCCAGCTGCTCCTAGTGTTGGAAGACTGTGGAAACTCCTGCTACAGCTTTAAAGCACACGAGCTCATAGAGTATGTATTGCACATTTTTCATCCTCTGAAACAGACCTGAACAAAACGGTACACCTGAAGGGCTCCTCACATCAGAATGTGTAATTTGTATTTGCACAGCACAGCAGAGTACAATGCCAGGCAGAGGCTGTGTCCCAGCTAGTTCTGAAACTGGAGGCACCTTTGTGCTGTGCCTATACCTGCCAGGGGTTACCTTAGTGTGCTTATGTCACTTCTGAGGTCTAATGTAGCATAAATCTGCATTCAGAGTATGGTACTGCACTGTGCAGTCACATTGCATCGTTTAGAGCTGGCTGAGGTGTTCATAACAGACTGTGATATTACTTCTGTGAGCTTGTCTTTAAAGTCCTGGAAGCTTGGGCTGGAATCAATTCATCTGAGATACTTGACACTTCTATGGGCTACAATGACAATGTTATGCTATAGTGTGATAATATTGCTGAATGCAATTTCTTCCTAGAAAGTAGAAATGTCAGTTCTGTGGATGGACGTTGCTCCTGGTTCCCTAATGTGCCACATTAAGAAGAATCTTCAAAATCAAGGACTGTTAGTACAAGTGTGGTTTCCAGACTGTACAATAAGAGTTTTAAAACAAAACTCCTCTAATAGCTTCCCTATGAATACAATCAAGCAGATTTTTAATTATGCTTCAGTAATTTCTCAAGAATATTTTCTGATTTATTTTTATCCTGACAGAGTATTGTTCTCATTCCACTAGTGTTGGAAACATAGTTCATAACTTTTTGCTCCAGCAACTGGAATTTCTACACATAATCTAAAAATTTGATACTGATGATCATACAATAGATTTTTGCATGCATAATTTCAGGCAACAAATAGCTTTGCAGCTACTGAAACCTTTATAAAAATTTCCCAATTGTTTCTTAGAATGCCAATGCATGACCACTTTTAAATTAATATTTTTTGGGCACCTGATTCTCTTTCAATATGTCTCAATATGTTTCAATATATCAACAACTGCTATCACTTGAGACTATGTGAAACATTTGCACAGAGTTGGCAGACGAATATGAAGGTAGAGGGTGTGTGCCGACCTGTGCCTCTGGAGTGGCAACAACAGGCAGGGCATTATGCTCCCTGATTATAAAAATGGCTCCAGATACATACCTTTAAGCACCTGAAACAGTCCCTAGTTGGTGTTTTGCCATGCTCTTAAAATATTTGAATAACCATAGTTTCAAAACAAGATTTAGGAGTTTAAATATTTTACAATTTCATACATTGAAAAGCATTGCCATAACAGAAATTTTATGAGCGTTTTAAATTAAACACTTTTTTTCCCCTACAGATTTCATTCAAATATCCAAGGCCATGTGTGGCAGGGTCTTGTGTAAGCAAACACCTTAGCCACTTCATGGAAAAACATGCACAGATTATTTCAGCAGGAAAAAAGCACACATCTGAAAAGACACAGTACTCATGCCCCTTTGAAAACTAGAGATAAAAGTGATGTATCAAACAGTAACCACTTTGGTCTGTGCAACTGCACTTGTACAGGGACAATTGAGAACAAAGTCTTTCTTGTGAATGTTAGTCAGAAGGTGATGAGATGCATTATGGATTAAATAATTATAATTAAATTCTTCCAGCAATTATAAGGAGCCTTCAGAATAACATCAACATAAAATTCTTTGCTACAATAAATTCAGTATTTGATCTTGATGTCCCAATTCTGCCCTGAATTAAACTTACGGTTCACTTAGCACTTTTGAAATGAACCATTTATACCTGCAATAATGGTCTGTAATAAACTATTCCATGATCTCTATTATCTGCCTTACAGAAAGGTTCAGGAGAGTAATTAACACTTTTCACAACAGCAAAAAGAGTTATTAATTAACACTAAAATAAACACATGGAAACAATTTTAAATTAATAGGTTTGTAACATGAAGACCAGTAAAATTTAGCAGCTATTTGAGAATTTACTGAAAAAATACTGCAGTATTTTTGCATTCCTAATAGCAAAGGTAGACCTAATTAGCAAAGGTGGTCCTAATAGCAAATTAGAACCTAATAGACAAAGGTTTTGTCTTAGGTAGACAGAGAAACAATTCTGACTTAAAATTTCAACACAAAGCTGAACATCTGATTTGATAGCATTATCTCAGCTAGTTTTTTTGCTAATACAGATGATAATTTTGAATGGTTGTGTATCTCTCAGTAGTTACGTGGGATTTAGAATATTTTTCAACCAGCCTGTAGATATAACTATAGATTAAATTAATATATCAGAGAGCCCAAATTCTAACTTGACATACATAATTTATATTATAAAATTTATTTTTTCTAGGTTTTTATGTAAGGTCATAGCATTTTTAATCTACAGAGCTTGGGGGTTTTTTTCTGAGTTCTTTGCTTGGCTTTTCTTGGAGATTTCATAGAACGAGGGCAGAAGGTAACTCCTGGCTACTTACTGTAGTTAAGTGTAGCTGAGCTTTAATGCTACCATGAGTTCATTGCCCCTGACAAGAACATGAGCCATTGTTTCATTAATGGCAGTATTGGGGAAGGGCCAAGGTTGCCATTATGGGACTGAATTTTCACAGAGCTCTATAGCTCCCTTCCCTTCTAGACCTCAGGCTGCCTGTGCTCAAAGCCAGTGTTGTGGTGTAGCTGCGCAATCTTCCAACAAATCCCTGGGACAAGACTTTGGGTGGCAGAAGGACCTCATGGAGGCCTTGCTGGAGGCCTCTAGCCTATGGTGCTGAGGCTGCACCTCTGCTAATACTCACAGTCCTGCCCCTTGCCTGAGCTATGCCCTGGGTGTGGCCATGCAGACCTGCTGACTCGACTTCCCGTGGTCACCTCAGACTGGACTGGCTTCTGCAGGCTTCACAGTACTGCAGGACTCATCTGACCATGGGGACAATCTGTGGTCCTGCTTCTCTTTTTGCTCACCTACTGCTGGGCCCTGTCCTTCCCAGCAAAAGGCCACTGCTCCGTCCACCTCTTTTTGGACTTTGGCACCAATGCAGGGAGCAGAGAGAGTGACATTCAGAGGAGCCACCACTTCTGCGCTCACCACTCCTCTGCTGGATGGGGAAGTTCTCCTTGCACAGGTGAAGAAGAGCAAGGGCTCAAATACAGCTCCTGGACAAAGAAATGAGGAGTGCCCGATGGACTTCCTGGCAGGTAGCTAATTCACTGTCCAAAACTGCAGACCACCTTCTCTCTCCCTAATGATTTACTAAAGAGACTACTTTTTCTTTTTTCCCTTTTTGAAGATCTATGCTTGTTTTCTCAGCTCAGGATAAAACAATCTGTTACTATTGTTGGCATGGTGTTGTCATTGTCTGGCATTCTAAAATCATTCTGAATCACAAGGTAAAAGCAGCTCTGTTTGTTCTCCCTTTGCCTTCAGTCTTCTCGATTTATGTATTAAAGCTTTTCTATCCAAGAATTTTTTGATTTCATGTTTTCCGGCCTCTTTTTAATTAGAGGCTCAACTTCTCAGGTAATGATACAGAAGTGAAAACACAGGAAATGAAAATAATTGATTTTATGAAATCTGGTGAGTCTGAGTAATGGTTTCATGGACTTTGTTGAAGTAGTAAGTTTGGAAAAATCCTTTACTCAGACTTATACAATGCTTCCCTATCTCCTCCATGTCATTGTTAATTTTATTTTCCATGGGAAAAAACCATGAGAAACCTTAAATTTTCATTGAAGTACTTGGCTCTCCCATGCACTATCATTCAGCACACACAAGGGTTGATGCTGTAAATGATTCTGTATTTCTCTGAAATTCAGTTTGAAACCAAAACAGCTGATGGTGTTGGTCCAAGAGAACTTATTTTTGTTTTCAACCTCACCTCACACATAAGTTAGCAGCAGCTCTGCCAGTCAATGCAAATGTCTTGGAAAAGGGTATAAAACTGGCAGTTTGTACAACAAAAGTTGTATCGAAAATGTCCTGTAAGCAAGAGAAGACACACACAGAAATTAGATGTTAAATAGGTTCCATTACATTTTTACAGCATGCAATGTATCAGTTTTATCTCCCTGGAGCAGTGTAAAAAGAAAATATAAAATGGTTTTAAAACTTGGACAAACACTCTAGATATAATTACTCGACTTTGTGAACATCATTATTATCCGTTATGAAGATGTTATCCTGAACAAAGCATTCAGTCTCTTTTTGTTGGTTTGTTTGTGGTTTTGGGTTTTTTTTTCCACTATATAGGCATACATTTACACATAGGTCAATGTTGTTCTAATTGTGTTTTTATGAACAAATATATAGTTAAACTTTTACTTGATCACAAAGAACTAGGAAAATTGATAGGGTCAGCAGCATGTCTCTCACAGCATCCAGAAACTTCTTTCTCCCTTGTATTTTATTTTTAGTAGTAACTTTACTCCAATTTCATGGGATGCTTTGAGAGATCTGGGTTTGAATGTTCAGGGCACACAGGGGTCTCAGAGGTCCACATCAACCCCACGTTGAGCAGGGATAGGACTGAGAACAGAAGAGCTTCCCGTTACAATTCATTTGTGCACCCATTTTCTGCAATGCCCCTGTTGCCTACAGGGTGTTTGTCTCTTGCATAATCCAAAGTAGCTGAATATCAGGGTTACTGATAAAATGCTGTATTTTCTTTTTCTTTACAGAATTTTACAATTTTTTCTATTATGTATTTTAAATCTTACTTGTTTTTCTGTGGAAATTGCCTAAAAGCAATATAATACTAATGTGAAAGTACAATTGAGAAATGATGGGAATATTTATTTCATTTGATTATTAATTGAACTCTTTTTTTCCTTAATACAAGTACAGCCAATGATAAGGCTCTAATGAGTGCAATCTGATTTAAATATGAACCAGAAATTTTCTGACACTTTGACTTTTAAAAATACAATCTGTATAACCATATTCCTACTTTTCTTTGATATCTTTATTTTAATTAACAGAGAGGTTGCTCTGTTACATTAAAAAGTTCAGGGATAATTAATGCCTTCTTTTACCTGGATATCTTTAATGATTTACTTCCATACAAAACAGTTGATGACAGTAGATACAAATGAAAAACATTCATCTCTGTATAACGCATGCTGACTTTGGACTGTCTCCAGGAAGTATCTTACTTAAATATACTGGCCAAGACAAAAATCTTTTAAAATTACTTTTACTGGGGTTTGAAGACAATAAAATAAGAAGCAGCTGTCCCATTTATACAAGTTAACAGAGAAGATGTATTCTTCCAAAATATTATTGTCTAAACTCAGATTTAAGTTTTATATGTCGATATCTTTCCACTTTGCCCTAATTATACTGCTTTCATAAAAATGGATGGATAAACAGTTAACTTTAGTAGCAACTGAGATCTAAACATGTACACCAGATGCAATAATGCTCAATAATCATCATCTGGATGATTGTATTGAAATTTCTCTATTTCCTGCATGCTACATAAGTCCATTGAATAGTCCTGCACTTCAGCAGGGTATTTGTGGGGGTTTTGGGGTTGGGTTTATTGGTTTGCTTGCTTGTTTGTTTTGTTTGTTTGCTTTTTGTTTGGGATTGGTAATTTTTTATTAGATTTAATTTTTTTTCACTAATTTCTCTCTTAACTCTGTGGATCAATGTATGAGATCTGTCTCCAAATATCATACATATTTTTCTTATAGATACCTGATTTATATGGGATTTTAAGGGTCCTTTCACAGAAATAATCATGTGTTTCTGACTTCAGACACTGCATCTTTGGGTTTGACTTTATGATGTGCTCACATTTCCATGTGTTCTTCCACACATTTTTTGCTGTCTTCCTGAGAGTAAATGTAGGAGTACAGTATATGGGCTTTGGCAGAGTGCAGTGCTAATGCAGCTGGGCTGTTTCTGCTGTATGAGGTAGGTCTTTCAAGCTGGGTTGGGTTTTTGGGTTTTTTTGATTCAGAGATATTTATAAAATTATAGTGGCCTTGGGGTTTTGTTCTTATTCCATTTGCAACAGTCTAACTTGGACTTGCAGCAGAAAATTTATACCTACACTTACTACTTTTCTTTCCTAGCTAGCATTTTCTTTCTTTCTCTTTCCAAGTGTACTCCTGACAGCCTTACAGTCGATTTTTCAGTCAGGAAAGGCCACAATTCCTTTCCAGAAAATTTTTCCAGGTCTTAGCATTTCTTTGAAAGTGAAGGAGTCCCAGAATTTCTGTAAATCAATACATTTAGTTCCTCCATGCAGCATCACTAATTCCATAAATCCACTGAGATCTGAGCACTTCAAACCAAGAACATTTGGTAACATTTACAGAACTCCTTTTTTATTCATATAATTAATTTAAATTGACTTATTTAAGGTTATTCTCTATTAAATCCTTGCAAGGATATCCAGATCAGTATAAACTTAGCACTGCTTCATGTTGATTTTTAATGACTTAGCAATGAAATCTGCCAGCTGTCACAAATCTGAATAGCCAAGGCTATTCAATACTAATACCATTATTAGTTGCATTTGTTCTCCAACACTGTATTTAGGAAGTTAAATACTTCTGTAATGATACTGTTCCCAATTCGCCATCTGTTGAATGATGATAGGTCTTTATAGAACACTTAGAGAAAAATTAATATTGAAGTCTTCTGTGGTGATTAAAAAATTGCTGTTTCTTGAGACATCAGCAATACAGTTTCACAAACATGCCTTTAGAAAGATAAGAGTGAGAAAACAGCCTAAAACCTTTGAGAAGATTGTAAACAAATCAGGCACCACAGGAGAAAATGTAAATCAGGAAATACTAGTGCAAAAAGCCAAAAGACACAGCCTAAAAAACAAAGAAACTGAGTAGGATTATCCAAAAGCCGAGTAACAGAGAAGTAGGAATCAAATTCTTGTAACAGCAAGTTGTATACTTCAGTTTAAATATGTTAGAAAGAAAATGAGGCAGGAGCATTCCTAAATTAGCTAAGAGACACTGAGGCACTTCAGGAAGTACTTCAAGGATTATCTGGACTTGTATTTTCTTGACTTAAAGTTTCTTCTGTGATATTTTCTTTAACATAACAATATTTTTTATTTTTAATCCCTGTCAGGCACAGAGCAATTTTTCTGAGATCCAACCTCATCTGGATAAAAGGAGAATGGTGGGTGGGTAAGCAGTGAACTCATTCTCCAGTAGAGGGCTGATACACTGCTCAAGAGTCTTTGCCTAATTAATTTCTTTAGAAAGGCTCATTTTGGGGTGGGACTTCCAAGTGCCCAAGTTGTGGAGGGCTTTTAGTGTTGTTTTGACAGATGAAAGGAGTCTCAAAATGACTGTAATGTGTCTGGTTCAACGAACAAGAACAGGCTCACAGAACAGTAAAATCTTCTTCACTATTTTTTATTCTTTTGTCCTCAAAAGATTGTCCACTATTCTCATATTCTGTGTGCAATGCTTCTAAGACAACTATGATTCCTACAAGAGAGTTTCTAATTAAAAGGAAATGTTTAACAGAAGCATCAGTTGGAATGAGTGATAAAGGAACATCCATATTTTCAAGAGCTAAATCTTTTGAGATCAAAATTCCTGAAACAAGCTAATTTGTCTTCAAAATATGCATAAAACATACGCCTGTACTATTTTCAGGACTCAACCTCTGTATCAGACATAAATTTCCTAACCTGCTGTGATAAAGCAATTACCTCAGGCTTTGAAGTCAATTACAAGAAAATTTTTAAGGGTTCCATAGTCTGGTGGAGACATCTGGCTGGAAAACAGAAATTAGTGCAAATTTATTGTATTAGCCTAAGAAATATTTGATCCAACAGCCTCAAAAAAAATAGCTGATACTTTTAAAAGCTGAGAATATGTTTTGGAAAATAGAATGTCTGTAAATACAGTGGATGTTTAGACCATAAAAATAAATGAAGTTATTTACTTCTTTTGAATTATTTAAACCACCTTCTGTTAGGTCACAAAGCTACCGAGAATGACTCTTCAGTAAAAGGTAAATACTATTTTTTTAATTTGTCTTTTACCTGTTGTATTGGGTCTGACTGAGATGAAGTTAATTTTCCCCATAGCAGCCCTTTTCCTGCTGTGCTTTGGATTGGTGGCTGGAAAGGTGTTGGTAACAGAGCAGTGTTTTGGCTATGGCTAAGCAGTGCTTGCATGATATCAAGGCTGTATCTCAAATACTCTCTCTCCAGGAGGCAGGGAGAAAGCAAGATCTTAGGAAGGGACACAGCCAGGACATCTGATCCCAACTGTCCAAAGGGATATTCTGTCCCACATGGTGTCTGCTTGGCAATAAAAGCTAGGAGAAAAGAAGCTGGGAGACAGGGGGGTGGCATTTGCTATTATGACTATTGACTTCCAGAACGACTGTTACATGCACTGAAGCCCTGCTTCCAGGGAAGTTGCTGGTCATCACCTGCTGTTGGGAAGTAGAGAATAAATCATTTGAGGTTTTTTTGCT
This sequence comes from Entomyzon cyanotis, assembly GCA_024500445.1. NCBI lineage: Eukaryota > Metazoa > Chordata > Aves > Passeriformes > Meliphagidae > Entomyzon > Entomyzon cyanotis. The sequence goes on along the minus strand of JAKEPQ010001016.1, from coordinate 41,576,044 downwards.
CCCTCACACAGCCTTTGTTTTTGCTTTAATAATTGGCCTTTATCTTGAACCATGAGGTTTTTCCCATGTTATTTTCTCCTCTGTCCCATCCATATGGAGAAGGCAGTGATAAAGCATGTTAGTGGTCCAGCCAAGATCAACACACCACAGTCCTTTTTGGCTCACAAACAGGGACACAAGGAATTTGAGATAAGGCAGAGGGAAGGGGTGGAATGTATTTGGGTTTTGTGGCAAGGTTTTGGTAGCAGGGTGGCTACAAGGGTGGCTTCTGTGAGAAGCTGCTTGAAGCTTCCCCTGTGTTTGGTGGAACAAATGTCAACCAGCTCCAAGACAAGCCCATTGCCAGCCAAGGCTGAGCCCATCAGAGATGCTGGGATGACATATTTAAGAAGGGGACAAAAACATGTGCAATTCAGCCAGAGGAAGGAGTGAGAACATGTGAGAGGAACAACTCTGCAGACACCAAGATCAGTGCAGAAGGAGAGGCAGGAGGTGCTCCAGGTGCCAGGGCTCAGATTCCCCTGCAGCCCATGGTGCAGACCATGGTGAGGCAGCTGTGTCCCTGCAGCCCAAGGAGGGTCATGCTAGAGCAGAAACGCATTTCATTATCATACTTTGATTTAATTGACAGTAAATTAAACCAATATCTCAAAGCCAAGTCCTTTTGCCTGTGAGAGTAACTGGTGAGTGATCTCTCCTTGTCCTTATCTCAATCCATGAGCCTTGTGTTATGTTTTCTTTCCCCTTTCCAGCTGAGGAGTGGAGTGATAAAGCCACTTTGGTGAGTACCTGGTATCCAGACAGGGTTAAGGAACCACAACTGAAATCTTTCTTCCCTTATATTTGTCAAAAGCAGACCATATGTATTCATAACAGCAAGAAAATCCTCCTGATTCAATGATTTCCAGATGCAATAGGTGGGATACATAATTCTGGATGATCTCTCTGTGCCTCGCTTATGAAGTTAAGCTTTCATATACAGTTTAAAATAAATGCATCATTTTCAGAGGGTTGAAACTTAGTGAAACAGATATCACTTTACTAATTAATTTGATGTTTGTAATTTTTTCCAATTTTTCTTTTACATTTCTATTTACATTTTGTCGTGGAGCCTAAATCAATGTATCTTGATTTCTTCCTTTCAAAGAAAATTAAAATGATGCCATCTGCAAAAGGTAATTTTCAATTAAATCTGTAACTCACTTACTAAAAATATATTACAAACTGTGCAGAAGCATAAAAAAAAACAAAACCCCAAACCAAACAAAAAAAACCAAACAACAAAACAAACAAAAAAAAAAACCAACCCAAACTCCACATAAATCCAAAACAAAACAAAAAGAAAATACCACAATTATTTTCTTAATCTGCAAATACACTTGCATGGGAAACGAAAAGGTTTTCCTGTGTTCACAAATAGAGAAACCAACCATTTTACTTGATCAAATGTATAGGAATGATGAGATTGTAGAGTTAATCTGAAAGATTTCCTCTTTGCCTTCAGATTTGAAATCATCTTCAATCCTTAACATAATCCTAAAATTATACCCTTTTAACATTCACTTTCCATGTATTTTTAACTTGACCCACTTTTTTCCCACCATGAATGACTCATAAAATAAATGTTACTATTTTTTCTTTTAAGTTACCTAACCCGTTTCCCTTCTAAAGCTTCTACTGACACTCAGTGATTGTGACAGGACTATCCTAGAGCCTTCAAAGAGATTATTTCCTTTGGGTGGTTACCTCTTCAGAAGCAGAATAGCTTAATTTTTACTTTTTAATTTAGTGATTAACTAAATAAGCGAGAAGTTGTTTTAAGGGTTTATTCAAAGTCCTGGAATTAGTTCTATTTCCACTGAAAAATTGTTCCAATGAACAATTAATTATTAAATCACACAGTTTTCACAATTTTGATGGAAATTATTTTTTCTTAAGGCAAAAAAATCTAGTAATTTAATTAAACTTAATAATATTCATAAGGTGCTTCTTTAAAATCTACATTTGGTGTGACATGCCAATTAGGTGATACTGGTATGTTATAAAAGTGCTTCTTTCTTTCAAATCAAAACTATTCAATGGACTTCTCTAGTAGAAATTTAGATCATCAACTTTTCCTTCAAGCTCCCTTTACACCATCTCTGCTGGCACAGAGATGAGTTGGTATGCAATTAGCTGTTCACTGAGGGCACCTTTGAACTTATCACCTCGCTTTCTTAAGAAAAACAACGTGATAATAAAAATGTGTCCTTTTTTTCATGCTGTCCATAGCTGGTAGTTACAAGAGAGGTGCATAGGCCAACAACTGTGAAAGAATCCTTATTTTCTGAAGTGACTGTGTTGATCTTGAAATATGGCAAGTTATATTTAAGATTTATGGACATTTAAAATAAATGTAAATAACTTCTGAAAAATCTATGACTTATTATGAAGTGACGTATGTGTTTCCTTGAAATTAAAACTATTAGCTCTCAATATCTTCAATTTTTAACTGGGTATGTATAAAGTGTCAGCTCTTTGTTTAAGTCATTCAGATGCTACTTCCAGGCTGAAAAATATAAATAATCCAATATAATTTGACCTTTTAAAAGCACCATTCATTTTTAGATTAAGAAGAGTTATGTATTTTGATCAATTGTAGAGGCATAATGTAATAAACTTCTGACATTTGTAACAAAATTGCAGTCCTCTGATTATTGGGAAGACCAGAAATTAAAAAAAAAAAAAGTGGAAAAGTACTTAGGGGCTATTGAATTGACATCTGGTTTGAACTAAAGCCATAGGTTTTGACTCTGCACTAATTTTTAACAAGAAATAGTGTCTAAATACTCTGCATTGACACTGCTGTTTAGCATTGATATTTCCATGTCACCTGACAGCTAAGTTCTGTGTACCTGCTTTGACAATATAAATTGTATATTTGGACTTCTGTAAAGTACAGACCCAGCAAACAAACAAAAACTTCCCTCAGGTAACTTTTAGACTTGACCAAAAAAATACAAAAGAGAAAGCAGATAAAAGACATGGACAAGATGATCCCAAGATGATTTAGTAATACAAGTTTCCATACAGTTAGCTGATACTGCTCTATGAAAATCATTTTGCCAATACAAGAGAGAAGGGATTGTGTGGGCTAAGATGGTTGACTGAAATTTTCTGGTATACACTTTTTCTCTGTTAAATGATTCTTTTTCTCTGTTAAATTATTCTTTTCCTTTAATTGACCTAAATTTTAATTATTCTCTCCAATAAAAAGTAGACACCTTTTTGTACTAAAAAAATTAATATGTACAGTGATGACACAAGCAACTTTTACTGTCTGACATGGAAGCAATATCTCACAGAATAAGAGATGAAGAGAGAAAGCTTGAAATGTACATAAAGACTGGAATCAGGGGAAAGTTTTTGACAAGCCTCTTACATATTTTACTCTGTTCTCACTTTTGTTAAAAGGCAAGTCTTCAGGGAATACCTCAATAGTGCTAACAAAGTCCAGTCCCTTGTATAATTGATTGAGAAAAAGGCAGGATCCTGCTTTGAATCATCCTCTGGAAGAACCTGACTTTACAGACTAAATTAGTAGCTGAGAAGCCTTTGTCTCTCTTCATTGACTATTAAAGAAGAAATGAAGATCAGTGTCTCTAAGCACAAATTGATCCTAAAGAAGACCTTTCACTTAATTGAATCATGCCTCTGGATGATGTCACGCTGCAGGATGGTTCTTCAGTGGTTCCTTAAGGCAGGCAGCCCTGTGTGACAGGTGGTTTTTTGGACAGAGCTGCAGAGGGAGAGGGTAAAGGGAAAAGGTAGAAAGCTGTATCATGGGCAGAAAGAAAAGGAAAGACCCAGGGTGTTTCAAAATGACAAGAACAACACAGTACTTTGGAAACACAGGACTCGTTCAGAAACAGAGGACTCATTCAGAAGCACAGGAATTTTCTTGCTTCAGATTGTCAAGCCTTTCTGCAATTTTATTCCAGTCATGTAGAGAGAAACAGGACTGTGAACATATTTTTTCTAAATAACCAGTATTGTACTGAAAAAATACAAAAATTCTATTTCCAGAGGACCCAATCAAATGTAAATTAATTGCATAGGGTTATGGCAAATATTTTCAATACAGCTGATAATCTTATATTAGTGTTCAACAAGACTTTATGAACTTGGAGCTGCGCTGAATGTTTTCCTGCATGATTGGAAAGATTAAAAAGCTCTGTTTTGGATGTTGTTTTCTTCTGAGACCTTTGGAATAAGATGCATTTCTAGTCAGTGATATAGATATTTGGGAATGCACTGAACATGCATTCCATTGCACACAGAGAAGCGAAGGCTGCTTTCAGATGGAAGTGATTTTTCTCCAGTGGCACTCGATTCTGCATTTATATGAAAATACAGGGGTGAATGTTTGATGTCTATAAGCAGTCTTGATAATCTGTGTCTCTGATACAGATAAAAAGTTTTTTAACATATTTTTCCCTGCTAATATAGCCTGTCAAGATACTCACTAATTGCTTTCAGAAAATAAACATTTCACTAACAACAAGGTCACTTGCATAGAATTGCTCATATTTGGTTATATCCATATTCCTGCAGAGAAGCTATAATGTATGACAAATTCACCAGATGACTGTATCCATGATTCACCAACCAAAATATCTGTCCTGTGGAACTGCATCATCACTGGCAAAATTTGGCAAGTTTAGCTTGCTGAACAGACACCCTACCCAGGCAGGCTATAATCATGAGTCCCACTGTATCGGGCTATGGCTTCCAGCCACCTGCTGTGGGAAGCAGAAGCAAAGTGTCAAGCCTGCAGCACTCGAGGGCTCTGCTTTAAGCTCATGGCTCTGCATCAACTAGGACTGCCAGCTGCCCAGGAGTGACTTTCTGACTGGAAACAGGATTCCAGTCAGAATGGAATTCCAGTCAGTGGAATTGCATTCCACTTCCTGAAATGCTCCAATTGCACATTTTTGCTCAGTTCCATTAGCAAGGTCACTTTGTGCCAACAGAATAAACTCTTACAATATAAATTATATTCTATTTGGAACACATTTATACCTGTTTAAGCTCTTAATTGCACAGGAGATTTATACACTAAAAAATGATGATCCTTTTGATATCATCTAATAAAAGACCAAGTAAATCACATTTCAGTCTTAAGACATGTAAAGGATATAATTAATGGTACTAAAAGTTAATTACAATTATTTCACTGGTGTGGGACCTCTTATATTATGCAGCTCTTTATGTTCCTCAATGCATCCCTAGTTTGCTTATAATAGGATGTTTGCACCTTCACCAGTAGGAGAACATTGTAGTAAGCTAGAAAAAGATATTTTTAAAATGAAAGTTGTGTCAGGAATACTAAAACAGACATCATTCTGTTCTAACACTGTTCTTTAAATGGGGGGTGTGGGTGTGTAAACATATTCTTACACAGAATCTCAAGTGAAAATTTCAGTTAATAGCAATGCTTATATTTATGACTGTATTGTGAACTATATTAATGTCTCAATTTGACTGGAGTTGATATGTTAATCCAAGTTTGTAACTATGGATAATACTAGGAAGCCTTGCACATCAAAAAATAGTCTTTCTCTAAAGAGATAATTCTCATGAGTAACTAGGATCAATTAATTGAAATGTAGTGCAATGACAATTTCTCAGTTTATTAATGAACATTGATTTGTTTAGTGGCTTCAAACATCTAATGCCCAGTCAGTTTCTAAGCAATTAAACAGCATTTGAATAAAGGAAGGAATTTTTAGACTATAAAAAGAAAAACAATGGACTAAATCCTCCAGATATGTTTGTATGACTGTAACTGGGAAAAAATTAGACAATAAAGTTAGGAATAATGTATATGGAAAGGAAAAATGTAATGTGATGTATGATTCTTGGCTGCTTTATCAGCTGTATTCCTAAGTCAAAACAAGAGCTGTGAAAATGAATATATTGAAAGTAGCAGTCTGTCCCATTTGTGAATTCCTATGTTAACATTTGTATTAGACACAATCACTTTATTTCTAAATATTAAATTTTAACAAACTTTAAAAAGACTATATATCAAAGCTCTTTCTGGAATATCTTCACTTTTCACAGCAGCCACAAGGCACACTTTTTAAGAATTTATCAGCAGAAAAAGAAAATAAATATAATAAAACCTGAGCATGCCTCAGTGGAGATGAGTAAAAGTTAAGCTAATACAACAAACTAAGCATAAATTCAAGTCATTGTGTGCTGGAAACACTTGAAAATATCACGAGACGCACTTCAGTTTCCACTGAATTACCTCCATATTTCAGTCTCTTTTGAACTACCCCTGACAAGGGTGGAGACACTGTCCCAAATGTAGGCCTATTACCTGGTGTGGAGCTCCAGTTCACACACTGAAGAGAGGTACTTCTATTTTTCGTTTTAGTTGGCACAAAGCTGGGAGCTAACCAACAAATGACTAACTCACCTATCATCAAAACTTAACACTGTTTATACAATTTAACAAACAAAGTCATCAGCATTAACTGGTTGCAGGGTACATAATTTATATTAATGAGTACTCAAACCCCTGTTTGCCAGCAATATCTCTCACTTCTCATGCTAATTAGTCCTCATGTGGAGTTGTTTTCTCCATTTGAGTCTGGGGTCCATTTTGAGTTGGCAGTCAGTAAGTTGGTGGTCACAAACTCACCCTTCCAGGCTTACCTTTCCCCCAGGTGCTGATCAGTTCTGCCCCACACTGCACCACACATTCCTGGTGGCTTTCATCCAGACAGCCCATTCATCTTGGGATTATCTTCACTTTTCCTTGAAACAAAAAATTAACTGTGCATGCAGCATTCACAGTGCAATTGCTAAATCATAACTGCCCAGCCATAGCTACTGATTAACAACTAAAAAAATCCTGCAAAGTTTGATTCAAACCTTGGGAGCTTGATATCAGAAATACTCCCTTTGCTATTGCTGTTGGATATCAATTCTCAAACTACTGAAGTCAAAACAACCAGGACTTTTGCTGACCTGAAGATAAACCATTTGCAAGCAACCACTGCCATGCACATCAAACAATAGGGCTCTTATAAGGGAAGACAATAAAATGGCACATATCTCTCTGTTCTCATCTCTGAGCCATGACTCAACATATCCTAATATAAATGTCAAAACCAGATTAATTCTTCCTAAAAGCGTTCATCTTGAACTTAGACATCCAAAATGAAGAAATATATATCTCATCCTCTGTGAGTTTGGAACAAGTTCTGTTTAGGCTGTTCCTGTTGCTGAGTATCCACCAACAAGGAAGATTTCTTCAGCAGTGAAACATTTTGTCCTCATGGCTAGGGTATGTCTCGCTTAAGTTTAGACAACTACAATTGAAGTAGTTTGCAATGCTTACTTAAGAGTTAATAGAGATAAATAGGCATCTTGAATCAGACACATTGCCTATGAAGACAGTCTGGACAAATAATCAAATTTAGACATCCTAATTCACTTATTTGTATTTGAAATACATTCCTTATCGCAGATACAATGTTTGCAGTGACAAACAAAGGCATCTCTCTTTTCTTTTCCTCTCTCCTCACAAATTCTTATTCCTCACTATGTTATAAAGATACTTTTCAGTCCTATCAAGACAGATTAAATACTAGTTTAAGTAGATAATCAATGTCTGCTAAAACAGATTACCTTATTAAAGAGAAATTTAATTTTAGCCATCTCCAAAAACTAGGACATAGTGCAGAATAAAAACCTGGGGCAGCCATCAAGGTCACGTTCAGAATGAAATGCATCAGATCAAGCATGAGCAGAAATAACTACACACAAACAGCCCAAGTAAAAGTCAAAAAAAAAAAAAAAAAGTAGGGGTAATTTATGTCTCAACATAGGCAGAGCAAGACTGTGTTTTATGAATCTCTTGCTTAACTTTAAGTGACCTCTTCACTCTGCAATTAAATTATCCAGAAAGAAAGAACATTTAATTCATTGTAAGAGGAAATTATTTTTTTACTATGCTAATGACAAGGCTTGTACTGAGAAATAATCAGTTACTTCAGTTGGTTGCTTAAATTCCAAGAATTTTCTTTCTCTCTGACTAATGGAAGTTCTATTTTTCTCTTTTCTTTTCTCTGCCTTCGGACGTCATCTGATATATTTCTTTAATGATGCCAAATTCATATGGCATTTTGCTCCCTGACATACAGGTGGCTCCTAAAGACAACTTTTTAATAAACCCTATTTTGTGGTTAAAAAGCAAACACCAAATGATGGGTAAGAATTGGTGTACCATGAAACTGGACAAACTCTGACATTTTCTTTGCTCATAATCCTTCTGTGTAGTAATAATATCTTGATAAGAAAAGGGCTGGGTGTAGGGGCTAACATGAAAGGCATAGCTACCCAGAGAGTATCTTCCATGATTCTAATGGTCCAAGGGAAAGGATTGGATCACAGAGGATGCACCAGAAAGTAATTTACATTGAAAAATACCTCCAAGATCGAGTCCAGCTGTCAACATAACACTGCCAAGTTTTCTCTAAAACCATGTCCCAAACTGCCACATCTCCACGTCTTTTAAATACTTCCAGGGATGGTGACTTCCCTGGGCAGCCTGTTCCAATGCCTGACAAACCATTCAGACAAGAAAATTTTCCTAATATCCAATCTAAACCTTCCCAGTGCAACTTGAGGCTGTTTCCTCTCATCCTATCAACTTCAGACTTGGGAGAAGAGACTGACCCCCAAATCACTATAACTTCCTTTCAGGTTGTTGTAAAGAGTGATAAGGTCACCCCTGAGCCTCATTTCTTCAGGAAATTTTTTGAATTGATCATGGCTCTGCATTCAGTAACTCAAAATTTCACTTCCCCAAATTCAGATCTCCTGTATATCTCACAGCCTTGTAACTTCTACATCTGCAAACACATGTGGCAGCAACTGAAGAAACGAAAACCAGGAAAGGTATTGTGTTGTTCCACCCTTACACCACCTGAGATTCTCATGCCTATAAAGCTTTCCAAAGAGAGTGTTCAGGGGTAGTGGGAGAAGGGAACACATCTCACAGGGCAGGATGACACAATCGCTAAACAACTGACTTCCACAGGCTGCCTTGCAGACTGATACTTCTCAGAATTTAGAAATAAGAAGGCTGTTTTTCTTAAGACAAGGGATGGCATACATGACCAAAAATTTTAGTCCACAGCTTCCCCACGTATTTAGGCATAGATTGCCGCAGCCTCTGACATTATATGAACTAAGGCAATGCTACAAAAATCCACCTTTTGTCTCTGATCTTCATATAATCAGTGTCATTCTAGAACATGGGTACAAATTTTTAAAGGCTGAAAGATAGAACAGATACAATTTTTTGTACCTGTCTGCTAGTCCTATTACTTATTTCTATAGGGGCATGTATCCTACCTGTGCCTCTGTCTGCAGAACTACTGCCTTTACACTGATTTTTGTGATAGAGAGCTGTGATAACTGGCAGATTTTTTCCTTTAATCACATGTACAGATGAAACAGAAACTTCTATTTTGTAGGCTTAATGCTTGTAATAATAATATGTTATTTGAATCATACCAGTTTCACAGAATAATATGGCTATATATGCACTAGAGTATTGATACCTCCTTCTTCTTCTCCCTCACCCTCAATAGCTCTCTAATCTATGCCTTTATTTTTATACACTTTAGTTTTGTTGTTAAGAAGAACTGTGACTGCTTTTATTAGGCAGAGGATGGGGGAGGAGGAAAAGACTCTTTCTACAGAAGACACGCACACAGAATGATTTTTCATAGAGTTATCAAAAGGAAATATTTGAACAGATTTTGCTATCATTTATGAGTAAAAGCATGTTGAGCAATAGACAACTGTGGTCTGTTGTCCAACAAGTGAATAAAACAGAGGCAGATGGCAATACATTAACTCTAACGTGTTTGTTCCAAGGCGCCCAGCGCCAGCTGCGCTCACCAGAACTTCCCAGTATTAACTTCCTTCTCCTTCATTTCCACATGCCACCTAGCGAATTTACACTGAATCACAGCTTTAAAGCCATTAACATCGAGAATTACAGCGTGACCGCCAGGACACCTTTGTTTCTGAATGCTTAAAGGTGTAAAACTGGCCATGGAAACAGCTAAGCGCAGAGCATGAAGCACAGCTTTACTTTGAGAGCAATTTCTCTCCCAGTCATCCAAGGACAAAGACGCAAAACAAAAAAATCAGGTGTACCTGAATGATGCAAATTTTTGTCTTCCAATATTTGTGCCCATGGAGCACTAAAACAGAGATCAGGTCATTCAGACATTAAAATAACAACAGGAAGAAAAAAAAAAAGCCAAAGCCAATGCAAAAAAAAAAAAAAACAAACCACACACACACAAAAAAACAAAACAAAACAAAGCAAAAAATTAAAACAAACAAAAAGACAGTATGTCTGCTAAAAGGCCAAGGAATAAATTCAGTCAATATCTAGAAATAACAAACATTCCCTTCTTCTGACTTATATTTCCTAAACATTTTACTTAACTTCACTGTTTATCTCCATCTATTTCAAACTTTTTAAAACTCATGTTTTTATTCATATGAGTTATGGGGTTTTTTAATTTTTACATTCTTAGAGAACAAAACAGGTGGTGAAGAGCACCTCTTCCTGACTATAATCTAAGACCATGTTACAGAGATGTTTTGATTTTTGAATGCAGTTTTGTATTTCTTAGATAGAATAGTATGTCTTTTGTTGGATAAAATTAGAGATGTTTAAAAATTATTTTAACTACTTTACCAGTAACAGCTGCCCTAGGAACTCACTAAATGATGTAATTTAAATTGCTTTAAAATCAAAACTTTTGTGCTCGAGCAGGTAGTTCTAAGAAGAAGAGATGTGATCTCTGAATTCTTCCTGCTTAGGAAACAAAAAAACCCCCAAACAAAACAGAGCTATAGGGTACTCATGATGCTTATCAAAATACTGTATCTGCTTTCTCTCAAGTGTATTTTGATTGAACACTGTCTGAAAGGTTCTTCATTACACAGGCAGTCCAGACATTAGAGATTCAGCATGACTTTATGTAATGCAGATCAGAAAGCATTTGATGGCAACTTAATATTTGAAATGCAATGAATAATTCACCATGTGGATCCAGAACACCATTTTCTAACTTGTTACCTTAATAAAATTAAACTGCAAAGAATTATCAGCTCAAGACAAAACAGGATACCAGACCAAATCAAAATGACATTTATCATACAAAACTGTTAAAAGATCTTATAAATGAATACTGCAATATATTCTCCTTTGAGGGCATGTTACTGTGTGACTGGTAACATAATAATTATGCCATGTTTGCCTATAGTACTTTTTTTCATCTGATATCTCCTGGCCTGTCACCCTAGAAGAAACTTCCCTAATCTGAATTAGGGAAGCTGAAGTCAAAAGAAACAAAGAATCTGTTAATTAATTCCCTCTTGTCTAATTCACCTGCAACTGTACAATTTTCAAACCAGCCTGTATTAAAACAAGATTTGGAAATTCAAATCTAAAATTATTTTCCTGCTCTGTGGACTTTTTTTAAGGTTCATACATTCATGACTCCACAGTTTTAATGATACAAGGTATTTCCTTGCCAAGCAGTTGAATGCTTACAGATATCCCAGGCTGCACTCTGTGAGCAGCAGTATCCATAATCTTACGTCCTGTCAAGATCAAGTCTAACTGCATTTGAGAATTTGATCACTTGGTCTTATTTGCATTGAATAGGACTGACTAAAGTTCCTTTCATTACAGTATTTAAACTCAAGTCTTCCTCATCTATGAAGACTAAGATTTACAAATGTACCTAACATGTAATTCTGAGAGTAAATAAAAATTTCTCAAATATCTAAACAGAAAGCAAGTTTGTAATAGTGAAAACAAACCTGGACTGGTGCTGCAGACCTAGGCTGGTGCTTTATCAGTATTGACAAAAGAAAGAGTGAGGGAAAGGCAGTTTTGTGAAGCTTAGGCACTGATAGCAAGCATTCAAAATGCTCGTTTGAGTCAGAGCTAAATATTGTCCTACAACTGTTGGTTCTCCTTCAGCCTGTCATGGGTATCAGCCTTGATAAATGGAGGATAGGAGTGATTCATCCTTCCTAATGCTGTGCTCTACAGCTGACCTCAGCCTCTCCTGAGAGTTCCCAGAGTCTGCTGAATATACTTGGTATAACCTATGGTTCATAACTAAAATTTTGAAGTAATTTTTTACTGCAATTTAAATATATTATATATATGTATCTCAGTGAAGTGATATCAGAGAGGGCAATGAGGGCAACATACAATGTGTTGTGAAGGGAATCTGCCTTTGAAAGGCTGTTTGCTCATTTGGTGATTAAAAACCATCTGTTTTACAGGAGAAGGCAGCAGCACACAGTGTAATACACCACAGGCTGTCAGTTCTGTATTTACTAGACAAGGACAATGCCAGTCTAATTTTAATGATAAGCTATTCTGGTTGAAGCTAGACAGAACAGCTTCCTCCAGCTTCTTTGCAGGTGTAGCAGTTTGGAGAAAATCTCTCAGGGTTTGACAAAGTAACAGAGTTGTTAAGAATATCTTCCAGAAACCTCACAGAGAAAGCGGAGAAGGAGAAAGAGAAGAGAGAGGCTTTGTGCTTTCATCACCAACTCTGGCAGGAGAATAGGATCCTGAGTTCCTTGAAGTCTATTTACCTAAACATTGGAGAGTTTTGCCAAAGGGTAAACACACTGTGGCAAATGTTGCTTGGGATGTTGTTTTTCGCCCCACAGCAGTAGCAGTTTGCTGCACTGAATCTGATGAACATCCCCAGTGCATTGTGTCTCACTTAGAGGCCCTCAGAGGGATGAAAGGTAATAATCCCTGTGGTAGTGTGAAAGTGAATGTCAAAGCTGTCAAGGAATCACTATATTTGCCTAAAAGGCAAAGTTCAAACCTTTCTACAAATAGGTAGTAGGTTAAGAGCATGATTCAGGCCCCCTATTTTTTCCTGAATCCTACAGAAGAACTACATGTTGTCTACATCAGAAAGCACAAGAGGCTAGGAAGAAACTCAAGCACTCACTCCTGATTATCCCACCACATAATTGAAACACCCCACAAACTCACTATTCAGCTGTACCAGCCAGCTTTTTTCCAAGATTAAATCTGAGCTGGAAGAGGAATATAGCCAATTCCCAAAAACCTAAGAACAAGCCTATACTAGGATTGCTTTCCTCGTCTTCACATCGCCCAGTGCAATCCAAGGACATCTTGCACTCTCAAAGCCCTTATCCCTTCCCCAAGGCATGCAAACATCACCTCTAGTTTTCTCACTAAGACATCATTCTGGTGAGCTGCACCACAGCCCTGCATTAATTCAGACACTCAAGTGTGGGCTGTGCAGACTGTAGGTGTAGACTGTATGTAAACTCTGTGGGACCATATCTTATAGGGCAGTCCAGTCTTCTCTTTCATAACACTACCCACGTCCAGGACATTTTAAACAAGTTAATCATACTGCTTAAGGAAATTGATCTTGCTTGAGCTATGTTGCAGTGCAGTGATGGAAGTGGAGGAGCCCAAATTGCTTTTTAGTCTCTGGTGCTTAAGGTAAAACTAGCAAGCACAAAGGAAGTTCACATGAAGTCTAACAAAGCCAGGCAGCACAAAATACACAAGTGACAATGAGCACACAGCATCAGAGCAGTGTGAAAAAGGTACATCCTAAAGATCTAAACTTTGTTCAGGCAGCAAGCTTGTAGTTAAGGAATAATGTACTCTACCACTGGTGACCTGTTACATAAAACTTGTATGTGAACTTTTAGCAGGCTGTGTGCAAAAGAAAGTATAAATTGAAAATGTGGGTTGTGTACTATCTAAAGAGTATTAAATTAACTACTTCTAGGCTGACTCATTATTAATACTCAATGTTATGCCACTACTATGTATCACTGTACATAGACATTAGTAATCTGTGTAAGTAAGCACTGAACAAAATAATATAAATCAGTTGAGAACTTTAAATGAAATCAACATAACTCAACCATGAGTATGAGTGTTGTTTTTTTAAATGCAGTAGTTTAATGCAGCTCAGGCAGAGAAAATTGAACAGTAAAACATAGCAGGGAAATAGTGTATTAATTATGCATTTACAACCCATGATGCTTACTATATCAAAACAGCAGATTTCAAAGCAGAGTAAAGGGCTTATATAAATGAACAAGTTGTGGTGCAACAGTTTCGCCCATCTCACCTGATTTGTGGCAGGTGCGTGTATACAGGCTCTTAGCTTATGGTAAAGTAACTGGAGCTAGCTTAACCTTGTTTCATTAACTTTGTACACAGTGGAAACTTTTTCATGTATTTGAACTTTCCCCTAACTTTCAGATTAATGCATAGCAATGAAACATCACAACCAGACGGTTACAAAAGCCTATCCAGATTTGAAAACATGAACATTATTTTAACCTATACTGATGGAAAGAAGAGAGCAGGTTTACATTGTTAGGAAGATGTCAATAAGAAATTCTTCATTTAGAGAGTTTTGAGGTGTTGAAACAGGTTGCCCAGAGAAGTTGTGGATACCCCATCCCTGGAAACATTCAAGCCAAGTTGGATGGGGCTTTGAGTAACCTAGTAAATGGCATCCCTGCCCAGGAGGGGGATTGGAAATAGATGATCAGGTTCTGTCCAACCCAAACCATTCTATGATTCTATGACCTATTGAGAACTCTTTCCTTCTGTTCCCTCCATAGTCTTTCACCAAAAATGATTATAGCCAACAACAATAATAATAAAAGAAAACCAGTTACAATAAATACATACTAAAAATTGTTAACCATAGGAGAGGGGGGGGAAAACCCCACTGTTTTCAAATGAATGTGACAATTCTAGTTTATTTTTATTAAATAATTTATAAATAATCCTTTTTTTAATTCTCTCAAAGAAACTGTTATTTTCTTCTTAGTTTATACCATTTTCACAGATGACTTACCTACTCTTTCAAGTTCTACTCATTTACCTGTTTATTGAAGAACCAGACCCTGTCTCTTCTGAGTCCCATTAAAGCTTTCTATTCACAGTGCTCTCTGTGCTTCGAAGTGCAACCAGTTCTGAAGGAGTTGAAAGAAAAAATGTCCTTGGTGAGGGAAAATATTCCACTTTGAAGTATGAGATGGATGTGCATGCAGGCCTTTATTCTATGAATATGGGTAGGAGATGTAGGGCAAGAAGTATTATTCTCACCTGACTATGGACATTCAAATTTTATTTAAATCTGTCATCCTCATCAATTTTTATTGATGGAAGAGAGAAAGAGACCTGCAAAGAACAATGTAGCTCACAATAACATAGATATGTAAGACAAGCCAGATTAATCTGAAGGTGACCGTTTCTTTCCATCACCACCAAAAAAGAATTTAGGATGACTACTTCCAAACTGGACACCTAATTTTCAAACAACTAAAGTGTGAAAGAGGCAAACATTGCTTTTATAATTATTCAGTCTTACCGAACTGATTAATTTCATGCAGCTGAGGGTAATATGCAACAAAATAAAAACCACTCCCTTTTGTAAGCATTCTATAATATATATAGTCCCAGTACTTTCAATAGCCCATTTTTTTTGTAATTTTTTTATAATCTATTTAGGCAAGTCAGCCAGCTACCTTTTATACCAATCTCTATAGCTTCTCTTTCTTGTCCCATAAATGCAGTATCTTTTCTTTTTTGACTAAACTACTGCATCTGAAAGTTTCCAATATGCAGTACCTTCCTCTTAGCATCCCACAATTAAAATGCAAGCCATCTTCAGATCATATTTTAAAAGGGCATTCTCTCTGCAATAATCTTAAACTGGCATCTCTTAACTACCCAGAGAAGTTTTGAATTTTCCCAGCAAATAAAAACTACTAAAAGATGTGACGCAGAACTAAGCTAATTACGTTTTAAATATGCATTATTTTTACTACTTCCTGTCATGATATCAAAATATATTTTTAGAAGATAACAGTGCTTTAGTGTCACCCCTGCAGAACATTTCTGTAGCTGTTCCTTTAAGTAAAATGGACAGCGACCAAATGAAAATATTTATGTCTAAGCAGGACCTCACAAAAATATATTATATATGACTAGGAAAGGAAAAATGAGCAGGGCTTGGAAGAATAACAGCAACAAGAGATATCACTATCAGAAATAAAATTAAATGTAGACAGGAACATCAAACAAGAATGTTGTATTATAAATAACCATGTCCCTAACTGAAACCATAAATCAGACTTTACTTATCTTTAATCTCTCTCTCGAGCATTGTAGATGTAGCTTCAGCCGCCTTACTACAGCCCTGACTGGCATCTGATCCCTGGGACAGTCCAGTCAGCCTTGGAGCAACACATTCCACTGCGCATTAATCCACGCCCTGGACCAGATTTAGGCTTCATTTCTACTCTAAGCCATATCTCTTCCCAGGCTGCTTTCAAATGACTTTCCTGGTTCACCTCGAGGAAAATGTTGAGGCTGTGCATTCTGCACGGTTCCTCAGCAATTGTTATGCAGCCAGCGCAGTCCACCCTGGCACCGGCCCATTAAGGCTCCAGTCGTGCCTCCAAGGTCTGCCCTGCCTGCATTTCATCTTCAGCTCCCACTTCAGCCCCACTGCCTCTGCCAGTTCCATGAGCCTTGAAGGTCACTTGGTCAATAAAAAGATCAAAAGTGAATAATGAAGCCTAAATGTACAAAAAGGCAGCGGAAGAAAGCAATACAATTGTATGACAGGAAATAACTGACACAACTTTTGCCAGACAAGTGGATATAATGTCAGTTATAGCTAATAAATAGATGACTGCCTTTATTACTTACAGATTTCTTTTGCATAATGTTTCAAAATTGATGCCTTTCTCATCCATCTGCAAAAGAAAACAAGTAAACAACTTGATTGCATTTTTTTTATCTCTCACTTTCATTAACAATCTTTTCTTGCCTTTAAATGGCAGTATTGGCCAAAAGTATTCCTTTTAAATGCCCTTGCAAATCACATTGGCTGCTTCTCTGAATCCCTTATCTGACTGCTCATTCTTAGCTCAAATATAAGCCATTTTTCTTTAAGAGAATCATATATTTATATATCTATATATATTGCATTTTGTGCTATCTTGAATATTTACTCATCAATACATTCAGGCAATCCCCACTAAACTGTTAAAAATATCTCTGTCTGTTTTTTAACATTGTTAGAAATGTTTGTTTCAAATTGCTTATAACCGTTAATTATTGTTGATATACAGCTAATTCAAAAATTAATAATAGAAAAAAAGGAAAGATGGTGCACAATAGAGCTGAAGAAAAGTCAAACTCAAAGATTTGTCTTCTGTCATGAATTACCTATTTTAAAAACAAACAACACTGACATGCCTTCTTTCATGAATAAAAACCTTTGTTGTAAAATTATTTGAATTGCTCCACACCTTTAATAATACTACACCTGTAAATAATCACAGGTGTAATTAAAATTACACCAAAATAAATTAAATATGAAAAAAATTCTGATTTATAAAGTCTCTAAGTAGTGAACTTCTATAAAGTCATCAAATAGAAACAGTGATGAAGCTAATGAATAAGAAAGAAATATGGAAAAAAGAAATATAAGATAAAAAAAGGATTAAGTATACTACACCTAGGTTCATTAGTTTTAATTTAAATTGATAAATACAATATGCACAGATTTAAAACAAGAATTGCCCCCACTAGAACAAAAAATGGTAAAATCTGGGTGCAAAAACTATGCATCTCTACCCTTTTTTAAAGCCTCCTCTCTAAAGTCCTGCAACCTCATTGGAATGAAAGTTCAAGACAGGCAAGGAACTGCCTTGATGGCCACAAAGATGCTGAGGGGTCTGGAGCATCTCTTTTGGCCTCTCTTGAGGTTTCTTGCCCTGCTTAGTCCAGGGAAGAGAAGACTGAGAGAGGAGCTCATCAGTGCATATAAACATTTCAAACAAGCATTCCAATAGGATGGTGCCAGACCGTTCAGTGGTGCCCAGCGACAGGATGAGGAGCAATGGCCATGAACTAAAACACAGCAAGTTTCACCTCAATATGAGGGAGAATTTATTTACACTGAGGGGGGCAAGCATTGGAACAGGCTGCCAAGGTGGGTCACAGAGACTCCCTCTCTGGACACATTCAACACCCACCTGAACATGTTCCTGTGTAACCTGCTCTAGGTGACCCTGCCTTGGCAGGGGGATTGCTCTAGATGATCTGTAGAAGTCCCTTCCAACCCTAACAATTCCATGCCTTTGTGATTCTGTGAACAGAGCAACAGAAGGTAATGAATATTAAATCAAGGTATTAGGTTTTGAGGAATCTTTTCAGCAGAAGTCAGATGAAGAGCTTGACATGTCAGAAGAATTTCAGAAACAAATGTAAAGGAGAGTGGCAGTTCTCAATCTTCAAATCTTATAATGTTGTGGAGTGAAAAAAAAAAGGATATACAACAGTGCTTAAAATGTCTTAGTTTTGTCAGACCAAATGCAAATGAGAAAAAGACAAACCATAACAGATTCAAACTTCAGCTACATGTATCAAGAAATCCAGCATCAGGATTCCCCTCTGGATTAGAACAAACTATGACTTTTGGGGATTCTATTTAATTTTATTCCAAAATTAGCTTGCTCTCCTAAATAAAGTTGTACCTGTGTTTTCTGTATCTTCCACATAACAGAAGACAGAAAGCACTTTCCAGGTGTGTTTCGTTGTTGTTATTATTAGCAAACATTTATTCAGTGATCAGTTTTCTGCAATTTTTCCTTAAAGCAACATAGTGAGAAAGACTGACAGCAATTAAAGTATTTCATCATTAATAGCTGGTTTTAAATAAATGAGCACAGGAATAAGCTCTTGATGCAACTGAATACTTAGAGCTGGACACAATCTCAAAGTGAAGTGGAAGAATCATTTCAGGAAACTAAGTGTCCATTAATGACACTTCGACAGCAAGTATGTGGATATTTGCTAAATATGTAATTAAAATGAATCTTCACTTGTTGCACATTCTATGGAGCAGATGGCTTTAAAGACTGAGGATTATGTGAGTGAAAATAAAAAAACTGGTCATCAGCATCTGTATTCCTATCTTTTGCAAAATACTTTTTTGCCTAAACGTAAGTAGAAATTTTATTTTTTTTAAATTTTGCTTAAGTAGTGGAAAGTCTTAAATTTCTATTTAAGAAAACAAACATCAAAAACATTTGAGCCAAACAAATTGCCATGTCAGAGAACTGCAAGAGTTAATCCCTTAATGAAAAAGTGTATGTAGGATTAAAGCAAGATTGCACCAAGTCATTTGACAAGTGAACAAGAGTCAACTCCTGAACTTGGAACTCGAGCATTGTATTTTTTGTCTGGGCCTTAACATCCATGACTGCTGAGTGCTCATTCAGTTCATTTCAGAAAGTTCATGAAAAAAGACTAATTCAGCTCTCTTACAGGCACTTTTGATAGATGAATAGGTTTTAGTCTGACACAGCCATTAAAATCAACTTGGAAAACTGTAAAAAGAGTGCTTTTGACTGTCATATAGACAGCTGTTCTCTGATGGCTCCAATTCAAATTTTCAAATGTCTTTATTGCAGACCTTCAGTTTCCTTGCCATGTTATTTTGAAGATTAATTAACAAACACACATAATAAATGCATAATTAACAAATGCATTTGCTTTTATATTACTGTAGGTATGAAACTGGAGGAGAAAACCATAAGCTTATTGTAAATGTTATGGAACAAAAGGGTAAGCACATACTTAAATGTCAAAAGTTATTCTCAGTGTGTCTCAAGGCAGTTTTAAATGCCTGGTTTTGTTAATGTGATTAATGTGCTACCTTTGAAAAGAGATTCACAGACAAAAAGTGTGGCAATAAATTTGGTTACACGTATCTAGAAATATTTCTGGTTTTGTTCTTGATTTCCTTTAAAATAAGAGGTAGATTCCATAAACTCTACCTATAATCCCTGACCCAAATATGTCCTTTAAAAGTTCCAGAATGCAGATTCTGTAGTTTCCTCACTGTTTAAATTGCGATATTTTCATATTGTAAAGTAAATCTCTTAAATTAAAATTAAACCCCTCATGGTCTGTGTACTAAACAGATGGAAAACATTTTTCTTCACATCTAGCACTCACAACTGTACCTTAACACGCTTGCACTGCATTACAGGAGCATTTCACTACAACTGCAGCCTTCTGGACTCTCTCTACCTGGTGTTTATCTACTCTACAGTGCAGGCAAAAGCATTTCTGCCACGACCACACAGAAAGGAACTCTATCAAAAAAGCAGAAAGGGGTACATTCTGGGCCATTGGGACAGTGCTCCTATTTCTGTTTCCTGACAATAAAGATCATTACATTTTTCTGTAATTGCATTACATTAGTCAGTGTCGTTTAGCTTTGATTCTGATCCTTTTTTGCATAATGCTACCAAGGCTATCATTCGTATTTTGGTGAAGTGTGCAAAATTTGGAGAACTGTGCCCCGTTTGAACACAGGATCAGTTTCCAGATTATTTACACAGTTTATCAAGAAAATTATGGATTTAAATCTTATCCAACAATGTGCTCCGAGAAACTCCTAGGTGATTAAGATGTATTCTCTTCTTTCATCAAGTGTTTCAAGACATTCAAATTTAAACAATTGGAACTGAGAATTTATTTTTCCAAAATGAAATATTTAGAGAATATTCTAAATAAAGGAGATAGAAAAGAACTTTGCTGACATAGTGGATTAATGTGTTAATGTATGATCCGTGTCAGTGCTCAATATTTAAATCATCAAGAAGTGACACTTTGGAGTAGTCAAAATAATTTGCTAATTTAGACTAATTTAAATAAAAGCATTAAAAGATATATTTTCAGAATGTGTTGTTCTGTCATCACACCAAAAATAATTTATATGTCATATTTTTAAATTAAGACTTTTAACATACGGTTTCTTTTGAATATTTATCTCCATTAAAACCAGAAAGAGCTCAATAACTTGAAAATGAAACTAATATTTTCATATGACAAAAAGAAAGTATATGACATTAGTCAGATTAGCATAGTTACCATGTTTCAAAAAGAAAAGGGAGGAGGCACAGCAGTTTGACCCATGAGAAACACATTTCCCATAGCTATCTGGAGAAGCATTTAGTATTAAAAATAATTTTAAATCCTATCTTATTTATGTTAAATACTGTATTTTCATTGTCAGATGACAGTGTTGAAATCAGAAAATGTCCATTCACAATTTTTAAATACTGGCAATTGTAAAATTACTATTTTAAGAGTTATATACTTGTTTAGAAACCATGTCAGATACTTTAAATAATATTTTTTATGATATAGTTCAATTTTAGGATCAAAGATCAAGGCATACATAACTAAGAGAATTCTTAATTTTCTTCTCCTCAGTTCTCCCAATAAATATTCTGCTACTGCTACCCCAGGATAAGTGTCATAGTTCATCAAATAAATGTATAAGCAATTGTATTGGAATCAGTTGGAAAAAAATATAATAAAATCAGCCCAGTGTGCAAACAATGCTGCACCTTTTCTGGCAAATCTTAATTATGGACTGAATCTTATTCAGTTCTGGACAGGGATAAACAGCAAGCAATTCGCCACCGCAGTAGCTAAATCCTTATCATCCGCTCCTTTCATTCCATTTCCTTTGATCTGAGAACTTGCCTGAACACCCAAGCAAATATCTCTCCTTCCACTATCACCACTGGAGCAGGCAGGGCTCTTTGGGAAATAGCAATAGAGTATCCCTCCCACAAGCCCTGTCAGAGCATCGACCCAGCCATGTAGGTGACAATCCTGCTGTGAGACCCAGGAGTCCAGCATCTTCCAACTGCATGTCTGGAAAGAGTTTGGTGCCCTCCTGGTCCTTACGACTGCCATTGGACAGCTATTTTTTGCTATCACAGGTGCAAAAAAAGACACATCAGTGTGTTCCAAAAGTCCTTTTGGTGAGACACTAGGACTGCAAAATGAATTGGGGAGCTACACACTGCCCAAAAGTAGTCACAGACATCATAGCTGGTGATTTATGCATTTTAGTTTTATAATTTCAAGACAGCATTATGAACTGCCAGAAAAGTTTGTCTGCATTTAATAGTTTCAGATGTTTGCAGGGTGACTGCAGTGATCCTCTCTGGTTACAGTGAAGAGAGGAGGACTGCAGGAGCTCTAGACTGTCGTATGACAATTACCTAGAACTGAAAAATTTGCCACAATTAGTTGTGATGTGAGTAGATTATTTATCAATATTTTAGGGGACAAGTCCTAACATAAAAAACACTTGAGTACAGATTTTCACAGCAACAACAAAGCCTTAGCCATGACCTGGGACTGTACATTTACTGGGACTGTACATTTACTATATTGTAGGCAGTTGATATGTGGTTATTCCTGAGAAGAGCAATCTGGGAGCTTACAAACATACTGTATCACTGTGTGACAATCAGTTCAGCTAGAGTCTTGTTGAATTGATGTGAGGTTTTCTTCTGAATACTGCTGATAGTTACTGTTTTGAGTTGTTCGAAGGAAAAGACAAAGGACCATTTATAGTTAACCACCTACGGAAATGAACATTGTGAAATCATGAAATTAATTGCTGAATTCTTACATTTCACTTCTGAGATTTCAACAGCACCTTCTCCTGAAGCTACCACAAGCTATGTAAGAATTTGTAGCTATCATCAACAGATCTTATTCCCATATAAAAGCAGAGCTATTTCCCATTATGATTTCCTCCTGGAAATACTCCCTGCAGGAGGATAAACATATGGTAAATGTGAAAAAGTTAATTGCCTATATATTGGCTGTAAAAGTTAATTAGCTGCATAGTCTTCCATATATTGGTATTTTAACAATTTACCTTCAGATGTCAAAACTGATGCTTTCATTTTCCTAGGTCTGTTACCTCAAAATTAGCTTTCAAGAAAGTTCAATGCAATAAACAGATCTTTCTGTCCAGAGACTGCATGCATCTTACAGAGCAGTTATACTCTTTCTTAGTCATCCCAGGGAAAAGAAGTTCATCCTTGGGATCCTTGCCATCTGATTGTGAACAGTCAGTCAGTAGCTAACCTGAAAAAAGTATCTTTTAAGCCAAGTCAGATCCCTGAAGAAATTGCTTGTCTGGCCATATAATCATAAGAGCTCAAGAAAAAAGGGAGGAAAATAGTGTTAGACACTACTTGTGTGACCCTAATCTGCCAAGAAGCCACAGTTTAGGTCTCATATTCTGTCATTATGACTACATGTGCTCATGTTTAAATTTCTCCCATATCCAGGCTTTGAGTAAGCACCAAAACATGGTGTGGGGAAGAGAATGAGCATTTGAGGTCCAAAGACCCCTTAGGACAGGCCATCAAAGGCCAAACTGAGACATGCAGACACCTGGTAAGGGCTACAGCCACACTCATTTACTCCATTTCTTATACTGTCTACAGATACAGCACATGGCTAACATCAGGCAGAAAACTATCACACTTCTTCATTAGAGGCCCAGTAGGACAATTCAGATATTTGGAATTCTGGATAGTTGAACAGAAACTGTCTGTAGTACCATGCCCTCTGAGACTCCTTTAGTTATGCTTCTATGAAGGGCTGCTTATGTAGGAAGGTAGGGATCCCATTGAAGGTGCCAGACACTTGAAAATGAGGTGCTACATTATCTAACACTGTACCTTTTATTTGGTTAAGGCCCTCCTATTGTCCAGAGTCTAAATTTTGCTACAAGGTTGATGGTTTTATGTTTGGTACCATTCTGAATGTCACACTGGTCCAAATTCTGGGCAATGCTAACAAAACACTGTCTTGACAGAAATTATTACTTAACCATTGATCATCTGTTCCACTTATGTTTCAACATATTCCTTCTTATCTTTTATGGACTGCTCCAGCTAGCTGTTTCCAAAACAAAGCTGCTGTAGAGACAGATAGACTCAAGCAGTCTGGAGACAAGACAGTCTGCGTCACTTGGCTCTGAGGTTCTCTTTAAACACTATAATAACTTATTATAACAGTATAATAATCAATTGTTTCTCTTTTACTTACTGGATCCTCTGGATCTGTCAGTGAGACCACTGAGATCTTCAATTAGCAAGAAATGGACAGCCTAGAGGAAGCCTGGTAGAATTAGGTCTATGGGAAGGTTCTTCTCTCTGTTTTGGGATAAGGAAAGCTAGAAAGCAGACTGCAATGAAAAAAATGAAATTATTTTTGCATGTACAGTGGTTTTTTATGTCAGAACCTTACAGTAGTTATGAATTTCGTGTACTCATGCAACTTACACGTGGAAGTCCACATTTTCTTTGTGGCTAAGGACTTAGAAGACATCTTGTCACTGGCAGAATATGCACTCAGTCACCACACACTCTACCTGATGCCAGTTAACTAATTATTTCAGAAGGAATAAAAACCACTGGAACGTACAAGTTCTTAATTTGGACTTGATCTCAGCTTTCATCAGAGATGTAACTTTATTAGTAATAAAATTTGTTAATTAGTTGGAATTCCCCTCATTATTTCTTCAATTTCACACGTATGACTTCTTATACTATTGATAAATGCTTCTGCAGTTACTTTTCAGATGAAAACATTCTCCCATCAGAATCTGAAAACTCAAAGACTGAGCATATTTTCCATTCCATTAGATGCCTTAGTTATAATGAAACTGAGAAAAATAAATTACTATCAGTAAATGACTACCACTGACTACCCATCTCTTAACACCACTGCCTCTAGTCCGACTTAACTGGCTAGCAATTGCCTGATGAACACTTTCTGCAGATTTTAATTCCTTCTTTCTATGCAGATTATTCCCAAAGACACAGTAAAATTTTCTAAAGCCTATTAACTCTGTTTATTTCTGCATATTTGAAACAATTCTCATTGGATCTTATATGCAATTCCAGTAAGCTTTTAAAGAATTTACATAGCTGCGAAAATCTTCCTTTTTTATTGCTCCATTGGCAAATCTGGAGTAGTGTAAAATGATCTTGTGATAGTCAAACAAAGCACTGACCTATTTGTTCCATCTGTGTTTGCCTTTAACAAAGATCAGAAGTGCTAGACTAGAAACAGTTGAGTAAAAAGACAAATCTGGACCAGCATCAAGAAAGGCTTATTCTTCTTAACTCAGTATGAGGCACATTTTAAATGCCCAGGTGCAAAATTAAGAGCTGGCCACCTCTACAAGCACTTACAGCTGGGCAGTTTTTCATCTACACCTAATGGTTTCACCATCAAGTCGTCTTTGCTGCAGCAGAACTTTAGACCCTGGAAGCCTGGTAAAGTAGGTGTGCTTTAAACTCATCTAATACACAGATCTTACCAAAGGCAAATTATTTTCCTTTTTGGAATTCTAAGAATTAATACACCCACTATCTTACCAAATAGTTGTAGGTGATCTAGTTTCCTGTCCCTTTTGGATTAAGGAGCCATAAATCCACATCTTAAGGCTTCTATTAACGTATCAAGACAGAAAACTAGTTTCCATTCTATGGCAATGAGGTTGTGGCAGTATATGTTGAAGAATATAAAGTTCCAGGAGCCAGAAAACGAGTTAATCAATGTGTTCGCTGTGAGATGGCATTCTGATTTCATTTTATCTGAGCAGGGACTAGAATCCAGACTTTTTATTTTGTGGTTGAACGGTTTAATAATTTTGTGTAAAACAGTCCTGAAAAGTGGAAAGTGTGTTGCTGCCATGTTTTCTTGATCCTTCATTAGCTCACTGGAGTCTTTCAGTGCATGGTCATTGGTGGTTTCCAGGATCTGGATCCTAAGTGGTCAACATGTTTGTAGCATTTTTTTCTCATAATTTTAGTTTCTTAAGGAATTGACAACATGAAAAAAATGGGATTTCGGTTGTGAGTAGCCACTGGCTGCCTTTAGACCTACCACTGCATTAAACATTAATTTATTTTTTTTTTAATGGAGTGGCTGTATTGGGATTCCCTTTCTAACTTCCTCTCCAGCAGAGGAGACAACAGGCTTTCATGGTGTTTGGTCTCCATTTAGGAGAATGGTGAACTCAAGGAGTATTCTGTGGTCTGAAAGTGTGACTAATAGTCTTTCTCAATGAAAGCCTGTCTCTGTGACCAGTGAACATGTTAAAATCATCAAGTCTCTTCATCTGTTCAACATAGGCCTCAGTCTCAGTCTGTGACATTTGGAACCTCTTCCTAGGTCATCCCAGCTACACCCTGAGCCCATCTCAGATACTCAGGCAGGGAATCTGCCTTACCCTCCTGACACACACAAAGCCTGCCAGCAAGAAGCCCTAGTTAGGACCCTTACAAAACACTGACTACAAAAACCAAAGCAAAAAATCCAGCCACCAACCAAAAATGCAAGTCCTTGTATCCTGAGATGCCGTATGCAAACACAACCCACCCCAACTTTGAGAATAAGCTCCATATCCTACAGATGGGCTGAGAGAACCTGCACATCACATGAATTGCTCCTCACAAACCTACTTGGAAGAACCTCCAAAATGCTAAAAGCCACAATGTTTAGATTACCTTGTATTTGTATATGTCAATGTTTTCTTGAAGAAACAGGGGCTGGTTCTATCCTTCCCATGAGTGACATGAAAAATCTTGTGGTTTCTCAAGTCAGTCTCGGCCATGTCAAACATGAAGGAAAGCTCTCCTTCTACAGCCCAGATGAAGTCCTCCAGTGTTATCAGTTGTATAGATTAGTGACTGATGTGAGGGTCTCAACAGAAACTTTTTAGCACCTCACATGAGATAATCAGTTTTATCAGTCTCTCCTCAGCTGGTTCACATTTACAGAGGACTACTGAGCCTTATTACCAAATCAGGCAGGCAGACAGGGCAGGTGCCCTCAAGACGATTTAAAAAGCCCACTGTCAAAAATCCTAGAGGATACTAGACTGGGCTGTAAGGGAGAGAGATGCGGATCAGAAAATGTGGCCTGAAGAAACCAGAAGCTATGTCACAAGGGAGTTATTAGCAAACACTTATACATTTTTTGTTTTCCTGGAACATAACTGAATTTAGTAACATTAGATACAGCTGGTCTAGTGCTTGGACACTTTTATACTGTGAACTTCAGAAAGCTGCCAGGGGAGTCTGGGTCTGGTATTTATTTCCATGCCTCTAAGTCCAAATATAATGGAGCTATTGATTCTTGGTTGGTTTTGCATATTACATGATCTTATTATAAACTACAATTTATTTGGCTTAGCTGTCTTTCCAGAGTGGAAGCTGACCTTTGCTGTTTAATATCCTTTCCCTGTATATAATTTTATATGCTAAGTGAGTTGGACAGTATGACTGCAAAGTACTTGAGTTCTTGAAAGGCAGTCAAATACTCTCATCCCAAGTCATCCAACTGTAAATCTGAAAATATAACTTCTATTTATGTTGACAAACACGTGCATATTCTTACATCTGAGTCCTCTAATTGCTGTAGTATTATTATTTTCCACATTGTTTTTTAACTCCCATTTGTTGTTTTATTGGTAGACCATAGTGAAATGGTTAACAGCATTGAACAGAAGTTCCTAATGCTTACATCCCATAATCACTAAAGGAAACATGTTTAGACCTAATTCTCTTCTTAACTCTCTTTTTGCCAATCATTTCTTTCAAAGCAGCTACATTTTCTAAAGACATATGTAAACATAATGGCAGCAATATTGATCCTCTGTTCCAAATCCTTAAGTACCATAGTCATTCTAATAAACATGTTTAGATAGGAAAAGATCTCTGCCACTCCCAATTTGGTTTGGGGTAGGTAGTCTGGGATTGTTTCCCAGTTCAAGACGAAAAAAAAATCTGAAACAGCAACATTTCATGGACATCTAAATTAAACATTCTTGTTCTAAAAATAGAATGTGCATATACAGACTGCACAAAAATTAAAGAAAAACATGATTTTGATTCTTGTTTGGTTGAAAAACTGAAAATAAGTCACTCTCAAGCTAAAATTTTTTATGCATTAGTTAGGGGTAAAATCAATGCTGGACTGTGAGTAGCATAACCCCCGAAACTCAGAACTAATTTCTTTTCCAGAATTGAGGAAAATGGAAAGCTGAAATAAGGTGTAGCTTATCATAGGTACAAATTTGTTTTTAATTTTTCTTATTATTTTCCTTTTACTGAGATGCACAACTTTTCCACTCTGTATTAAATGTGCTGACCGTAGAAGCTTGCAGAATGATTACAGTAGACTACTTCTTTTTTTTTTTTATTCATACTTTGTGAAGTAACTTTTTGGACCAAAAAAGTGGTATCCACTGATACCACTAGGGCTCTATTTGGAAGTATAAAACTGTCAGACATAGAAAGGGACAACTTTCTTGTTGGTGTGCTGGTTTATCATTCCTTCTATTTATAGATTTGTGAAAAACTCATTCTATTTGCTCATACAAAAATCAAAATAAAATTCCTAGTTTACGCCTAAGAGATTACACATTTGACACAAAAAGTATCAAGCTGTTCTTTGCACTTTTCTTGTTTAAGAAGTTCTCAGAGTTGGGATCAACAGTTTTTCCAAAACCAGATCCTGGCACTCAAACTGAATTTTGCAATTGATTGTAGCACACTGCTGATGCAAGTTTGCGTGGCACATTGATTGTTCCCTGCGTTAAACATACTTGTTCATGCTGAATTTTTCCATAGCTCCTTCAGATCATGATGTGATGTATTTTCTCCTGTATATTCCATCTTTTTTGTTTTTATGAATTATGATGAATAGGGAATTAATAAAACTAAAATAACAGACATAAGGAAGCAGGAAAGTAAATTTGATTTTGAAGGTCAATCATAAGGTCATTTCAATTTTCAATAATGCACCTTGATTTTGAGGTTTTGATTCAAATCTTCAAAGGAATGAAGATTTTGTAGTGATTTTGTAATTTCTGAAGGGCAATCAGATTATAGGAAGCTCAGGATTCAGCAACCAAGATCATTACTCTTTACATAATTAAACACATATGCATAAAAATTCATAGTTGAGTAAAATGTTATCTCCTAGTTTTACTGCACTTGTACCTAAAGGTAATGAACAAGTAAATAAGCTGACAAACTTCTGTGAATATTTCCTGATGAGTTTGTTCTGTTAAGCCATGGAATTACTTCAATATAGATATTTTTTCACGTTTTTCTTGACAACGGAGGATATTACTACATACTGAACTCAGAATTCAGATGACGTCTAGCTGCTGTAAAGATTTAGTTTATCTTATTTAAAGAGTAAATTGTGCTTATCCTATGGAAGATGAGTTTTGTCAAAGAACTTCCAATGACTCGAAATCAATTCCAAATGGGAAGAAAACAAAGATTTAAAATTATGTCAACATTAATTTTCTGTATATATTATCCCCACATATTAAAAAAAATTCTAATGGATTTTTATATAGAGTGAGTGTTTTTAATGATTTTTTTCTGCTTTCTAAAGATAGAATAAGGCTAGTCAGTTTGCTGAAGTTTAATTTATAATCTGGTGATGTCCATTTTGCATATTTGGATACTATTTGCATAAACAATGTAGCTCCTATTATCAGCTTTTCCCAAAAGATTACAAAAATACTAATTAATCTAATTTGCATGAGGCTAAAGATAGTTACCTGAGCATATTTTCTATTTTTTCCTTTTTTTTAAACCACAGCAAAATGCCCATTTTTTCTTTTTTTAAAGATTCACACTGTACCCTTACAGAATTGTGTTCTAATAAGCATTTTTGTTTGAAGTTTTCAAAGATAGGGCTCAATTCCCTCA
The DNA here is from genome assembly GCA_024500445.1 of Entomyzon cyanotis. NCBI lineage: Eukaryota > Metazoa > Chordata > Aves > Passeriformes > Meliphagidae > Entomyzon > Entomyzon cyanotis. The sequence goes on along the minus strand of JAKEPQ010001016.1, from coordinate 41,546,257 downwards.
AAATGGATTATTCCCTGATTACATTCCCTGGATATTGACTGATGTGAAGCACCCATTCACATGAAAATGAAATCTTGGAGTCCTGAGCACTTTCAGCACTATAAATAGCCTCCTTTTGGTCTTAAATTCTCACATGCTTATAAATGAGAAATTTGTTGAACAGGTTAACCCCACTGCTGTGTTTGTGGTCGAAAACTGAATTTCTCCCTTTTTTTCTTGCTTTTGTGCTTCTGGATATCTCTATATTCATGTTTTCTTCTCCAAAAAGGAAATGCAAGGCTATATTAAATTTTGTGTGAGTGAAAAAGCAGGGTTCGATGGATTTAAATCCCTGGGTGATTGACAGGCACGTTCTTTGCGTTCAGCATCATTGCAGTCAATGAGCTAGTTGGTTTCAGAGAGACTGAAAACAAAGACCATACCCAAAGGATTGCTTCTCCCAGTACTAGCAATAATAAACCCGAATTTTGTCCACAGGCAACACACATGAAAACAAAAACAAAAACAAAAACTGAAACAAAAACAAAACAAAAAAAGAAACCCCAAAAACAAAAACAAAAGAAGTACATAAATTATTTACTACTATGAAGCATTAAAACAGCAAAGGGTTTTTTCAGGGGATTTGATGTGTCAATAAAACAGCAAAAAAGGAATAACAGCATACTTTACTGTACTCCCCTATTGACATCCAAATTGAAGGCAAAGTGGCAAGGACAGAATTTCCATAGATTGCCTGTGAGTAGTTACTTGAGCTAGAAATGAGGGTGCAAATGAATATAACTCAGTTCTACTATTGCATGTGGTGCAACCTTTTCCATTGGTACACAGGTCACATTGTCTTGTGGGTTCATGGGACCTCTCACTGCTTTCCCAGGAATAATAGAATCACTGTGTCTGAATAAGTAATTTTTCCTGCTTTTTGGCTGTTGCTGCATCTCAGATATGTTGCTGCATTCAGATATGAAGCAACTAGCAATTTTCTTGTGCTGCAGAGATGGAAGTTAGTTGCACAGGGCTAAGATGCATCCAGTACAGTTTACAGTGGCACCAGCTACACATCCCTTAGTGTCAGGTTTCCTGGTTTTTCTTACCAGGACAAGATCTCACAGTTCTGTTATTTTCGGGTCAGACCTTCTGTACTGTCTCTTGTACTGTGCTGTACATCCTCATGGTTACTGTGATAGTCTGGGCCTGGCACTGGGGATTCTGCAAGGGTGCTGGACCAGACTTTCCTAATGCCAGACTACTTTCCTAATGCCAGCAGAAACAAGGTTTTCTAAGGATCTGAAAACAAGAGAAAAGTCCATGTCTTATCTTTTCTCAAAGATGAATTTATTATTTAGACCACATTCTTTTTCCCCAAACTAGTTCATATGGCATTCTAGACAATTAAGCATGAATTACCTCAGTCATTGATTTTTCCCTTGCCTTTAAATACATCAAAAGTGTTTGCTTGTATGGCTCTCTTCAACCTGCAGTTTATTATTATTATTGTTGTTTTCCTGTTAAAAATTCTGTGGGCTTCCTCCAATACCATGTGCAGTATCATGGCGTTTCAGTCTTGGTCCTTCAGAGGTTCTGCACTCTTCTACCCATTTTCTCTCACCTCTTCCCAGATTCCTTCCTTTTGCTGGCATTTTTCAGAAGGAAAGTGAGGAAACTAGTTTTCAGCAGGAACAGGTCCCTGAATAAATAGGTATGCTGCATTATTTCTGATGGACTAATACTCAAAGGGGTAGGACGTGATGGAAGAATGATCAAGTTTCGGCAATTATGTTGCAAATAAACTAGTTTTCTAGTTAATAGTTTTTCCAAAAGGAATTGTGGAATAGCTCCATGTTTATGAAAAAGCTAGTCTCTTGTCTTATTGGTATAATTTACTAATGATTTTTCATTTAGTTTAATGTTTCATGAAAAAAGCTAAAATTGCTTTGGTTTAGAAAAAATAGAGATTGTTTTATTAGAGTAAAATTGCAGCAAGGATTTTAAGATGTTCTAAGATTGGCTTTATTAATAAGCAATGCCTTTTCATGCAGCAGATATATTTTACATTCAGCTGTTGTATAAAGACTTATCTCAGGAGTGTTGTCTCAGCTTGCTTATTGGTCTGCCACTTGTCTCGTGATTTAAGTACTGTCCTGATTTTGGCCAAGGACAGAGTTAATTTTTTGCAGTAGTTGTGATGGAGTGGAACCTGGGGCTGTGTGGGCATGGCCAGGACCCGGCTGTTATTCAGTACCATCTTATGTCATTGCCAGGGCCTGGGGAAAGGGACTCTCTCTCCCTTCCAAGAAGAAGAGCATTCCTTCCTGGTGAAGAACGTGTGATGGACACAGTGGTGGGGTAATGCTGGTCCCAGCTGAAGGGAGTGGTTTGGGTGGTGTGGCTGTGGAAGGGTCGAGCTCCACACTCTCTCTTTCATACACTTTTGTTATTAATATTGTTGCTGTTACTGTTTCTTTAATATTCCATTGCTGTTTCCAGTAAATTCTTCTTATTTCAACCTGTGATCTTCGCCTTTTGTGTTTCCAGGTGGAGCGGGAGGGGAAGCAAGTGGTGGCGTGGGGGTTTTTTTAGCAGGACTACTAAATTGGAGAATACCATTCCTAAACCACAAGTACCTCTGTGAAGCTTCGGCCTGGACTACAAGAATAAAACGAAGTGTTTCAAGCCAAATTAAGAAGAGGAATAATACAGTATCAAATACCAACAGGGCACAATAAGATTCAGCTTCAATAAGATTAATCTTTTCCTGTTATTTTTAACTGTAGTTCTCGTAATGGTTTAATTGATTAAAAATTTAAAATTTCAGTCCTTTTCTACATTATATGCTAAAATGAAAATGCCAAAAGGGAGAATCCTACATTTGTCAGAATTTTAAATAATATTTTTTTTAAAAACCCAACCAACCAACAAACCAACCAACCAACCAACCAACCAAAAAAACCCCAGTGAAAATATCCAACCAAATCACAGCTCCATAACTCCTTGGAGAACTGCAAATGTCTTAGTTGTGTAGTCTTGGTTAGTTTTTATAATGCTAAATTATAATGCTTTCTGAGTTTTGTCCTATTTTGAGCCTTAAGGTTGCTGCGGGATGATACAGAGCAGCACAGTAACCAAGGCAGGTTAGACCTACAGTCTGGTCTCTAAAACTGCCCCTGACAATCCTGATGTTGCCAGACATTCCTGAGAACTTTTCATTATCCATGTTGGTTGGACTGCAAATACTCTCAAGAATGCAAATCCATTATGACAGCAAATAATGCTCTGCTTTTGATTGTGGACAGTAGAGTCATGAGTGTCCCTGAGCAGCAGCTGCAAGGAGAATGACTAGAAGGCTTTGAGATACTGAAATTCCTGGGATGAAACAGGAACTATGTGTCAGAAAATGTGCTTTGGTCTTTGAAAGAGAAGCATGGTCAAAACTAGGAAAGCAAGCACAGCAGTGCTAATTTTACATTTTATACTGCCTTAATTTTCATTTCATTTGCTTAAAAGAGGGGAAAAAGAGCAAGTGAGAAAAGATCTGGAAATTTCAGATTCAAATGAGTTATATAAAACTTGAACGCTGCTTAGACCATGAGAAATAATGTACATGTAAGCTTTTTAAACATATCTATTAAGTATTCCTTTAAGAGAGAAAGACAAAAGAAATAAAAAATTAATTTTTTGAGTAGTCTTCTAGTCTTAAAAACATGAGGCACCTGTTACTGCCTTGTTTCCTTATTTCAGTATGATAATTTCATGCATGCAATGTGTGACTTGTACACAGGCATTTGCTTGGAATTTAGGCAGAAACCATGTTGTCAACTCGGTGACAAGTTATTTCTTACAACTTGGTATATGTTGAGGAGGCAGCAAGTGTGGCAGAAACAGTGAACCTTGAGCTTCAGAAAAATCATTGCTATGTTTGATTTACAAAGTTTGAGAGGCTTTACTTGGTGTAATGAGATGATTTAATAATGTATGTTTGCAATTACAAGCATGAAAAGCATAGCTCTGTGTTTCCAGGTTTCCTACCTGTCCCAATGAAAAACCAAGTCCTTGGTTTTACTCATTACAGATCCTGTGTATTTTAACTGAATTTGCATAATGCAAGTAGGTCACCAATAACCTCCAAGTTTCTATGCTGTTTGAATCCTGTTGTGTGAATGCAAAATGGAAATTCATTTGAAGATATGCAATCTGCTAAAGGGGTTTGGAAAAATCATGTAATTATACTAAAGTTTTGTGCTGTACTGCATACTTCTTTTATTCTCCCTCTCTGTTAGTGAAATCAGCTTGAATGGTCAGCATGGTAAATTGTCTGAATCAGCTAATATTAAATTTCTGTTAATTTAACTACTTCATAACTTCACCTACTGATTTTTATTAAGGCCAGCTCGTATTTTTCATCGTTGCTTGATTCACATGCTACGTCCCCATTTACTAGATCAGCTCTGAACTGTCAGTAAAAGGAAGTATTTCAAAGTATCCTGGTTATATCGTTTAAATCCCCCCAGTCTATTTAACTGAATCCACAAAGTATTTTATGTCAATAAGTGACAGTCTTTACAACCTCACAATACAGTGGAGGATAAAAAGTTACATGGATATGAAGTAAATTGATTTGAAATACTGTTCTGTTTTGGCATGAATGAGTTACTGGTGTTTCTCTCAAGGGTTTGCTTGTGTGTGTTGTCCCATGCTACTGATGTATTTTTGCATTATGTACTGCCCAGTGAGTTATTTTGTTATCTTTTTATTCGTGACTAAAACACATGAATTGCTGAGTTAAAATTTTATCACGTCAGACTGCATCAGGTGAGTGAATAGTCTCTTTGTTGGTTTTGTTGTATTGACCACATATTTGAACCCAAAATTGTAAGAACAGTATAAAGAAATCCCAGTTTCAAAAAGTATTAAATATTGTCTGAAAAACTGTCTCAAAAGCAGAGAACCTGAGGCTGACCAGGTGGTTCAAGTCTGTCTCTTCTCAGCAGACAAAAGGGAAGTGTTGCTGTTCAGGCTAATAAGGAGTAGGTGTGAAAAGATGTATCACAAGTGATCTGATTTCAGATCACTGATCTCTCTAAAAAACCTTTCCTGTAAATTTTTTAATGCACTGATTATCACACTTCTGTTCAGCTATGGATTGCTTTGTAAAGCCATATTTTATAAACTGATTAACCTGATAAAATCTGTTTTGCAAAGCATAAATACTCACTCTTTTAATCTATTATTTTTAACTATAATCTTTAACTCTGAAAAGGTAAGCACATTAAATGTACACATTAATACAACCTGATAGTGCAAGCTGCAGCCACTGAGGTTACAGCAGGGATAGATGCTGCCTTGTGGGGAAAAGATTAGGGAAGTAGGGTATCTGTGTCAAGAGAATGCTCCTTTTGCTGGACCACCCAAGGCAGGAGAAGATAGTATGTGGTACAGAGCTTTGAGTGGGAAGAGGAATTTTTCCCACTCCCATTATAATGGCTACTGTTTTTCTCCTGCTTGGCATTTGGTGACAAAAGAGGAGCTGGGGCTGCTTGCTGGCTCCATGTGGAAATCCATCTTACATAATCTAGGATGCATTCCCTTCAGTGGGGCGTATGCATGAGTCTGCATTTCTGTCCAAGTTTTCCTGGGTAGAAAAATGGGCTGTAGGCCCACCACCTGCCATCTTAGTAGTCCTTTTCCTTGTTTTTACATTATTGGGTTGCCACCACTTCTTTTTTCCAAAGCATGATGGAAGATTGTTTTGTGACATTATGTAACCTAAAAAGGACGTCAACAAGGAGAGCAACCTCTGCTGGTGATCCACAGAGTGGAAAAAGCATGAAAGCCAACAAGGTGGAAGTAATAAAAACACCTTTGATTAATCTTCACCTCGAGGCAGGGCAAGATATATAATTACATCCTCAGGAAGGATGAAAACGTGACATTTAAGAAAGATTTCAATATCTAAAAAGCCATACCTAACAGAATTTGTTCTCTAAAGTGTACACAGCATGAGGAAAAAAAAAAAAAACCACCCCTTGTAGAAGAGACTAAAAAGTGGGATAAACCAGAATAAACCATACTATGTCCACCAGGCAAAAGTATGAGAAAGGCCATTGAACTTTTTTTTTTACATGACAATCACTTTGTGTCATGCTGGATTGAACAGGTACAGAAAACAATGACAAACGTGTTCTGCTGCTGGGGTCATGTTTTCAGTCACTGATGCTCTCACGTGCTCACTGTGAGTGTGTCAGAAGACTTCACTGCATCAGGGAGAGAGAACAGGCTTACATCCACCCTGATAAATCACATGGATTTCACAAATTCTGTTTTCTGTCTGTGAAGAGGACTACTACCACTGGCAGTTTCTTCCACAGCTCAGTTACATGCAAATGAAGGTTTAAAAAAAGTGAAAGCGGGAAGAGTGATGCCACTGTAAAATTTACATTCTGTATCTCCTGTATCACAGAGATGGGATGCAATCATTGAGACTTGTTCCTGTGTTGGAACTCTGAATGATTTGTAAGTTGGGATTTGGTATACTAAACCACCTCAGATGAGTAATAAAATCAAGATGATTAAAAACGATGTACTTTTGTTGGCTTCTTTAAATAGGTAAATATTTGTCAGTAAAACTGTCCTTTTCCAGCATCTGCAGAAATATGCTGTGACTCAAATGGCATTATTCTACCACCCACAGAATGTTTTTGCTCAGAGATCACAGAGATTAAGATGATAAAAACATATTCTAGTAATAAATATGTTAGAGGAACATTTCTATTGCAAGGATGCTAAAAGTTGAATCAAAAGAACATCTACCTTAAGAACTTTTTTTTCAATGAATATTATTTCCTTTGGTTTTGTATGAAGGTCTAGTAAAGAAAAGTATTTTTTCATCCTATATTGTATTACTTTGGAGGAATAAATATTTTTTCTCCATTTTCCTCCCGTTATCCAAGGTTTTGGTCTCTTGCTGTGAATATTCATTTTATATATTTTCAATTGTAATATTTAAATGAATATTGTTATTAGTCTGTCAACATTTCATTTTATTCCATCAGCATACTCCTTAGTGAGAAATAGCACCTTGAGTGAATTTAAGACAGTTAGTTTTAAAAGGATTTTTTTCTTCCTGAAAGGAAAAGCTATCTTTGTTTTCTTTAAGCTGATGTTGATGAAACGGGTGTGCTCTGTACCTTATGCTTTGTGGCGTTCACAGAATACCATTTATAAGAAAACCAGAAAAAGAGATAACTCAGACATGATGAAGGGTGGCCCCCAGGAGGAATATTAGTTCCACAGACATTACATGCAGTCTTTCCCTTCACAAAGTACAAGATGAGATAACAGATACTGGAAGCTTCTTACAATGGAAGACCTATCACTTTTATATTTTGTGGGAGATTTTAGGTGAAAATGTCTGGCCTCACTCATCAACTACAATCACTAACATTCTGGATTTGACCATTTGGAGATTAGAATGTATTTTGTGACTTAACAGATAAGGTAAAGTGGAAATACATGGGGTCACAGTATGGGGTTGTAGAATATGTCACTAATGTTTTGTTAGCAATCATTTAAACTGAGGTCACTGTCTTCCTATTTAGAGACTTTGTAAACAACATCCTCCATTACTGATCCTAAATATCCTAGTTCCTTTGGAAAATAACTATCTTGTAAAATTCCCAGGTGCTAATTCCTTAGCCAAGATTTGCTAGCTGCAGAACATCTTGACAACTGCTAAACTAATACCTTCATAAATATTTCCCAGGTACAGGGCTGATGGTTATTTTACACTGAGAATATTTTTGCAGTGATCACTGTCAGGAGAGATAGTGTCTGATTAACACTGGTCACCTTTGCCAGCTGGATCTTTAATCACAGACTCTGCAATAAACAGAGAAATGTAATCAATAAAGTTGCAGATACTATGAAGAAATATAGGTGGAGACTAAAAGTCTATTGATAAAATCTCGTGATTATTTCTCATCAAGACTTTGGGCTGTTATCTTCTTTAACTGTAGCACTACCCAGCAGAACTGAGTGGCCAATTATTAATAAACATTGCAAAGAAAAAAAAAATAATGAAATAGATCCTCTAAGCTATGTTTCTTAAAACTTACTTTTATTTACTTGATGTATATTTTTTTCTGTACATATTTCTCCTGTTTCTTACCATGGGATCACTTGGTAGACAAATGAGTTATGCACACTAATTTGAAATTTGCACCATTCCTCATTATAACTTTATTTTAACTTAACATTTCAGGTAACCACATAACTAAAAGCCTCTTTAGAAAGTGATCAATCACTTTCATTTAACAAGGAGATCACATATTTGTTTTGCTTTCCAATTAATAGATTTTTTTTTTATCCTGACTGTTACAGTACATAAACTTTATATAAAACCACAGTTCCCCACAGTTTATAAAACCATCCAAATCCCACATGTTTTCTTAAGCATAAACTTTCTGTTTCCTTGCTCATTTTTTTGTAAGTCTTGGAGAAAAGAAACGCCAACCCCAAACAACAACAACAACATCAAATAAAACTCCCAAATATTAAATGTGTCAAATGAGATTTTGAGTTACAACTCTTTTGTTTATTTTCATAGAAGTTGCATGCAACTGTCAAGGATTTTCAGGGAAAGAAAAACAGATACATGTCTTGAGTTTGACTTCTTTATTAGCCAAAAATTTAGTGATAAATCTCTCCATGTAACAAATGTCCAAACTCAGATCATAATACAAAGTATATGTACATCATATATAGAACACATTTGAAAACTCTAAACCTAAAGCATCATTTTAAAGAAGTAAGTTTATCATTCAAATCACCTTTGAAACCACATGAATGGCACCATTTGTCTTGATTATTTGGAACATATCCAATATTTTCTTGATTTTTTTTTCATCAAATATGATAAAAATATGACAAATATGCCTACAACTTCATAAATTTAAGGTAAACTGTCATTCTGTTCTGAAAACAATTCATCATTGACAATATAAGCTAGCAATTTGAGCATAAACTTCTTAGGGATGAGCACAGTTTCTATAAAGAGAGTTACGGGCATATTTGCAGTATTCAGTGCAGTATTCAATACCTTGTCATTAATTATCTTTAAAACAATATCCTATATATTTTAATGTTCAGAAACCTTACACTATTTCTGCTGGTGCAAAGTGGAATTCTTTCTCATGTTATCTGAGCTTACTTCCACATATACTTTAAAAAATATGAAGTAAGTTGTGGCTTTCAAATTCAGATGATCTGCCACTTTTATGAGAGCACATAAACATATTTCTAGAAGCTCTGCAAAGGTATTTCAGGGATGAATTCAGGATGACAATGGAGTTAGTGAGTGAAATCTTTCTTACTCACCACAGCAGAAAATGTACACTGCACGGTATTCATCATGCTCATTTCCACTCCAGTAATCACCCTGTATTTCAAAATGCCAGTATAACTTTATTAGACTGACAAAAAAAGAAGATCATGTGGTGGACAGACAGCATAAGGGGTATGGAAATGTGCTTTCAGCTAAATATTTGCAGGTGCCTTACATGTCCCTGGTGTTTTGACTTATGGTATTAAGTCTCTTGCTTAATCCCTGCATTTTTGCAAGATGTGTGTGGTTTAGTATTCAAGTGATGTTCACACTTGTAGATTACAGATATAATGCAGTGAAGCTCTGCCCCAAGCTTCTCTGACAAGATGGTATGAAGTTTTTAGGTTGCATGCAGATTTAGTCCTTGAGCAGATGCACAGAGAGGAATTACTAGGACTCAGACAGGGCAAGGACAAACACAGTTTTGGGAGCTCCTCAAAGCTCTTGGTTGTAGCCCTGGGGATTAGGGTCATGACACTTCTTCCCTACCAGAAACAAAGGCAGCCAGTTGGACTGGTTTGGAACACTGGTTTCAAATAATCTGAAAGAGTGCACAGACTCATTAGGAAGAGGAATGTACAAATTCTAGCAATAGCAAGGAGTACTTTTGCATTTTCCTTCTTTTTTTCTTCACATATTTTATTCTACTGTTTGGTTAGATATCTAAGGTGCATTAGTCCATTCTATGCATGTCAATTGCTCTAGTTGTTAATATCCATTGTTTGGCAATATGTTTTTTGCCTGTTATTACTTACCTGAGTTTTCTCTGGCTATTGATCTGGGATTTTTCAGCAGCTGGAGCCATAAGACTTCAGTAAATCTAAACTGAATCCAGACAAAAGGATTCTGCACGTGGATGGTTTATCTATGCCCAAATGCAATCTACTGCACACAGCCAGACTGACTATGGAACATTTAGCATACTCATTTAAACATATGCAATTTGTATACATCTAGGAAATCACAAGCAGGGACAGTATCTGTGAGAAGATCAATTGCCATAGTTCTACTGAGATCAGAGTAATTTAATTTTTTTTTTAAACTCATGGTTTCTGGAAGAGCTTTGCTTAGGTTTTCAAGCTTTGCTTGGTTTTTCAAACTTTGCATTTAAAATTAAGTGCATGGTGTAGGAAAAGCATCATAAGACTATTCTATAACTCTTCTCTGGAAATAACAAATTTACAAAAGGATCTGCATAGTGTATGTGCCAAGATAACAAGGCTCACTTAAACTGACATTAAGATACCTGTGGTTTCTAAGGAGGTCTCCAAAGGCACTCTTAAGAATTTTGAGTTTTGTCAGCTGCATATTTTGCAAATATTTATTGTGGTAGGATTTATACTCATTTTAACTTAAAAGCAAGCAGCAGGAAGCCTTTTTAGGTAGACAGAGGAACATGCTTATTAAGGAAACATAGAAAGGGTATGAGCTAATGCTTTTTCTCGAGCCAAGATGAGTCCAGTCATTACTTGGGCACTGAAAGACAACAGGAGCCAATAAAAAACTTCAGAGAGAAAAAAAAACCCAGAAGACTGGGTTCTAGATGTAGACATCACAGCTCTGCTCTTCTGCTCAGCTTCAAAAAAGCAAGCACCAGTTTCAGTCATCCCAAGCCAGTTCCATTTTCCCAGTTTCACAAGCCCCAAGAAAGGAGTCACTGCTATCATGCTCATGACTGCTATAGCTAAGCCCGATCCTATGGAAGAACAAAGAAAGATGGAGTTGGGTGCCAAGTTCTTTTCAGAAATTTTCAGGACTTTTTTTCTTTGTAGAACTTGATTTCTCACCCAAGAATCAGAATATGACAAGGAGGACTGAGAGTTCGAGAATCATGTGTGTTACACGGGAGCTCAAAATGTTATCTGGCCCCACTCCTACTGAAAACAGCAATACTGAAGAGTAAGAATTCTAAATTTTTTCTAACAATCACAGAAAACAATACAAATTGCCTTAATGACCTTCTGCATATTCATCAATCTTCATATACAAAAATCCCACTGGAATTACAGATAACACAGAAAAATGTCTTTCACATTTTTTTCTGTTTATTCCAAAGGAATACATGCCTGACTTTGTGACTCTGCAGAGAAACTGACCTTCAAAGATTGGAGGCTGAAAGTGACTCCCCAGCTATGAATTTCCAGGCTCTCTCTCTGGCACCTTCTCTTTTCCAGGGAATGAAGGGAACAATGCCGTTGTCTTCACAAAGACACAACCCCTAGACTTTGTCAGATAAATGAAATGAGTTAGTCAATTTCCTGTGCCCTGTCAGGTTGGGCAAATGGTCTTTCAAAGGCTGCCTGGAGGCAACTGGCCACCTGTCATGCTGCCTTACATGCCCACAGGGTCTTATGCGCCTTAGGTGTCACTTGGGAACAAACCATCCATAAGAAGTAGGTAGATTGATGGATCCTATACAAATATTCATCCCTTTATCTGCTGGGTTCCCACAATCTCTCTACTATGTTTTATCTGTTTTGGAACTCATGTATTTTTAAGGGTCACAATTTTGTAGCTGCTGCAGAGAAAACTGCAGTGGGAAATCAAAGTGTCCCTAGTTTTGGTTGATTTTTTTTTTTCTTGCTTTCTGCAAAAAAACTTCTGCCCTTCTCACTCCTAGCACTTTTTTGAAACCTTAACATTAAGTCTCTGAGCTTTGGAAAAGAAAAGAAAAGGTGGCAATATGGTTATACTAATGATAATTTTGCTGACAGAGGTGAAAATTATCAAAGGAAGATAAGCTGTAGCATTTTGATGAAGGGTTCATGTGAGGGTAATGAAAATAATCTCCAGAGAAAAAAGCCATTCTCCTGTGAGCCTGGAAATAAAAATAAAGCTTCTGAGTTGTTTAACAAATACACATTTTATAATTAAAGCCAGCTTCTGTCTGAAGATTGGAGGGAGGTTGAATACAATATCTAACTTTCACAGAAGAGTTAAAGGTAACGCTGGGAACTACAAAGCAGCGCTGAAGCAGTACAGGAAAAGCTAGCTGCCACTAAATTAACCAACAAAGAATTGAATAAGGACAGATCAATACCCATAACTGATTTTTTGGCATCAAAATTGTAAATCAACAGAACTCCCTGAACATGAACATTGTTAAGGGAATACAGTCCTTTTCTTTGTAATATCTGCAAAAGGTTTCCTAAAAAAAGTGGGGTAAACTTCTCATAAAAAAAAAAGTTTTTTCCTCCCTAAGATTGGATTTGTAGCTTGCTGAACAGGAACATAAGGTTATTTATCTGAACAGTGTGCAGGTAAATACAAAAGAGAGTTTCTGTGAGCTTTCTTAAGGAGAAGCAATCCTTTCATTCAATTACATATGTGGGATTTAGTGTCCTGAGGACAGAAAAAACCCCCAAACCTAAGACTTTTACATTGATATTAATAAAACCTTCTGAGTTTTGCCATTTAAAGGTCAAACAGACATGAGCTGTGTTGAATCAAACTAGAAAACACTTCTGGGACTTAGGAAAGTTTCTTTTCCATGGAATGCTACTCAGTAACAAGTAAGAGGGACTTGAAAAGGAGGGATGGGCAGGAGGAACTGTGCTTTCCGATGAAGCAAAACATACTTTTAGATGGAAGTGACTGCATTTGTTGAACCAATGATCTTGTAGAATATGGTAATTCTTGTGAACTGCCCTGAGTGTGGGAAGTGGAAAAAAGACAGGTTTTGACAATCTCCGCAACTCTTGCAGGGTGTAGTTGGTAGACTGGAGGTTTATGAGGGATTTACAAGGCATGCACATTTAGTGGGGCTCTGCACCTCTTCCTGCTGGAGGTCTGAAATCATTGAAGACACTTTAGAAACTGGTACATTTTTCCAGGTCCAAAGATTTAAACATTGACTTCATATTTAGGTTATCTTCTGTTCTAGTTCCCTAAGATCAAAACCAAATTAAGAATGTAACATGTGAATGGTCGTGCTGGCTTTGACCAAAGGGTAGACCTTGCAGGCTGTTCTGCTCCAACAGTGGCCCAAAGCACCTGCAAATGGAATGTACAGGAAAGGGAGAATTTCTGTATATAACCTCTCATCTTGAGCATTTGGTTGCTCAAGTTATTCCTGAGCCAGAAGTTGGCTGTGTATTTAGCAATTCTCAGATAATTTCTTTTCTATTGCTTTGTCTAGTCTCCCCATGCATCCATGTAAATCTGTATTAAACATCCACAGGAAAGAGACCATATTAGCAGTTCTTTGACATGCTTTACAATACTCTATTTTGATCATGGCATGGCATGCTCACCCTATGACAAGAAGGTGATGACATAATTCTTTACAGAGTAACAAGGACAATGAAACTATATTACTGTGCCTGAGGTGTATCTTCCTTTAATCCTTAGGTTTCTTGCCTGTCTTTACCTGAGAATGTGGCCTTTCTTCTCTCACAGCCTTCCAGAACACGTGTACAGGAATGAATGCACCAATGCAACATCCTCCCACCCTTCATTTGCTGATATTCTTAAAATATATTTTGGTTTAGAAAACTAAAAAACTGAAGAAGACTGACAAGGTAAGCATGCCAAGCAATATAAGAAAATTTACTCTCCAGTAAAACTGCAGCTATTATCATAATGCATATTCCAAGTCAAGTCTAAGATGTCCTTTATTTTTGCTGAATGTATAAGCTTGTGTGACTCGTTAGGCTCCCATTCATTATGGAAATAGACCAGTAAATTACAGCTTTTGCAAATGCAATCATTATAGCTGTAACTTACAAAATATATTAAGCCCTTTGATCTTTGTCAGAGAACATATCATATACTTTTAAACACATTGCTCGGAAATGGTAATTTAAAAACTATAAACCTTACATTCACAGCTTTAATGCATATATTATGCTGTACATTTCTATCAGAAATAATGTCCATGTTCTGTCTATTGCATAATATTGCCTTAAATTTCAGCTGAACAGAAAAAAATATGATACTGCAAATTGATAAAATATGAATGAAAATTGTCACCAATGAACACCCGTGGGTTTTTTCATTGCTCAGTACTATTATCTAAATAAAGCTAGGGGTTTTTTTCTTGTAATAATGTATTGCAAATTAAATATTGTTAACTCTGTGGTGTTGATTCAGTACACTCCATAGTTCAGTATTTTAGATATCCATATTTAAAAGTAAATAATGTTTTAAAAAAATATTAATCTACAGTCAAAATGCTGTTGGAAATTAACATTTTTTTTTACTTTGTATATCACATGGGGTTTTTTGCTTGAATTACTTTCTAGTGATAGTAAGATGGTAAAGGAAAGCAAGGATAAAAAGATGCTTAGCCATTTTTAGGAATCTTTAAGGTAGTATTTTACAGTTTATGATCAGAACAGATGTGACATCTTATTTATGGATTAACTAGAAAGAGAGAGGTTCATAAAAGTATGTATTTGAATATGAAACTAATATTGTACATACTTGTTCTTATGAAAAATGGCATCTACTCTTGAAAGATCTAGTATAACGTCAAAACCCTGTCTGAGCTGGAGACCAGTCACTTAGGGACAACATCATAATGGCATAAAAGAAGCAGAGCATAGTATCGAAAATGCTATTCCTTGGTCACTGTAAGAAATGTATAAATAGTTGGATTTTGGAACTTTACCAACAATTATTCAAGCTTCAAAAATGTTTTGGACTTCAGTGAAATTGAGCATGAATACAGATTTTGTCTATGTATGTGCACTTCAGTCTGATGGTTTCACTGTTCATTGTAATGAAAAGCTATGATCTTAAAAATAATTTCTTTTTCCTCTGTTTTTTTGAACAGGCTATTTCAAAGAAAATACTAAGTGCAGATATTTTATTTAAGACATATTGCCACTGTGGTCTATTTTTTTCTTAAAATTAAAATGGGCAGATCAAATGGCACTTCCCTAAATAAGCAGAGAAAAATATATTTTAAAAAAATATTATTATGAACAGCATATGCTGTAATCTTCACTTAAAAGGAGCAATGGTTCTGTCCAGACATTTTGACTTACCCATTCAGTTGCTGTGCACAAACTTCTAGTATTTGTTCACAAAAGATTTCATAAAATGATCAGCTAATATAAAAAGCTGCTATTTGCCCAAAATAGCATAGCCTGCAGATTTCAAGAGCAAC
The DNA here is from genome assembly GCA_024500445.1 of Entomyzon cyanotis. Lineage (NCBI taxonomy): Eukaryota > Metazoa > Chordata > Aves > Passeriformes > Meliphagidae > Entomyzon > Entomyzon cyanotis. The sequence continues at coordinate 41,530,769 of JAKEPQ010001016.1, read as the reverse complement.
CACTACTGCTTACTGCTTATAATTAATATGACATCACTGATTACCACTTATAAACCTTTTTTATGGGAGCCTAAGCCTCCTATATTATGTGTAACTGAACATATGGAATCTTAGATCATTTTTTTTGCCTTCTGTCTCTGAAAATTTTCAGAGGAATAAAAGCTAGTCATATTTCATTATTCTGTATATTTAGCAGGTCTGTTTTCTTGGCCAGGAGTCTGAAAACCTTTTCTAAGAGGACTTACCTAGCAGCTGTGTTGACAATTCTATTTTTGAGTGCAACTTCTAGAGCAAGATGAGTTTTTCACACCTGTGCCTCTGGAGCTCACATTTTGGAAAGAACTGGGCTTTGCATTAATTTTGCAGCAAATAGCATTCAGTACAAAGAAAAAACCCAAAGTCTCCCCTTCTAGCATAGACTGATAAGGAAGAGCAGTCTGTGCTGTGTGGAGAAAGTTCTTCTATGAAGGCCCTGGACACAACATGAAAAACCAGTTAAAATTATTTTTGGATGCTGCAATCTACACCTTCATTGAACTGCTCTTTGGAAAGTTTTATTGGGACAAACTCATAGCTCAGTTTCAATCAGAGGGTTACCTCATTGCCATGCAATTAACCATTTCTGGGCATTTAAAGAACCGCATCCACCTGGAGTAGACACTGCAGACCTAAAACAAGAACAAGTGTCTTGGTATCCATCCTTACAGTTTTACAGTAAAAAGAGCATGTTCAGATTTCCCTTTTGGAGTGCAGAGCCTGGAGTATGAGTGACTTGGTCCTCAATATCAAGGACATGTTCTGTTCTCTAAGTAAATACTTTGGCAACCTGTGTGTGGATGGCTCTTCCCCTAAAATTAAGGCAAGATCCTAGAAGCCCTCCTGCTCCCAGAGCTGCAGCTTCTGCAGTGTTGCAAGGCCTGGTGGCTTTTACAGAGGCAGTCAGCTGCCTGCAGAACTAGCTGGAACATCAGAGCCACTTCACCAGCAGTAATTCTATTGCACATCTGAGAATCTTAGTGATTATTTCCTCAACCCGGGAAACATTCTTGCTAGAAATCCATTATGTGAAAGCTGCAAATCCATGGAGTGCATTGGTTTACTGGAGAATAGGGAAGTCAGCTTCTCTTTTTTGTGAAGCTGAGTTATAGAGCATTTTGACATTTGCCAAAGCTTTATTGTCAAGTCAGGTGAAAGATGCTTTTGTCTATGCAGTCCCCTTAATACCCATGACAACAAGGAGAGTTTTTTGATAACACCTGAAAATAAATCAGTGTATCTTTCAAAGTAACATCATTTATCCTGTTTCTAAAGGGAAAATAACTCAAAAACATGAAAAAAGGAGCAAAAATTCCTTGTACAATCTCAATCTCATGCCTATGGACTACACACTATAATGTTAAGATCTATAATCATGTTTTGCCACCATGTCCTTGAATGATTCAGAGCTCAAGATGATGCCTGCTTTGCAGATGATGCAGCAATTCAATATTTATTTTTTTCCTTATTGTTTAGAGATTCCATAGGTCCTGTACTGCACACCATAAAATTGTCTCGGCCATGTGAGGCAGAGTGTTCCAGTGGATGAAGGAAATAATGCTGGCAGCTGCTTCACTTTCTATTAATGTTTTTATTATGATTGGGCGTGAATAATTAGTTTTCATTTTTTAATAGAAGTATTTGGAAACAAAGGCTAAAAATAATTTATCTTCTACATTTTTGGCAGATATTTAGGAAAAAGTTTTCAAATAAAATCAATCGGTAGAATTTTATGTGAATGAACACCTATTTGGAACAAGTTGAGAAAAAAAAACCTGCTTCTGATAAACCTGGCCAGCAGATGCATTGCAAAGTCTTCATTCTAAGCAATCATCTACATTTCCTATGCTGAATGTGTTTGATTAAGGAGGCTCTCCAATGGGGTTAAAAGATTTTCAGTCTGACTGCCAAGAAAAAAGAACATAAAAAATATATTTTTAAATGCTATAATATCTTTCCACAGAAATACAAAAGACAAAAAAACTTTCCCTGGTGATGAAAATATTCCATATGACTAAAATTAAATGTTTCATTTTCACACTTATATAAATGAATTGAGCTTTTGAAAACTGCTCCTTCCCAAAATCAATGTAGGAAAAGCCAGCCTTTTACCCAACAACTTAAAGGTCTGAGCCCTCACCAATGCACAACAAATCAAAATCAAATCCATCTCTGGCAGAGAATGCTTTAAGTTGGAAAACACTAATCACCATGTCAAGGAGAAGAAGGGAAGATTAAAAAATAATTCGAGGTATTTTCATGAGTTGTGAAACACACCAGTTTTATGCTTTTATTTCTATGGTTCAGCTGGAAAAGGATGGGTATGATGAGACCACCTCAAATAGCTTCAATAGTGTGAGTCCTGAAATAGGAGAGCTTTTAGCTCATGCTTGAGATGTGCCTGGCAGAAGGTGTTGTGTTTCTAAGGGATTGCTAAAGCCACTGACTTAGAGTGCATTACGACTTGGGCTTTCTTTGGAGCTCTTCCACTTTGTAGAAAATTAATTACATGCATACTGAGAACACCAACGATTCTCCCATGTGATGAGTAGGAGATTTGTTGAAGCCGGAGAAATACCTGTGTTTAAACGTGAGCTCCTGGGAGAGCCAGGCATTCATTCCACATTCAGGACTACAACACAAGTGGCTGTCTAGGCCACTTACATCCAAGGTAGGATTCAAGGGTGGAAAGGAGCCTGATTCTCCCAAAGCAAGTTTCCCATGTTATATAAAGGTTATATCATGCTGTCATTGTCTTACGTAGAAAAATAATACTAACAATGATATGAATTCAACTGGTATTTGCAAAAAATGCAGGGATGAACATGCTCCATTTTTTTCTGGCAGATTTACATTTCTCTTAAAAAACAATTACCTAGAGGCACCCCTGAATTAATCACATAATCTCTTTTGCTCTTTTACGATGATTTGTGCACTTCAAAACAGTTTGCTGATTTTCTTATTTGCATACTTGAATCTGTGTCAACTAACTTTCCTGTGGGTTGAAGAGATGTTGAAGGAGATTAGATTCTGGGGGAGTCTGTCATGCTCGATATGCGTTAAGCTAAACACTCAGCTTTGACCACAGCACAGAAGAAGAAGCAATCTAGAAGAAATTAGGTATATGTAACATTTGTAACACCCTTTTGATTCTGTCTTGGGGTGAACTGTGGGTATCTTTCATGTATCTTATGCACCACGCAATCTTACATATGGATTTGTCAAAACTTTTGCACGAAGTAAATATACAAACCTTGTCTAACTTTTCACTAATACGGGGCTCTAACACATACTAACAGCTCGTCATTTGTAGTGGGCTGGTAAGGCACTGAGTTCTGTATTCGTAGGTTGTTGTAGAGGGGTCTGCTTTCATCCTGTCCTCTGGTGGAAGAGGCTGGGTGATAGCACTTGACACTGTTACAATACACACAAACACTTTTTACCCACTGTGTACAAAGCAGTGTCAGAGCATCATCACTCGGTCAGGGGGAAAAAGGGGAGGGAAGAAGAAGGAATGACAATGTGGGAGAGGTAAAACAGGAAGGGAGGCTAGAGGAGCACACAGTGACAGGTCAGACCAGGCTGCGTATACTGGCCCAGACCCAAAACTAACATTGCAGCTAATGTGACACCACAGCAGTATTGGCACCTAATAACGTCTGTCTAAATTTTAAAGTATCTTGAGTTATGGTAGCATCATGATATTGCTCTGTGGCTCCTCACTCATAAGTCAGTCTTCAAGTTCATGGTCTTTTGTCTCCTCTGTTGGCCTTCTTCACTTCATCCTGTGTCTGACATCTCTCTCTATATATTTTGGACAAGCTATCATACTTCTTTACAGTACTCAGAAAAAGCACTGCAATATCTTTTAAAACTGTAAGTTTGGGTTTTGCTATCAAATACTTTACAGAGTATTTTTCTCTCTCCCTGAGCCAAGACTAATTCACTTTGCAGGAATTTTGTTCACTTCCCCTATTCAGTTTTTTTGCAGATGCTCATTTGCAGAAAGGAAATTTATGGCTTTGTTCCCCTGCTCTCCTCTTCTAGGTTGGCAGGAATTTTCCGGGTCAAGGACTGTCTTTCTTGTTTTCTCATTGTTTTGTGTGATGCACAGAAACATCTTTCCTTCTCTCTTCTTTAGACGATGGACTAATTCTCATTCTGTCTTGTCAGCTCAGGTATTTATGTGTGCAACAAATAATAATTAATGGAAAAAAGTATTCAAGGGGCCCAGTTCAACCCTGGCACTACAGAGAGCAATAATGCCGAGGAGTACCTTTTTGACGTCTTGCTAGCAGGCAATTTGTAATTTTGGGGCTAGGAGCAGCTGGATTTGAGGTGAGGAGGAAGTTTTCGGGGCTGAGGGTGCTTTTCCTTCCTTCTGCCAGCAAACAGCGATCCACGCCAGGATTTGCTTTCTGCTCCTGTATTCTGTATTTCGGCGATGCAATGTGTAGCACGTTTCTCTCTCTCTCTCTCGTGTGTGTGTGTGTGTGTGTGTGTGTGTGTGTGTGTGCGCGCGTGCATGTGCGGCTCTCCCTCGCTGTGTCTTGTCTCCAGGATTTCTCCCTGCCTGGCTCCGGAGGCTGCTCGAGCGCTGCGCGGAGCAGAGGTTTCCCCGGCTCCCGTAAATACAGGCACACGCATCCAGTGCACCACACGCACGCACACCACACACACACACACACACACAGAGGCACACAGGCACGCTCCGAGCCGCTGTCCAGTCCATCCCCACGCCGGCTGCTTTCCCCACAGTCTCCATCCAGCCTGGCAGAGGCGGCAGGCACAGCTCCGCGGCGGATCGCGCTGACGCTGCCCCGGGACTCCGCTCGCAGCAACGCGCCCGCGGTTTCAATCTTCATAAGCGACAGACAGATTTTTACCCTCTTTTTTCCTTTGCCTTATTTTTTTTTCTCTTGGTTTTGGGGCTTCTGCTTGTGGTTTTGGTTTTTTTATAATTTTTTTTTCCTTTCGGCGTGGGGCGAGCGCTCTGCGTTTGGAGAAGAAGCCGGGGGGACAAAGCTGCCGCTCTCCTGCCCCCGCCGTGCGCGCATGTGTGTGTGTGCGCGCCCATCTCCCCCCACCTCCCAAAAGTTTGCCTGGGCGGCCGGGGGGCTCCCGGGCCGCCGCCCCCGCAGCCGGGGGGCGCGGCGGGGGCGCGGCGGGGCGGCGGAGGCGGCGGTGCGGGACTTGCGCGCCGCGCGGGAGTTGCGCTCCGCGCCATGCCGGCGGCGCGGAGGGCTGCGCGGCGCTGCGCCCTGGCGGGGCCGCTGCTGCCGGTGCCGCCGCCGCCGCTGCTGCTGCTGCTGCTGGTGCTGCCAGCGCTGCCGGCCGCGGGGACCGAGGGCAAGGCGCGGAGCTGCGGCGAGGTGCGGCAGGCGTACAGCGCCAAGGGCTTCAGCCTGGCCAGCGTGCCCTACCAGGAGATCGCAGGTAAGGAAGGGGCAGGGCGCAGCGGGGAGCGGGCTGGGGCCGCGGAACGGGGACGGCGCTGCCGCCGCGGGGCTGCGCGCACAGCCCGCCGGAGCGGAGCCGCGGATCGAGGCGGTGGGTGCGCGGAGCGGAACGGAGCGGAGCGGCTCTGCCGGCCCTGGTGGCACCCCGGGGCTTCCCGGAGGAGCGTGTGTGTAGAGATCATTATTAAATAAACATAGAAACTTAGGGGGTGGGAGGTATTAAAAAAAAAAAAAAAGAGAATAACGGACACGCGGGCAGGCTCAGCCGCGGTTCTGCTCGCTGGCTGAAACTTCTTGAGAGTTGTAGTCGGGCGGCGAGAGGCAGCGGGCAGGTCCGCAGTGCCGGCTGCCCCCGCTGCCGCCCTGTGCGGGGGAGAAACTTTGCCCTCTGCCCGCGGGCACGGGGCGTGAAGGAGGCGGCGGAGGAGGAGGAGGGCGAGGAGCGCAGCCCTGCTCCCCTCCCGCAGCCCGCCGCGGCCCCGGCCGAGCGGGTCGCCCATTGGAGGCGCCGCCGGGTGCCTCCGCCGCAGCCCGGCTCGAGCAGAGGCACCGGCTGCCGGGGAGAGGCACCCACACACTCCCACACACTCCCACACACATCCACACACACCCGCTCCGCCGCCCCGCAGCCCGGCAGCCTGTTACTTGGCTCTTCCGTCTGCTGAAACATGCCTACAACAGGTTATATCGCAGTCCGCCTACGAAGGTGTTGGGAACGTTTTTTTGTTGTAATTTTATTTCCCTGCTTTTCCCTACAATCTTATCGCTGTTGCGTCTTTAAGACTGAATAAAAATGCATTTGGGGCTCGAATATCATCTAGCAATCAGAGAGCACCACAAAAAGAGAGAAATTTTACGTAAAGGCATGAGCTGGGGCTGCTTAAATCGGACTGCTTGAGCCCTCAAGAAAGGTTTATGCTTCGCCAGTGGCACTTTGCTGTTAGGTCCTGCTATTTGTAGAGTGAATTAGATGCTTCTCGGTTTGCTCGCTTCCTCTTTAAAGTTGGAGGCAGTAGATTTATCTTCCTTGAGGTGAAATAACGCCACAGTTATTCACTGTGCAATATTTAGCACTTTACATGAGGAATGATTAATGGGGAAAATCTCAGGACAGCGAGGTTGTAGTTCACAAAGATACGGGGAAGGTTGTTCCATGTTGCACCTTCATCCCTCAGGCTTACTGATTCTCTGGTCCTTCTGTGCGTTTTTCCTGTAATTTATATTCAGGTTGCTCATCGGTTATGTGAAATCATGAAATTTCTCCTGTGAGCCACAGATCCTTTGAATATGCAGTCATGCTTTCTCTTTGCTCACTGTTATACCAGCTGCTTTGAGAGAGGATGGTAGGATATCCTCTGTCCCATTAAAAAAAGAAATTCCAGTAAATTTCAGACTTCTGATAACTTCTGGTAAACACTTGTTGCTTTCAGCTCACTGAGAAGTTTTATTGTTTCATATATTTTCTGAATGTACAGTGCAAGGCGGACATACAATTTTTCAGTAAGCCCAGCATTTGCAAGTTTCTGTTGTATCAGTACAGAAAGACTCAGAGTAATTAAATATTTAATAGTAGTTCAATCCAAAATTGCTCCACAGTTTCCTGCTAAGTTTTATAAGTAAATCTACTTTTATGATTAAGTACGTGATTTATGGGGGTATGAGTTATTTTTTCTGAGCTTCCTATTGAAGTTGCTTGGTTTTTCTGTGTTTTATCTGCCTTTTTGCTAGTTGGTGTATCAACTTTTGAGCAATTCTGTTTGTAGCTGTTCAAGTGAGTTGCTGGCACACTAGGATTGCTTCAAAGTGTGTTTCCAAGAGTGCTGTTCTTGTGTGGTGCTGCAAGGTGGTGTAATAGCTGTTCATGCAGCACGGCTCTTGATATGTGAAAGCTCTGTATTTGCTACCTGGTAGAGTGTTGAAAGTGTAGTTAAAGCAATCAGCGTACAGGTTTCAGATGCTTTTTTCTTCTTTTTTTCTTTTTTTTTCCATTCTGTCTTTTCACATCCTACTGACTTGGTTAAGGAAGCAATTTGTTAGTGTTACAGAAGTGCAGTCTGTCAAAGGCCTCATGTTTTGAGGAGTTCAAAGAACTTTAATTACAGTCATATTTCAGAACAAACATCGTGTTTTCAAAAGATTTTGCATCAATGTCTTGATAATATGATGATAAATAGCAATACAGAGTGTGGTTTATGTGTTTTGATTTAACAGTTGTCATGTTTTTAGTTGTTGTTTGTTTAAAAGCTGTTTTCTAGCTAGGATTGTTGAAATGGATAAACTGAAGACAGCGTGTTTGTAGAGAGGCCAAGTGTGTATCTACTGATGTAAAGAGCAGAATAATCTGTTTGAATTAGAGAGACTATGGACATAGAGGTATATCTCTGTTGAATGGAACTGCAATGCAAGAGACTTGTTAGATAACTTCTGTAACGTTATTTATACTCTCACTCAGTTTTGCACAGAGAAGGTAGGAGTTACAGATTAAAAATGTTGTCAGTTTTTGCTCCGTCAGGCAAGGTTTTCCTACAGTATTTTGCTGCACGTGAAATATGTTGAAGTTGGCAGCAATGTGACTACAGTTGTTCACTGTACTTTTTACAACAATGCTAAATTGTTCCGTGTAATTGTATAGAACTTACTTGTAATCAGCCTTTTGTGTCTGACGTCTTGTTTGATCACCAATTTCTGGTGCTGTGACCTTCACTGGAGTACAGCATATAAAGTTTTCAACATAGGTTACCAAAGTAAGTCCTCAATAAAGGAACTTTGACTGAGAACGGGGGGCAGAGGAAGAAAATTTGGTGTATACTTAATATGCTGCTGTGGGCTTGATTCTGTGCATCAGTCACGCGCAGGGGAGGCTGTAGGAGCCTGCAGTGTGTGTTGGGCTGTCCTTGTAAAGGGCTTCTCTCTGAAAGCTGCTGTGGAGGATCCTGCGTGTTACAAAAGCGTTCTGCTGTGAGACTCAGGTTGCCATGACCCAGCATTCATAAGTGTTAGTGGAGCTCCTGAGGACTTTGCAGGAAATGTTTTGCAGTAGGAAAATCTATCATTTGAAAGTCAGCGCATGAGAAAAATCATAGAACATATCTTTTGGCAATACTTGTTCAACTCCGACCATGACTTCAGTAACTTACATCATCTTAGAGGAAACTGTGAAAAGGAAGTTGGATTGTGCCCTTGCCTCAGAGTTTTCTGAATGAAAGTGAATGTCTGACTGTTTAAAGTAGTGGATATGTCTGATTTCTGCCTTTCCACTTCCAAGGTGAAGGGGGGGGGGGGGGTTGTGTGTTGCAGTTTTACTTGGGTTTGTTTTTATTTTGTTTAGAGGTTTTTACTACATGCTGAATAATAGTTTATTTAGATAAAGACTAGAAGTGTTCTCGTAAAGCATCCAACAGTAAAGATGTTGAATTTTAAATGCTGTGTAAGAAGTATGCAAACTTTGTTCTCCTGCACAGATGATGAACGAGGTGAGATTCTGGCAGCACAGAGACATCATAGTCAAAGTAACTGAAATGAAAGCAGAAGCAAACCCTTCATTTTGAAGGTCAGGAGTCACTTGAAATTGTGCTTTGATGAATAGGCTTTATACTGGCATAATACAGAGGCGTTGACTGAAGCGAGCTAGCATACATAACACAGTTGCTTATAGCTCTAAAGTGGTAATAATAATGATAATTTATTACTATTGTTATTATAATCATTAATAATAGTAATAACAATAATAATAATAATAGTAGTAATAGTACCACCTCAGTATTCACCCATGCGGTTGAGCTATTAGTCCTTGTCAGATGTTCCCAAGGTATCCTTTCCAAATGTTTTGCTTTCATAGCTCTAAAATGCAGTAATAGATTGACAGAATAGTGGAAAATCCTCCTGACTGAGTCTGTATCCAAGGACTTGTTATTTTGCTGTTACTCTTCTGCTGTCACTGGGAGCTGGGTGAAGAAAGTGCCTGTAGACCAGGAGGTAGATGGGGATTCACAGAACACTTGTCTGGTTGCCTCAGCAGTGTTAAAAAAGGAATAGCCTTACTAAAATTAGTACTACATTCAGTGCAAATTTCTGTAATCTGATCTCCATGACGGCAGTGAAGATGGACATGGAATTTCATGTAAACTTTCACATTGTGTGTGATCCCCTCTCACCTCTGTTTGCAATTTCAGTAACTGCAGCATCAAGAGTCTCTCTAGTCACCTACCCTTACCTCTGGTCACCTCCCCTGTATTCCAGCTGTGGGTTCATGGTGCATACTAATAAATTTGCCTGTGCATGTAGCTAGGAGGAAGTGCAGCTTTCCTAAGACCTGTCTTTGCTGTTGCTTCTGTACATATTTATTGGGTTGTATGTGACTGATGCCATTAAAGGGAATACAACTTATGTATGCACATCTAAACTTAAAGGTGATGTTTGTAAGATCAGGGCCTTTGAGAAGAAATAGCATGTTTCTAATGCTTATGAATAATTCAGTTTTGAATGAGATTTTTAAATCTCAGCATCTGGAGTTTCCCAGTGTGACTTTATGCTAGAGTATTTTGGAAAGAGGAACTTTAAAATAGAAAAGGCGGTGCTTTAATAATTAATGCAATGATGAACTTCAGTGTATTGTCTCTAATAATTTCTTTTCTTTCTGTTGTTGATTTATAATCAAAAAGCATACCTAAAGCTATAATATTTTCTACACTTCTAAGTGCTAATGTGTTAAACTGTTCTAATGCTGTGTTAGTACTTGTTTCATCATATGCTGTTGTGAAATACTCCTGAGATTAGGTGGTGTTCAGACACCAGAGGTCAAGCACTATGTTAAAAGCTCAGGCCATTCTTTTTATATTACTGCAATAAAGAATATATTCATTTCATTTATACTACCACTTGGCTCTCATAAAAGGTCAGTTTCAGCTGAATGTACAATTACTTGCAAATGGCAAATCTTATAACAAGTGATCAACAATAAAAGCTTTTCTGGGTAATTTGTCTTTAAAACTACTACCTGCCATTTCTTTTGAATGACTTGAGCATCTTGCAGTATCACTTGGAGATCTCTGTCTTATTCCCCACAATACATGTAAGAAAACTATGCATACTAATCTTCCTTTCTGCTTAGTGCAGTAAAAATGCATAATTACATTAAAATTTCTAGTTGAAATAACAGGCTTGGTGCTTAAAACTCCATTATGGTATCAAAGTATCAGCACTCCCATTACTAGCAAAATGAAATTACTTTTCTAGTGAACTATGACTGTATGCCCCCTTTTGTACCTGGTTAATGGGTGCTCTCTCCCTGGGAAGGGAACCCTCATTCTGTGGTTTTGACTGTTCATGCTACCAGGCATAATTATTTTAGCAGCTTAAATATGTGTAAAAGAATTAACACTTCTTCAGAAATTCCTAAGAACGGCATATAAAGGTTGGTGTTTAAAGGCAGAATAGTTATTATGCTAAAGAGAGAGAATACATTACAAGATGCAAAAGGAATTTAAAATGTGTTGCAGATGGCAAGAAAACATATGCTGGTAAAATTCGTAGCATTTTATTCCTCTATATGTAAAAAAGGCCTAAAACCAAGGTTTGCTTTCTTCACTGCTTATTGCTCTAGAGCTCCAGCACACATCCAAAAAAATGAGCTTCCCTAATAAGAACATTTCTAGCTCTTGTTATAGGAGTCTGTCACAAAGTCCACCAGCTCTCTCCGACAAGCTTCTTTCGGCTAACGTGACCTTTTCCTTCCTGCAAAGTGAAACAGCAGCACTTTATTCTGTTGAGGGATTGTGGAACACGGAAGACAGCGGCATTTGGAGGCCGGTGCTGCCAAAGATGTGCTGGAAGAGGTTCCCTCTGACTGCACAGGTGACAGCAATTTGGGTCCTGTTGTGATGCCTGCCCAGCAGAGCCAGTCTCTGTGGGCAAAGTCAGGGGTTATGGATAGTGCTGGGAAGGCTGCTGTCCCCTCCACCCACTGTGAAACCTGAATGAGCAGGTAGAGGCTCTGCGGCACAGACCCAGCCCTGTAATAGATCCACAGACCCAGCCCGGATATGGGGTGGAGACTGCTGGCCACCCGTCCTGGTCTGGACTTTCAGGGCTGGGCATAGGAGCTGCTTTCAGCGCAGCGAAAAGAAGCAGCCAGGGCTGATACTCCTAATGCAAACAGCAAATTGCTCTCCAGCTCGCCTGGCCTGTGAGGTCTGTCACCTTGTGCTTCTAATGGCCTTTTAACTGTGTCTCCAGCTGAGCAGCAGATGTAAAGGGTACCGAGCATCCTGAGCTGGGTTTTTTTCCCTCCTGAAAGAAGCATTTCTACAGATGCTTGACAAACAGTGGAGCCTTGGATCTGCTCACTGACCTGTTGGGTTTAAAATAGCAGGGCAAATCTCCTAAAATAAGTGGAAGTGTCAACTATTTTTAACAGGTGCTGTGTAGTGGCATTAAATAAGATATGCTTGCAGAATAACACATAGTATCTCTGTGTGTGTGTGTGTGTGCACAGGTAAAATAATGGCTTTTTTCTGGCGTGGCTTCAAATTCACTTTTAAGTACTGAATGAGCTAGAGGAATTGCACATTACCAGAGTAAGTACTTGCAAACCAGGTTGTTATTCTGTGTTATGGGCCCCATCTGAATAACACGTGCAAACACACATGAATACAAACGTATGCACAATAAAAAACTACACAGGACTCAGTTCATATATGTCAGAATGATCAAAGGCTAAGTCAACCATGTTAATCCTACTGTTTGGGAAGTCCAATTAGTTCAAGCTTGATGCCTGACTAAGCAGTAGGTTGTATAACCTGCCCTGTAAGTCAAAACCTAGACTTCTCTGTTGCCAGAAGGAGTTTCTTTGCCAGTCTCTGCAGCTCTTGACATGTCTATAATCATAGCGACGTATTTCTCTGATGTTTTTAGCCATGTCACTCTGGCTCATGTGCTGAGTTTCTAACGTACTGTGACTGCAGGAACACCTTTCTGCCATTTACATGAGTTTCGAGGGAAGTCAATGCATGGGATGAGGCTTTCACACATCTGGGTGTCAGATTGTAGTATGGTATAGTGGAAGGATGTATGTGGATGCTCCTGTGGCTGGAGAGCTGTGGAGGTATGTGGGAGTACTCCAGACTTGGTAAAATACAGTCTGTAAATGCCTCACTATGATTCTCATGTGAAATGTCTGTGGATGGCTTTTGAGTTATGGTCAGTGTCCCTTGTGACCTTGGAGTTTGTCTTTGAGAGCAGTAATTAACACAGGAAACTAAAATGGCTTTCTTAAACGGAATTTATGTTTTAGGAAGTGAAGGAATGGTCTTTATGTGCAGCTATCCTACCAAAAGTAGGGCAGCGGTGTCTGATGGTCACATGGCCAGGGAGGCTCCTCTCAGATCCCGTGTACATTTCCTGTAAATTCTTTTCAGTTCGGAATTCAGTTTCCCGTCTTCAGGAAATGTTTCTCTGACATGATGACCTGAACTAGAAAACTGATCTTGATAGCTAATCCACCATAAACAATCTTGAAGTTACTCAGGATTGTAGGTGGGAATGGGTATCTGAAGCCATGATAACATGGGCCTCACAATCCGATGCTGTCTTTCATGTAGATGTCTTAGAATTCTCTTGAAACTGCTAGAGAAAGATTGTCCATCTTTTCTCATATGTCAGTGAAATGCAGTGTGGCAGTACCATAGTGTTCTTAGCAGTATACTTGAGAAGAAACTAATACCGCTGAGCATTCTTGGCTATTATATCCACTTCTGTGCTTGGCCTTCTAACTGCATCACCAAAATTTTACAAGCTGTACTAGCAAAGTCCTCTGATCTCCAAAACTGAAGGAGCTGACAGTTGCCTGTGATGAAGAATTGTACTGAGAGGGCTTTACTACCTTAGGGAAACTCTTGCTTGTTACAGTGTCAGTGTGTGATAGTTAACGTGGTCAGTTTAGTGGGTGGCTGCTGATTTTATGGCGTGTTGAATTTGGGGGTTAGGAGGCAAATGGATGGAATTGTTAGGCCTCATGTTTATGTACTGCTATTTATTGCTGTTTTCATGTTTCAAATCTTTTCTACACCTGAGGGTGCCCATTCGCAGTTCTGTGCACTTTTGACATTACAATAATTGTTCTCACAGTGGTGCAGAAATAGATATTTTTAAAAGCAGTGGCAAAACTCTTCTTCGTATGTCCTAAGTATCCAGTTGTCAGCCATTAGACTTAAGATGTTGCTCAATTTCTAAATGTCTTGCAGTTTCTAAGTACCCTTGTTTTTAAATGAGTGCTTGTTCTTAAGAAGCTTAAATGATGCAGTGGCAAATCAAAGGCAAAGGCTGATGAACAGCAATGTCCAGTGGCTCAACCTGATGTGTTTTCCATGTTTTCTCTTAAACTGATGTATTATTTCACAGAGAAAGGAGCTGTAAATAAAAACAGAAACTTCTTCTTTAGTTACACAGAATTGATTTCACAGCACAAACACAAAATGCAAATATTTATTTTCCTGATACTATCATTTGGCTTTACAACTTATATGTTAAAGTTAATACTGCCTATCAGCAATTTAAGCTCCTTGGATGAGAATAGCTATATATAATTTAATCTGTCAGCATTATCTCTGTCATAGAGAAATCTAGAAAATATCTCTTGGAGTTTCTCACTGTTAGAGTCATTGCAAGTTACTGTGTTCTTGTCTGGTCCAAACTTTGCATAGCATGCATGTATTTAAAACTGTTTAAAAAATGCAAGTTGTCAAAGCTGACTCACAGTAAAACCTTCCTTAATAAAATAGTTGTTATTTTGTAAAGTAGTCTATCCTTGGCTAGCAGTCCTGCTGCAAAAATTAGGCAGGGAAGACAGATAATGCAAATCAAAATTGTAAAATCATGTTGGCTCAACAGAGGTTTAGGTGGTTTTGAGCAGAAAATTAAAATCTAATTTAAAAATGAAAGTATTTAAAAGTATGACAAAGGGGACGTTTATTTATTGAATTGGTGACAAGCCAGGAGCAATATTCCTTGACCATTGCTATTCCAAGAGATGGTCTTTGTGCTGACTATGGCCTGGCAATGAGAACTGTTAATTGAATACCTGGAACATAACTAATATGCACTGATTAAATACAAACACCTGTCTTTGCCATGTAGCATGGCTGATGAAGTGGAAGGACTCCCAGAAAGGACTTCCTGAAACTGAATGCTGAAACAGTGATTAGTTTGTTCTTAAAGCTGATCTTCAGAAGTCCTGTACTCTTCTTTGAATGAGAACTCCAAAGCCTCTTTCTTCTTTAACAACTGGGACAGCATACTAAAAGCCATGCTATGAATGGCTTACAACAGCCATGAATTGACTGCAGTAAGATTGGCTCTGAGGCACGTGCATGCTTCTGTTGCTAGTTTTTGGAGTTAAAGACCCCCACCCACACACAATTTTTGCCTGTCTCCATTGAATGCAGCTGATGGAGAAATTTGATTGGTAATTAATTGCAGGGTTTTCTTACAAGAGTAAATAGAGCAGTAAATGATCAAAATTCAAATTTGCAGTTTAATTGTGTGAAGCACTGAGGAAATACAAAGAAGAAACAGTCCTATCTGCAAAGAGGTTCCATTCTACATTTATGCCAGTATTTCTTCATGACACTTACAAAATCATAATGTCATAGTTATGTATGTACTGTTTAAACCTTTTTCTCTCACATAAACATCAAACGTAATACAAATAAATATGCTGCTTAATTTTTAAATCATCCTTCTGAAAGATGCCGACTTCATATCCTGGTGAGATTCAGCAGTAATTGATGGATTGTTTGTGGATGCATCTTTGTACCTTGTTAATTAGTAATTTAGAGTTTGAGCTTGCTTTTTAAAGCAGCTCCAGCTGGACACTGTAAATCATTGTCTAGAGCACAGTCTATGCTCGGTACAGAAACTGGCCAAACCACAAACTCTTTCCACCTCGTATACCAAAATCTGGTTGCTGGCAAATACTTAAACACACAAATACAGATCATTCTGTCTCTTCAGCTTAGAAGAATGCATGGAAGTATTATGTCCACAGTGTGGGGACATATGTATATACATTCATAAGCCTGTGTACCCAAGCAGCTCCTTAAATTCAAAAAGTCTCCTGAGATTGGATCAGACACCAGACACTTTTTTCTGAGGTATATTGTAACACTGTGGATAATAACTGGATTATAAATTTGGATTATAAGTGAGGTCCAATTGTGTCTTTAATAGTTGCATAGTTTTCCTTTTCCATATTTTTTTCTACTTTGAGTATTCCAGAGTAATTTTCATTTTTCGGTGATAGGATGTTCACTGCCATTGCCTCCGTGCCTAATGGACCTCCAGCTAAATCTGGTTTTGACCAAAGAGGAAACACTACATAAGTTCCCTGGTCTTTTCAACTGAAAGAAGAGCAAAAACCCAACTCAAGATGAAGCTAATTCTATACTTAAGAATGGATTCATCCAGATTTTATTCTGTACAGCCAAACAAATCTGATATCAGTCCATAAACTTCAATTGGGTTAAGGAATCATGTGTGTCACTTTGCTGTTGATTTATATACTTTTAGGGGTTTTTTATAGTCCTTTCACCATCATTATTACATTTATTATACAGCACAGACAATAAGCCTTTCTAGAAAGACTAATGGCATTGGCAAATTAGGATTATCATAATTTTAATGGTTGATACCCAAGTGCTCATGTTTTTTTTCCGTTCTGTGGCTTGCCTGAGTTTGGAGCAGATCAACCTGTTGTATGCAGTAAATGTTCAGATGAGTCATGTGGAAAGGACTGATGTAGCAAAATAAAACTTTTTAAAAATGGAACTTGGGGTTTCTATACCTTTGTGTTAATGCAATATAGAGATACGGAGGTAAAACCTTAATTAGTTAAAATGGGCAAATATGAGATGAGCTGTTTAAAATTTTCAACAATAAGCATCTTGGGAAATTGATACTAACAGCTAGCAGCCACATTTTCTGATTAATACATATTTGTATTTTTGACATGCTCATATGAAAGGCAAATTACTAATATTTA
This sequence comes from Entomyzon cyanotis, assembly GCA_024500445.1. NCBI lineage: Eukaryota > Metazoa > Chordata > Aves > Passeriformes > Meliphagidae > Entomyzon > Entomyzon cyanotis. The sequence continues at coordinate 41,514,239 of JAKEPQ010001016.1, read as the reverse complement.
TTCTGCAAATATTTGTTTCACAAATATTTTGTTTCACCCTGCTGCGATCTGCAAGTGCTAATCACTGGAACCTTTTGGAGCAAAGGAACTTATCAAGTTGTTTTAGATATAACAGGAACAAAATACTCAAAGAAATTTTTGTGGAGAAAGTGTCTCAGTCAATCTAATTTTCAAGTGAGCTGCAGGCATGTTTTTCAACAGTGAGGAGTTAATATGCAAAGGCAAGTTACGGAACATATTCTGAACATTTTCTCAGTTCCTTAAAGCAAAATTCTCTCTTCTAAGTCATTCTTTTCTATTCTGTCCAGAAAATTTCATGTTTATGCTACACAGACACATACATACATCGCCATTTCAAAATAAGGAAAAATAACAGATAATTCAATTTTTAATGTTACTTGTCATTGCTGAAATATTTATTGCTTCCACAAAGAGTTAGGCCATTGCTGTTTTTACTGATACACTCACTTATTTTAGGCAGCTTCCTGCCTTGCAGGATAATTTTTCATACAGGTGCTTAAGGCTGCAGGATACAATGCATGAGGGAAATTAGAACAATGGAGTAATCAGCCAGTGAATGTGGCCTAGGAGAAAAACCCTGTGTGTGATGCTGATGAGTGAGAGAGTTGAGTCCTCACTCCACCTTTTGAGAGAACATCTTCAAGGCCCTTTTTTGAAGGGATGCATGTGATCTTTCCTTTTGAAGCAATTCCACTGTGCATAAATAGTATCGCATAATAACAAGAAATAACGGGGGAGTGGAGAGGGACATTTTATAAGGGCATGTAGTGATAGGACAGGGCGAATGGCTTTAGGTGAAAGAGGATAGGTTTAGATTAGATATTAGGAAAAATTCCTTACTGTGGGGGTGGTGAGGCACTGAGAAAGGTTGCCCAGGAGAGTTACATATGCTGCATCCCTGAAGTATTCATGGCCAGGCTGTATGGGACTTTGAAGAACCTGGTGAAAGGTGTTCCTGCCCATGACAGGGGGCTTGGAACTAGATAATTTTCAAGGTCCCTTCCAACCCAAATAATTCCATGATTCTATGATTCTCTGTTCACTGAGTCAGACAGAATGTTTCATTTTGTGACTGTTTTTTAGCACATCAGTGTTAACTATTGCTAGTGCACATGATTATTGTTGAAGTTGAGTTTTGGGTAGGCTGTAGTTCCAAAAATAGTTTGATCATTCCTCAAACAAGTGCATGAAACAGAAAGCATTCTTGGAAGATGTTTTTATTTTCCTGTTAGTGGGAGTGGGTAGTGGTGCATAACAGCTCCTTATATACCCTGCTAAGGGGTTTAATATTTTGTATTCTATAAATATATATATATTTAAGAATAATACTATTTTAAGAATAATACTGTAAGAACAAACAAAAATATCCCATGGAGAGTCAGCAGCAGAAATCTTGGTGTTTTCTGTTGAAGATTAAGCTATTCTCCTAAGATGTTCCACTGAGGTTAAGGTACCAGATAGAGGTCTTGAACATCCCATGGATTCTGTCTGTTTCCACTACAAGTTTTATTTGCTTTATGAGCCTAGATATAAACTCGGCACTGGGAATAGCAGCAGCTTTAAAACTTTCTCCTGGGGAAATTGTTTGACTTTAGAAGCACCTTAGAAGGTTGCAAAGATATTGCTGGCCAACAGGCACAAAATAATTTGATATAAAACTGAGCTCTAGGTTGCTGTTGGAAACCACCAAGATAATGAGTCAGTTTTAGAAAGAAACAAGTTCATTATTTTTTAATTGGCTGCTCATCCAAAACGCAAGAGGTGTTCTAAATATCATGAAGTTTAAGGAAGTTAAGTTCTGATGAATTCCATATATAACATGATGAATCTATCGATTATACACTGCTGACCCTCACAGGTGAGTTCTTCCTCCTTTTCAAACATCTTCTCAGGTGGGAAACAACACAATCATCAATTTAAGCAGTATATAAAGACAAACTGAAGTAAGTACTTAAAATGAAACTTTAACAAGACCAAATAATCTTGCTTTTTGGCAAGATTATTTCAGAGAACAGTTAAAATAAATGAGAACAGCTTTCCTTTGTGATTAACACCATTATATTCTCATTCATTCATAACGTTATATTAGTTCAGGATATTATATTCATTCAAGACTTACACAGCAATTTTCAGAGGAGCTGTGTAACAACAAAATGAGAAAAGCAATAAAAGACACAGAACTAATAATATATTTGATATTGAGAGAAAGCAGGATGAAGAGTGGGCTGAGAAAATTGGGGCATATCTACATTCAGCTTGCTGCAGAACTCTGATATAGGAAGATGTAGGAACTAAACAAGCATTTCTCGTGCAGTTATATGGACATAACCGTGACAGAGGAGGTGGATATCTGGTGGAATGCTGATGACTGGACTTACAAGGCTTTCACTTTCAGTATAAATTCTGTCCTTGTCGCCATCAATCCCAAAAATAAAACCTGGATCAAAACTCCCTTTCTAAGAATGTTGTAGTCATTTGATAGGGGCTTAGTTAGTACTGAACTCAAAAGTGAGTGTGACACTTCTATCATGTATCTTACTGTGTGTTCCTGAGCGACTAACAACTGCAGCAGTCTTGTGTAATGTCTTTCTGAAAGTCTCTTCCCTTCCAGTCTTGCCTTTCTCTTCCTTTGGTTCTTCTGTGAACATCCCCTAGGTTTTCAGCATCTCCACAGCCCTCCTTAGCGCATCTCAAAAAACTTGATACAGTCCCAGAATGCTCTTGCCTCTGCACTGCTCCTGTCAGCAGTCCTTCACCTCTGTACACAATTACCCTGTTCCATGTGCACAGCGTGCTGGGGGGAGAGTTACTTTCTTTGACTTCTTTTTTTGTTTCATATCAGATACAACAATCTCATCAAGAAATCATTCTCCTTGGGCACTCATGAGTAGCTGACTCAGTGTCCTCTAGTTTTCACTGACTAGGTTACTAGAATTCTTCCACCTTTATTGTTTCTTTGGTCCTTGCCAGGAGTTAGTATTTAATTTGTGTTGCTTTTATTATAAAGATAACCTGACAGTAAATTTCCAACAGCTTCACTCCATGTCACTTTTTTCCCAGTTGCTTGATCTTTTTGTTGGGGTATTTTTTTGTGTATGTCCATGTCCTGGCCCCTCCCCCTCCCCCCCTTTCTTAAAATTGCTCTTAGTATTTTGCTTCTGCAACTTCAGACTGTCGTTTTATCTGCCAGTTACTCAAAAAAAGATACCATTTTGTGTGGTCTTCTTACATTCATCATTAAGCCTCCTTTCAGTGCATTTTCTGTCAGCCCTTTCTTGGAGCCCTTTATTACTAAAGTCTGTCAAAACTGTAGGATTTTAGAAGGGCCAGGACTTCTTTCTTTGCCCAGAATTTTATTTCCTGAATTTTTTTTTTTTTTTAAAGATTATTTTTTCTTGAAAGTTAAACCACATGTAAGAAACTTCTGGGGGTATGGAGAGGAGTCCAGTCAGTTCAGTCTTTGAGAAGGAACAAAGCATTGGGGAACAAAAGACAAAAGCATGAGGCACACAAGTTAGCTTCTGCAGAGCTATGTAAAAATAGAGGAACACAGGCTGAGTTTAACAATATCTGCTAGAACAAAAAATGCAATACCTAAAGTAATCTTTTGTGATTTTAGTCTTTTAATGCAGCAATTTTGCTTAAATTTGGACAGTATCAGAATCTTGTTTACAAACTCCAATTTTACAACCCATCTGCAATTAGTATTTTATTTTTAGACCATGAAACTTAAACCCGGTAGAGTTCTTGTCCTTTTTAAAAAGGGAAAACCATGGTGCTGTCCATCCACATTCCTGCCACAGTGGAGACCCCAGGAGTTTTCTGCTAAAATTCTCATGTACTCACAAGAACTGCAGAGGCATCCTTTGTGAGCCAGCAGATGGGACATCTCTGTGAGGGCCTCAGGTAGGAGACGGCAACAGCTTCACAGTGTCCCCTCACTCTGCTGTGAGGAGAGTCATTAAAAAATCAAGGAATGGTTTGTGTTTGAAGGCACTGTAAAGATAATCGAGTTCCAGCCTGTCTTTCATGGGCTGGGACAGCCTGTAGACCAGGTTGCTCAGAGGCCAAACTAAACTGTTCTTGAACGTCCAGTTTGAGGGATGGGACAGTCACAGCTTCTCTAGGCAACTTCTCACCACACTGCTTCAGTGTCTCACCACTCTCACAATGAAGAATGTCTTCCTAATACCTAATCTAATGCTACCCTCTTTCAGTTTAAAGTCATTGCCCCCTTGTCCTGTCGCTACATGTCCTTGTAAAAAGTCCCTGTCCAGCTTTTCTGCTGGTCCTCTGTAAGTACTGGAAGGTTGCTATAAGTTTTCCAGGAAGCCCTCTTTTCCCCAGGCTGAACAACCCCAACTCTTTCAGCCTGTCCTTGCAGGGGAGGTGCTCCAGCCCTGTGATCCATGGCTGTCCTCTGGACTTGCTCCAGCAAATCCATGTCCTTCTTATGAGTCACTACTGTCATGAGCTTCCCTGGCATCTCGTGGTCAGGTGGCTGCACTCCAGGCACCAGTGCCCTGCAACCCACCTACAAATGATGTGGTGTGGCCTAGGTGGGTCAGCATGCCCTATCTGACCTGACTTACATTGAGTAACACCACTTCTTGCCTTAGGAACTACTTCAATTCTGTATGCAGTAGAAGAAGGTATTGGCTTGGTTTGGATTTGGGTAGGACATGACTTCAAATAAAGAGAAATGAGAGGTTTGTTACATTTTTTCCTTCCTTACTTTTGGAGGAGGGAGAAATATTAATAGCAAACAGCAGTACAGATGTATTTTTGCTTCTCAATCATCAGCACTTTGGGAAGAATGCAGGCAAAGGACAAAACAAGAAAAAAGCAGCCGCAAGATAGAAGTGGCGACATGTGCTGAAAAGCACTGCCTTTGCCATTCTGCTATAGTCACAAAAGTCAAAATCCATGTCAGAATTCAGGAATGAAAAATGACAGTCTTCAAGACTGAAGCCTGACAAAATTGCAGTGAAAACAAGCCAGCTCCAAGCAAAGCACTGCTTATCTACCATATACCATGATGTCGACTCTTAAGATGAAAAGTGTGATACTGTATTTGGGGAGTGGAAAATTAATTTTTTTCATTAGCATAGCAATTTTTAATGTCATTATTTCATAATTACTCCTCAAAATTTGGAGTAGAGACATCTAGTTTTGCCAGTAGCATTTTCATCTTACTGAATAGCACTGAAAAGGAATCAACATAATGAAATCCAAATATAAAATTAATATGAAATTGCCAAAGATTTGGCTTTTTTCTTGTTTTTTGTTTCGATTTAAACAGATACACAGGCTTTGAGAAAAAGCTTTTTTTTTAATTAAAAAATAATAAAAAAGGTACACTTTCAGAATAATGGATGGAATAAGTTGTTGCTACCTAAAAGTGTGGCACACCAGAGGCAAATACAACTTCAGTTGAAATCAGGATTGAGGAAGCACATAGTGTATGGCACCACAGGGCTAACCAATATATTTACTGCTACTTTAATCTCCTTTACTGGCCTGCATATGGCCAACAGGCAGGAACTTTGTTTGTTGACATTTTTATGTTAACTGTGCTTTTAATAGCAGCAACTAAATCCAAAATTAGGAAAGAAAAACCAAAACAGTTTTTTTGACAGTGTAAATAAAACATAATTTAACATAAGCATACTGTGATTGTAACTTGATATGAAAAGTATTACATCAGCAAAATTATTCTCAGGTTATGTTCTGGGGTTAGCATTAAATAGTAATAAGGACTCAAGGACTGAAATTTTGAAATATAAATTGGTCATGATCCTGTAAATAGTGATGGTACTCCTTGCCACCGTTTTTAAACTTGACTAATTTGCCTTTATAATCATGATATAAAAAACCCACATGGTCAAGATACAGCTAGTTTAGTAACTCAGGCAGAACAGCCTGGAGTATTGTTCTTTGGCATCATGCTGTAGAGCAAGGAAATAGTTTTTGAAAAATGAAAAATCCACTCATTCCTTGCAGAAAGTTGGTAGTTATCAACTGATGAAGATTCTGGACACAAATGATACAAATACACTTAATGAACCAGATATTGTGATGACTGTTGTTTAAAACATTTCTTACACTATAATTCATGAGTGGATATTGGTAGAAAAAGCTTTACTTTGAACAGAACCGGAGCTGGAAAAAAAACAAGGAGAGAGACGTCTGTGAGTTGGACTGAGATGCTAGTTACCATACAGTATTTCTGTATGATGCTAGGGACACGTAGAACAGGAGAGGGATCCAAAAAGAAATGTACTTGAAAGAGCACTGGCGATAGGATCAAAAGGAAAGCAAATGGGAAATAAAGAGGAGGGTGAGGGACGAGAGGCACTCCATAACAATGTGCAGCAGCCTGTGGAGGGAAGTAGAGGTGAAGGAAATGTGTGGTAGCTTCCTTTCAGATGTGAGTCTTTAATCTTTTTTTGCACATGAATTCTGTAGAATTTTACTTGCTTCCAAAATCTCATCAAGCACAAGTGCTAGTTGGAGTATTTCTGACAGTATTCCTTGTGTTTGAACTTTATAGTTGTTATTAGTTCCTTCAACAAATATTCCATGCTGTTGCTTTGATTTTCATAATTAGTCACTCTCAATCAAGTACATTTCTCAAGGACTGAAATTGTGAAATATAAATTCTTCATGATCCCATAATGAAGAGGCTGTTTTAAAGGTTTTGATTCTCAATATACGTTCCAGCTAAAAGGAGGGCATGACTATGTGAAAAAAAAACCAAGAGCCAGGCACCAAGATGCTTCCATTAAAGGATAGGTTAGGGAATATTTTTTTATACCTTCTTAATGTATTAAGATGCCAGTCAGAGCCCAAATACCTGAAAAACTTGGAATTGATTTATGACAGATGGAATTCTGTATCTTAGTTGTGAGGTGCATATCTACCTATTATCTGTCCATCTATCTGTCTGTCTATCTGTCTATCTACCTATCTACCTATCTACCTATCTACCTATCTATCTTGAGGTGATTAAAGCAAAGGCGTTCATTTGCTGGCATTTGTGAAACAATATTTTTTTTTACTACAGATGTGACATCAGAGGGTCTCAGAGTAGGAAATGATGTGTGATTCTAGCAAACAGAAAAGCAAGCAAAGTGAAAGTTGATGTTTTACTTGGAAGTTAAGCCTGGAGTAGAGGCTGTGTTACAAGTGTTTTATTGCATGCAAATCGGGCAATACATTTATTCAGTAACTATCTTCCAAAACTGGAACTTAGAAGGATTTTATGAAGAATTAAATACTAAAATCATGAAGAGCAGTTTGAGGCAGGGTCTTCATATGAATCCCAAAACCTCTGTAAAAAAAAGATAAAAAATGAGCTCCTCTGGCCAAAATAGTTATGTTGGCTGTTTTGGGGCAGAAACTTCAACTTGCTAGCTGTGAGAGAGGAGTTCTGTTCTGTTATGTATGTTCATCATACAAAAAGAAGTGTTTGGCATTTTGAATCCAGCAGGATTTAGGCATCTACTTAATCAGGTTTATGAGTGCACCTGTTTCTGGTATTCCGGTGTACGTTTACCCTGTGGTTTCCCTTGGAAATACATAGATTTCTATGGTCTTTATGTTTTCTTTTTTCTTGTTGTAGTACTTGACAAGAAAATAGAAAATATGTGTCTTTTTTTTCCCCCTGTTGTAGTTATTCATGATAAATGGAGACGGGAAGATTTCTAATTAAGACGTTCTGCATCATTCCCTGGAAGCATTCAGGGAACATATCTAAATTAGCATTTTGGTATGAATTAGGAATGGGCTTTTGAAGCAAAGCTCCCCATTGTCTCTACTTGCTATGCTTGGATTCGCATTATAAGATGGTCTTGCAGAACACCAGATGAACTTTTCTCAGGGTAACCAGGCAATGTTACTCCAACCATTACCAGATAATCCAGTTCCCAGGCCCAGATCAAAATAAATCCAAACCCTTTAATAAGTACAGTGTGGATGTCGGTGTCTCGTCACCCATGCATTACCCTAAGGAGTTGCTTCCATTGAACTGTGCTGCTTGCTGCTGTAGGTGCAAGCATGAATTTCTTCAAAGCTTTCTCTCTTTTAGCCACAGGGTGAGTGTGGGCCCTCAGCAGAGGCAGTCAGAAGCGCTCTGCTGCAGGAAGGTGCCTAAATTTGAGGCACTGAAATCTCACATTAGCTGTCCAAAAGTAGGTGATATAAATGTGGTTCATGGTGTTTATATCATAAAAAAGGAGAAAGGCAGTGCAGGCAGCAGCTGTGCATCACTTCAGTCTCTTCTGGGGAGTTTTTCCCCCTGGGGCAGGATGTGATGGGGATTGTACCTCATCTGTGCTAATCCAGCTGTCAACTGTTTGTTGTTTTAGATAGACATGATAATATTTCAAAAAATATGAAACCATAGAAAATAGGCAAAACCCTCCCTTTTTGTTTTTGGGAACACACCCTAATCCACATGTGCATTCAGCTGTTTGTAATCACCATGCTAGTGCAAAACAAATACTTTGATCTTGTATTAGGACTAGTAAGTAAACCATCTAAATTGTTACTAGCATTAGCTCCTGTTTTTTAGGATGTTCTCTCAAAGGCTTTTTGGTAAATCTTGTTTCACTGTCAATTTAGGTATTGTTTCTCCCGCCCAGAAAACACAGACCTCTCAGTTCATTCAAAGAATACTTTACCAGTACACATTTCTCATGTCAAGGCCATAATAAATCAAGAATGAAATGGTGCAGGCTTTAGTGGTGTACTTTTCTATAACTTTCTGATTCTCACAGCATTTCTAGCATATATTTCTACTTAAAACACTAAAAATACTAGCTCATAGGTAAGATCAAGGGGGGAAAAAAGAAGACAATATGCTGGTGTACTGATAGAAATTTAGAATTGCAACATCAAACATTAAAAATCTGGATAATTGTGATTGTTGCAGGATCTTTGTTTAGCTCCCTTGTACCTATGAATAAATATAGTCCTAGAAGTATATTCATGCACAAATCCTCATACATGATCATTTATTGTGCTTAGAGAATTAATTTTTTTTCTGTCTTATACTAGATTTTATTCTAATTTTGTTCTGATGATAAGCTAGAAATCTTCTCATAGCTTCTTCTCTTACAACTACTATATATGGAAACTTAATTAAATTCTTTTTTTTCACAATTAGTCCTGAGATATTATTTTCCTTTTAGAGGTGAGAAAGAAATACGTATTTAAAGATTTAGATGCTCAGCTTGTGTTGTGAAAGTACTTAGCACTTTGTATTTTCAGAGCATCACTAACACTGGCTTTGGCTGCAGTCTCCAAGCAGATCTTCTGCGTAACAGGCTCTATTGTGCCTGTTTTTGGACACCAGAAAGTGATTAATGTAAATGGAGAATCATTTGTGAAAGTCTGGCTGAGATACAGAAACCTATAGGAAGAGGAATGCTACCAAGCAGTTCTCCATGGAAATGCTCTTGCCATGATACTCATGCTATTATCCTTTCCCTAGATGCAACTTCCATCTCTGTTTACTAAGCACTTTCCAAGTTTGGCAAAAAAAAAAGGCTTTTGTCCTACAGACTGAATAACTGCCCAGTCTTGGTCATAGTAAACCTACTTTAGTCTTATACCATTCACCATTGTGATGCAAATTCATGCAGGACAGTAGGTATGATTTTATTGTATGAATGTTACATTTCCTAACTTCATGATCTTTAAGCGGGACTCCTTCTTTGTGTGTAAAAGTTACAGTGCAGGTGCCTGAATTTAGGCTTTCTTTTTGCCATGACATCTTTTTGTATAAAATTTGCTCTGCATCTGTTTCCCTGTGGTCTTTGTTCTGCCCAAAACACATCTTGTTTCGTTTAAAAAAAAATCTTTTATGGACCTTAGGCACTGTGATGAACTTTTCCTAATATTCATATAGTAGTAGCTAAATGGAATTGTATTAAAATGGACAGGGAATATGATGGTATTCACTGAAAAATGTGAGATCAGATGCTCACTGAAGTGTTCTGTGACTTTGACTGGTCAATAAGATTGGAGGGTGTGCTTCAAATGATACCCAAAATAGCATCACTGGATATACTATGGCTATATACACTGGATATACTATAGCATCACTGGATATACTCTTACCCTAGCAAGGTTAGGAGGGGCCCTAGAAGGACATTTACAGAAAAAAAAATAAACACCTGGTGTAGAGTTTGATTCTCTTGAGCGTCTGACTTGGATTCAGGTCCATGCATGCATGAAGAGGGTGGTTTGGGGTTTGACTCACTGGTCCTCTTCTTCATGAGCCTGATTGTCCAAGACTGTTTGTCACTGAGGGCCAAGAGACAACTAATGTGAGCACAGAGTTTGCCTGTGGAGTGGACTTGTCACAAGAAAGACTGGGGAAGGCACAGTTGAAAACTGAATGTTTGGTTTACGTCTGAGCTCTTCCAGAGAGGGGAAAACCACAGTTTGTTCAGATCAAGTGGCAGCTGCTGAAGTAGTGCTGTAAGTGTATTGAAGTGCCAGGTTCATATGGGACGCAGGCTTATTTTAAACACTCCACGAAAATGAGAACAGTTCTTCAAAGCTGAAAGCTAAAGCATTCATTTATTTCAAATGTTTCTCTTGGAACGATTTAGTAGACTAGACTCTTTGTTTACCACTGAGTAGTTTATTGTTGTTTCTGTTTCCTTCTGAGAGTTGCTTTGGAAATTGCACTGCAAAATTCAGAACTTCCCTGAAAATTCCAAGAGCAAGAGAAGCCTGGCTTATCTGTTCCCCTTGCTGTTTAGTGAGGTTAGAGCTATGATTGAATTATGTGAGATGAGCAGTTGGCAAGGTTAAGGCCACATTGTGGTCCCCCTCACCTAATGCCTTTGACTTGGTACAAAACTCTCCTGTTTTACTGATTACCACTTTTCCTATTTCACCTACCTGCTTCCTTTTGTTTTTTCAGCCTTATAAAATTTTTGTTTTCAACATTCTCAGGAACATTTTTCATTATACTGAAGTTTGCAGCGTGTAGTGCAGCTTTTATCTGTAGTACCATGACTTTGCACCAGCCAACAATGTGGTGTCAGTAACAGGCATCACTCACTGGCAACAAAGGCTCCTCCTTCACCTTAATTTTACCTGTCTCCACACAAACTGATAGCTCAGATGGATTTCCCAGAAGCAGAGCTTTCATGTTGAAGGCTTAATTTCAAATTATAATTCTAAAATGTGTGCGCTGCCCACATCTAATTCCATTTGTGCCTTCCCTGCGTGCTGAAAAAATTTCATCTTCTCTCTTCTCTCTCCCGTGTCTTCTGGCATAATTGTAGTAGCTGCTGCTCCAGCAGATTTCAAGAAGCATACTAGAGGCAAAAACCCAAACAAACAAACAGAGCAAAATAAAATAAAGAAAACACCCTAATATGTTTTTCCCCTTTAGCTTCCGTCCTTAATCCCTATAATCACATACAACTGAATATAGACAGAGGCATCCTGAAGAGGCAGAACTAAATCAGAACTGATGGTTTACTCCAAGACATGCATACAACAGACAGTATTCCTAAAATAAAATATAAATCAATCTGGGATTTTTTTCATTTCTTTTTTTAATTTCTAAATTAAAGTTTCTTAACCTATTTAATCTTTTCAAAGATGAATTCCACTCATTGTGGTCTTCGTTATACCTATTCTAAGTATGCCATCCTATTGAAATTGGGCAGATGTCGTGCTTTGTAAGGTTACATAGAAAATAATTTTCTCTTTTGGTCTTGTTTCTTGTTGCCTAATAATTCCTTAAATTGCATTTTGTTTTTAACTTCTACTGGGCATGAAGAGCAGTAATCAAAGGGTTTACATTGACTATTAATACTAATGAAAGGTACAGCAGTCCATGACTCGCTGTGGTTAGGCTGTCCTTTCTTGCCTTGCATATGCAGTACTTTGAAAGTAACTACTTTGACTTTTATCTGTAATTTGTTTGCCAAGTGGTCGAGTATTGTGACATCCTCATGGGTCTTTGAAGGCTGCTTTAATTACTCCTGTTCCGGTTAATTCTTTACCATCAGACTTTCTCTTCACTCACCATCCTCATTTCTCAGATGCTAAAAGAGAAAATTCAGTGTCATGAGATTTGAGGGAAGTTGATGGGAATGCTTCCTTCTCTGCTGTGAATACTGACCATTTTATTTCTAACATTCTTCCTGTCTGCTAGCCAGTCACCAAGCCAGAAGACAATCTTGCCTCTCCTCCCATGTTAGGCAGGTCTAAAGGTCTTGGAAGTACATTACCTGAAAGAAGGCTTTTGGAAATCCAACTGCTTTTTGCAGATCAGTTGCATCTCATACACACTTTATTTACTCGTTCAGAGAAGTAGTAATTCGTGAGACAGGACTTACTATCATGCATTCAACAATTTTCTGTTCATTTGGTTCATTAGGCAAAATTCTCTTGATACATCTCATACAGAGGGTGGGATTCCTCTTTTGTTGTTTCTTAAATTCTGAGCAGGATTAAAAGCCACCTCTCTTAGATCTGCAGCCTTCCTCTGATACAGAGCTTGATTTCACTGACAAAACCAATTGTATGATGTGCTTTCACGTGCTTTAGACTAGTTTGGAGTGCAGTGCGAGTTATAAGAAAGAGAGAATCAGAGATGTCTGAAGAATTAGGAAATCACTGTTTTGTGGACTAACTGAGCATTACCAGAGGTCTCATTTTTCATTCACAGGCATCTTATGTCAAACAGGAAGCTGAACTCATCCCACTCATGATTAGGCATCAGCAATGCAACTCTTTATGGAAAAGCCAGAGGTGTGCACTAATCACCATGAAAAATAAACAGAAACACAGTTTTTAGAGGACCAATGGGAAGGACTTGTAGCTACATGAGTTAGCACAACAGCAGTAAGTGAAGTTGCTGCCCTGTGTTCCAAGCATATTCAAAGAAAAGCTTTTTTCTTAGAAATGCCAATATTAAGTTTAGTCTTAGGGTTGCTTCTTTTATTTCAAATGGGAAAAGTTAAGAACTTGGAACATTATTCTTACAGATCCCTGAAAATCAGTGAGCTTTCCAGAGATACCACTGTAAGGAGGCCTGCTTGTCTAGAGAAGTATGGCCACAGTATTCGAACAAAAATATTTTTTGAAGCTAGAATCACTTACTAAAAAAAATACAGAAGCTAGAAGCACTTACTAAAAAAAAAAAAATCACATTATTAATTCAGGTGGATACTTGTTGTAAGTAACATGACATTCATTTTCAAAGTAAATCCAAATAGCATTCTTCCTTTCAGGTTAGCATCAGGGCTTTTGTAACAGCACTGTCAATCTGAGGCACAGAAATCATGACTTCTGTTTGGAGATCAATGGGAGTGAATACATGGCTATCAGTACAGCAATTTACTGCTTCTGCTATTGGTCATACCAAGTAGAGGAAAATAGAAATTGTGTATTATATAGAAGGTTTGTTTTGAATTTCCATACTAGAGTAAAAACTTGCTTTCCAAGCAAGATAAATCTTTCCAAGCTCATAACTATGAAAAATCGCACTACAGTTGATTTATGGACCTTAGTGTGATGGAAGGTAAGAAATGTAAAACTGTGCTTACTTGAAGGTCTCCTTTCTTTAGCAACAAAAGTCCTCAGATCAGAACATTCTACAAATGCTGTGTAGAAGTATGGAGATTTATGTTCTGATGTATTAGAAACATTTTCCTTTTGTCTCAGTTTGTTTATTTCTTATTTAGTAACATAGAATTAACTTGTGAAAATGCTGATAGCTGGCAAAACTTCCAGGAGTGAGACATGGTATCACTTGTTTGATTTTGTCCTCTTGTTGTAGGGACCAATCTGTGTCAGTCTTAAGAGGCTTGTGATTTTCTAAGAAAAAGAAATTTCATTGGTTTTCTGTGACTTAAGGTTTCCATACTTTAACACATTTATTTAAAAGAACCTGCAGGTGTGTGAGGCCCATTGAACAGCCCTACATCATTCTAATTCTTTTTAAGTGTCTGAAATGTTGGCACTAGAAGACAAATGCAACTTTCAAATGTATGAAATGTAGATCTGCTTTATCCATTGCTGGGGGAATTTTATGACAATATCCAATTGTGGTGTGTTTGCTTTGTTGACGTTTTTATTACATGTTTTGCATGTATGATATTTTTTCCCCTGGACGTCCACCTTCCATCTTTACCCAATAATGCAATATGTTAAGCAGTGGATTTTGTTAGCCAACATTAATGGTAATCTGCTTTCAGTGTGTTTTTATGTGGCCACATTTCAATTGCTGATAAAAAGTTATGAGTTCCTCAAGATGAGGACATAAAAGATACAAAATTCAATCCTCTGCCTCCTAGTCTTTTAACCACAATATTATCTGAATCAAGGACACTATCATTATGTGCCATAAGACCTAGTATTTTTAAAGAGTTTCCCAAAGTAATCTTGGCAGATTTGACAGATGAAATTGTTTTTACCTGGTCATCACCTACCAAGGGTTTTTAAGTAGTTGGTGTATGTCATAAGAAAATAGTAAAAAGGAGACCTTACACTGTAGATACTACAACAACTGTCGTGGTGATCTGGGCTCTAGACGAGCCTTTCTCAGGAGTGTTGCAGCACAAACCAGTTAAAAAGCTACCATGCCTACCAGAGATAACTGAAAAGTGATTGCCGTGCCTTATAAGCACTGGTATAATTGATGCTTTGCTTCATTACATAGCATTTTATTTTATTTTGTTTTATTTTATTTTGCTATAAATGCTAAATCCCAGATACATAGAGAATACTGCTAGGTGGTTTAGTAGCCCTAAGTCTTGTCCCCTAGCACCAGCACTGAAATTTATCCTTCTTGGTCAACATTGTGTTAGTGCACCCCCTCTCCCGCTGTGACTGTCAGCTGAGTGCTCCTTCCCTCCTGGGGAGGAGATATCTCTCCTTGTTTGGTTTTTTCTGAGTATTAACTCCTCCCTTGCAGTCTCGCCTTTCTTGGACTTCTTTTCCAGCCTCCAGTAAATATAAACTTGATCAGCATCCAGTCAGTTCATTTCCAAGGAGACTTCTCTCAGCTTAGTCCTCAGCAGCTTCTTTAATACCATCTCGTGAAAGGAGTTCATTGTGCCTTGTTCATAGTCTAAAATAATTCTAAAATCGTTCTTCAGGCACTGTGGAACAGTTATCTTAATTTTCCCTGTATTTTAGAGGGTAAAAGGCATCATGGAGTGGGACCAGATATCCCTAGTGGGTGGAATCTTCACACCCCCAACTTGTAAGGACCACTAGGCAGCCCTTGAATAAACACTTGTCCTGAACCAAAATATACTAGCCCTTGTCCTAGCCAGCAGGACCACATAACTGATATAAATACCTATATATCTGTGTCTAGAACATGGAATAATACCTCTTCTATGAAGACAGGCTGAGAGAGCTAGGGTGGTTCAACCTAGAGAAGAGAATGCTCTGGGAGAGACCCCAAAGAAGTGTTCCAGTACCTAAAGGGGGCCTACAGGAAAGCTGGAAAAGGACTTTTTACAAGAGCATGTAGTGATAGGGCAAGGGGGAATGGCATTAAGCTGAAAACAGGTATATTTAGATCATATACCAGTAAGAAATTCATTACTCTGAGGGTAGTGAGACACTGGAAACAGTTTCTCAGAGAAATGGTGGATGTCCTGTTGTCACCAGAAATGGGAAAACAGACACTCCAACCAGATTGTTAGGTTAGAAAGCTGACATTACTTTATTCATCACTGAGGTACATGGACATCGCTCCACCTAATATGTACACCAGTTATCAAAAGATTTAATTATTTATACATTTCAGCAAACAAAGGAATTAGTGTTCATTGGAATTAGTATTCACTGGACACAAATTACAAGGTCTCTTAGTAATTAGTATTCCATCTTCTGTTGGTTAATGAGTCTCTCACTTCTCATGCTAATTAGTTCTCATGCTCAGTTTCTTCTTTTGGGTTGGTGGTTTTCTTGGGTCAGTGGTCTGTGGGTTGGTGGTTGCAGATTTCCCCTGCCAGAATTACCTTTTACACACTTGGAGCTGATTTCAGATGAGTTTCTTCCTTATTTTGGGAGTCCTGCCAAGTGTCCATGTTGCCCATAAATCCTGCATTCTTTGTGCCCGTTATCAGAGTTGCATCCTTCTTCCCAAACTATGTTAACCTCCTCCCCCAGGTCTCAGAGCACTGGAGCATGTCAATTCCTAAACTTCAATTGGTTTTTCTAACACATGGACATCACTTGGAGGTTGGTTTGTTGGCTGCTGTCTGTTTCATGGACTACATTTTCCCTCTTGTTTATTAGGTCCCAGCATTTTCCCCCATTGCTGCATAGATTCCATATTAAAGAAATATGACTTGTCTGGTAACACCATCCCTGGGAGGGTTCAAGACCACACTGGATGGGGCTTTGAACAATCTGCTCTTGTAAAAGGTGTCTTGATCCATGGCAAGAGGGTTTGGAGCTAAATGGTCTTTAAGGTTCCTTCCAGCCCAAACCAGGCCTATGTTTCTGTGATACATATTTCATCAAAGGATTGTGTTTGCACCTGGGATGCCTCTGGCCCCAGATCAGACACATTAGGAAGGACCTCCCTCACCAGGCTGAGAAAAAAAAAAGATAAAATCTCTTTTTGGAGGTGGGAAATATATTCAAGAAATTCCTCAATCTTTCCTGAACCTTCTTTCCCCTAAAAACCTTTTTTGCATAGAAATCTGCTGCAGGTTCCTTGCAGTTTTTTTAGCAGGCAGTCAGAGTTCCTTGGTGATTCCTGAAACCAGCAAAGAGTTTGCTATAGGATCAAAGCTGGCTCTTTCCCAAACTTCCTTAAGGGAAGTGTGGTGCTTCACTGACCATTACTGAAAGCAAGTTAACTGTGGAGGATGGATCTTCTTTAGTAATGAAATGACCAATTTTCAAGTACATAAATTCTCTGAGAAGAAATGGTTTTCAGCTGCAGTGGACTTGTGAGCAGCAAAAGGCATACCTGGAATAGGGACTGTGCAGGCAGAGCGAGTACAGTGATGTGTTGTGTTCTCAGTGTAATAGTGTTTCTTACACTGGAGCAGCAGGATGGATGCTACAGCCAGTGACTGCAGAAGAGTGTGAGGTTAAAAACTGAGTGAAATGTCTGAGGTCAGGTAATGGGACTGAGATCAGAAAAAATAAATCTATTTAGACTGGTTGCTAGCTAAAAGGCTGGACAAGATTTAAAATTCCTGCTGGGTGGGGGGAACAGTGGCAGTTGTACATATATCAGAATTGTATTAGCTTGTTTTAAACCTTCTGTCATACACTTGCTCAGCTTTTAAGTGTGCTGTCTATTTCTATGCAATGTGCTGGAGAGATTTTCCTCCCTGTTGACAGGAAACTGTTGGAAAATGCTTCCTCTTTCTTTCCTGTTTTTTTTTGTTGTGTGAGACCCCTGCTGATGACCACCCCTGGTGATAACCACCCCTGGCACCAAGGAAGAGGCGAAGGAATTAGTTTATTTTCTTCCCAAGGTTCTTGGAGTAATGCTTCAGTGGCTGCTTACTTCAGTTGTGATAGGAGCAGTGCCTGATGGAGACACGTGTGCTTAATTCCTAAGAGAACCATTCCTAAGACAAATTATAAGGATTTTCCTGGGATCAGTGGTGTTAATAATATGCTTCTCATTCACAGAAAAGTGATTTTTGCGCCTTTTCTTTTGTATTAAAAATGTATTGACTCAACAGAGGTTGTAAGCATTGGCATAATACGTGGATTTGGGTATTTTTAGGTCTTTTAGAATATATATCTTTAGCTTTTATTGCACCTTAGACAACAAAACGTTAAAGCAAGTGCAAAATCTCAGACTGGAAAAATAAAACAGAAAAATGTAACAGCAAAACCAAGAAAGTCTGAAGGTGTTAAGATTTGGCCAATGTACATAAATGCAGAAAAAACTTTTCATTTGGATTAACTGTCAGTGATGCAGGTGTTGTATCTGCTATAAAATGTCCATATTTTATTTTTGAATATTGATAAATCATTTTAGCAATTGGGAGCCCTCACCTTCAGCCACTGTTTTTCTTCTGTATATTTCTTGGGAGTGGTTCACCAAATTAAGTCATAAAAGTTCATACATTTTTTTCTGGCACCTCTTCAAAACCATCAAGTCCATAATCCCAAGACTACATGAGAAATTGCCTTATCATTGATTCTATCAAGTTAGTGCATGTCATAATAAGCCACTTAGGAAACCCACCTTGCATCCCCTCAGTATTTATTTAGGTTAGGCAGATGCTGATATAGTTCAGCTGGTTACAGCAGATGGACAAGAATTGCATGACAGTTATAAAGGCTTTGATTTCAGCCAATGGGTCTCTAAACGGTAATGTCACCAGACAGACAATATTAAAACAAGGCAAAAGCAAAACTTCCTTCTCCACCAACAAAAACCATGTAGGAACATAGAGTTCTCACAACACTGAAGTGATGATCTCATGGCAGTTTTTGCAATGAGACAGGGTATAAAACATACCCTGGGTCTTACCTTCAGATCCCTTTCAAAACTGTGACAGAATATGTACAATTTCAACGACATTTTCTGCGATTGCTTGATGAGAACACTGCACTCCTTTTAAATGGGAACAAACTCTGTCCCTTCATATACATGTGCAGTTCCCAAAGAAAGCAATATGTAAAAGTGGTTTCTTGAAAAGGTTTTCAGGTGCTGAGAGGCTTTGAAAGAAATGGTTGGTGAACCATTACTGGTGACCTAAAAGTTGTACTTTCAGGATGGAGTTTTCAAAAGCTCTTACTGAGGACCTCCATAAAACTCGTGGGAGCAAAAGTAATTCCGTTTTGAAAATCTGCCCTAAACATGTGAGCTTTCCAGGTGCTAGGAGAGAATGTGATTAGGCTGTCTTTTTCCCAAGAAAAGCCTGTGTTTTTTATTGCTACTGCTGCTGTACCCTTCCTCTGTCGTGGAGCATTTCTGCATTTTGCAAGCAGTGCAGAAATGGGAGTTGTCACAGCATCCAAGGACTGTCATAAAATTAAAAATTAGCAGTTGAACTCATGTAGAATCAATTCAATTTTCAGTTGTCTGCTTCTGTCTAACAAGCAAAGTGTGTTATTCCTTCATGAGAATGAATTTCTACTGTAAATGCTTTAATTAAATGGTACTAGATCAGCAGCCGTATAGGATAAAACCACTGCCAGATTAGACATTCAGGGGCATACAGACATTCAAAAGAGCCCTGGGCAGAAGTTGAAATTGTAGTCTTTTCTAGATTGAGATTTACTATTAGCATCATCACACAAAGTTCACTGTGCCTCCTCAAAATATTGCAAACTGTCATTTCTGCTCCCTGAGTCTCATCTCTTGGGCAGCCCTGGGCTGTATTTATGAGATGATTTTTTTTTTCTAGTTACGTTGTTTTTGTTTGTTCATTTGTGTTTCTTTTTTCCTTCTTATTTAAACTTCTCAGTATCCTTTTTCAAACTTGAAATGTGGTCATTGCTATAGAGTCAGTGGAGTCTGCAGTGGAATGGCCACTTGTGGTTGGATTTAATAATATCTGGGAGGACAGTGTGAGGCCCATTTATAAATTATAACAGTTGGAAAATCTTTGTGTATAATAGCTTGGGAAATACAGCAGATGTGTTGCCCAAGTTCAAGAGCAATTGATTAAAATACTGTCAAGAGAGACACACTTACAAGAGTGCAGTAACTCTTGAGTCAGTGCTTAAATTCTGTTTTGCTGACTGCTGGATCCAACTGTTGTCTCTCATCTTCTATATGCATCATAAAAGCTACATGAATGTGTTGCTGTTTCTCCCAGCCTGACAAAACCTAGAGCCTTGATCAGTGACACTAGGTTTTATCAAGTTCCAGACAAGAAATTTATCACACAATGAAATGAGCAATCTGTACCTGTTACATAGATTTTGTAGTGGTGACATCACTTATGGTGAGGAACAGCTCAGTCTTTCATTTGCTCACTATGCTTTCTACTTATCTTCTCACACTACCTGAAGTATTTTATCTCCTGCATTATATATTGGGTTTAAAATACTATGTTAATAAGTGTTTAAATATTTTATAAACATACGAGCTTTCTAGTTACAATTGTTCTTGCTCTTTCTGCTAGTTGGCACAGATTGTTTGCTCTTTCTAGATTGGAGAACACTCTATCCTTTAGGATTAGACACACGGGCTCCAGTGCTCAAATGGGATCCACAAAGTGCAGAGGAGCTTCTGTGGAGCTTAGTAAACCTGTGGCTTAATCAGGGGATGATGGTGCTGGTTGTGCACATCAGCACCCATCTCTCACCTGTCCTTCCTTTCTAAGGTCAAACTGAGTGTGCAGTAAGTCAAGCTCAGTATCCTATAGACCTCTGTAAAATAGTGTCTGTAAAAACCCTGTCTGCAGGTTCCTCTTTCAAGTGCCACTGTCAGTGTCGCTGCTTTTATTCCCGGCAAATATATATTTTATCCAAGCCTTCTGTACTTTTCATGACTGCTAATTTTGTCTCTTTTTTAATGTTGATATACAGTCTGTTTCTTTGGATGGCCTTTTTAAGGAGGCTGGAAATAAAGTTGCCTTTGCCGTCATGAGAAGAATTTAAAAAACCCAAGAAACCGAAACACCCACAAATAAAAATAAGATCTGGCTACTGAATGCTGAGCGTAGCCACTGACTAATATTTAAATGTCAAGATTAGAAATTGTGTTAGCAGCTCTTTATCTTGTACTTGAGAAAATATAGGCTGCAAGGGTGAGACCTGAGTGCAAGACAGCGTAGCTGCTGTGGGGGCAGACACGGCGTGGAGGGCTTTAAACCTGCCTCTAGGAGCTGTCGAGTGCCTTTTGCTAACCAATTACTGAATACATTTCATAAACACTTATCACAGAAAAAAGTGCAGCATACCTTTTTCTCACATAGCTGCT
Source organism: Entomyzon cyanotis (assembly GCA_024500445.1). Classification (NCBI taxonomy): domain Eukaryota; kingdom Metazoa; phylum Chordata; class Aves; order Passeriformes; family Meliphagidae; genus Entomyzon; species Entomyzon cyanotis. Next base: position 41,493,310 of record JAKEPQ010001016.1, on the reverse strand, counting down.
CTACCCTCAAAGCTACAGAATCATGCTCTTTGTTTTCTCTTTCTCCTCTTGACTAAGGAAAGGCTGGGGGGAAGGGGGGTGGGAGCCTCTTTCCCAGCCAGAATAATATACAACCCATTCGTGAGGACACTTCCCAGGGAAATTAGATGCTGCAGATAAAGCTTCAGCTCTCCCACCTCAAAGAAGCAGTGAATCCATTAGACAAGTGTATGTAAGGGACCTGGAAACATCAGATGGATTTTTACCAGTGCTGCCTAAAGGAAAAGAGTGATCCCAAGCCCATTTTTAAAAGGAGGAGTTTCTTCATCTTAGGAAAGTTGTTTACCTTGTATATCTCTGTAGAGATCTAGAGAGGGATAGCACTTAAGATATGTATGGGTCTGCTTTGCTAATTGCTGGCTACTTCTGGGCTACTTCAGCACAGTTCTCTGAGGTTAATTGGATCCTCCAGCAGCCTGGATTGAGTACCTGCTTCTGTCATAGTACAGTGTACAGTGTAGGAGCTGTGCCTCCCATACCTGATTCCTCACTCAGGTCACATAACCTAATGCTTTGCATAACCTGCAGAGTTGTAGGAGACAAGGGCTTGAATTCCAGTAGCCAAAGAAAGGAATTGAACTGTTATATCTGAAAACATCCCGAGTATATCCTTGAATCAGAGCATATCCACTGAATCAAGATTTTGAATTTTTTTTTTTTTCTAATGCTATTGTGGCTGAGATGCATATCCATCCATAGCAAACTTAAGTCTTACCGATGATCAGGATGCTGTTAGTTATTCTTTACGGATTACACCAAAACACCCTGTTCTTGTATAATGCCTGCAGACCACAAGTTGAAAATAGGCTCAGCTACATTCAGCTACTGAAAAAGAAGGGAAACTAGCACTTTGTGTTACATTTTAAAAGTGTTGGTTAGCACTGTACTTCAGATGTGCTTGATCATGATCAAGTGTGTCATAAAAATATCTAATGAATTCAGTTCTTCATGGAAGGTAGGCAGGAGATTATCAACTTGATTTTTATGTTTCTTTTTAGCTAAATACTGGCTTCTCAGCATTCCCGATCCTGGAAAGAATCTATGGATGTATTAAAGGGAAATTTTAGGCACCTGGGAACTTTCAAATAGTCAAAGTAGATTCCTTGAGTAAACTTTCTTCTGAATTCGGGTCTTCTAGATTACTCACTTGAATAAAGGCAGTACTGAATAAAGGCAGAATAAGAGGGTACTTAAAGTGCTTGATATCCTTCTTCACTTCTTTTAGTTTTTTTTCCATTTGGAGTGACATGAATTAACCTTAGAGTGTGCCTACAAATGAGTGAATTAATACCTAGACTGTACTGCTAATGGTGTTGCATTTACTGCTGAACTAGGAAGGAGAATTAGCTACCTTAGTGTCTGGCTGTCTGTGATCTGGCACCAAGCTTAATTGGACAGCAGCAGCTCCTTGAATTAACAAGTCCTGCTGGCAGCACGCACCTGATTCCCAGCATGAGCAGAGGGGATGCAACGGAAATGATATCTGGGGGGAAAAAAAAAAAAAGTTGCTGCAAAAATGAGGGAAAATGAAGCACATTTTTTTCCTTTCTTTAATTTCCCCCCGCCCTTGATAATTACTAAGTAGTTATCAAGCAGTAACTATATTTCAGGAACTGCTAGCTGACAAATACTTTCTAGATTTTGAAATTTTTTGGCAGAAAACTTGGAATTTGTATCTGTCATGAAATCTTGGAACAGAACACTCTGATTTATAGTAAATACTGACAGAACATGGGATAGATAATGAACAATTATGCTACTCTGTGTAACAAATAACTTTTCATACCACTTTCTCTAGTCAATGCATGCATTTTGACAATGAATCAGTGTTTGGTGGTGTTTTTTGAAGTATTTTTGACACAAGCAAGGAGAAGTTACAGAATAGGTAATTATGCTAGACCATGTCAAACTAATAACTCAAGAGCTGTAAAAATGGTTTTGGTGGGGGAGTCCCAGTTCTTTAACCATCATGTGTTTCCTTGGCTGTGGAATATAGGAAATGAAAATGATTTTCAGCCTTATGTCATTTTTATCTGCATGAAAAAGCTGAATCATTCAATATGTTTAGTTAGTTGCTCATAGTCTCCTCTTGTAATTGTGTTTGTCTCTGTGTGTGTGTGTGTGTGTGTGTGTGTAGGACTTCTGAACCTGGTGAAATGATAAATATATTTAAATGTAGAACATAACGTTAAAAGCTGTGCATCCTTATAATATAGTAGCTGATAAATTCTCAATTCCACCTATTTTCTCTTTTGCTACAGTAAGGACTTTGTGTGCTTTTGGTTTTCATTTAAACTGTTCCTCCTTTTTGTTTCATTTTCCCCCCTCATCAGACTGGTATCTCGGCTGTCTAGTTAAAAGAGAAAAGGACTAAAAGAACCAGAATTGGAGAGGACCAGTTTCTTGTGGATTTATGTCCCTTGGTTAATAATTGAATTATAGAGGTCTGCTTTTATCTCTGAATATGCATATATTCTGGTGATGGTATGCTGGCTGCCACACTTGACAGCAGAAATGGGCTGATAAGATTGTTAGCACCCTGCATGTTAATATGAGGATCCTCATCTCCCTTCTCTCCAGCAGCTGCCACTTTCAAATTTATAAAGAGTATAACTATCTTTGAGATTTCTATCTCCTCAGTCACATTTAGTTGAAATCAGGCTACTTAGTTCAAAAATTACAAGGAGAGGAAACACAGACTGAGTTATATTGTTGCTCAGTCTTGTTTCCATAGGAAACCAGACTAAAAACAGCCTGAAAAAAGTCAGCTTTATCTTCTGCCAGAAAAAATCCCCTCCCAATTTGTGTGCTGTAGATCATAAGATAGTTGAGGACACTCTGGAGAAATTACTTTAAGGTAAATTACTTTTATTGTATGCCTAATCACACATGTGGCAATGCTCAGTACTCACCTGCTGTTAGAAAGAAGCTTTTCTACTGACCAGGAGTCAGTAGGAGTCATCCAGCTATGGAGAGCCTTTTCTGCCTAAATCTTTCCATGCTGTCTCCCATGGATGAGTGCTGACATCTTGTTACATGCACCTATGAGGAGAAAAAGTAGATGAAGGATGGGAGAAGAGGACTACACAAATGTAAAATGTAAAATGTTGTTTCTTCCCTACCTGCTGCTGAAGATAGAGATAAGTCTTTTCTTCTGCCTGCACTCCGCCTCTGTTCGAAGCTCCATTTCTCTACAGCTGTGCAGGGAACATTATTAAACTAATTGGAAGTACATTATGAAAGAAATCAAAGGTACAACCTTTCAGTTTTATATTGCTGCAAGAAGAACCCTTGCTTGTGGAATTTAACTGATATATATGTCAAAATGAAAGAAGAAATATTTGGCTAAATCATAAAAGTACTCTCAAAACCCAGCATCCCATAGAGATGCATGATTTGGGAAACAGGAAGTTCTAAGAATAGTTTCACCTCAAAATAATATTATATGCAAAACAGTGTTGAATTGTTTAATAACATGACTTCAAACATCTCACAACATATTTTCAGAAAAAAATTACCACTGTTTTAATGGTAAAAATGAAACTGAATTAAAAAGTGGTCATTGTCTATTTGCCAAGTACAAATAAACCAATAAATTAGAATAGCTTAATTTGAACAGTGCAAAATTTCAAGAATTTTGGCTTGGTAAACTTGTTGGAAACTACCAGCTAATTTTTTCTGTGTTTTTTTTCTGGGAAAAACATCTTTTTTCTGGTCTGGTAATGAATTATTGAATCTCTGGGATAAGTATTGGTCAATCAAGTCTCACAAAAATAACATTCATTTTATGTCCAGTGCATGTTACAGGCAAGCTTACTACCCATAAATATGTGCAAATTAAAGTCTTAGTAAACTGAAAGCATCCCTATATCTTTAGAAATCCAAATAATGATTGTTTATATGGTAATACATTCAGAAGGGTAAAGTTCTGAAAATGACCTAGTACACGTACATGAGAAATCTCTTAAATTGAATGCATTCATAGACAATCCACCTCATTGGTATTAGGCAGAATGCAGTAAATTGTTTCAGAGTTAAGCATCAAGCCTCAAGTGAGTTACAGTTACCTCAGCTCCTTCTGTAGGCAGCGGAGAGAAGGGAGCATCACCAGAGTGTGGCTCGTCCAGTGCTGAGTTTATGACTGGCATAAATGTGGGGAAAAGTGAAAAAGAGAGATAATCTCTGAAGAAGAAAGGACTATTTTAAAAGGAGTAAAGATAAGGTATTTTAAAAGGAGTGAAGATAAAGAGTATTTTAAAATTTTTTCACTGATCTTAAAGCATGTCTTTCACCTTCAGAGCAGGACTTGAGACATGGGGAGTTTTGTTGAGAAATTTGCAGCATGGCACATACAAGCACATTAAGATGTGTTTAGGTAATGGCATAGGAACTCTGTCAGGAGAGGGATTTTTTTTCTACAGCATTTTGCAAATGGACCAAGGTTATGACAAGATGCAGGCAGTCTGATTGGCTTATTGAGTTCAAAAAGGCCTTTCTCTGAATTATTATTTAATCAGGCTTAGTACTAGCAAATATATTCAATAGCAGTTTTGCCATCTGATGAGCAGACTCTGATTGCAGATTCCCACAGTAATGTATCCAAGACATGATGTTATGACAGCCGCCATTTTTTTTTCATTGATTGAGGACAGTAATGAGGTCAAAATCATACATCTAAAACTGGTTCATTTAAGCCTCTAATGAGCTGTGTGATAGGAAAGCTTTTTCCATGTCTTACAGTATAGCCACTTACTGTGCAGCAGGAAAAATACAGATAAGCAAAACATCTGAAAGAAGTACATAATTTCTAAAGGCTACAGAAGTAGTAATATGTTTTGAATTTTTTTAATCATTCTAGTAAATCTATGGCTGATGAAGAACTTGCAGTGCAGTAACATGAGGCTGCAGTGCCATGTTGGCTTGCAGCCAGAAATGATTTGCCATCGTCACCGGAGGAAGGTATGTGCACTGAAGCACACGTTTATGGAGTTTGTTGCTGCCCACTGGTTGCACTCTGTATGGTCAGGGGTCCACTGTTTGGAGACCTGAGAGATGCTGATCGGAAAGCAATGCTGTTTAGAGTTGCAGTCTAATTTAAGATGTGATTAAAGAGATAGGAAATGCTCCTAGGAGGACAGCTGAGGGCAGGAGGCTTCAAGTACCAGGGAAACAAAGCCATGAAAACTAGCTCTGTGCAGCAGTCTCACGTGAATGTTTTTATTCATTTACTTATCTGTGTTCTTATGGCATTATTAATTATTTTTCAAAGTTTACTGTGAAATTACAGGCACTTACTTATTTGTACTCATTAAGAGACAAGTGTTTTCACCTACCAAATCAGTACATACGTAATTTTTCAGGTATATCACTCGTCTCTTATGGGGTTGCATTCCCTTGGTGTGCAGTTTGTAATGAGCTGATATCCTAGTTATTGAGACTGAACTGAATTACATACACTTCAGACTGAAGTAGATTGCAGGAGAACTGCAGATGTGTGTTACTCTCCCAAGAGCTTATCTGGAAACCTTTCCCTTCGTTTGGTGTCTTGCTTCATGAACTTATGGGGTGTACAACAGTCTGTGAAATTAATCACAGCTAAAAGAATTGCCGTCCAGCTTTATTATGTAGGCTAAAACCTGCATTTATTCATGTAATATAACAGCTACCCTGGAAGTCTGGTCTGCTAGTCCCAACATACTGATGGTTTCATTCATGTGTTCCAAATCCCACAAAGGACAAGGCCAGTAATAAGTTTTACTTAGTTGACGGTATTTTATCTTAAAAGTAAGAAGATACTGAAAGATCAGTATCTTTCCAGTCTTAATATTTATAATGAGAATTATTAAGAAAAAAACCCAAACCAAAGCAAAACACACTACCAAACCCACAGGCTTGACATTTCTCCAAGTAGTAACACTGTCAATGTCACATCTGCCCGTATTTGTCTATAAAATTATTTCATATGTTTTTAATCATAGTATTTTATTATTTATTATCTTCCTGTCACTGTTTTCCCCTGTCTTCTAAGAAAATCTCATTATCCTTATCCAAAGCTTTTCCCATCAGTTTGACCTAACATTTTTCTTTCTCTCAGTAACTCATCTTAATTTTTTTTTTAAATCTGTTTCAGGTAGATATTCTTGACACATGTTGTTTTCCTCTCAAATGCCAGTTGTAGTGTGGAGAGCAAATTAAAAACCATTAAAATTTGTGTTGATAAATGAAGGTCAACAACTGTTTCTCTCACCCATTTTCTTTGGATGAGAGATTGTAGTGCAGAATATATTAACTGTTTCAGCACTGGATTTCAAAACAATTGCATTATGTTCCAATGCTGAAACCTGCTTTTTGCATTAAAAAAATCCTATTGAATCAGTACCAATTTGACTGTAATTAAATCTTCAAAGAGGTCTTCTGAAAGACTGTCTTGCAGCATAGAGCCAGGCTGTCACTGTTATTTGTATTATACATGCCCCACTGATTTTTGTGGGACCACAAGTAATATGGCACTGGAAGATTTCTGTCCTTGGGCAGCATACCAGCCATTATTACAGGACCATTCTGTTTATTTCAGCTTCTTCCAGTGTTTCCTGTGTCCAGGTTACCAGCCTGACCTGCCACAGAGGCCAAGAAGCACTCATCCCCTCTTCTCAGGAGACCCTGGCACAGGACAAAAGAAAAGGAAGCAGCCAAGACTATTGTGGCAGAAAGCTACAAGACCATAAAAAGCCTTGTAGTTTTGGTGGTAATGCTCTTTCCCCATCGCCAGTTTTTCTTTTTGAAAATTTGTTAATCTTTTAAGTTCATTTGCATCTTTATCCTTGGCTCTACATTCCTGGAAAGAGGACAGGGAAAATTATGATCATTTTGAGCCAAGCTCTCTCCAGGCCTGCAAAGAGGCCCAAGATGATTGTGGGTGAAGGTGGATGTGTTTGGCATGGATGTAGAAAGCTTGAATGTTCCCAGGTATGGGGCATCCACTGCTTCTCTGGGCAACCTGTTTGAGTCTTCACCACCTCACCGTCAATTTAATTTTTTTCTTTTCTCTAGTCTGAATCAACTGTCTTTTAATTTAAGACCATTACTCCTCGTTCTATTGTTACAGGCCCTGCTAATGTCCTGATTCACACAGTGGCTTTGAATGAGGGCACATTCAGGCACTGAGGAGCATCTTGGTGCATCCAGTTGTCAAATTCATTTCTACAGTGTGTGTCAGGAGAGAAATCTTCCAGAAGAGTTTGTGTTCTGTTCAGAGGCTGCACTTTTTTTCCTAGGGACCACAAAAAGCAGCTTTGTTGACACATTTCAGTTTGCTGCTCCAGAGTGTGAAGTGACAAGTTATCTGATGAAACTGGAGAAGGAATTCATAAAGCTATTGCATAGCAAATATTTTCCTGCCTTTCCCTGTCTGATTTCAGCCTGGAATGGAATACACAAATTTTTTTGCTTACTGAAACAACAAATCTCAACCATATAATAGGTTAAAGATATTTTTTGTTGGAAATTTATTGCCAAAATTCAAAATTCTGGAAAATAAGGAATGTCATAGAAAATTTTGAGCAATACAAAGGCTAAAACTTCCCATCTCCATTAAATAGTTCCAAGAATTTGCTTTTAGCAGTGTCCCTGGAAATCATGAGAAACAGCACAGGAGATTAATGACAGTGCCATTCTCATAGTGCTGATTATAATTGGATACACATTAGACTAGCTTCACACTGTGATTAGCTGGTCGGATTAGGATTATTATAGGTTTAGAGTTTTTGAATTTTGCAAAGGTTTACCGTGGTAGTTAGTTGCTTTCTGTGACATATTTTTTATAGGTTTACCAAGATTTAACAGAGAAAAGTGAAATGAAAGATGTTTTTCCTTTGTGCAGACTGCTGTTATTTCATTTTCTGTTTATACACTTCCAGAAGTATCAGAGTAGTAGACAAATAAAAAAATCTTTTGCATCTTACATGTTAAAGAAATTTGTAAAATTACTGCATGCCAAATAACTCTTAATGACAATATGTACCAGTTGTAACAAGATTATTACTACAAGGCTTCTGTTAATGATTAGTCCACTTTCCAGCTCCTTTAAACTTGCTTTTAACATGTGGATATGCATATATAAATTGGTATTAGTAAAATCTTTCTTGGTCTCTAAGCATTGCTGGAGAGAGAGGGAATAAGAGAGACAGACAGGTGGCTCTAATATTGCAGAGTTTGTGTTTGATAGTCACATGTCCTCCAGCACGGATCTGGGATATAATTTTTTAATGTATTCAGCATAATACAGGGTAGATGTTTTTTAGTAAACATGGAAATGCTTTTCTCAGATGTTTCCTTGCAGAATTTTAATTTAGTTATTAGTAATTCCCTGAATCCTTTAGAAACCAGTATTTTTTTAGCTACCATTAATCGCTACCAGTCTGTCTTCAGATTCCTGTTTCCCAAGGGGACTTCAGAAACCCAGCAGAAAGTTTTAACAGTCTCATTGAAAAAATAGTACTATACAGTACGATTAATATTTACCTATCACCAAAGTGATACTTCATATGAAAAAGTATAATAAACTGGTAATTCTTTAGTGAGAGGACACCATTTTTCCCATATAAACCCACTTTTAAATGGAAATACAGTCCTTCAAAGCATTTTTGTTAATAGTTTGTTGTTATTTAGAGGCATATAGGGAATGCATATGCTGGGCAAAGAGAATTTTAAAAAAATGGCTAGAACAGTGTATTACTAGATCTCACCTCCCGAATAAGCATGTCCAGTATCCACCACAGTAGGAAGATTTTGCAGTCCCTTTTGTAAATATAGTGCCATATTTTAAAAATAATGAACACGTTTTGCCCACTTAAGTTTTTTTTATCCTTCACCATTGCCTTGGTTTAGGAGCAATACTCTGAGACACAATCTGTTCCTCCCTTCACCCTCCCTTTGGAGACAAAAGGCAGAGATTATGGGTTGAGATAAGAGTAATTTAGTGGAAGTAGCAATGAGGTAAGAAAATGAACAGTAACAGCAACAACATTACAACAAAAGTATACAAGGAGAGGGTGATTTACATGCAAAAAGTGCTAACCAAGCTATGGACAATGAAAAAGGGTGGTGGACTGGCCCTACAGGATAGATTGCAAGCCATGCCCCTTCTTCTTGGAAGGGAGAATCCCTTTCTCCTGCCCCTTCCTGTGACATAAGATGCTATCTAAGAACACAGTGTATTGGCCATGGCCACGGCTCCAGGCTCTGACCCCTCATGGCTACTGGGGGAAAGTAACCCTGTCCTTGGCTGAAATGAGGACACCCCTTCACCCATGAATTGTTCCATTTTCATCTCATATGGCTATCAGGCAAAAGTATTCCAGACAGGATGAAAGAGTACAGACTCTTCTATTTAATTTCTGCTCCAGGTACTCCTAGGACAGTAACTTTCGGGTTTTTGCTTCATCATCATGTTGGCATCTCCTGATCTTCTGGGCTGGATCATATAATGAGTCACCTAAAAGGTGAACATCCTCTTTAAAACAGTAGTTGAAGTGAAGAAGACAGACATCTAGTATGTGTGATTCATCCCACCTAAGATTTCAGTTTTAGTTCAGTATGAATCATGAGCTAAAGATACTCCACACTAACTGCAGAGAAATCCTTCATGACTGGTGGAGGCTAGACATCTTTTAGATGTCTGAACTGGATCAGTTATATGTGATGGTATATGATCATTTGTGCACAAAGACTTTTTCTTGCTTCTCTTGGTCACAAAGAGAGTTTTGTTGTGCAAGAAGGCAACAGCTAAACCTGTGTGAAGTGTTGTGCCAAGGAAAAAGTTATGCAAGACCCAGAGCATCATTGCCTTTATTCTTGCATCTCTTCCCTCTTCACAAGGCCATGCAGCACCAGCAATGCTGGAATTTAGTGTCAGTCTGCTGAAAACTGATTACTGTCAGATTTTGAAATAGCACACTACTCCTCTAATAAAATAGATTTTTCTGTATATAGAGTTTCTCTCCAAAATTAGTCTTGGGATAAAGTGGTGGATTTAACCTAACATGACAGCCTGCAAAGGGATACATGGGAAGATAGAATACTGCTGTTGTTCTGAATAACTGAATTTAATACAAAGAATCTACATCTAGGACTCTGATGGTTTTCACAGTTTTCAAAATTTTCAGTCTTAGTGATACCTCATGTTGCAGAAACATTTATGAAGTAAAAGCTTAATTTTCCATAGTGCTTCATATATTATTACCAACCTAAAATATAGTCTTTTAAACTGAAATAATTATTAGATTGTGTAAAATAAAGTTTTAACGTAGTCCAAAATTGAATAAGTTATTGAATTTTATTTTTTTTTAACTCTTGGAGAGCTCATTCTTGTCTTTATGAGCAGCTTGTTTAAACACTGCTAGGTGATTAACTGACTTACCAATTAAATTCAGCACTTGATAGTTAAATGCAGATACTGTATTGATAACCAGTTAAAATGTGAAATGACCTTGCAGGTTCTATACATAGAACAGCCTTCTTTGTACTTGATGATGACATTGTAAAGCATTGCTGTTTTAGAATTTGCTGTAGTAGAAGCAAAAGTTTTTATCTCAATATTTGAAGCATTCATTAGCAATAGGAGGAATTTCCTGTAGAATAATCTCCAACCATAAGCATTTTTCATAATATTTAAGGTGTGAAGACTTCACAGACTTCATGACGTACAACCAACAGGAATTACAGAGGACAAAGTCGAAGTCAGTGCCTATTTTTGTGTTATGGGGTGTAATATTGCAGATGAAAGCTGTAAGTACTTCAAGATCTGAATAGAGAATATCATTCTTTTGGGCAATATTACGTATAGGTTATCTAAAAGTTGTACACATACAAATGAGTACATCTTAAATACCAGTTAGCCTTAGAGAAGCTCGTGATAAGGTAACTTTAGAAATCAGTAGAATTCTAATTATTAGCTCATTTTCCTTTCATTTTACTTGTTATCGGTTTTAGCACTTTTTAAGGATCAACTTATTTCTTACATAGCAACCAAAAAGAAGTCCTATTTATCTTGCATTAACAAGAGATAATGATGCACTGGTGTTTCCCTTTAATATGGAAAATGCTGTCATTCCCAGATTAAAATGGTCTCTCATCTATACTATTCTAATTTTCCACAAGTTTGCAAATACTTGAAGACAAGCACACAAGTTCAAAAATCTGTAGATGTGTTTCTTGAATCTTTCATGCCTGGATGATGGCAGGAGATCAAGACACCAAAGCTTTATGACTATTGCCTGTCAAGCAAGCTATGAGAAATCATGTTGTCTCTGTAACCACAATCATCTGCACTTGTGAAATAAAATACACAACCTTAAACCAGGGACACTCAGCCTTTCTAACTGGGCAGACCATATTTATTATAGGGCCCTAGTGACTTCCGTCAAGAGCGCCGATTAGGCAGAAACTAGGACAGAAGAAGGCTGAAGAGCTTGAGATGTTCTGATGGCCATAAAATATGGTAAATCTTCTATTATTCAGCTGTTTGCTTAAACCCCTTTGGAGCAGGTATGTCGCTGTTGAGCCGCTAGCAGAGAAAAGACCCGAGTTCTCAGTGTGACAAGAAAGAGAGGAAATTTATTATTTTGGTTTCAATATATATAGACTTTTCAGAGGTCGCCCAGATTGGTCAGCCGGAAACCTCCCCCTAGGCCTGATTGGCCAGGCCTGAACTGTCCAAATCTCGAGACACTGTTTTTAATAACATCCAAACTTTATCTTTGTTTATAAAACACAGAGGAATGTTCTCACGAGAAAGACCTGTGCTAGCCACACAGGTGGTGTCAATTTAAAATTTGACACCTCAGTAAAGTATTTTTTCTTACTTCCAATCACTTTGCAGGCGCCAGCTTCTGCTGCCAGACATTGTTATGTGGTGTCTTTTGCTGTTCACTCATAGAATCATAGAATATCCTGAGTTGGAAGGGACCCACAAGGATCATCGAGTCCAGCTCCTGGCCTTGCACAGAACCATCCCGAAGAATCACACCATGTGCCTGAGAGTGTTGTCCAAATACTTCTTGAACTCTGTCAGGCTGGTGATGTGACCACTTCCCTGAGGAGCTGTTCCAGTGCCCAACCACACTGTGGATGAAGAACCTTTTTCTAATATTCCACCTAAACCTCCCCTGGCACAACTTCAGGCCATTCCCTTGAGTCCTATCACTGATCATGAGAGTGAAGAGATCAGTGCCTGCCCCTCCTCTTCCCCTCGTGAGGAAGTTGTAACTGCAGTGAGGTGTCCCCTCAGCCTCCTCTTCTCCAGGTTGAACAGACCAAGTGACCTCAACCACTCCTCATATGGCTTCCACTCTAGACCCTTTGCCATCATCATAGCTCTGCTTTGAACCCTTTCTAATAGTGTTCTTTAAATCTTTGTGCAGTGTAAGCAGAGCAGTGAGCACTGTGTACAAATGCTCTGTTCCCAATCATGGAACATCAGCTTGTCTTTCATAGTACTGTGGTGGGGAGAATGTTTTGGTGTGTGGTTTGTTGGTATTTAGAGAAGGTGATCAAAAACTGTTCTGCAGTTCCTGTATGAGAGATTGTTTTTGAAGTTTTACACAAGCTTAGAATTTTTCTGTTGTAACTGACTTTTGTTAGGTGCAATTAAAAAGCTGTGCCTGTGCTGGGATATATTTTTAAAAATTTCTTTTAAAAGTCCTAATTCCTTTTCTGCTTAGAAAAAAGAACTGGTATGTTCTGTGTGCTAGTGATCTTTTCTATTTTTATAATTTTCATTTTAGATCATGTCCTTAGCATTTAATATTCTGTATTGCTGTTTCACGGAAATATGAGAGTACTTGTACTTGGAATAATCAGCTACTCAGTCATCACTCCTATTACGCACAGCAATATAACTTCATGCATTTGCTTCTGGTTTTTGGTTTTGTTTTTTTTTTTTGTCCTTAATCCATTTGAGCCCTAGGGTGATGCTGCTGGAGCCTCCATAAAGATATGTTGCATGTCCTTTTAGGAAGAAGAATATTTAAGTTCTGTTTAGTTTTGGTGGTTTTTTAGAGAGAAAAGTGTACATATAGCCATGCAGATGGAACCACAAATTTGTTTGCTTTAAAAAGCTGAAGTATTGCATGTTTTGGGTAATCCAGAGTGTCTGTCCAGGTGACTGAGTGTATTCTTTAGAGACCTGTTGGAAACAGTTTAAAAACCTAACAAAGGTGAATACTGTATTGATACAGAAAAGTATAGAAACAATCCTATAAAGGAAAGCTCTGGACACTGACATTGGTGAAATCGCAGTGTTTGTTTATGCTTTGCTACAAATGGATGAGCAGGCAAATTACTGGTAAGTGTGATATGGAACTGAGAGGCATGTAGAAAAATATAAAATAGTAGGGATCATTCAGCATTATTTTTGTGAAAGGAAGTTATGTCACTGCAAGCTAAAAGTCTTCTTGAAGTAAAGGAGCACCCAGACAAGTTTTTGCATTATTGGTAATGAACAAAGTCTTGTATCACCTGTAGCAGGCCCATGGACCTCACTATGAGCTCTTCCAGAGCAAAGTAACTAAGTGGTGTAAATTAAGCAGATATGCTAAATTTACAGATATGCTCTAAAAAAAAAAGCAGACACATCTTTCACCTCTCTGGGCAGAGATAAACTGATAAAGGTCTGTCATCGTACTGAGGTTTGCATCAGCAATAAGAGAGGAATGTAAGAGCAGAATGCAAATAGCTTAACTGCCTTAATGGAAAAAGTATTTGGAAATAGTTTTTGCTTAAATTTTTGTAGTTACTTATAATTCATAATGGTCATATAACTGCCATGATTTGGGAGGTAAAATGCTCCTACAAGGTGGTGGAGATAAGGGTCCAAGGAGTGTTCTCTTGTGTATTCATAAGGTGGTTTACTGGCCATCCATGATTTCAGATTTTACTGAGGTTCAAATATAGCAGGTATTTTTGGTCCTATAGGCAAAAAGACAGTGGCTTTCATGCAGCTGAAGAAGAGACTGATGAAGGAAGTCACAGAGGTCTGTGTACAGAGGTCTACATGTAGGGCTCTTCTACCCTTCTTGTATTTGCATATGGGTGTCGTGGAGAAGATTTCTGAGATGCCTTCTTCTTCAATTAATGACAGAGAATCTTGTTGAAACAAATCTTAGCAAGTTTGAGGTTATAAACATAGTGTTTCTCAATGTTATTCTCCATATTATTGCCAAAGGTTGGACTTGAAGATTTTGCAGGGCATTTCCAACCCTAATGGTTCTATAGTGATATGATTCTGTGATTAGGTATGTGGTTTAAAAAAACAGGCTTGGAATTTAACTCCAAATAAGCCATTCCCCTTCCCCTCACATCTTTCTGACGAGAGAGGCACAAAGGCAGAGACTATGGGTTGAGATAACCATTTACCAAAAACAAACAGCAATGGAATAAGAAACACACAGTAACATCAACAATATTAATGACAAAAGTATACAAAAGAGAAGGTGCTTTACTCACAAGAGGCATTCACCACCTCAGCTTAGTTCTCCGTGGCCACCAAGACAAGAAGATGGTGGATACTCCCCATGGCTCGTATTCCCCGTCCCTGAGCCTGAGACAATGGAAAGCAATGATGAGCAAACCACCCAAAAGCCAGTTTGTCCATGCTGTTCCACCCCCTCCTGAACCACTGGGCTTGGCTGTGGTGGGAACTATTTGTTTTGGCTCCTCTGCACTTGGCTTGGGCTCAGCTGGCGTGGGCTTGTCTCCGCCGCTCTGTTCCCCACGGCTGTTTCCTGAGCTGATGCTGCAGCGCTCCACTGGGCTCAGCTGTGTTTGCCACTTAGAGTTGTGTTCTATCTGAGGGATGGGAAAGGATGGGCAGCAGCAGGAGAAGGACAGAGTCTGCAGGGCTGGTCCTGGCAACGTTCCCTTGGAAGAAAACAGAATAAAATGGTGCCATTTCCAGGGTATGCTCACCTTTTCTGCTCCCCAAAGCTATGTTCCAGGGATGAGCAGAGGGTATAGAATAGTGATGTAGCCATGCCCACACAGCTCCAGGCTCTGCCCCTTCTCTGCACCTGCAAGCAAAACTGGGGCAGGTCTTATACGTGATCTAGGATTAATTTTGGCAAACCCAAAGGATTGTTCTTGTATTTCCAGTGCTCATCTGTACTGTTAGCTGTATTAACCTTTATTCATAGGTAGTATTCTTTCCTTGTGTGTTTATTACTCCAGAACAGTATCTACCAAGAAAAAAGACTCTTATCCTTTACAGCATCCTTTGTACTTCAAATTATTGTCTTCAAATTCATTACAAGATTTGTAAAATCCTTCATTGCAGCATTAATCTTTTCATGGTTTCTTGTTTCTGATCTGTTCTTCTTACATTTCTTGTATTTTCTTAGATTGTAGGTTTTGGGATAAAATAGTATAAAAAAAAGTTATAAATCAGAATTTCCTCATTGTGAAATTTTATTAAAACTTCTAGTGTATATAAGGCATAATGGAAGAAAGACCATGCTTTTATCTGTTACTTAAAGGGCTGTTGATCTGTTGGCATCAAAGGCTGGTGTTTTCTTAAAGGCTCCTTTGTTTCATATGTGTACTTCTACAGTAATAAATAAATAAATAAATATACTCACTTTTGATAATATAACAGAGAGAAGCCAAGGTAAAATTAAATTTTTTAAATCGGTTATTTTATGGTACACCATCATGAATTTAGTTTCAACAAATTACTGTGAGTGTTTTTACATAGGCATAGCATACTTGCTAAGATGTACTCTAGTTTTATGCTGATGGTGGTCTAGATTTTGCTGGCATTTTTTTCATAAGTAATGCTGTTTATAGAAATTGTGTTAGTATATTGCTGTATTTTCATTTACATTTGATTTACTGCATTTACTCACACTGACTAGGTACTTTAAACATGTAATTAAACAGTATCCTCTGCTGTATGTAATTTAAGCAAAAAAAATTGAATTATTTCCAATTCTCTCTGGTAAATGTGTGCAAGTATTATTTTTCAAAGCATAAATTGCAACCCTGAAAAAATATTTTTAAAAAAGATTTCAAACTTTATATTATGTAGGTGTTATTGCTTAAAACGATATTATCTCTGAAAGGTGAACCAGTAAAATGCAGGAAATCTAGTTTCAAGACTGATGCCTTATATTTATATTTTTGCGATACTTTCTCTTCAGTTTTATTAAGCCCAGACTTTTCTTGGGGATTGTACTGATTTTCCAGGAATTTAGATTACCTTCTTTAAGAACCAATTACTCTGAAAGTATTGACCCATTGCCCTGGCCCATCCCTTGCTGACCCTTCTACTTATTTTTACCTCAGACTCAATTTGACCTGAACAACACAAAAGAGATTTTATACCATGATGAAGAGGAAATGACGCTGGGGGAGGGGGAGGATTGTATTACTTGAAGTGGTAGCAAGGTAAATAAATACATGCTGATATCTCCCATTAGCTTTCACTGCTTCATGATTTGTGTCTTACGGCTTCAAAGAAAAAAAAGGCACAAAAAATGCCCCCCTAGCAAGACCAATTAAAAAAGCCTATAACTGCAAGTTCAGTTCAGTTACTTTCATTGTGTAGTACAATAACAGTGGTTGTTGGTTGCAGTTAATGCTTTTAGGCAGCAAATACTGATCTGCCAGCATCTCTGTTGGTTTGATGTGAGGCTGAGAATACAACTGTTACTTCCAGTAACTGGAGGGAAGTTAAAAACTTCCCTTTCATAATTTCTGTTCCTATGAACTATGCAGAAGGAATTTAACCTCTCAAATCCTCCTTGTTTGGTTTGTTTATATAAAAATAAAATAAATACTGATTTTTTTAATTGCTTAGAGCTGTTGCATGTTTTCCTTTTCCCCCAACTGCAAAGAAACACACTTGTTGAAATGGACATTTTACTTGTGCACAGGATTTCAAGCTATCATACTTAGCAAAATGGTGCACCAAAATGCAGGGCTAGGATGATGTCCTGATGGCTGGTCCCTATGGTTGGCATGGCTTTGGTTTATAGAAAATCATGAAGCCCACTAGAGGGCTCACAGTATTTGAAGACACCCAGCTTTCCTACAAAGTCTACAACTTTCCTGTACTTCCCTGCAGGACCTGACTGAGCCAGGATGGAACCTGCTAGCATCTGGAATATAGGCGTAGCGAGTGCAAGTAAAGAGCTCTTAAGCTGTTTTAAGGAGTACTATGAACTACAAATTCCCAGTACTTTGGTGTGTGTACCAAGCCTCTGTAGTACCCTTGTACAAATGGCATTCCCTAAGAGCCAGATTCTGCATGCACTCGTGCATTATGGCATTTTCCCTTGCCAGGAGCAGTTCAGTTTTCTGCTCTGCCTCCTAGCAAATGACTGAAAATTCAATGAAGACTTTATTCAGCTTCAGAACAAAAATCTAAACATCTGAGCATGAACCAGAGGTCCAGGCTTCTTGTGTAGAAAGCACACTTTAGGCAAACCAGTTAACATGGCCAGGAGCACTTATTGGGCCACAGTAAAGTTAACACACTGCATATGATTCAGTTGGCTGCAGTGGTCCCATTTGAGATGCCCTGATAGTTTGCATGGAGATGCCCCAGTTCAGCAGGTTACGTGTGCCCTACCTGCATCAGCCCCATTGGAGAGGTTTGGATTGCTATAAAATTTCTGAACAAAACCCCTGAGGAAGCAGCTAAAGTAATCGCCTTGGGTCAGCTGGGTAACCCAGTTAGGATTGGGTTACAAATTTCTGCACATTATGACTGGTAAAGTATCTATCTCAGTATGCATACAGTTTTTAACTAAAGCTAAAGCAATTTCTTATAATTTATTTCTGCCTTCCTGCTGCTTTCCACCAAGAATAAATTATATACATGCTTTATTTATAAGTATGTTTGGTATAATTCATTATTTGTATATTATCAAAGCAAAAGTTGGTGCTGGTAGAGTGAGAGGCCTGGAGCTCCTTATTCCAGCTATGCTGGGCTGTCTTCCCCACAACTAGGATGAAGATGAGTAGATCTTTGTAAAAGACTTCCTATTGCATTAATGGCTATAAGCTAAAGAAGTGCAGTGGGATCATCAGGACTGACAATACCCTAATACCTTTGCATTGTATATCACCATAGTTTGACACTCTTGACAAAGAAAGAGCATCTTTTGTAGCCAGAAAAGTCCTATGTATCTTTGAATAACATTATTTTGAAGCCAGTATTACCAGAATAATTCAAAGTCATCAATAACCCTCAGCTTCTATCTGAAAATTGAAATACAAGTGTTTTGAAAATCTATAAATGTTGATAAATATCTAAACCTTGATATATATAGCATGTCACATGAAAAGACACTTCAAATTATCAGAGTGAGACACAATGAGCCATCATTCGTTTGTTCTGATTTATACTAATGATCTATTTTCTTTTTTAATTCCTTTTCTTTACAAGTGGCTGCTGTGTACATAGAAAGAAACAAAACTCAAGTATCTTCCAAACAATTTCCACTTGAGGAAGAAAAGGATTTCTAAGCCCTGAAAAAAGCATTTGGAAGCACATGAATGAAGAACTAGAATAAAGTCAGGATAATCCTCTGTCCTTTATTATGCAGCAGGTCAGATTAGAGGATCACTGAGATCTTTGTGGTTTTATAATCTATGATTAACATATTAATTTTTAACTGTGTGCTTTGGATCAGTTCTTTGCAACAATGCATAAAAGCATGTCTTTATTTGGAGCAGATGGACCCAAGGCAAGGGGTTAAAATTAGGCAGATGTTGAAGTGCTTTGCAGACTGGAGCTTGGCTCCTGACATCCTGAACTCTTTGTCTTTCAGACTGTTTGCACTGAAGTATCTTTTTTTGAGTGGTGGTCTTCATGCCTTGCACATTATTTAGAAAAATAAAAGAAGTAAAATTATTAAGGTTTTAGTACTTTTTCTTTGTTTAAAGAAACAATTTTATAAATTAATAAATGTATTAAAATCAATTTTATATAGGTGGAATAATTTTTTCCCTTACATTTGGAGGTTTTAAAAAATTTTTACATTTTAATAGAATTGTAGAATAATGGAATACACCTTGGAAGGGACTTTATAGGTCATCTGGTTCAGCCTTTCTTGGAAAAAGCACATCTAGACCAGATGGCCCCAGCACCCTGTTCAGCTGAATCTCGGGAGTGTCCAATGTTGGGGAATCCCTCACTTCTCTGGGGAAGTTATTCCAATGTCTGATTGGAATAATTGTTCCAGTTCTGTTCTAACTGTAAAACTGCTGGACAGTATTTTCAGGGCCCATCAATTTGTAGGGGTCAAGCTCCCATAGCAGATCACAAACCAACTCTCCCTTCACTGACAGCGGGTCTGTTTGTGTCAGCCTGGATTTTTGTTGGCAAGGTCTCGGGCCCAACAGAGCTGGTAAAGACAGAAGTGGAGAAAGTGTTGAGAATCTCTGCCTTTTCAACATTGTTGGTTATTAATTCACCTCTCTCGTTTAACAGCAGGTCAATATTTTCCTTCCTTTTCTTTCATCCTCAAAAAAAAAAAAAAAAAAGATATATCACCCACAGAAATAAGTTCATTTTTTCTTGTGGTGGTACACTAAGAAAATGTAAATGATGGAAAAATAATATTGTCAACCTGAATTCTGTATTTCAGCATCTAAATTAAATCTATGAGCAGTAACAGCACAACTAAATACTATATCTTTGTTTCTAATAACCTGTTAAAGTTTTAGAAAGTAGTAAACCTCAGGATATTAGTCAGCTTGCTATCAGCCCTAATTAATTAATTAAAAGGTAACATTTAACTGAAATATACTGACCCCTGAAGAATATACCACTGATAGTTGCAACGTGAAATAGCTGGCTTAGAATGTGTGACTTTTAAATACCTCCCTGAAGGTATTAAAAGACATGCAGGGATATAGTTTAGTGATAGACTTGGCAGTACTGGGTTACCAGTTGGATTCAGTGATCTTAAGGGTCTTTTCCAACCTAAATGATTTTATGATCCTATGTCTAATTCTCCAGGTGTGTATTTGGGTTATTGCTTCCATTAAAAACTCCTGTGCCAGCTAAAATCAGTAAATTCATAGCAGTGTGGTGCACCTTGAAATGTATCAAGGAGAGAAATAATAAATGCATAGGCCAATAGTAAAAAGGACCAACATCCTCCTGTAGGAAGGATTCATCTTTTCATCAGTCATCTATGCTCCCTTTGGTACTGTAGTTTACGTCTCTCTGAATGTTCCTATTACAAGTAGAGTTATAAATGTAATTCAGAGACAGTGATATGATCAACAAATTGTTTTGCATTTGCAAAGTTTCTGTCAAGATTTCTTGCACTGATTTGTTATTCATACACCCAGTACTTCCACATAACTTTTTTCTGTGCTGTTGTCATCTGCCTTCATGAGTCTCAGATGTGTTTGGTTTACTGGGTTCCCAGCCATTTTTCAGCTGCCACTCTAGCCACTGCCAGTGTTTTCAGTTACTCAGCTGCTACGAGTAGGATAGCTGCATTTATTCTGGTGAAATACACACTTTGTGACAAACTTCGTGGTTTCTTCCATCACAGAATTCTCTCATGGTTTCATTCATTTCCATTGGTCTCCTTTCCTGCCATGTCTTATCTTTCCCCCATACTCACTGTACTTTATCCCTTCTGTCTGCACTTTTAAATGCCACGGTCTTTTTCCTGAGACCTCATTTTACTGCTTGCTTGTTGGATAGTTTTGCATCCGTGTACCATTTTGCTCTCTACCTAATTATCAAGGTTTGAATTGTTTTTTCACAGACAGCTCTAACTATTGACTAAAAATCTGTTGACTAAAAACTAAACCAACAGATAACGAGCAAGGGAATGAACAGAATTTATATAACAGTGTAGGTGATTCCAGATGGCTGGTTGATTTGTAAAACCACTCTGTGAGTGTCTTAAGACATTATGGTAATGAATAGTTTTTGAGGTCCTGTTTCTCCTTGTATGAACAAGCTCTGGAGTTTGAGCTGGTGAGCTGTATGGTTGTCAACTGAGATGCTATTTAGGTCTGTGTGCAGACAGCAGTGGGAAAAACAAAGCATAGAAGCAGCAAGAAAGTTTCTGCTGAATGCCTCTACCTTTTGGCAAAATTGCACTTTTACAGTGCTGGTTTTGATTTGCGATTCTCAGCAAGTGTACATTAGCAGTCCAAAAGTCTGCTCCAGAATTAAGATTGCCAAGGGCAGTTTCACCTCTTGTGTTCAATTACTTTAAACTCTGATACCATATAGTGGTGTATTTTTTAACAGAAAATGATGAATTAAAGTAATGTTGACTTCAACTGCAGCTGTTGACTTCAGCTTATGAAAAGCACTTGCAGGTATGCCACAAAATAATCTAAGGCTGCCCTCCTGAATAGATAGGTTGTTACTGGAGAAAGCAGTAGTTGTACAATAGTACACCAAAGTAGCAGTGGAATTACTTGTGTTGTATGTCAAGTTTTTGAGTTCAGCATATGCGTTGTTGGTTATCCAACTTCCATTCACAGTATTGAGTTGAAATGTACTGAAGAGTGGGGGATTGGTTGAAGGAGCTTGTCAGTGCTGTGAATGATGTATTAAAACCATAATGGAAGCCTGAGTGTCACCTAAATATGAATGTCTGCAAGAGAACTTTGCAAGCAGGGGTAGAATTGGACTCAGTTTCTTCAGTGTAGGTTCCTGATACTATTTAAGATGTCCTGGCAGAAATATAGAGCTAGTTAATGTGACAAGGCCCAGATGGAGATTGGAGCAGTGGACCCATACTTCCCCCTGTGTCTTCAAAAACATCTGGGGCAGAATTTTTGTTGTGAGTGGTAGTTGAGGTAGCCCAGTTTATCCTAGTGGTAGGAATCTCATGAATCCTAATGAGCCTGTATCATCTCCATGCCTGTGTTAAGGGTCCCACACAGCTTCTCAAATTACTTCAGATGTCAGTATTGAAGTATTCAATTCTGTCCATAACTGTTCATAATGGTGGGAACTTGTTCATATTTAAACACCTAAATGTATATCAATGAAGAACTAAGTACATCTCACTTTCACTATTAAGATTCCATATCACTGATAAAAATAGGGTGACATGTTTAAATTGGGATGGAAAACAAAGTAGTAGTATGAATAATTCAGATCTCTGCAATAACAGCATCTAACTAGAGGCAGTTAAGGAAGATATTCTTGTACAAAGGAGAAGTGATGAAGTTTTCAAGGGTTGTTTGATCAGTATTACTTTCAGAGATAGAGTGGAATCCATACTTAAGAGAGTGACTTTCTTTTAGCTTACGCTTAATGCACTCCTCTTGATTTCATGTAATGATTTCCCATGATTTTTTCTATACCATTCCTCAACATATGTAGTGAAAATATTCTGACCCCATTATTAAAGAGGGCAGAATTGAGGTTAACAATGTTAAATCTTCTTTCTTTGATTTTTCTATAGGCTTTGGGATATTTTAGTTCAGCTTGTGACATTAGCAGTGACCCTGACGATGCATGAGCTGGTGGGTTAACCTTAGCCAGCAGTCAGATGCCCACTCTGTTCGCTTGCTGCAGAGTCCATCCCTGCAGCCTCTCGTATCTACACAAGCCTTGGGACCTACACCAAATACAGTCAGAAATAGTATATTCCTTTTTGTGCTGATGAAGGAAATAGCCATTCTTCCCTCTGTTCCCTGTTTGAAAATTGTTCTGATCACCAGAATTAACCCATTTTCTACTTACTCTTTTAGCTATACTTAGTTTTTGACCTTCCTCTTTTGAGGTGAGGAAGTGGTGTGAGTATGTAGGGTTTGATGAGCTAAAGAAAAGAGACAGGGAAATTGCTGAGTGAGATGAGTGGTGACATACTATGTGCAAGAATGGAACAGAAAGGGAAATTCTCATGACAGGCACATCCCATGTGTGCAGACTTACTCTCCTCTTCATGCTGTCCTGTGTTTTGTGCTGGGCATACCCATATCCCATGAAGTAATGGTCACTAGCAATTAGAAGAGAATGGAAAACTTGGGGTTCTTTCCTCTTACCACAGAGCAACAAATAATTCTCTCGAGAGATACTGACACCGATGCTGGAATAAAATTTAAAATAAAAAAAATTATAGACAAATAATATTTCTAAACTTTTATTTTGTCCGTTAACAAAGTCTCTTGTCTGTTTCTCCATACTTGTAGTTTTCCCTTGTCAGAATTACCAGAAAGGAAAAGCCAGTTTTGATGGGCCTTAGATACAGAGTATTTTTGAAAATCTGCTTCTTCATCATGACAGTAACCCTAATGGATTTTGAACTCTGCCTCTAAGCTTTGGGGGGAGTCCTAAGTCAGGTTCACATTGACAGAAGAGTATGATGTTGCTTTATCAATATTGTTACATGTCTGGCAGTGGAAAATTGTTATTAATGATCTCTTTTGAAAGTACTTTAAACTTTTAAACTGTCTTAAAGTACTCCAGAAGTTGTATTTCCTGTCCTAGGGGCAGCATCATGCTTGAAGTATGTGTTTAGTTGATCATTTAAGCTTAAATTGAAGTTCTTCTTAATTTCACTGAATTCCACTGACATTCTTAGAATGTATGACTAACATCGGCAATTTCTATTTTGAGTTGCAACCTTGAACTTAAACTCCTGACATTCTCATTGCTCTAGATATACCATATTACCAAGGAACCCAAGTTTTCTGTACACTTGACCCATTTCTTCATTGCTTTATGTCTCCAAAAGCTTTGGATTATCTACAAATGTTTTCTGTACTGATTTTTTAACCAGTAAACATCTGTTATTATTCAGAAGCTCTTGGGATGGAGTCTGATATTGCACTGTCATAAATACCTAGAAAAAAACCATGTTGAGGAAAATCAAAATAAAATAGACTGATATAAAAATATTCTTTTCCTCAACGCATACATTTTGTCTATTTATGTGTGTAATTTAGGTGTGTTTCTTTAAAGCATGTTCCTATATTTATGCGGTTTGTCTGTGAAAGGATTTTGTATTTACGTACAAAATATGTTTTGAGAAAAAAAATCATAAGAGAAGTCTGAATTTTTTAAATAATCTGTTTAAGACTTTAAATTTCAGATACTTGAATATGTATGCAATATGGAATACTAGAATACTTTGCATGTTTAATCATCTTCTTTATTGCATTAAGTTGGCTTGCTCAGAACAATGGTTTGTTTACGTACATGTGGGAAAAGGGATAAAACCCATCAATTTGAATCTACAGGGGAAAAAACCCCAAACCAACCATGTGCGTACAGCTATAGCATATTTGCTGGTTGTGCCCTAAAATACGTATTTCCAATTACATCTTGCACTAGGGTATTTCAGCATCAGTAATGTAGTTATTCATACCAGCACACGGCCTGTGGTCTCAAGTGATAGCTGACATTGTGTGCATTTTCTCAAGAGATAATTCAGAAAACTTTGGTCATTTACTTTTCACACAAGCAGGATTTTCCCACCAGTAGCTTTACAAGGTTATCTGTTTATAATCCCTCGTCACTTCTTGAACATAATTTTGCTCTTAATGATAATGCTGAATCTTCTTGTAAGGATTGTCTTCAGCTTTTGTTACAGGGGTTTTAAGTAGGGTAATAAAATCTACTGATGTGGTCATTGTTGTATACTAAAAGCCTAGAGTCCAACAACTTCTGCCAGAAGTAAAATTGGAAGCATTATCAATGATGATGTTTTGTAAGATAAGATGGGTTTAATTATGTTTTATAAGCACAGATGAGGAAAAAGTGTACTTGTTGACTACCATTTCATTCCATTTATTCACTGCACTTTCTCCAGTGTACTATGTACGTTTCAGAGGAAGCTCTCCAAAGACAATATTTTGAAATTAATTATTGTTATGGCTTAGGCTTTTTGCTTTTGAAAAAAATAGTACTTCAGAGAATCCTTGGGCTTTCCAAGGGCGCTGCATTGTGAGGTCCTATGATGCAAGGAGGTTTGCAGGACAGTAAGAATGCAGCTTGTGCTTTTCCCTGTTTACAGACCCTTTAGAAAGAGATCACGGAAACTATTGCTTAGCATCTGGTTGCTGGTCTGTCTGAATTGTGTCCCACAGGGGTAATTCCTATTCTCCTTGTCAGCAAAGAACTGTTTTGTTGAATTTGATTTTTCTGAATTGGTGATGAACTTCTTGGTTTACCTATTTTCCTTTTCCCCCTGAAAATGCTAGGTCCATTAACTGTTGTTCAGTGAATACCTTTGTTACCTGTTTTATGTTCTACATTGTAAAGCTTGCAACAAAAGGTCTAAAATCCTCAGAAAATATAAACATTTTTAGCAGGCATAAAAATCCACTAGGAACTGACAGTAAGTTAAAGCCTTGATTTTTCTTATAGTTTGATAAGTGGGTTAAATTTTACATTCTGTCTTCACGAAATATTGCCAGTGTATGAGCTTATACAGTGCTCTTCAGAAGAACAGTGTCTTTGCTAGGAGCTCAGCTTCTGTTGGCTAAGGAGTAATGATGGCAAAGTAGCAGGAACCCAAGAAGAACTGTTCTCTCCTTACTTTAGATGGCTGCATTAGAGATGAACAGTGCAGCATCAGTAAATGACATTTAATGGAAAGAAATTAAACACCTCATTTTTAGCAGAATTCCAGATTGCTTCTGTTGATCTCTGTTAATCTGGTCAGCATTAGGATGAGATGTCTTCTTCTGTTCTATGAGAACAGAGAGGTGCCTTTTCTATGACTGGAAAAAGTGCCTACGATGAATTTCTTAAGGGTAGATGTGTATGGCATAAATATTGGGA
Source organism: Entomyzon cyanotis (assembly GCA_024500445.1). Lineage (NCBI taxonomy): Eukaryota > Metazoa > Chordata > Aves > Passeriformes > Meliphagidae > Entomyzon > Entomyzon cyanotis. The sequence continues at coordinate 41,467,494 of JAKEPQ010001016.1, read as the reverse complement.
CATATAAATTCCCATTCAGAACTTCATGACACTTCATTAATGCTAAATTATATTTTGCATGTATAGAGGCAAATAGACATATTTAAACTATATTTTTGTGTAATTTAAGGAGATATTTTTCTTCTTACTAAAAATTCTATTTAAAGATGAGTGCTTCTGAAAACCAGTTTTCAGCTTGTTTATGGGAGGATTGATTGAGTTGAACAGATTCTGCATTTAATGACAGAATAATGTAAAGTTGCAATATTTTAATTCCAACCCAAGCCTACTTGGTAAAATACTTTAAATATGATTGGAATGCAAAAGGAAGTTACTATTAAATGAAATGGAAGTGTTTTAGTGACACAGAAGCACTAGGACTAAGTGACAGGGTATGGATAGAGCACTAAACCAAGATCCAAGCTGTTTTCCAGAATATGTAAAAGATTACAAGCTCCTGATTTTCAAGCATATATATTAACTTAAATGCAGTATGAATGTAAACAAATTAGCAAAGTTTATATTACTTGTATCTTCTGATAACTTACAGCCCTGTGTCAAATATATATGGAGAAAATGACATGTTTAGCTTTGAATTTGAAAACTTTAATTTTAATTTTACATCACTTTCCTTTTTCCGTACTTTTTTGAGAGAAAGAAGTGGGTTTTTTATGGAATAGTTTAAATTAGAATGTTTAAATAAAATGCAATAAATTGAATTCTGTGAATTGAATTCTCATATTACAGAAGGTAGTAATCATACTCTTCAAACAGTTAACTGTGAACCAAAACATATTTTAGGAAAGCTCTTACACTTATTGGCAGAGCCATTCATGTAGATACCAAAGAGGTCCCTTTCTTAAAGTAAATTTAGTTTGGCAGACATGTTCAACAATTTGAAATTTCTTCAACAAGTTGTTGAGTTTAATTTTGTGTTCCAAGTTGACAAATTCCAAGAAGAGCAGTTTTCAAAATGTATGAAGCTATGGTAAAGCCTCATATATCAATGATTAAGAGTTTTTTATAGAATATTTCAAATCTGTCAAGAATCGTCAGAACCCCTTCTGCAGGAAAATACTGCATGGCTTCTCCCAGGTCTTCCTGGCTGTCCAGGATAAACAAGGTATAAACTAAAACCCATGGAAGTTGTCAGAAGATTCCCTTGTACCTCAGCAGCTTGGATTTGGCTTGCTGCCGCTTGATTCATCAGAACTAGCTGCATGTTTTAATTAAGGTTTATTCATTGGCAAGGTTTATTCATTGACCTTTCTGTGCAATGAAGAAGAATGAATGTAACAGCATTACTCCTTCAGCATGGCCTGCTTTGCTGTCCAAATCATGCTGTGCTATTCATCTTTCAGGAGCGGTGTCCAAGCCAAGCAAAATGGTTGTTGTGCTGATGGAGGCATTGGTTTTCTCGTCAGACTGGGATGTGTCAGCTTTTGGAAAAAGGGGGTCATAGATGAATGTGGAGTCTTACTTCTATACTTCACTTGGACATTCCTTGGCCTTCTGGTTGACATATGACAAGCTTCTGGGTTAGGAAGTAGCTTAGGTATCTAAATCAAACCTGACATTATGTTCATGTTTGATTTTGTCTCTTTTAAATCACATAATAATAAAACAGCACACAGCAATACAAGGTTGGAAGGAACCTCCAAAGGCCATTTTGTCCAACATTTTTAGCAGAATCTCAGATTGCCCCACTTGACCTCTGTAGATCTGTAATACAGATCCTTATCAAAAACACTTCTATTGACTGATTTTAATTACCACTTTTTGAGAAGACTGAGAGTTCTCTCTGGGGCAGCATCGAGGATCTTTTCACAGTCACAGAATCACAGAATGGTGATTTTCCACACCAAGCCAACGCAACTTGATTTGGTAGCATTGTACAAGATTGTGTAGCAGCTTGTGGCTATGGCACCATCAATCTGAAGCCTTCGTTGGGTCATTCTTGTACCCCAGCTGATAAGCCTCAGTTCCTCATTGCTGGTCTCCCCAGGCAGATTGTTGCAGTTACAGCACTATGGTGGTAAAACCATTCTACTTCTGGCACTGCACCTTGTGGGACTCATGTGGCATCTGCCTTGCACTGGTCATTGCATCTTCCTCGACAGTGGTACTTTCAGCTCATGTCTGCCTACAGCTCCCTAAGAGATTTGCTCATTTGAGGGCTGCTCAAGCATCTATCTCTCTGTCTGTCCATCTGTCTGTTTGCATGCTGCTCTTACTGCTGCTGGATGTATCATCTTCTAAGCCACTATTATTTTCATTAACAATTATGTACTGTAGACTGGAAATTTTGCATAAATTATAACATATATAAATGACATACATAAATTTATTATGGAAATTACAACAGTGGAGGTTTTTGACTGACCTATATCTAGGATCCATTTAACACAGGAAACATTTATGATGCATCCCAGAGAAGTTTTCAGTTGGAGTAAAAGACCAGGGAAAAACTAACAAATCTGAAATCCCTTACAATATGTATATTTGAAAGCAGATGTAAAATCAGTTTGTAGCTAGCTATTCCTTTATGAGAAATCAATGTTGAAATAGGAAATAGCATACTAGTCACAGTCAGGAAGCTGTACAAGAGAAAGCTGATTATTAAGCTTGTGTTTACCATGAAATGCAGGATTATGATACAGCAAGGCAAAGTCTAAAGGGTAAACAATGGTATCTAGTAGTGTCGTTTCATGTGATTAATGTGACATTAGGGTAGCTGTAAGAACTGTATAAGCTCAGTACATTGTTTTTGGGAATATTTGCATAGAATACGTAAAGTCTGAAACAATATTGCATGTAAGTAGCTTTCAGAGGTTATTCAGATCCTTTTTCTCCCATATTATTTATTTTTCTGTGCTTTTATTCACTGCATAACAATAAATTTAGTCACATTTCAGAGTATAACATATACAATCCAAATATTTCTCTAAATGAATTACAGAATAACAACCAGAAGATAAATTTTTTTGTGGTGACTAATCTATGAATAAGAAAGGTGGATTTCTTGAATTGAGTTGCAAATTGAACAATTATCATAGACTATGAAAAATACTATGTTTTATCAGTATTGTTTACCTAGAAATCATTGTGGAAAAAGGATGCCTGCTAAACAGAACATTCCCTAAATCCTTAATACAAACAAAAATATTTAGCACAAAACTCTTTGGGAACTGAAATTAAAAGACTGGTGCTCTCTGATGGAAAAAATTTTATAGCATATTAAGTAGGTGTTTACTTGTAGTTTTATTTATTGATTATGTCATTAATGAACAGGATACAAATAAAATTTTCTTCATGCTGTCTGGACTAGTGAATGAAAAATGTACGTGCTTAGGGATCATTCTTACCCCCTCTCCAAACATCAATCAAAGGCTAAATATTTTTTATAGAATCAGATGTGCTTCCTAATAATCGTTTGCACATAGCTGTGCACGTCTTCACTTGATTTGTGTGAAGGTTCTAGCGTGGATCTTGTTCATATATGGCCTGACGATAAATTGGTTTAAGGATTGAAAGGGGCATCTGATCTCATTGATAAAAGCTTGTTGGTTTTATTAATAGCTGAATACTTCCGCTGCTTCGGATGAACGCTGCCTTAATTCTCAGGCCATTTTACTGAAATGAATAGGCTTTCCTCCTGAAAGAAGATGACAAGTATGGCAGAAAGCAGACCTTAATTTTGCCTGATAAAATGAAAATACATAATTTATTTTATACTTATTACTCTAATTTTCCAAATGTTTTGGGAAATAGCAATAAACCATAGATCTTTTAACAGATTTTACTGGCGCACATATATGCTTTGCATATATATTTGTGCAATTAGCTGCTGGCAGTGGGCAGTAAAATGGCTATTACGTAGTCTCCTTTCCACATGGGTATGAATTTCAGAATTAAATTTAGCTGATTGCAGAGGAAATGTGCTGATCCACTGGCAGAAGAGTGTCATCTATACCAATGACTGTCGGCTCCTCAGCAGAGCAGGGGCAGTGGCAGTGGCAGTGCTGGCACCAGTGCTCAGCAGATGCTGCCGTGGTGACCAGCAGCAACACCTGAGAAGCACAGAAACGCTGGCAGGAGGAAAAAGAGGGGGCAGGCAGCACAGAAAAAGTATTTATTCACAGAGAGGAAGATAGAGATTTTAGCATGGCTTTTTTCATTATTATTTCTCTTCTGAGATTATACATGAGAAGAAGAGTTGAAAAGTACTCAACCGCAAAGCAAAAAGAAAATAGTCTGTTTAGCTGGCACCAATCTACAAAGGGACTAGAAAGTGTATTTTAAAGACAGAGGGCAGAACCTGCTGGAATGTGTGTATCCAGCCTCTGTCATAATGCAGGTCTCTAGTTCACTGGCACATACAAAAACCCAATTCACTTACCTTAACATTGATTTAGCCTATACTGCGTATGTCTTGTCCTTCAGGAGCTTTTTATGCTTTTTTTCTGAAGCTACTTTACTCTCTTCTGTCAAAAAAGCACGGCGGTCAAAAACACACCTAATGTACACAAGTAACTCCTGAAAAACTCTCCTACATCAGGAGTTCTCAAGGCATGAACCCCAGCTGCTGCTCCCACTAAATTCAAGAAACTGCAGTGCTCTGAATCCCCCATCTTCTTTCTCTTAGAGGAATAGGAAAATGTATGTTTTTTATTTGATACTGTTCAAATGTTTAAGATACTTCTGTGGAAATTCCACCTTGGAAAAAACTTACTGCAGTAATAAACAAATGAAAGAAAGTACATCGGAAATTACGAGCAGCTCCAGTGAAGGGGATAATAGTTTATCCCCATCCACACAGGGATAATAGCTTATTAGCCTTCCATAATAAACTTCATAGAGGTGTTATTTTTTAAATCATGAATTGAGCATTTGTGATGACAGTACTTAAAATCTTTGTCAACAGAAATCCTGCTTTGATGTATCCAGACAGGCATGAGGTGGAATGGCTCACTGGATTAGAAATGGGATAAAGAACAGTAAGATTTGCATTCGTAATTCAGGAATGTTACATTATTAGTACCTCTTATTGGTATCATACAATTTGGTTTTTTGACTAATTTGCCATAGAAGCTATTGTTTATAAGCAAATATTCATATCACAACTCATAAGTTTCTCAGGCAGCTGAGATCATTAAATCATAGAAATCTAAAGCTTGCACTGTTTTGAAGAAATCATCTAATTTGTCATCTATACTGAAAGCAGGATCAAGTACATCCATATGTGACAGATGCTGGTGTATATTCTGTTCTTAAAGTGAGAAAGCTTTTCCTGAGATCAAACATAAATCTTCTTTGCTGCAAATTAAGATAATCTTTTGTTATCTTTTGTTATCAGTCACAAGGAACAATTGATCATAGTGTTTTCTACTCCAGCTTCTGCCTGCTCTACTCAAACACTTCTCCCCTTGCTCATTCCCACAGGCACTTCCTCTCAGCTGCACCTCGTGGGCTCCTTTTGGCTTTCCTTCATTAAAATTGCATGTTTTGGTCTTTTAGTGTCTTCTTGTTTTCATTTGGGCTCTTCAATTTGTCTAGACTAACTTGCCCCAAAAAACTGATAGTTCTCTGGAAAAGGTCTACTAGTGGTAAGTAGAAGAAAGTAAATATTTCCAGTGTCTCATATGAAATACTTGTTAGTTAACAAATCCAAAATGATACTGCTTTTGTTCTGCAGCAGTGGCATGCACTGGTAGTGACAAATCATACATTTAGGGGGCATTTAAAATCTTCAGACCCTTTCTATCATTCTGCTGAGTTTCCAGGCTGTTATTTGATCATTCAGTATTATATTTGGCACTCCGTCCCAAACACCCACCTTTTTTTTTAGTATCACACAGGGGACTGTAGCAATAGACTTATTTGGCTCACCAGGTTCATGTGGCTTCTGGTTGTCTGCAAAATTTTGTAGAATCTTTCCCAGAGTCATGTGAGCACTGTAAGCAAAGTATGATTGCCCAGTGTCCACAGCTCAATAAAGGAACATAATTTTATTTGTTGTTTTTCAATGTGTTTGGCACCATCCCAGGCTACACTTGCTGGTACCACGTAGACATTAGCTCTGTTTGAGATGTCCTGTGTTTTCTGCCTGGCTTCCAAATTCAAGGTCTTGTGGCCAATAGGGTAGGCTGCTCCCAGTAGGTCTGTGTCATATCTTTGAGCATTGTCTTGTGTCTGGAGACTTAACATGTATCTGGATACCTGACCCTATTTAAAAACAAATAATGTTTGCTGTGAACAGACTTCTGCTTTTTCACAGTTTGTCAAAACATACATATGTATAATTTGAGAGATTTGGCATGTTTTCTTATTTGCCTCAAAAGTGTATAGAGAAAGAAGCCTTTGTTCCAGATTTCTTTTCTTACACCTTTTATTAAAATCAATTGGTAAAGATTTTCCAAAGACATTATTCCATTGATTTTTTAGAGTCACATTATTTCAAAATAAAAATTGTTTGGCCTAGATATTAGAAATACACTTTGTATTTTATTTCATGAGCTATATGGGGAAAGCATTGTGTACAAAACACGTCAGTAACTTAACTGAATTATTGTTAGACTTCAATGTCTTATGTAAAAAGTTGTCACACAGAAGTAAAAGATTGAAATAACATACTGTCAGAATTTCTGGTTTTCTTATTTTAATTATTTTTTACCTTTGCAAGGGATTAAGTGCTTTCAGAAGACATCCTTTCAAACTACATATAAGCCCTGTGTAAAGACAGTCAGCGAAGTTGATAAGGATAATTTTAGAAATGAAGCTGAGTGGCTCAGTTTTTGCTGTGAAAGAGATGTAACTTCAATAAATGAGAAAATTTGTATGTGGCTTGTGGGAAGAACCATTTTATTTAGTTGAGGCAGTTGTTGCTGATCTTACAGTTTAATTTCCTAATATAAATTGAAACATTTCCAGTAATTACTTATATGTTGATAATAAACCTTTCACTGAAGATAGTAATCACATTGATATAAATACATTGCACAAGGATAGTAATACTTCAAGTAGCTTATTTTATGTTAATCCTAAATGAATAGCTAGAAATAAGTTGAAAACCATTCATTTTTCAATGTTATTTGAAATAATAGGAATTGTTTGAACCTTTTTTATCAGTATGGCTCCAGAACACATGCATTAATTTTAATTCCCTTTGAAGATGATTGCCACAGGAAATTAGCCTTTATTATTGCATTGGCCTTATGCAGCTGAATAGAGCTTGAAAAAACAAAGATCTAAAGAGAAAAAAGTACTTTTCCTACTACACCTTCATTTTCGTCTCCATTTTTTTTTAATGGAAATCGTTGGTTCACTTCTGGTGAAATTGCTTCCTTCTCACCGAGCAGTGTTGTTAAAGTATGTTTGGGATTAAATGAGCTATCTATAGATTGGGTAGATACTGCTGAGACTTAGAAGTTGGATTAATTTAAACATTTGAATGAAGTCCTATTATTGAACCTGAGAAAGCTTTGTCAAACATCAGGAGTTACCATCCACATAAAGAAAGTTTTGCCTTCCCAAATCACTTTTACATGCAAGAGTTAAAGCTTCATGTTAACAAATAAAAAAGACCCAGAGGAATGTCTGAAGGTAAATGCATACCGTGCTTCCTGGTATGCTGAATTCTATTTGCAATGTCTTTATTCTTTCTCCTGAGAAATTTATGTTTACAGACATTTTAAAGCACCTGTACAACAGACACAAACCAAAACATACATACATTGTTTTCATTTAGCAAATTCTGAGGACCTTTCTACAGTGTGCTGGGGAAGCGTTCATGGAACAAAAAGGCGAGACCAAATGTAGTTCAAAGGTCATTTTCTGGCTGCCTTGGGAGCTCCAGTCCTGATTTGTACTCTGTGAGCTGTAGTGGAAAAGTGTGACTAATGGCTGATGAAGTGGATTAATGTCGCTGTATTCAGAGGTCTAAAAAAATTATTTTCTCTGTGGAGACACTGGATTGCACAGTCTAGTAGCTGGTGGTGGTGGTAGAGTAGGGTAGGATAGGGAGCCTCTAGGATGCACCATAGTTAAACATCACAGGCTGTCTTCAAGTTGCTGGGTCCACTCTTACCCTCTGTCATTTATTTTGACTTCTGTTATTTACTTATTTGCAGTGGCTGGAAAAATCCTTGCAAAATATTTGAAGTGGTACATGGGTAAGGAGTAAAATAACCTCATATGGTGCTTCCTGAAAAAAACCCCAGTTATATCATGGTCTTGTAGACCCTTACTTTGGTTCTAGTGCTGAAGTGAATATTCAGTCTTACAAAAAAAATACTCATCTTTTTATTACAAAGAAAATCAAACATCCATTTCTTGCAAAGGTAGTTATGCTGTTTAGATATGGGTGCCTCAGTTTTGCATCCTTCGTGTGGAATTATGCCATAGAGGACATGTTTTAACAAAGATATTTCAATAGTAAAGTCTTCCCTTCCCTTCCCTTCCCTTCCCTTCCCTTCCCTTCCCTTCCCTTCCCTTCCCTTCCCTTCCCTTCCCTTCCCTTCCCTTCCCTTCCCTTCCCTTCCCTTCCCCTTCCTTCCTTCCCTTCCCTTCCCCTTCCCCTTCCCCTTCCCCTTCCCCTTCCCCTTCCCCTTCCCCTTCCCCTTCCCCTTCCCCTTCCCCTTCCCCTTCCCCTTCCCCTTCCCCTTCCCCTTCCCCTTCCCCTTCCCCTTTCCTTTCTCTCTGTCTCTCTGCCTCACTTTCTCACTTTACTGTTGGTTTAATTAGAAAGTTAAGTTTCTGTTTGCCTTAGCAGGAATATTTTAGTTATGGGTCTTCAACATATTAGCCCCTGGCAGGTATTGCAATTGCCTGGAGGAAATTTTCAAAGCATTTTAAAGTGCAATGTTATGCAGTATCCCAGTTTCCCTTTTAAGCTTGACTCAGAAATGTACAATGTTCAGTGTCTGGGCACAAGAAAAGCAACTGTTCACGTGTAAAGTAGCTGATGTTACGCCAGTGGAGGAAAGGCAGCCACAGCTGCCCTTTGGAGACGTTTCACCAGACCAGGCTGCTGAGGTGTCCCTGCCCATGACAGGGGGCTGGAACTAGGTGATCTTTAAGGTCCCTTCCAACCCAAACCATTCTGTGATCTATGATTCTGGTATGCAACTGCAGTTTGTCACTGCCTGTAGGACATTACAGAGAAAACAGACTCTTCAGCAGTGCATAATCGAAGGATAGAGAGCAGCTGTCACAAGCTGCAATGCAAAGGATTCCAGCTGAGTATAAGGAATAACAATAATTTAGAGCAGAAGTGGTTTATAGTAAGAAAAAAATGAACAGAGAGGTGGTGAAATCAACTTCAGTATGTTCCCTGGAGAATTTCAAAAGTCTGCTGACTTGGAGCACAGGGCAATCTCATCCAGCTTTTCCATTAAGTGCTATTTTGCACAGAAGCTTGGGACTAATCTCCTCCAGAGGTCCCTCCCAGCCTCAGTCTCTCTGGTTCATTGAAGGCAGCTAGCAGGAAGCCTCTAGAATAAAATGTAGTTGAAAATATGAAAGAGGTTTGCTCTCACTTTCTTTAACCTGCTTAGTGAGGACATAACGTGATTTATTACATCAAGAAACAGAAAGTGCAGATCATAATAAAACCAATAAATTATAAGAAAACAAACTAGTAGGGCTGATGAGTCAGATCTCATTGCAAATAAATCTAAGAGAAAAACATTTACAAGCACTGGCGGTTCCCCCTAGAAATTATATTTAAGGGAGAAACACAAACCATCTCAATATTTGTGAAGCCTAGGAAGTAGCTCCCTTAAGTAAGCCTTGAGTGCACTGGCCTAAGGCCCAGGAAAAAAAGGAATCCCTCAGAAAGTGGAAACTAGATCAAATTACAAAATCAGTGTAGATGAAGTAGCACTAATAGGAAGGGTGACAAAAGCGGAAAGGCCAAGACACAGAATTAAACATGACATAAAAAAGGGACATAAAGGAAAACTAAGTCATTTTATAAACATATTAATAATCAGAGCAACGTAAATAAAAAGATTGATATGCTATCAATCAAGGAAGAAAAAATGAAAAATTGTACTAAACCTGAAAAAATGTTAAATATTTTCCTCACTTTTGCTTAACTGGTGCTATTACGCATTAATGCAACTACTAAGCCTAAGAAAGGGCTAATATGTCAGATTGGAATGATAAAAGAGCTTCCTGAAAGAATACATAGAACAATTACATATTTGAAAACAATCTGTGTTTAATGAAGTTTATAGTACAATATTTAAGTAACTAGACGAAGCCTTCTCAAGATCCATTAGCAGTTCTCAGTTGTGAAGAATGGAGAAAGTTTCAGAAAATTCAAGAAGAGCTGACTCAGTGCCTGCCTTTATAGAGGAGAGGAAGGAAGAGCCGTGGAATTACAGACCCATCAGCATAATTTAAATGTCCTAAAAAAACCCACAAACAACTGGAACAAATAAATCAAATTAACTGTAAGCACCTGCAGAATAGTGGGGAGATGAGTAATGGCTAAAATGAATTTATCACGGAGAAATTGTGTAATACCAGTCCCATATCCTTTTGAAATGGAATAACAGTTCTTGAGGAGGTGATGAACCAGATGTCACCTGTCTTGACAAGTAAATCTTCTGACATTATTTCACATGACATCTTCATAAGAAAGCATTAAAAAAAAAAGAAATTACAACGCTATTATGTGATCATATAATTAGTAAAGAAGCTGTGCTCAGTGTATTGTTCCCTGTCAAGCTGACATGTGTCCTGTAGGAATATGCCCTCTATCTTGTACTATTGCACATTTTTTGTAATGGTATGGGCAGTAAATAGTGAAAGACTAGTCTAAAGGAATTTCAGCCAAAATCAGTGGGAGAGGATGTTGAGCTGAATCAGCAATGTGGATGAAAATTCAAAAAGTCGTAAGTTAAAAAAAACCCCAAACCACCAAACGCCACAATTCTGTGATGACAAAGGCAAGTTCTTATTTTAAGTGAAAAAAATCATGATACAAATACAAAGAGAAACGTTTAAAATGGAACTTTAGAAAACCTGGGTTTGTCCTTTACAGCCATTAGTGTTATCTCCAGGATTGTAATGATAATTCTTCATTTACTTTTTTTAAGGAAAGTTTCAGATAGTGTAAATGAGATGCTTTTACAGCACATAATTCATTATGAAGGTAAGTATGGGAAAATTACATATAAATCTTCCAATGCCCTTAACTTTGATCTTATTACAAGTTGTTGCTATAAAATAAGCTTTTGAATTTTAGGAAAACATGCTTTACCTCTTTCCAAAATTTAAAATCCAGTACATTAACGTTCTACCTTCATAAAATCTTGATTTCTAGATAATTTTAATCTTTCCCTTGCTTCTCTGGAACAAATATGCCTGGTTTATAGTCCTTGAGTTCAGGCTACAGGATCATAATATTTTTGATAACTAACAAAAAAAGGTTCAGCTTTTATGATGTTTTCAGTCAAAAATTTTCTAAAATATATTCCTGAGGAATGTTAAGGACCCACCATTTGTATCAAATATTCATAGATACCCTAGAAATTCTCTCTAGTGGATGCAAACTGAAATTTTTGGGCATGGATTTTCACCATTAGTAAAAGACTGTAATAATCTTTTACATCATTACATTCTTTTACTAATGGAATCAGAATTAATGCTGTTAAAATGATATTTTTATAGGTGTGGTTATTGTAGACTCTGTTGTTTACATTTTTCCACTTCTACATATGTAATCTCATTGTCAAGAGATGACTCACATACAATGCAAAAGGAAAAGTATAAATTGCACATTAAGTTCCCCTAGACTGAAAAGGGTGTATCAAAAACATGATACAGTTTTTTGGTGCTTGAAATTTATTGAGGCTTAGGTAACCTTACTATACCATGAGTAAACTAGAGAAAATTGTCAAACTAAGAATTCTGCAATCTCTGTTCAAAATACAGAAAACCTCATGATAAATTTAGAAAAGAGGCATTGTCTCTGGTTCATATTTGTTAGTTAAATACTACCGTGTTCCTTAAGACATTCCTTTTTAGTTGCTCCATATTTGAAGCTAGGGGATGGGAAAAAAGGCGAGTCAAGGCACTTGCCTCTTATTTTCCTATTCCAGAATGTAGGTACATACAAACAGTTGAAGATTTTTAAAAATCTTTGAGCAGGATACGCAGAGAACCAGGGAGGGAAACAGACAGCTCACTGCTACCATCAAGAATTTTGTCAGATTAGTGACATTCAGGTTAGACTCTAGTGCCTGGATTTACGTCACCTAATTTTAGACATCAAGGTATCACACCCCATTTAAGTGTCAGGCTGGCCATTGTCTCTAAAAAAATCTTTCAAAGGTGCAGTACTGAGACCAGGCAAACCACACACAAATACGTAAAAATAATAGTATTGCTCTACAATAACAACTTAATCATTGACAATTCCTTTGGAATTTAAGAAAATTAATCATGAAGTACTCATTTGGGATTAATATGGATGAAGTACTTAAAGGATTTCACTGTTAATTGACCATTATATTGAAATGTTCCTACATGAATTTTGAGCTTGGGGGCATCACAAAGTAAAGATGACTTGGTCATAAGTTAGCTCTAGAGCTACGGAGGTATGAGCATATGATTTATATCTGGAGAAGTACATCCTTACTGCACAGATTGAAATCTGCGTGTTACATCCTTTGTGATTTGCTTTTGAACTTAATTGATGTTGCAGGATCAATTAATGTAGATCTCTTTAAGTCAGTGAGTACCTGTGCATAAAGAGATGGTAAGTTTAACCAGCTGTAGTGAGGCATTTACAGGTAAATTGCCTACATTTTGCAGAAGTTACCAACCACTGGCTTTTGAACGTTGCTTTGCTTTGAATAACTTAGTCTTGAAACTAAGTCACATAAGGTCAGTATGGATATTTGAACTGTGAGAATTGTCCTTTTGATTCAGGACCAGCTTTTTTCATACTGAGCACCTGTCAGTGGGCAGTAGATTCAAATAATCAGAAATCAAAAGGAGCAGTGGTGGTAGTAGCTGCCAATGGTTATCTTTATGGTTGCAGATTGGTTCATTTTCATATCTTACTGAAAATACCATCTTTTGGACTGTGCAAATTTAGGTCTTTTTGAAAATGTATTTTGAATTTCTGTTTTGGAAAATCTTCAGTGAAGTTTGAGTTCCTCCTGTGAAGTGACACTTCTTACTGTAAGGTTATCATTCATTTTCTATCTTTTACGATTTCTAGAGAATTGGTAAATGTATGCTTTTGTCTGAATTCTATCCATTTTTATAGACTAGCTAAAGGTAGATGTACTCCATGCAGCAGAATACAGAACGAAGGTTATTAACCTTAGTATGACTTGCATCTACCACATGTCATAGAGCAGTACCCTACAGAGACACTATCTGGTGTCCCAAAATGCATATGAACTGCAACAGCTAAAATAGCCACCATTTCTAGCAGAGGTATTGAAAGAGAATTGTGTCTCCCAGAACTGATGTTGAAAAGGGTGTGTGGGGGGAAAGAAGTACAAAAATAGTCAACCCCGAAATTCATGCCTGGAAGGTCATTAAGGGGATTTCTAGAGGGTTCTAGACAAGCAAATAGACGAGGTTATCAACCATTCTTCCCAGAAACCAGAAATATTATTTGTTTTCTCTCTCCAGCATCTGAAAGGAAGTCTACAGTTTGTGTGTGAGCAAGAATATGTATGGTGTTCTGTGTTTTGGGGCTGAAGAAATGGAATTAGCAAGTGAAAAAAGGTTGGAAAGCAGTCTAAACCCATAAAGGCATTACTGCTGCTTTGTTTTAAAATATTTTGCTTTTAATTGTGAAATTGTCAATCTTTTGTGATTGACAGCTGAGAAGAAACCTGAGCAAAATTCAGCGCTTGCAGAAGCTGAAGGTTACACCTTCTAAAGATTTTCTCAGTTTTCAAAGTCCACAGGCAGAGCAGACTGAGCTGTCCACTTCATCAATAGACAAAACAATAAATATAAGTCTAGCCCAGGGTGACTAACTTGAGTTTAGAAATTTTAGACAAGTAATTCAGGTCAGATATGGTATTAAAAAGAAAATTTGTTATTTCACTAGAGTGTGAAATATTTAGGAAAGCAGAGAGCACTGTTTATAGTTTTCCTGATTCCCTGCTTTACTCATTTTACTAAACTCCTTCTCTACTGTAACATGGAGCAATAAATGTTTCAGGGTAGACTTTATGAAGAAATGAAGCGGTAAATTGCATTATGTTTTGTATTATCTCTGTCTGCCACTAAACAATGCAGCATCAAATTGAACTCATATGTACAACAGCTTTTACTAGAAAAAAACATCAGTTCTGATAAACTCATTCTGTAAATGGCAGGTTTCCTACCTCATGCAATCTCAGGTTGTTTTTCACTGAACTTTGTGAGTGTGTTGCACAGGATTATGAGCCCAGGTTCATTGTTTTTGAGGTCTGTGAAGACATTTCACTTAGTCCATCAAACCAGTTAATCATGTCCAGTTCCTGAGAGTTGCTTGAGATGAGGAGGGAGGATGCTGTGGTCCAGGTGGATCGAGCTGGCTGTAGCATTCCATTGAATGCCCTCTTATATTATGGGGCCTCACTGCTCGTGTGTGCTGTGTACAGCATACATAGATACATACATATATATCTATATACACACTGTGCAGGCATCAATGATAACAGCTCCAGTGCTGGGTGTCTTCTGCAGCCTTCATCTTGTGTCAGGAAAGAGGCTACAACTCCCCATCCTCAGCTGCTGATACGGAGATATGTGACTCTGAAAGTCAAAGCAGCTGAACCAAGAGAAAGAATTTAAAATGCATTAATTGGGAAATGCTTACTCCCTGCTTGTTAAATTAAGTGGTCTTTCTTCAGAAGAAACTGGTCTACAGCTGTCTGGTTGCATGCACATATGTATTCAATATGTATTAAAGATGCACTCAATTGGCTTCATGTCCCATCTAGAAAAGAATTATTTGCTGTGGAAAAGAAATGGTGTAAAGACCAGGCTGCTCAGTGCTTTCACTAAGCCCCTGCAAAGGTCAGAGCAATCACACAGCTGTTGTCTGGAATTACTCCTTTGTCTGCCTCTGAGCAGGTCAGTCTCCCCAAACCAGAAGAAGAGCAGGACATACTCTAGGCAAATAAATAAGAGGAGCTGGAATTAAACCCCTGACTGTGATGTACTGTTCAATATACACTCCGTCCATGGTGAGTCACAAGTTAAAAATGACCAGTTCCAGTCATCACAGAGTACATTATTCTTCATTACCACCCCTTTAAAGATCATTACAGTGTAAGTAAAAAGCACTTCTGGAAAGAAAGAGAGATGACTTGAAACTTAAAATGGTAAGCCCCCAGAGGTTTTTATGTTTCCTTGCTCTGTGTCACTTTTTAGTGGCCCTTATGACACTTTTTCTTCCATTAAGCAAATCACTTCGAAAAATTTGCCGCATCTTTCACCTCTGAAAATGAAGATGCAGTGCTCTATATCTCAGCTCACAAAAAAAAAGGACCTTGACCAAATCCTTTTCAACCTGTGGGAGAGGAAGAGGTTGAGATGAAAATAAATGTCATTGGTCTTCTAACAAGAATTTTCCTTTTCACATGTCATTCTGCTGGGCACTTAATTTCCACAACTTCTTTATGCATGTTTTAGAAACTTTTATTGTCTTCAGATATTTCTAAAATTCTTAGAAAAGAAGCCTATTAAGAGCAAAAAAGATTAGCCAGTCATTGTACAGATATTATTAGCAATTAAAAATTGGTTTTACTAAATAAAAACCCTGTAGCAAAATCATGCTCCAGAACCTGCAGCACTTGTGCAAAAAACCTCTACTGATGGAAACAGTTTAACTATAAAACAGCTGTGTGCACTGATGGCTGAAGAAATTCCCATTTTTGTAATGGCTCATATTGTTGAAAAACTCTGCTAAAGATGATGAAAAAAAGAACGGTAATTTTTTTTTTTATTATAAAATATGATTAAATTTTCACATGATTGGGCCATATGAAAGAGATGGAAGAGGAAAAGGTAATTTAAAAAATAATTAAAATTGATATTTGCAAAAGGTTTATTACCTTGATTTTTAATAAGGTTTTCTACTAGCTGCTCAACTCCCTGCTGTTCCAGATTTTTCTGCTAGAAATCAGTCATAGATTTTAACAGTAATTCGCCTGTCACCAGGAATTTTAATTGTCAGTGTGATCATTTATTAAAAACCAGAGGCTGATGTGCCTTCTGCTATGAGGGATGTATTTCCATAGATCCAAATGAAAGCAATCGTGCAGTCATGTCTTATGCAATAGAAATAACAGGAAGAAAAAATATTGTGTATAGAAAATTCTCTAGTGCTAGTAATGCTGAAGGTGGAGATATCAGTGAGGGGTCTAGTAACATTGCCTTGGAGGAACTTCTTTTGTGTCACCAGGCGTATATGAAAAGTCTTTTCACCAAAGAAGACTATGCGCTGAGAAAAAAAAGAGACTTTCAAAGAAACTGCCCTTTATGCCAGCTCTGGTCAAGGCAGCAATGGGGCAGGAGCTGGGTGGGGGCAGCTGCTGCTCTCTTGAAGTAATAAATGTTTGAGTTTGGGATTTGAAATCCACAATCTGGTCTAAGAGACCACATGGTTAAATCTAAATAGATCTTCATTGATAAAGGCTGAAACTAAGTTATTTTTTGCAATGATGAAAAAAAATTCCCATAATAAATAGTAAATCAAGAAGATATGTTATAGTAAATAGTAAATAAGAATCACTATTTAATAGTAATAGTAAATAATCGTAAATAGTAAATTACTATTTGGTAATTCATGAATTAGTAAATTGAGTAGTAAATAGTAATTGAAGAGTAAATCAAGACTTTTCATTTTCTAGTCTTGTTCTTTAATCATGGGGAAATAATGTTTCACCTTTTTCTATATGAATTAATATTTCAAATATAATTTTAGTACCAAACATGCATGTATAAAGAAATATGAACTCCTAACTCTTGGCAACACAGGCCATTCTCATCCTTTACTTTACTTAAGGCACCTGCTTGAGTCACTGCCTCTGGAAGGGTACTTGGCTAGGAGCCCTCTACCATTAGAGGAGAGAGTTACAGCTTGAGATGCTGGCAAAAGATTATGTATATCCATCTTCTCTGGCTCTAGAAGTAACTTCAGGTCATTAAAATTCAAACTTAGATGTCTCAGATTTCGTAAATGTTGGTCAATGTAGCCACATTTGGGACACTGGACTCTGTGGCTCTCTATTGAAATTTGTATTCTCTACATTCTTAACCTCTTTCCTATAAGTTTTCCTCTGTGATGATGAGAACAAGGAAGAGAGAATACAATAATAAATAGGTGAAATCTTACTTATCAGTCTCAAGACTATACATCTTTAAACAGAGTGATGATTTAATGAAAACTGGGCAAGTAGTCTTGAATGCAAAGTATCACATGTGAATGTAGAAACCAGCATGCACATCCAGCCATACAAAGACTGAGATGGACTCTGAAATTTGTTAATTTGTGTAGATTGCTCCCTCTTTCACGTTCTCCTTACAGCAGCCTTACACTGGTCTGATCCTGTTAAATCAAATGGAATCACTGAAGTTAAACTGCATCAGCACAGGTGCAATCCAGCACAGTCCTTTGAAATCATACAAAGGTACTTATTAAAACAGATAAATTTGTATTAAACATAAAAATTATTAGACATCATAATTTACTGACCAAGAGTGGCTTGTCTTTTAGCATAATTCCCTGTACCTATGGATGTTTTAGTTTTCTGTAGAAAAGGCTTCCTTTTGTTGTGGAATTGGAGTCCTTTCTGGAACCAGAAATCTGTACTGTGATAGAAGGAGGATATTGGATGTAAAGGATTAAAGCATTCCTGACAAGTCTCAAGAAATGTGTATGTAAATATCAAATAATTCAGAGCCAAGCCAACAGCTAGGAGAGCTAGTATTCAGGCTCTTCCACGAGGCTGATTATAAAGGACTTCCACCAGCAACCTCTTTGGGAGGTTTGCTTTCATCAGAGATCTCCCACCTGCAGCAGAGTGGATTATTTATAAATATAACTGCCCTGTGAAAAAGAGTAAGACTCATCCCATGTCCTGAATTTCCCAAGTTTTGGCTAGCAGGATATTTAAACTGCAGCGTTTGAAACATCCCTCCAGCAGAGGTTTGTGCTAGACTGGCAACATCGATACCCAGTTAAAAAATACTACTCTGCAGTGGAGTCTGCAGTATACAGAGTTCAAAAAGATAATTCTCTATTGTCTTCTGGACACTAACTGGGTTTATCTTTTCCCCTCTGTTAGTGGACACTCTTTTCTGTTGTTCTTCTTTATTCCTTTATGCCTCAATAGGTTTTTCCGGCAATATATACTGAGGCCAGGTTCACACATACTTGGGTGACTTCCAGGAACTCAGAATTTCACTTAAGCATGAAAAATTAATCTAGTTCTGATCAGGAAAAATATTTTATTCATGGAAGTGATAGTTTGGTAAATTCTAAGAGGTAGCATTTATTAAACCCTCTCCCTTTCAAAGTCTGGGTTAATTTAAAACCAAAGGGTTATGTAATCTGTTTTATTATTTGTACGGAACATCGCTTCAGTTAAAATTAAAAGGAAATGCCATTAAATTAAGCAGCAGTCTAAGTCATTTTTATATGACTCCTAGCTCTTAATAAAAACATAGCTGTTCATGTAATTCACTATAATGTTGGATAGCAATAAAATGTCTTCCTCATTACAATCAATACCTATGAATAGCAAAGACCTGCAGCGTGCCATGGCCTTTCTCAACAGGCAGCCTCACTTGGTGGTAAGGAAAATTGCTATCGTCTTATGTGAAACCATTTTAGCATCACCCTGAGCTTAATAGAGCAGTCTTTCATTGCCTGTTAACAAGCTGAGCTATTGCCAGGAAGTGTTTAAACTGACAAATGTTGTCCACGCTCTTTCCTTGCTAAGATTAATCTTTTTGGGGTGTGTAGTGTGTTAACATTAGTTTGATTTCTGTCGAAACATATGTTGATTATTTTATTTGACAAACCACTCTGTTAGGTCAGGACACAAAAGGTCTCTCAGTATCAACAGCCAGGTATGAGCACACTGGTGGTAGGTGCGAGTTTGTGCCTAAATCCATCAGAATTTCAGGTGCATTAAAATACGGAGCAGATACATATGCTAAGGGCTGCAGTGTGCAGCCCAGCCTTGTGCTCAGTAGTCACAAGTTGTTCTGTGCAATATACAAGGCATTGCTGTTATAGTGACAACCCACATATATCAAACGTGATGGAGTGACAAACGTCTCGTAAAGGCTGGACGTGCTGACATTATACAGGCATTTATAGTCCTATATGTACTTGCAGCTGCACAAAATGCATACTGATAATAGCATACATAAAACAGGACAAATGAAGGTACATGGTATTTATAGAGGTTTGGTGTAAGGTGAATGGTCACATAAAGAAATTCAAGAAAAGGATCGTTGCATTACTCTGGCAAGGAGAAGATCAGTCCTGAAAAATTTGTGAACAGGAGAAAAATGAAATGTGCAGGCTTTTTAGGAACATGCATCAATTTTATGATTTCAGCAGTTGGGGTTATAATATGGATGCATTTTCTGTGCTGCAAAATCTTCTGAATAACACAAATGGTCAAGCAGACATTGCCCATCTGCCTTCCATTTTTGTAAAGCTTTCACAGGCAGAGACAGTAAGAGGCAAGAAGAAATACTGAAGAAGAATATGAGCTGCTGTAGGCACCTTCCTTCCTGCTTTATTTTATTGCAACCATAATTGTATCACAAGGTAATCCCTTTCAACTCTCATGGCAAAAAGCTGTGCTGTACTTACCCTGCTGCCACTTTCGCTGAGTGCTCTTCAGGTAGACCCAGTGGATGATATTTATTATTTTTTGAGTGTCATAGAACTAGTAGTGGTTTGGCTTCTAAGTCTTACAGTTGGAATTTTACTTTTCAGTAAGGCTAGCAGAAGGAAGTCAGTTTTTATTTTAGATGGGAAATTTACTTGGTTTTATTTTCTGCACCTTTCCAGTAGCTTCATCAGGTTTTCTAGATTATAAAGTTGTTGAGGAATACATTTGTTGCACCTAGCTTGGTTGCTAGCTCCAGCACAAGCAGCAGGTTAAGCTCTGGGTGGCAGAGCCCAAAACAAGAGGCCATGAGCTGCCAGCCTTTGGGGTAACAAAGGGCATGAGGGTGGGTGATGAGAGTCAGGTGAATGGACACTGAGAGACGCAGCAGCAGCTGGAGTCTCAGGAAGATGAGCAGGAGTTTCATGCACCTGAACTGAGTATAAAAGCCCAGGGGTCCTTTGTTTGAGGCACCAGCTCAGGCTGTTTCTGTGTTATTGCATAAATGGCTTTATGGAACAAGACATCTAAGACTCTGCTGTGGGAAACCAGGTCTGACTGTGTGAGTGGGGTGAGCAGGGAGCCAAGCAGGGCTCCCATCGAGTCACTGGAGCTGCCTGCTGGGAAGGGACTTTGGTCCCAGCAGTGAAAGTGTGGTCTTGGGAGTGTGACTGCCAGGGAGCCTCGTGAATGGTCAGAATGGGAAGTTTCCTTAACAAAATGGTGTTGGATGTGAAGGGGAAGGAAGATGCAAATTGTTGTCTGGGCCTTCTAATTCCAACTGGTTTTCATGAAATACCAGTTTCATAATGCCTCTTGATTTGAGTTGGAACAGTTAGTAGGCTCTTCAAATAGAAATTTGTATTTTCATGAAGTCCAGAAGCAGCCAACACCCCCCCCCCCCCACCCTTGAAATAAAGTAGGGATCTTTCCTTGAGTGTTACTTTTTCATTCCCCTGTCTAATATAAACTTAAGTTGTAGAGTTGTAGCCTTTCTGCAACATATAGTTAGTGTGTGGGGAAAAGTTGCTCTTTAAATACAATTGTTTTCCTTTGTGGTTGGAATGGTTGGAATACTACAGTGACTAAAAAGGAAGAAAAAGAATTAATTAATAATTTGCTTTTGGCAGCTGTGGGTTCAAAGCCGTATTTCTTGCTACTTTTCTCAAGATACGCAGACCTAGAAATAAGGTTTCAGAGTAAGAAAAAAAGCTAAAATATAAAGAAATACAGAACCTCACAAAGGGGGGGATTGTCTTCTTTTTTACTTGAAAAATCTCACGGAATCAAAAGGAGGACAGAGCAGTGCTCTCCAGTGCTCTGAAAAACAGTCCTCCTCTATATTCTGGAGAAAGAGGATTTTACATCAAAATCAGGCTCACACTACAGTGAGTGTCAATACAAGCACTGTATTAGCTGAGACATGGGGAAAATGAGAGGAGGGAGCTATCAAAAGGGGAACATACAGGAAACTCCCACTTAATTTAAAACACTTTCAAATCACTAAGTTCCTGAAATAATGTTTGAGACAACTCTGAAATTTCATGTGTTCTAATTATGTACTGCAGAATGAGATAAAGGTTTTTCAAGAATCTGTTCTCCATTTTCCCTTTCCATGTCTGCGATATGTCAGTGATCGTTGAATGTACAGTCCTCTAGATCAGGAGACACAGCTAAAGTGAGTGGTGTCACTGTGTAGTAAAAATGTTCTTCTTAGTAAAGTGTTTGTTGTATTGTGGGCCAAGGGTTTCCTGTTTCCCTGAGCTGTGGGATTTAGCACAGTTGTGTCAGTTCTGAGAATTTTATGAAAAGCCAGTAGTTATGCTCCTGATATCATAGAGGTATCAGAAGTTTTAACTAGCTATACTTTGTTCAGGTTGTAAGAAAAATTTGGGCACACGTGATTTAATTTCTGGTTCTTTATAAGCAGTGTTTGAAAAATGCTTTCCAAAATGCCAAACTGATTTGATTTTTGGAAATAAAATACATTTTTCTTAGTTTATTTATAATTTTTTTCCTGAGGTACCTTATTTTGAATGTGTAAATGATAAATGGCCCAAACCAAACGATCAAAAATAGTGTCTATGAGTACATCAGGCAGATAGAATGTAGAAGGTTAGTATACTCTAATCAGTTTGCATACCACAGGGGATGAGACCAACATTTTTGTCATCGGGTCCTCATGACTATTTAAAAAAATGCAGAAGGCGTTTCTATGCAATGTACCATAAAACAGTTTGGAAGCAGAAATCTTTTTGTTCATAATCACGTAATTGTACTTCTGTTCCAAAATATGTTTATCCATACTCGGAAGTTTTGGAGCCTAGCTTGTTATAAGTTCTGGACTTCTAAACATTTACACTTACTTGGAGCAGATTTTAATTTTTGTAGAAGATTCTCAATGCTAAACAGAAGCATTTTCACTGAAGATTGTATCTGCTGCAAAGGAGCAGCAAATGGGTGTTAATATCAGTGAAGATATTTGCACATGGAGACTTACTGGATTTTTTGTTAAGTTTGCATAAAGTCTCTGGAACATTTCTCCACTTATCTTCCTGCACCAATGCATTAAAGCCTTCCAGAACAGCAGGGATGCTGTATTAGCATTTGCATTGTGTTTGTAAAATTATAATCAGATTCCTTTTGTTCAAGTAGATCTCATACGATCTTTTTGAATAGGTGAAGAAATGAAATCAGCTTGCTGGCTGCAAAAGGAAAGGATTTGCTGGGAATCAGAGGGTGGCCCTAGCAAAAGTGTACTGCTAGGTAATTTGAATCCAGATCAAGTAACAGTCTCAAAAGTGTGGGGAACATGGACAAACATAGGAGCTCTGTCTTCTGAGAACTGGACTGAACCCCTTTATTGAAGTCTGCTGTACTAATTGCTTAAGAAATCTTTCTTAGATTGCTTTTGACTGCATGCAGGTGAAACGTCATTAATAAAAAAATAGTCTGTTGTAGTTTCGAGTACTTTGTGGTCAGTCTGCGGTTTTTGCTGCTTTATGCATTAATCTGTAGGCAATGTAGCTGGCTAAAGAGAGGGGTATGCAAAAAATCCTATGTTTTGGAAGCAGATAGCTGAAACAATATACATTTATTTTCCTGCTTCAGTCGTTTAGTATTGTTTGGAGAAATAATTTAAAAGTGTGATTACAAGAAAATATATGCACAATTTAACGTGCGTAACCAAGGTAATGCTGAGGCCTGCTAGGAAGGAAGAGGATTTATTTTGAAGCCTGTTTGTAAAAATGTATATTAATTGGTATCTCAGGACTGTGTCTGAAAGTCAGTTTCCTGTTTCGACTTCCAGTTTCACAGGATCTGCCTGTGAGAGCTGAATCTCTCAAAAATGCTGACGTTAATTTTTAGGCTTTGAATCCAATTTTGAAGGAAGCTTTTACTGCAGGGAGTTGAATTAGGGACTGTAAACTGTATAGTCTGTGATGACACACGAAAAAGATGTGGTAGCTTTTTATAATAAGGGTTTGTGCTTTCAAATACTTGACACTTTTTGAAACTTTATAAATGCAGTTTCTCTTTCAATTGTCCTCTGAATTCTTGCTGCCCCATGCAAACTTTGCCTGGATATAAAAAAAAGGCTGATCTTCTCTCTCCATCCAAATATTGAGTAGAGACATAAGGCCATTTTACTCTATGTAAGTGTCCAGGCTTTCAGAACTGATTTCAGGGAGAAGTTTAAGGTCCAGCCTTGCATTGACAGGTTGAATTAAGTGCTGTTAAAAAGCATGCTATCCTGTTACAGTGCATTTAGTTATGGGATTGCACTAATAAGTTCCAAAATCTCTACTGCTTTTCTGCTCATTTTTATTGAAGGAGTGTGTTTCGTGACTCAAAATATGTAGCTTGTGGATCTCAAGCAGACTTTTGCCCTTCCTATAATCTTCTGTTTAGCTCTGATAGTATATGTATTTGTTTAATAATAAGAATACAATTTTGAGCAATGATCATGCTGGAAATCCTTGGTGGAAATGTGCAACTGTGTGACTTCTGAATTTGCTGTCTGAAATCAGAAATTCACATCTAGTATCTTCAAGGTCAGACATCTGTAGCAATTATATAATTTTGCATTGA
The DNA here is from genome assembly GCA_024500445.1 of Entomyzon cyanotis. Classification (NCBI taxonomy): domain Eukaryota; kingdom Metazoa; phylum Chordata; class Aves; order Passeriformes; family Meliphagidae; genus Entomyzon; species Entomyzon cyanotis. The sequence goes on along the minus strand of JAKEPQ010001016.1, from coordinate 41,443,543 downwards.
TGAAATATTGCATTAGTAGTATATAAATGTTGATGAAGTATTATTGACAGTCATTGGTAGCTTGCTTTTGCTGCTGCTGGTAAAAACCTTATATTTCTGAAGATTTCTTACAGCACAGATAAACAGTTTTACATAAAAATTCAGTGATCACATAGGGAGCTGCTTACAAATATGTTAACTAATGATTTAATTCTATCTCATAAAATATGAGAAGGCGCTTTTTTCTTGTGTTGCGAGATTTTTTTTTTTTTAGGAATTTGTGGAAATGAATTCACAATATTCAGTTTACTAAACATACGGACAAATATATATAATTTTATTTCCAGGACAAAATAAGTTGTCCACTTGTATGGGAATTTGAACAACCAGGTCTGGTGGGAAGTGACTCTGCCCATGGAGGGGGGTGGGGGAGGGGTTGGAACGAGATGATCTTTCAGGTCCCTTCCAACCCAAACTATTCTATGATTCTATGATTCTATGATTCTATGATTCTATGATTCTATGATTCTATGATTCTATGATTCTATGATTATTAAACCCATGGTGATAAAAATACAGTGAGCAGATCTTTATTCATCTGTCAAGAAAGAGGTCCAAAACCATGTCCTTGGACTGCTTTGGATTCCCCAGTGTAAAGCTCTGTTTTATAGTCACTGAAAGACACATCCTTAACCTATTGTTGGAAGCTCTGAAGCTGGTCTAGGTTTTTGCTAAGGAGAGACTTGTTTGCTGTACTTTGGATATTCTGAAATTGTGTGGAAGAGATAAAGCATTTGTTAGCATGTCACAATACCCACTTATAAATCTGCTAGGCAGTCCTGGATGAAAAATCCTGGCAAGTGCACCTAGCTCAAATCTGTGTAAATTTAAAATGTTAAAAGAAGTTGGATACCATGCTGTCTATTTTACATGTTGTAAATGTTTCTAAAAATTGATCCGTAAGTGATAGAAAAAAAAAAGCTTTGTTTTTTGACATCACCATTAAAACTGAAAGGTGTCTCTATGTATCTATGCATTACATGGAAGATTATATTTTCTACATGCTATGCAGGTTCCTTTTGGGAGAGAACTGCTTCCTAGCAGAAGTGTTAGCTTTATAGCTGATCTTTCTTGAGTGTCAGTAGGCATCTGGATAGATTTACGTGTTCTCCTTCAGTTCTTTCTGACTTACTGACTTCTACTTTTGTTAGGACTTAGTTTTACCATTCCTCCAACTGAAACAGGCATTTCATTAAGGGAGCAAAAATAACTTTGACCAGTCGGGTATCAATTCCTGTGTTTGATGGTCACCTCTAAGTAAATAAGGTGGGCTCTTGCACTGCCTTCCTGTCTGGTGAACTGCTGAGAAGTGTCTCCATCCAACAAACTTAATGTCTTCTATGTCCACTTATGTTATCTGTGAGTCTGTGTGCTAAGAATGCAATTGATGCAAACATGTATAGGAAATAATGTGTGTAGTCATTACGGAGTTATGATGGTTATAGACACAGTGGTTGCTATCCACTTTGAGAGGACAAGCAATTTATATCCTTGTCAATCTCCACCCTATTTTTTCTAAATATACCATTCTGGATCCTATAACCCACTAATGGATCTAAAATCTAAGAGATAGCTCTAAGGTTCATAACACTTAAATGTTGTTAACACTATGTGTTGCAGTTTTCATACTGCTGATGTGAATAACCGTAATTCTTAAGATGTCGCAAATGTTTAGACATGAAATAAAGCCATAGTTTAACTTAAGTAGTAACAGAATGAAGAAAAGGTCTCAACAAGACAGATGAGGTAGAGTAATGCTGAGTGTCAGCACTAAATATAGTAAGATTCAACTGGAAAGTGAAAGAAATTACACCATCTTTTGTTTCTATTCTCCCTTCTTGCCTTTTTGCTTTTTTCTCAGCCAAACAGGTAAAATGTGAGGATCTGTGTAGTGCACTGTGCAGCCCTGGGGCCCACCTCATGAAGCAGACTGGGGGATCCCATCAGTGCTTGTTTGGCACACTGTCCCATTGCTCATCACTGGCAAGCCTGGCTTTGTCCCTTTCACTCTTCCAAGCTAGATTAAAAGCTCTGTCAATGAGCCACACCAGCTCCTGTGCTAGAGCTCTTTTTACCCTCAGAGATTGCCACAGGTGTCTGTAGACCAGGTGTTGAGTATGTCATCCCATGGACATTTACCCTATTTGAAAAGTTAGATTATAAATGTAACTACATTTTTTTTTCAAAGAATGCTATCATGTGCCCATTCCTAAGTAGCACATGACATTTTAATTAGGGTTTGCTGAGAACAATTTGGTTATTACCTATGGGGATTGCAGTCAAAGATCATGTCTGACTGCAAGTTTGGGAAGATACTTTTTGGTTTTTGCTATGCCAGGAAAGCTGGAAAATGACTGAGCTAACCTAGAACTAGCTGGAAGCATGATTGCTTCATATTTATACATGAAAAGAGCAAGAAAGAAGGGGAAAAAAGTTCACTAAATTCTTAAAGTTACTTTGAATTCTCATGAACGCCATAAGGTGCCCAAGTTTTTAAATTGCATACTTTAGGAAGCCAGTCAATCATATTTCAGTAGTGCTTTCTATCTGTACTTTTCACTTCATGCTCTAAGTAGCGGAATGAATTTGTACTTAAAGGAAGACTATAAACATTCTGATTGCCAGTAACAGGAGTGATAGATTTTATGTTGTTCATCTTTTCAGAGAGTTTTCATGGGGACCCTTCCCCTTCACAGTATTTTAGGATTTTACGGATTGATTACTAAAGCTAAAAAAAATAAATAAATCTGTTTCACGACCATTTTTGCTGTATCTTGCCCTTCTGTCAAATTGATATATGGGCTTGAGGACTTTAGTAGAAGGAACTTTGAGGTACATGAAGATGGACTGTTCAGACTCTTTCTTCCCTAGTGTAAATTGCATGCAATTTTTTAAATAAATTTTTGTTTCTTACAGTGAAGAGTGTTATATTATAGAGAAGTGAATAAGCAGGTGAAACGGCACTTGTAAGGGATGGAGAAAAAGATCTTGCACTAATGAAGGTTCAGGGTCAGAATCTGGAGAATGCACAGGTTGTGTGTTTGGATGGGAAGGGTCTCTTAAAAGGTTTGATGAAATGGTCTGCAAGGTGGAGATATATCCTGAGCATAAGGAACTTAGATATACCAGTTGAAATAAGTCATAGGCTTTGTATCTGAGGAGGATGGAATTATTCACAGACATATAGAAAAGAAAGTAAAGATCTCTCAGGCCAGAAAGTAAAATTAAAAGTTCTCTTTTGAGCTGTTATTATCTTAAGCCAGTAGTTAAGACCTTCTTGAAATGTTTTGGTGTTACGTTAAAGCAAAATTAGAGAAGTAGGAATGAAAGCCAAAAGGAGTGATCCCAAAAGCTGCAACATGACTGTACTTCAAGAAAAAAAACTTGTACCAGAAGCATTTCAAGATTAGGAGGGTAAAAATTAAGCATTAATTTTGCTTTGGCTAAGAAAAAGCATAGGGAATCCTTCTGAGAAAGTTGTGTCTATGGAATATAAGGACAGAAGTTACACTGAAGTAGAGGAACTACAGACACAAAATGTAATTAGAAAAAAAATGAACTCAGAGATAAGAAAATGTTTAAGGTGCTGGCATCAGCAAGTGCAGGTGGTTGATTATAACTTGTTTCTGTTGTGGTTTTTATCAAACTGAAATGATTGAGCATTTGGACAGATAGTCTCTGCCTAAAGAAGTTACCATATCTGTCTTTTGTCTCATTTTAAATGCTTTAAGGAGAACTGAAAAATAGCTTATGCAAGTCTTCATTTTCATCATATAAATATCACAGCTCCAGGATCCAGAGCACTATTAAGACCACTACTACTACCATTAATAATAATGATGACGATGATAATATAACAACAACAGCAACAAGTCTATTGGCAGTAAGAGTGATAGCACTGGATCAATCTGAAGAGAAATTTTACTATTATACTGTACATCTGAGAGCCATCACTGTCAGATGCTGAAGGAAGAGTAGACCTTCTAGGGAGCATACAGTGATACAATGATGTTTGAGTACTTGCCCAGACTCCAGCAATTTATAGGTCTTGGGTTTGGTGGTTTTTTTTTTTTTTTTTTTTTTTGTTGCTGTTGTTGTTGTTGGGGTTTTTTTTTAGGGGGGAGGATTGGTTTTTTTTTAATATTTCTTAAATTAATTTTCTTCTGTGATCTAGGCAGCATTGCATTTCACATTTCAGTAAATTTGATAATGGGCATAGCCTGACATAGCCAGTCATTTTCCTATAGAAATGATAGCTACAGGTAGATTCTGATATGTGCTTCACTTGTGGTCTTCCCTAACCTCTCCTTGCAGCACAGAACTTTCTTTTAAAGATGTTGACTCAGTCTATTTGTCTTCACATGATTTCTTTGTATAATGTACTGCTCTTTTCCACTTATTATGATTTTCCGTGATCAAAAAAGGCAGGAGAGACAACAAGATTTCAAAGGGTGACAAAAGATTAGGGTATTTTGGCTTTGTTTTGTGAAAGATGAGAAAGTAAGAGGTAGTTTTTATGGAAAAGATTGTGTCACTGTATGTTCTTTTTTTATATCTTTGTAGCTTTGGACGCTAATAACTATGGTAACACAGCTAAATACCTGTCAGATTTCAAGGATTTGGTCTGAGAATCAGTATTTTCGTGTTGGACTTTAAAACCTATTCCTCAAATCTCAGGTCTTAGAATAAAACCCTTAAACAGCTGAATGACGTAAGACACATCATACTGCTCCTGCCTGGAAACAGTATGAATCTCTCTTTTTTTTTTTTTTCAAAGGGATTTTGAGTGTGTTATTTTAAGTGGTTTTAATTTTAGTTAGTTTTATTTTGTAAAAATCTGTTAAAACTTAAGCTGAGGAATTTCTCAGGAGTGACCTTCTGAGTATTTTTTTCAAAGCAAACTCCTTACTTATTCTTCAACTAACTGGCTTTCAAATCTATTCCACTGTTTAACATTCTGCTGTGCATCTAATGTGCTTTCTGAGCACATGGTGCTTGACTATCATGTAACAGCAAATTCTTCCTTCTGTCTTATTTTGGTGGAGTTGATCTCTTCTTCTTTTTTTTTTTTTTTTTTTTTTTTTTTTTGACACAGAAGTTCAATGTAGTTCATTGGAAGTATTACATGATAAAGACTTGGAGAGGTGAAGTGTTGTGCTTTTGGAGGTCTGTCATGCAATCTTTGCTTAATCATAACAAATATGTTGTCCAATGCTCCCGAAGTCAGGATATACTGATAGTGTGGTGTAATATCTTAAGGACTGCTTAGGACTGCATTTTGTCAGTGAATGTTGTAGTGAGCTAAATTTAAAGAAGCTAAGTCCATAAAACCGTTCAATCCCTTTTGAGCAAGATGTGACAGATAGAGCACTAATTCATGGCATCGATAGCAGATAGGCCTGTACTTGAGTGAAGTTAGACATTCATTTTGATATTGATAAATCTCGTCACATTGATTATGAAATGTTTTTGAAGCCTTACATTTCCATTTTTGACTTTGTTCCTGCTACTCCAAAGAAATAATATGGCTAATGCAGTCAGAAGTCGGCTTTGGTTTGGTTTGGTTTTATTTGAACTCTCATAAATACTAATTTGGTCGTGAAATAAGAGGGCTGACTTTAGCTGAGTTATATCCACATACACAGTATTTGGCCAAAGTAAGCTGATGAAGGAAAACACCCTGTTGAACAGTAAATCTGTTTGAAAAAATACCTCTCTCCTGCCAAAGGCCAGACTACCAGCTTATTGTGTTACTGAAAATCAGAATGAGAGACACAAATATTACTCAGACAGAAAAATATTGAAATGCTATGGGATTCATTCTTCCTTAAAAAAACCCCAAATCTCTCTTTCTGTAATTTCAGTGTAGGAATCTTTATTTTTGATAAACAGTAGTAGTAGAAGTAAGCAGAAAGCAAATATAGTGGGACTAAGAAAATACATAGGGACTAAAGATTATTATATGAATAACATGACCTTCTTTAAGCGATCATCAAAAATGCAAAAGCCAAATTTTTCACTCACTCGAATGCAAAACAGGCTACATAGCTGGAAAAATACATTATCAATAGCTGAAGTAAAAATCAGTGCTTCAATGTAGCAGGCATTGCAGAATAATCCCTGAAGCTGTTGCAGACTAAGGATGGATAATTTCTACCATGCATATGTCACGTTCTGCTAAGAGGAACTGTGAGGAGTTCTTTAATTGGATGGTCAGGAACTGAAGTAAAGTCAACTGAGATGGACTTGCTATCTGAGAACTGTTTATTGATAACAAAAAACAAAAGGAAGAAGTAACTGCTCCACTAAAGAGGGCTGGAAAAGACAGAAAAGAAGTAGAGAAAATGGAAAAGTGTTATAAATGAAGTCATGGAGTTGGCTATCGTAAAGGTTTATGAAGTATTTGTTATGGTTATTCATTAATGGTTCTGTATATGTTATGGCTACCTCTATAGATTTGTTGGGGCTAACTGATAAATGTTATGGTTACCTGTATAGGTTTGTTATGTCTAATTGTTGATTTGTTGTGGCTAATTTAAATGTTATGGTTAAAAAAGGGGAGAGCTGGGCAAGCAGCTAACCTAGCAGAAGACCCTAGAAAGGACGAGCCAAGGAGGACTGAAGACAAAGAGCCAATCGGAGCAGCTGGAGGAGGCGGGTTGGGTTAGGGGGTTATAAAACCTGTATCCCCTAGCCAGAAGGTGTGTCTCTGGCTACCTCCATGGGTGGCTAAGCGCCCAGCGCTGCACTTCGCTTTGGGTAATGGCAGACAGACATTCTAAACCTCTTATCGTTGTTTATACTATGAAAATCAGTGAATAAACTCTTTCAAAATTTAAATAGTGAGAGGACATTTCTCACAAAAGGAACGGGGGAGAGCAAGAGAGGAGACAGAGAGAGAATCTGCATCGCCAGCGGCAGAGCAGGCGGTGCTGCGATGTCCCCGCGGCAGAGGTGTGGTGCGCACGCTGTTCGCTAGGAGCCTGTGCGCTGCTCCGAGAGGCGCGGCTCCTGAGGCGATAGACAGCCGGACACAGGTGAGGGGCGATCGCAGGACTGCAGAACCCGGGACAGGCAGCGGAGGCAGGTCGGGAGGGCAGGCGGCGGGAGCGGGGATGGGCAGGATTTAGGCTGGGTCAGCCAGCGACCTGCCAAGCGCTGGGCGAGAGGAGCGGACTTGAGGGCGAGCGAGGGCAAGGGCCAAGAGGCAGGCTGGAGCCAGGGCACAAATACAAGCAAAACCAGGCCAGGGCAAACAAAAAACCTCACCCCAAAGGAAGCCGGCAGGCAAGGCCCGAGTTGAGCCCCAAACGAACCCAAAAGAAAGGCCCAGAGCAGAGGGCCTATCTTTGTGATGCAGTTTGTTTTATACCGCCTGGCCTCGCCCCAAGCCCGCCTGCCGGCAGGAGGCCATTGGCCCAGTCCAGCCTCCTCCGTACCTCATTGTTGGAAAGCTTGGTCCCTCTGACTGTACGAGCCTCTCTAGGGTGCACAGTGTCCTCTGTGAGGTGTTGGCGGGCGAGGTTACCCCAGAGACAAGGCTTCCCCCATCTTCTGAGTGTCTCTGGGGAGCACAGTGTCCACTGTCAGGCGTTGGCAGGTGGAATCACCCCAGAGACAAGGCTTCCCCATCTTCTCCTTTCACGTGTGGTCCCCTTCCCCCCTCACGCCTCTGACAACCAGTATTGAGACAAAGGAGATCTAAAATGGCTCCTCATAGCGTGTAAGTTATTTGAAGTGCCTCTGGTAAATGTTTGTAGATACAAGAAAAATGGTGTTTGGGCCAATTTATTTCCATATCAAGGTCATCATTTGGAGATACTGAATAGTTTTCACTCTGTTCAAACTGTTTTATGGTATTTTTATGTTAGCTGCCAGAGAGCACTTAAAATTAGTTTAGGCAAATTGATAACATTTCATTTTATTTTATTTACAGAATATGTTTGATTTATAACTAGCTGTTTTATTAACACCATGGCAATTATAGCCTGTTTGCCCGGGGGGGGGCGATGAGTTACAGAAAGCAATTATTTTACTTTGCTTTATACAGAATGTGTAAAACTACTAACTTACAATTTTGACAAAATCATGATATCACTAGTAAACTCCTTATGGGCAGCAGAGAGCTTGCCAAAGTCAGTGAAGATTCTTACCACACATGTAAGTTGTTTCCTCAAAGCAGGCAACTTTCCAGTTTTGTGAAATAATCTGAAACTGTAATTCTGGGGGATTTTGTGTTTGCTTATGCCCCTTTTGCGTTATTTTAGAATCTGTAAAAACCAAAAGGGTGGTCTGTAGGAGGGTATTAAGGCCCTTGGCTCATGTTCACAGGTATTTTGCAGGATGACTAAAAATGCACTTTATTTTCTCCTTTACTGCCATACTTAACACTCAGATTTACTAATGGAAGGTGCTGTCATTTTTAACTTAGAAAATACACTGTGAACACCAGTGCAGTAGGAAAGTTTCCGTTTCTGCTGTTCATTCTGTAACTTCCAGCCATAAGAGGAGTGTAGAGCCAGGACAGTCCCTGCTTCAGCCATTTCAACATGTCCTATTTGCAAGCATTCCCCATGCAAGCCTGAGTCCTAACTTTTAACTCCCTAAAGGGTGGTTTTGGTTTTGAAGTGTGCTGAATTCCCAGGCTCTCTCTACTCTATTACATAAGCAGTTTCTTTCATTAATGAAATTTAGCTTTTCAATACAAAAAAGTCTTCTAAGTGGTGAGATTGGTTGCCTCTGTGGATTTTCTGAAAAGTGTAAAATCATATTATTAAAGAGTCACCCAGGTGTGGAAGTGCTAGATATTGCTTGTATTTTTAAATCTCCATCTTAATACAGAAGATGAGCTTTGAGAAAATTGTCTGCCACCTTATTATTTCTGTTTGAAATTGTAAGATGTGGCTTAAATATGTGGGCATGTATGGGTGAAGCATTTAAAACTCTGAAAATGGGTCTAGACAAGCCAAACTAACTTGTCTTGCAGTCATAAAAACTATCAAGTGCTATTAAAACCAATGATCTGAAAAAAATAAAATACAGATATGGGTCAGGAGACAAGGCAGTGAAATTGCCTTCTGAGGTAACTTAGTTGTGTTCTAATTTGCATTAAGAAAACTGAATGATTATTTCATTTCTGCATATTCAGGAGTTGGTAAATGTGTTAACATACTTTTTCCTAGTGCCATGAAAGAATAACCATTTTAAAGGCATTTTGTGCATACCCCATTGTATGATTTTTTTTTTTTTTAGATTTTTTTTTTTCCTGGACTGATGCTTTTAAGTAGAATTAATCAGAACTTAAAAGCAAAATAGTTCTGCATTGGATTGCATAGTTTAATAACAAGATTAGAAAAAGAAGTTATTCTACTTGATGTGTTGAAAGAAAAGTCTAGTTTTACAGTATCTGCATATATTCACATTATCTGAATATTTAAAGATATCTGTTTCTTGGAATTGCTCTATAGTTCAGTACAACAAGATGTTTCAAAATAAAAAGTACTGGTGCAAAAATATTTACAATAAGCAAACCTCTCAAATTGCCACAAAACATTATGGTGCCTCAAATTTATTTTCATGTTTGTGGTGCTGTGAGAATCCCTTTAGGTTCATTGTTGGACATGTGCTTAAATGTTGTTTCCAGTATTGCTGCTTTCTGATCTTACATATACAACACCATCTTAAAAACACTATGAAGATACATTTCTGTATGAGAGCACGTTTAATACTGTCATGCATACCTTGTGATGTAGATGGTATTTTCAGTAAATTATTAATGAAGGATTTGCTTTGCATTGCCACTTGAAATAATCAAGTTACCTTGTTTGCTAGTCATATCCTGCTTGAATTTTTTTTCACCCTTTTGTTCTTGGTATCAAGTGGGATAAAATTAATCCCCTCAACTATATGTGTTACGCAGCTCAGAAATCATAATACGATTTTTTTAAGTAACTTTGATATCTTTTTCTTTATATATGCATGATTTAGTGAGCATATGATAGTTAAATTCCTACAACTTTTCTTTTTAAGTAATTTTAAAATAATTTCATCCTTTTTATGATCAAAAACATGAGATATTCTGAGAGATATTTGAAAACAAAATTACTCCTTAGCAGAATTTTGAAGAAACACCATGAATTAATTTCATATCTTCTAAACATATTGTTCAAGTGAGTAGCATGATAAAGTCAGCTTTATTGCTGACCTCGATGTGTGGCTTTCAGCTGAAAGAGCAACAGCCTGTCTCATGTGGACAAATGAAACAGTAAAGGCTGAACAATAGGGTGATTGGAGAGGGAGACAGTATCGGGGTGGTTTAGTACAATATGAGCTTCTTTCTGTACTCGAAAAAAATCTTAGAAAATGTGAGTTAGTGTCCTGGCCAGGTTGTGCTCTGATTGTGAAGTCCATTAACTTGCCTCCCACTACATGCATGAACCCCTGGACCAGGGTGGTTTGCTACCTGCAGGTCTCTGCCAGAAATGGATCTCAACCTGCAGGGTCTATTACCAGCAGCAATACCTTAACGCACTTGTTCCTGTTTCCAAGTAGAAGTTACATTCCCTCTCCAGCTGCTTCCTTTGGAATTACAGGTTTCAAGCTCAGTGCCATCCTCCCTAATTAGGAGGCCCTGAAGATCTTAGCCTGAGGGTTGTTCAAGCAAAAGCTATTCTACAACGCAAACATATTTTTATCTCCAATACAAGTCTGCTTTCAGGGTCCAACTGCAGTTAGTTATTACAGTCCTTGGGCTTTGGGCAAACACTGTGAGTAGCATTTGTATTCAAGACAATAGGCATTCATCAGTGTAAATTCCTGTCTCCTATGCAAGGTGCATATTTTGATCTTTAGAAAGAGCTGGAAAATTGGATGGTATTTGCAAAAGTCTTTCAGCAGAGCAATGTCAATAAAATAATCATGTTGAGACCAGTATGTGGAATCGACTTCTTGGAGGGGCCACAGGGATGGTTATAGGTGCAGAAATGAATTGTGTAGCTTTTGATTACATAGTCCGAAGTTCATAGATGAGAAATTGTGCAAAGGCTCAGCATCTCCAGGCTGTACCAGTCTCTCATTTGACATGGCAAATGGAAGTTTTTCCTGCCTTTTTTTTTTTTTTTTTTAAACAATGGGTATGGAAACACTTTGTAAATACTTTGCCTTCAGCGCACAAGTATATACATAAAGGCAACAGTGAAATGCAATTGCACTGCTAAGGCTGGTTCATGTTAACAAATAGGAGTAAACGTGTAGCTTAATTCCTTACTGAAACATTCTTTCACAGCCTGGCTCCCCACAAATACTCTTCCTGTGCAGAGTTTTGCGCTGTTTAATGTATCTATCTGCAGGTCACTGCTCCTTAGCCACTCTACTTCCATAAATAAATATTATTATTATATTATTAATATTAATCTATTGCATGCGTTTGTTATTAATCCATTAACTTGAACACATTGCAGTTGTGTTTTTCAGGTTGTTTTTAAATACATCTGTAAGAAGCACTCTAATGAGTATATGTAAATCTTTTCTCCTTCCTAGACTTCACTACTTTGAATGCAGCATTATTCGAAGTTTATTCCTTTAAGAACCTTATAAAGGTGTCAGGATGTTTGTGAAGTACAAATGCAAGTGCTGTACTCAGAGCGATATTGTAGGATTGCCAGGATAAAGCTGATGGTTCATTAAAAAGCTAGTTTTAATATAGGAGAGAAGTAATCAAGAAGCGGAAATGAGAAAGTAATCCAAATGAAAAAACAAGGCAAGGATGAAAAGAAAAAGACTTAATGGAACATTAATATCAGTGCTTCCTTTTTAGAAGGCTAGTGTATCATATGTAGGAAGAAGATAGTGGCAGGTTGGTGAGTCCACTGCTAGAAATACAAAATACGGATTTTTCTGATATCAAATGATAATCTTCAGTTTAACTGGTATGAGTCTTCTTTGTTGTATCTTGTGTTGACAGCAGCATGTAGGAATTTAACAGTGCTTACTTAAGCTGCAGAGAATCTCTTAAAAATAAACTCTCTTTTGTTTGCATGTTATTATATTCCTGTAATTTTTGGTAAAGTATTTTCCATGAAAAGGCTTCTTGTTCAGTGACCACAGAGGAGAGAAGCTGATGATGATGCAACAGCTACTGAAGACGGATATTTAAAAAGCTGACCTCTAATGCTTGAGACTGGTTTTTTTTAAATATAGGGTATCTTTTTAGCTATAGGATATACCCATTATCTCTTTGAGATTTTTCACTTGTGAGTTCTAGAATAGAAAAAGTTCATATTTTTATTTTATTTTTGTATGTATTAGACAAAGATAATGATTAAAGAATAGCAAAACCAGGAGGTATATAGTTTGACAATGCCTGGAGATTTCAAAGCACAAGACAGTGGCATAAGAACATTTTCAGGTGCATATCAGATTAAATCTAATATTCAGCCTGTTCATATCTTGGCTAAAAGGAATTAGTAATAGGGTATTGACAACCTAAGGAGAAGCTTAAGCTGAAAGCAACATCACACAGAAATTTTTCCAGGGTGACCTAAGCCATAACGGTAGGTTTGCATTTAATGATTCCAAACCAAGCTTTGTGTCCATTAATCTTTCCTGTCAATTTTGAAATGTTGTAAAAATTTACACGTACTTTCTTACCTTAATTTGCTGTGTGATACAAATTATGTTTGTTTTCCTTCCTTACCTTTTCTGGGTTGGGTTTTTTGGTGGTTGGTTGTTTTAGTAGTAAGTCATTCCCTTACGTCCTTCTTTCAGAAGAAAGAATGAACAGTCTGTATGCACCTTCTTCAAACTGCTGAGAATTTAATAGACCACTATTTATATCTCTCTCCTCTATTCATCTCTCATCCACACTGAAGCATCCTTGACTGTTCGGAAGTTCCAGGTACAGAAAAGCTGTAAAGAAGACTAATATGTTAGGTGAAATTTAATATGTTAGGTGAATTTTAATAATCCAAAAATGCAAAGCTGTATATTTTAAGCAGCTGAATTAAAGAGGTCTCTGTTGGCTTCTGGAGTTCTCCCAAGCTGGTATTGCTCACTGGAAGTTTACTCAATACTTCAGGGCTCATTTAGGAAGTGTGAGTCTGTTCTTTGTAGTTTTTCTTAGAAATATAGGTTTGATAATAAGAAACAGCAGATCTTTATGATTTAAATGTGGTCTTTGTAATAATTCAAAATTTAAAGAAAAAATCAGAGAGACCCTAAACATTTCCCTTCCCATGGACATACCTAAATAGGGCAAGATTACCTTACATACACTGAAGCTCATTAACTGTTACAGCGTGCTGACATTAACAATGACACTTCCCAACATGATGTTACTGGCATGGGCTTTATTACTTAATCCAGTTGTTCAGACTTGATTTTTTATAAACATTTGCCTGATCATTCCTGTGAAAATGTAGATGGAAATTAACAATGAGAGTAGGAGGACTAAAAAAAACAAGAACTTTATTGGATTTTAAGGTTTGGGGGTTTTTAACAATTCAGAGTAAAGCAGAATTAGGAAGATTACATTTGTTGGCAGATGTCATGCAGGATTTGCCATTTCCCAATTCCTAGCTTTGTGCTGAATCTTGTTAAACAAATACTACTAAGCTTTCAGTTTGCAATTTAGAGCTGGATTTTAAATACAATGTTGCCCACTCTTTCTATATATAATCTTATAGTTTTATGGATTCTGTGGTAACACAAACTACGGGAAGGTGAGAAATAGTTAGTCATTCCGCAGTTCCCATCTTACTGTGATTCCTTACCACAACACATCCTTCTTGGGTGTGTGGTGGGAGAAATAGTGTTAACACTCACCCCCAGCTCTTTGGAGAGTTTACTGAGATCCACACCTTCTCTGAATGATTCTGCTTTGATGCTGAGTATTATGACATGTATTATGGACAGAATACTTGTTTGACAAAAAAAAAGACCAAACTTTGGACCTTGACATCCTGTAATACTTGCGTTCAGAATGAAATCACCCAAACAGCTGATCGGGATGAAAATGGGAGTCCTTACTGCAAGGGTCTTTGCAATGGTATTTTCAGCTTGGACAAGACTCCCCAAACCACTCTTCTACTGGCTTGTGTTACTACTTGGCAAGCCCAGTGCATGCATGGTGCATTTTCAGGAGCCATCTCAAATAACATGGGAAACATCTTTGAACCATTGAAAAAGTATGTGTGAAAGATGTCCTACATGAACATTTCTGTGTCTGCCACAAGTTTCTGCAGGCTGTTTTCTTGTGGCTTACTTATATAAGATTGGATTAATTCCCCAGCAGGATCTGACTGGGACACTATAGTCAGGATGTTAATCAAGACATTTAAGCTCACAAATTGAACGAGGCACTGAAGGAACTGCCTGGGGGAATTTCTATATCCCTTTAAAATTCCCACCTGGAGAGCTCACGTGTCTGCAGTTCCTCAGTCAAATAATTAATTGTGACAGAAGGTGGCTCGAAGATCAGTCAGTCACTTAGCTTGAAGTCAATCCCTTGTCTCCAGCCAGTCCATTAGCTCATCTGTGTAAAAGACTGGTCTTGGAAGTCCCAGGCTTCTCAGGGAATTCATTGCTGAGTGTGAATGAAGGCACAGCTGTGACATCCAGCTGCACCTCTGTTGCAGCTGTGGACAAACTTGGGCTTCACGCTTGGAGTTTACCTTCTATAGCTTGTGCCCCAGAAGAGCAACAGGAGAGGTGGCTCAGCAGCAAGGGACATGGAAATACAGCAGCCAGGGCTTTCTGCTCCTCCAAATCTCCTGAGAACCATTACTTAATATCTGTAATGAAATGGCCTGTCCTCCTGCAAACCTAAAATATTTTGACTTTTTCCATTTCACTCACTAAGGTAACAGTGCTTTGAATTGTAGTGGCTGTAAAAAGACTCAATATCTCACCAAATTCTTTCTTCAGGATCCTGTGGCTTAAGGGAGAATTCTGGATTGCTCTTAATCGTAGAATGGCCTGGATTGAGAGGAACCTTATAGATCATCTAGTTTCAATCTCCCTGCCATGGGAAGGAACACCTTTCCTAATATTTGCACTGGCATTATTGTCGGTCTATCTTCAGGTTTAGGGGATTAATTAGCTAGTTGGCTGGAAGTTCTTTTTGCTCAATTATGAGAGTTTTACCAGGCATAAGCCTAGTGGGTGCAGAAAACTGTGAGTATGAGAAACAGCAGTGAAGTCTTTTAGAGCTGTTAAGTCACTGAGAGCTCTAAACGTCTCCTTGCTTGTCTTATAAATCAACTATGGAATAAAATGTCCATTCTTTATGCTGGTTTTGGCTGGGGTGGAGTTAAATTTCTTCACAGTAACACAGATACGGGTCTGTGTTTTGGGTTTGTAACCAAAACAGTATTAATAAAAAAGTTGAATTTTAGCTGTTCCTGAGCAGTGCTTACACAGAGCCCAAGCCTTTTCTGCCTCTCACCCCAGCCCACCAGTGAGCAGGCTGGGGAGGTGTGCAGAGCTGGAAGGGAACACAGCTGGGACAGCTGACCCCAGCTGACACCAGGGATATTCCCTAGCATATGGCATCATGCTCAGCATATGAAGCTGGGGGAAGAAGGAGGAAAGGGGAGACATTTGGAGTGATGGCCTTTTCTCATCTTAATAATCCATTACATGCGGTGGAACCTGGCTTTCCTGGAGATGGCCAAGTACCTGCCAGCCTATGGGAAGTGGTGAATAAATTCCTTGGTTTGCTTTATTTCTGTGCACGGCTTTTGCTTTACCTATTTAACTGTCTTTTATCTTAACCCATGAGTTTTCTCAGTTTTACCCTTACAATTCTCTCTCCTATCCTGACATGATGGCTGCAAGGGGCTTAGTTGCTGGCTGGGGTTAAACCACGACATTATTTCAGGCAATTGTCTTCCTACGGAAATTTGACCCCCATTTTATACGGGATTTTATGAAAACCTACAAATTACCATTTGCTCAAGGTTGCTGCTTAAAATTACAGTCCTTTAACTGTTAGATTGGTGACAAAATGCCACATATGGAATATCTTATCTCAAGAAATACCTTGGAGGCCTTGTATCCCTCTGGGAATGTGAGCTCCTATTTACTACACTGAGCTTCAGAAACAGGCTAGTAATATGCCACAGCTGAATTATCCTCAGACATGAATGCTGGTTAAGTGCACGCCTTGCTGTCAACAATTTTAGTTGACGCAGTAGCTTTTTTTTTAAATCAGAACAAAATTTAAGTTTAACATAACCTGGAAAGTTGACCCCTTCCTAATTGGCTGGTATGCCTGGGAAATGCTGTAGCTTGTATTCCAGAGAAAGAACACAAAGACTGTCAATGAATATACGTTGATAGGAATTACCACACGTTTGCCTAGATTAAGAGTGTGTCTGTGATATATTTAAGCAATTAGCTGTGTCTCAGTTTCTGGTCCAAAGGCCTCTATAATTTTGGGGGTTTTTGGGGAGGGTGTTGTTTTGTCTGACCAGTCTCCTTGTAATTTTTTTAAATTTTATTTTTAAACAGATGATCCCAGTCTTGCTGCTGTGTCATTAGTTGGTTTTGTTGCTGAAGTAGCATGATCTAAGATGAAGCATTCTATACTTGAAACAAGGACCTATCACATATGCTTCACTATTATTAGGGACATACTCCCTTACATTTTTTAAACCTGTACAAATGCTTCCTTTAATTGCCAAAATCTTTTGAATTACTGCAGAATTTATTCACTGGTTTGTGAGGCTTTTTTTATGATTGGTTTTTTTTGTGTAGGTACTTCTAATGACTGGTGGTGTACCAACATTAATCTTAGTGGCCCAGACATGCAACATTTTATACAAAATGTTTCCAGAGTGTCCCACGTTTCGTAACTTGGATAATAACTTTCACAAGCAGTTTCAAGCTCACTGCCTGCAGCCAGAACCCATTGCATTCATTTTTTCCCCTCCTCCTCCCCTGTTCCATATGGTTGGGGCCCTCATGTGTCACTCCTCCAACTCACTACCAGGTTTTATCCTGCTGAAGCGCAGCATCTCCTGATTTCCCACCTCTCCCTTCTCCGTTCCCACCTCTCTCTACCTTGGTGTTCCACCACCAAGATGAGGAGCTCCATGTATGCATCCTTCCCCCCAGTGCTATTTAAACCCCTTCACTTCTATTTTCACCCTCCCCACCTCTTTTCAGGGGTCTTTGCTTCCCTATTTGGATGTCCAAAAACTCAAAGGTGCCTCCATGTGCCAGCATTCCCTGACACAGATTCCTGGGTCTCCCTCACTCAGGTAAGAGTCTCCTATTCCCCACCTCATTAGTGATGGCGGCCATGCAGAATAGCCTTTCAAAGTTCATTCAGCCAAAGGATGAAAGATTTTCTTTGGCTAACTCCTTCTCTCCTGACACTCTTCCCCCTATTTTTCCACTGGAAAGGGGTCAACCAAAATCTGTGTTAATGCCTTCTGGTTTTACCTAAGCCACAGTTTTCCTTATTGAACAGAACTTTTTTCTCTAAACAAAGATTGTCAAAGAGATTCACATTATAGGCACAAAATTTGAGGTATAACTGATGAAGCTGTATAGTAAGTTCTTGAAAGTCATGCAAATTTTGGAAATATGAGGACAAATGAAGGTTTTATTTTCTGTCTATGGATATTTTGGTTAAGCTGTTTTCACTGAATAACATCATGTGAGTAATAATATTTGAATGAAATTGCAGGTTTTTTTATGAAGAAATTGAGGAAATGTGGTCTGGATTGAACAGCCAGAAGAAGACACTGAGTAGATTAAAACTCTATGAAGCAGAAATCCATATAGGGTGATAGGAGTTGATCTGACACTTATTGCCAGAAACAAAAACATGAAAATGCCTCCCATAAACACATCTGTACTTGCAAATACAACAAAGCAAATATGTCAGCATATACAACAGAAGAAACTTTTTTTTTATTGATGGTAGGGCAGTTGCTCAGAATACAGATTATCTCAAGTGCAATAAAGACATTTTTCCAAGCCTAATCTAATCTTGCATTGACAGCACTGTACAACTGTACTGCATAATAGTAGCCACTGCAAAAATGCGGAATCTGGCAACATCTCACACCAGCTCTGGAGTCATGGGATGTAACATACAACTAGGTAATTTAAAAGCAATGCAACTGAATTTGTATGATACCATATCCAAACAGTTTTCCTGCTGAGAAATGTTCAGTCTTAGGTGTAGTGTTACATTTTTGTTAGAATGTGTGCACCATGCTAAACTGCCTCGTGCAGACGCAGGACCTTGGTCAGCATTAGCTTCAGGACCTCAGTGATTTGCAGTGTGGTGGAAGGATGCCCAGTGGAGTCCCTTGCTTATATATTAGAGTGCTTCCTTTGACTCTTCAAAAAATGATGTGTTTTTTGAATGTTCCACTGAGAAGTCAGTGCGATAATGACTTCCCTTTACTTTCATGTTTATGATGAATTATCAGTTATCAATATTTTCAACAGTTAATTGCTGTTAAAAGTCTCTGAGTCATCTAAATCTGAAAAGAAACTTATTTTCTGTTCTCCAGCAAAACATTCATCTTTGCTCAACTGCATTTCGACAAGACCTCTGCAGTATTTTTTATTTTCACAGGACTGTGTCCCACTGGGAGACATCAGCCACATAAATACTGTACTGGGAAAAAATAAAGCTGAATTTTTTCTCCTTATGTTGATATTAAGCTTTGCATTTGTCTTCTCCCCTCCAACTCTCTAACTGGGATTTCTGTGCCTGTCATCAAGCATGCAATGTACAGAATCTTGCACCACAGTGAACTGGTATGTGAATCGAGTTATGCAGAGAACCAGGCTTTTGTGATAGGAGAGTGGTTCCTGAAGGACATAGTAATTTGTGCATTGTGTTTGTATGTAATTCTGCTGTGACTAGACAGATGGGTGGCTATAAATGAAGTATCTTCCTATTCCCTCTGAGACGTATGTGGTAATGTCCTTCTTTAGATGTTCTGTCATGGCAGTGCACACAATTAGCTACAGAATATTAGTTACTCTGCAGGATGCAAATCAACATCTTTCTATAAGTGTGGTAAAGGCACAAACCTATCAAATGGTATGAAGCTTGTATTAGTGATTTGGTTGCTCATCAGCTGAGTCAGGGGAAGAGAGTATAACAAATGGACGGTCTTATGTTTGTTTGTAATGAAGCACAATTTAATGTTTTCATCTCCTTGCCCATTTAAATGCAAAAGAGCACATTTCACTTTGCAATATATTGCTTACACTGATGTACAACTTCAGTGAAATATCAATTTCTTCCAAAGCTTCTCATTGAGATGTAATAACGTTACAGTGGAGAATGACATTGTAGTTAAACGCCAGTAAGGATCTAAGTCAGAAGTAAACTCTTCTCTAATGTTCTTTATATAAAGAGAAGTACATTCTCCTGTTAATTTTAATATTTTTTTCAATCGGGAGGATTTCCCTGAAATTCTTTGTGACCTTAGCTACACCAATAGGTGTCTGACTGACTGTTAGGAGGTACCTGGGCAGATTGTTTTAACTGAAAAATAGATGAGTTTGATTAAACACCTTAATCTGATATGTGCATATAAAGAATGACCTTATCTCTGCCAAAGATCAACAGACTGTGGATCTGTCACTTTGTTCTTAGACAAGAAGTCTTAACTCATTTATGTTGTAAAATCTGACTCAATTTCAATTTGAATGCCCAGTGGCATTGCACTCCTGAGAATGAAACTCTCAGCTGGGACCTGAAACCCCAGGAAATGACCTAATTTTAAAAGCACAGAAGGCCTTTGTTAGCCTCTGTAAAATTCCTACTTTTCTCAGTCACTGTGAAAATTTAGCAATTCTGTTCACACTTATTTTCTTGTGAACCATGTTGTGGAAAGATCTAGACCACTCTTCTTGCATCAGTTCTGTCTTCAGCTGTTAAGTCATCTCACATTTCTCAGACAAAATAAAATTAATAACCCTCTGGAGTAGCTAATTTATCTCTATTGATTATAAGGTAGCATAGGGATGGCAAGCTAGACGAAAGTGTCTGAAAGCTTGTTGTATAAATTAGTGTTTAATAACCTTACCCTTGAATGCTGCAAAATCTTTTAATGATAGCAGTCTGTGTCTTCATAATTAACTCTGTTAGCATTTCATGCAACAGAAAAATGTGTTTATCCTAAAGCCTGAGTATGGCTTTTTGAAGGACTAAGTCACCAGCAATATTTAAAGCATAATAAAGGTTCTTAACTTTCTTTGTTCAAATATCTTTTTCATTGCATTTAGCAGTACCCATAGCCCTAAACAGAGCTTCCTCTCACCTACTCCTAGATAAGACTTCTGAATACTTATTTCTACTTTAAGCTTCCTCCTGATGTGTCACGAAGCATTAAAATTTTGCATCCAAATCTTACAATTTATCGCATATTAAGCACTTAAAGAAGATAGACAATATTATGTTGTTAACAATCCACTTTTTTCCGATTTCTGCAAGAACTTGCTGTTGAGTCTTGATGACATAGTAAAAGTAGGACAGAGAAAATATATTCCTAGCATTTAAAATGAAAAGGCCTTGGAGAAAATGAATCTTTAGCATGTTATGCCAAGAATGATCTTGAACATTGACTCAGCATTTCTGGAAAACCAGAAAACTGCTCTCCATACTAAAGTCAGATAGAGACCTTTTATAGTAATGCAAGCCAAATTTTAAGACACTGCAGGGAGTCTAAGAGTGGATTAAGCAGTTCATTAAAATCAAACATTCAAATGGGGGGACTCTCCTGTCCCTGTTGGAAACGTTTGATTGTCTTACTCTTGGTAGATAAGTCACTGTGTTTTTTAGGCATTTGTTTATTTGGTTTTTTTAAAATATTTGCTAGCAAATCTGTCAGAGTTTTGAGGTTTTGATTGGTTGGTTGGTTTGGTCTGTTTGTTTCTTGCATGCCTATACTTTGGAAGTATGGTTTTGCTTTGGAAGAAAATTCTGTTCTGTGATTGTTGAGACAAGTAACCATGTTTTCTGAGGCAGAAGTGGGTAATTCAATGATGAATTATTTTTCCTTCTGCTTAGGGCAATATTTGTGGTTGTCAAGTGGATAAAGTATTGCAAGGTTAAAGCTTTAGCGTTACCCCACGTTGTTATATTAGTGCAACACTGTAAAATTTCTGTTAAATTCCTTCTAAGATTCTTCACTCAAGAGAGTTCTTGAAAAGGAATAGAGTTCACCCTGGCCCCAAGCTTCTTCCAACATAGATAACACTGAAAGCAGTATATTAACTTAAGCATTACCATCATCTTGTGTTGGATTTCCTTAAAAAAAGAAAAGAGAAAAAAAAGAAAAATCCTCACCCTCAAATATGATCACTGCTTCCTTGTGCTCTTTTTCATCTCCTAGAGCATTTGTTCAGCTCTAGAAATGTCTCGAAAGCAGGAATGCTAAAACAGAAGCACCTGCAAGAGTTCTCTTCAGGAATGAATTTTCTCTGCTCATAACAGAAGTGGTTTCTCATGCAGCCTGTGCTGAAATTGATGTAAGTATGGCAGACTCAAATCTACACTAGTAAGACTAGAATATGTAAAGCTCTTCATTTCTGCAGAGATCCACTGAATCTAGTAATTTTGTATCACTTCAGTGTTCATTTTTTATGGGTGAAGTCATTATGAGTCACTGCTTTGAAACAAATTGTGTCTATTTTCAGTCAGTTTGAAGATGGGTAAATAGCCTCACATAATTTTTAAATATGTTGCTGGTGGTATAGCTAATGTACATTAGCTTTGTCTAGGCATACTAACCAGGCTAAAAGTAGCAAGTCATCCAATGATTCTTCATTTAATTCTTTGAGTGCACATAGGCTGGTAGCGGGTATGCCATGCTGAATTTGTCAGTAGAGCCTTTGCATTCATTTCTCTTGCCTGACAGCAGCTTCATTCTCTCGCTTGGTCTTTGGCCAGCTCAAATTAACTACTTAGATTGAGGCATCTATTACAGGGATTGTGCGAGATCTGCATAGTATTGGCAAGTCTATGGAGACTGCCTCATGCCCTAGAGGTCTAACATGTTTAGCTGATTAGGAGTGACTCTTAGGAGCCCCATTCTTGATCCCTATGACTGTTCATTCTGGCTGTAATGCAAAGAAAGCTCTTCCTCTGGCAAAAGAAAAAAAAAGAAAAGAATAAAAAGAAAAAAAATGTTTCAGTTGGAACAGCCTCATGTCTCTTCCTTTGAGTGTCAGTATGTTATGAATAGATGTCTTTTATAAATACAAAATCTGTTAAAGAATTATGGCAAGCTCAATTTTATATCCAGATGACTGACTTACACTGTATTCATGAAACATGATTTCTGAGCTTTGAAGTTCAAGTTATAGGTCACTTCCATTAGCAAATTCAGAACAAAAGTTTGACTAGCATTGGTTACTTCACAGAAAACTTTTTAAGTTATGACAGGCAGGCTGCTGGTCACTTCATCAGTTCCTCTGATTCATTTCTATTGACGCCTTTGATAACAGCTAATCCAACAAAGGTTTAACGTTGTTTTTAAAGTCAGCTTCTCTTTTTCTCAAAAACCACCAGATGCTGCTTTGATCCCCTTTTGCACCTCTTGTCTTTCAGTCTTATTTAAAATTACTGTGTCTGTTTTGGAGTTTTTTAAACATGCTGGCATCTGCTCTTTTGTGGTTCATCAGAAAAACCTGCTCACAGTTTTATCTTCTTAAAAATAAATTCCCCATCTCCTACCAGCATTTCTCTTTCTTGATGTGAGAAGCTAGCTAGTAATTAGAATCCTGAGGATCTTTTGTGTTAGAGGAGAAAATGACAATGAGGCTGAATCTCTCTTTGTACTTCCTTTGTGGAATAAATAGGGTTGTGTCAAAGTACTGTTCCTGAAGCACAGTATGGTAAGGAGATGTGCTTTTATTCACAGATTCTGTTCTTCCACCTGGCTGCTTTGTTGCCTGCTGCCTCTGCTTCACTCTTCATTTTTTTAATCACCCCACCTCAGAGATGGGCAGGCCTTCATACCATCCAGCAGAGCTGTTGAAGCACTGTGCCCATCTCTTCCTGGCACCTGCCATTGTTCAGGGAAGTGGTCTGGGTTTGTTCTGCTCTGAATCTCCTGTTTCAGCATTTTCCTTCC
Source organism: Entomyzon cyanotis (assembly GCA_024500445.1). NCBI lineage: Eukaryota > Metazoa > Chordata > Aves > Passeriformes > Meliphagidae > Entomyzon > Entomyzon cyanotis. The sequence continues at coordinate 41,420,390 of JAKEPQ010001016.1, read as the reverse complement.
TTGGAACTGCGCAGGGGCTGTCCCAGCTGTCTGGGAAAAAGAGCTTTGCGAAGAGCTCTCCATTCCCAAGTCATTTCACCAAAGCATAACCTACCTGAGAACCTATTTTGGAATAGGGCAAGATGACCTGCAAAGGTCCCTTTCAACCTCAACCAGTCTGTGACTAATTCTGGGATTGTGATCAAACACTGTGGAGAAGTGGGAAATGTAGCCCTCAGCTATCCACAAAAAAAAATGGAACCAGGTCCACATCTCCAGACAATGATCTACTGAAGATCTAATTGCTATTCACAAAATACTGCCTTCCTCCTTGTTGACAGCAGTGGAAATGTCCCAACTACCCCCCTGTCAGTGCTTCATTTAGGGTGTGGGACTCTCCCTTGATCTCTAGGTATAGATAGAGGTATTGGAGTAGAATACCTGCATGAATTTGAAGGGATGTCTGATTTAAAGAGACATGTTTGAAGGATTCCAAATACACTCTGAAACAATGGACCTAGGAGCTGTCTATATTAATTAATCTTCTCATCTGATCCGATGACTAAATAAATACATTTTTGTCCCCTCCTTCATACCTGAACTTTTGTCTTTTCTGCTACAGCATTTGTTTTCTTTTTCTGGTATTCTGCACATCTTTTGGTATTAAGAAATTGCCTTAATCAGTTTCAAGTACTGGAACAAAATAAAAGGCAAATACTAAATAAGCTGTAGAATGCTAGAATAAAGATACGCTCTATCTTTAAAAGAAAATATAGAGTATAAACATACAGAGTTTAGATGAACATTCATAGCATGAATTTCTCTTTCATAATACCCCATCTTCATAATTTGAGAATAGAAAGCAGATTGTAAGTCATATAATTTTTTCTGTATCTGTAGGCAATATTTAGATCTTGAAAACAAAGCAAGGAGGGCAAAATTTTGCACTCCTAAGACACTTTCTGGTATTTCAGAGATTTTCTACTGACTACACTGGAATAAAATCAGCGTCTTTGGAATGAAAACAGGAGTATAAAGATGAAGTTATATGTGTGAACCAGGGAGAACATCAGTATCTAACTGTCTCAAACGTCACATATGAGCTGTGTGACCAGCTGCTTACTTGGCTGTAGGTCTGCTCCGTTTCACATGTGATTCTAACTTTGCTAAAAGCATCACCTCATCTCTCTGAGAAGTTTTTGTTCTGCAAGCCAAATGAGAACTGAGTTTTGATTAAAAATTCCAGCTGCCTTCATCTGCAATATCTTCCTTTGAAATGCTAGCCTAATTTATCACAGAAAAATGGACATTCATACTTTTATCTTTTGCTGCTTTTAAATACATTTTAAGTATCAGTTTCACATGTTACTACCTGAAAGAAAGACAAACGCAAAAGTTGCTCCTTCAAATTCCCTTTTGTAGCTTCTCCCCAGTCTTTAACTGGTTTTAGTCAGTTATTCTGTTTCCATGGAGCTGTATGAATTAGTAGACATCTGGGTAGGGAAACAAGAAAAGAGGTAAAAAACCAGAGCACGTATCTTATCTGACATTTTCAGAAGAAAAACACTGTGTTTCCTTTCACTATCGGGAATGTAAAAATGGGCACATTTTGAGTGTTTTGAAAGTTCCAGTTACTCTTCAGGCAGAAGGATCATTACTAGAGCACTTCAGCACAGCTCTTTTCTCCCCATTGGATTGTAAGCGCTCAGCAGATTATGGCAGCTGCAAAAAGGGTCTAGATTTCATCCCTTTTGTTGCGAGCAAACTAGTTCCCTTTCAGTGAAAATAGCATTAACAATACTTCTCTCTATTTGTGATACTTTTATAATCTTTTTGTTGTTAAGGACACTGTTTGTCACACAAGAGTTTCCTTGTCTTTCAGGTATGCTGTGGCATGATCACAGTGGAAGGTTTCATCAATCAATCAATCAATCAATCAGTCCATCAATCCATCAATCAATCCATCTCTGTATGCCTGTGCAGTGACTCATCAATTAATCAATGTGCTTATTTAATTGCTACTTGCCCCTTGCCGGGTTAGTAAAAATGCCATTGTGGTCCCCATAAATTAAAAATAGTATTGTGCTAATGTAACAGCAGTTGTGATTAATTATTCATAAATTCTTATTTATGTGATTATTCTTTTGACTGTGATGTAAATGATATTTAAACCCTAGGATCTATTTTTGGGAAACTTAATGACAAAGAAAGAACTTCAATTTCATCTGAGGTGAATTGAATCTCCAAAGAATAAAGAGAGGAAAATAAAAGGAACTGTGATCCACATCCTATTCTTTTCTTCAAGTCCATGGACCATTACTTAGTGAAAAGGTTAACAATTTACTTCTAGAATAACAAGCTTCAGGTTGTTCTACTTTAAAAATGCATTTGTTATTTTCTCAAGTGCTGGAAACTACCCACATGACTTTTATATCCTCAAATAATACAGAGACCTACACAAAAAGCAAAAGGGTGGGAGTTGTACCCATTAAAAATAATTCAGGACAGAAATAGCTGAGTAGAGATGACAAAGTAAGACTCTCTGTGGACTTTTGTGCTTTTCAGTGATTTTCTGCTGATTCTAGTAGGAATATATCTTGTAGCAAGGTAGAGTTCTCCCTGCTACCCTGACACTTCCAACCCATGGAGGATGCAAAGAAACGTAAAGGTATTTCATTGCTGACACATATGTGAAGGAGGTACACACAATGTCTCTGTATTTCTGGGATTTGGAATAATACCATCTGGAATGCTGGATGGTACCAGATTTTACTGGTGTGAAAATTGACCAGGATTCTTTATTTTTGTGGACAGTGTGAATCATTTATCCAGCAGCATTAAGATGCCTTTCAGGCCAGGGCATGTCCCTTTGACCTGAATCCAGAGCCGTAGTATAGTTCTACCTTCCAATTCCTTTCTCCTTTTTCTTTATATTACTCAAGGAAAAATGCCCAAATTTTTGCTGAAAAATGTGTCAGCTGCTCAAAGTGTGTTTTAATTGCACTCATTTCTGTGCTCTCATTAGTTCCTGCAGAATTGTATCAGAAATCCAGGTTGGTGGAAAGCACTAAGTGCTTTTGCAGAAGTGTTGAAATGACAAACATGGTAAAGAAAAGTAGCTACTGGATACAGTAGCCCTAAAAGGAGCTGAACAAAGGAAGATTTCCATCTGCTACTCAAATTTAGTTTTGCCAGTTCTCTTAGAGTGACTATCCACAGCATTTTCACTACATTAACATCACTGAAGACCTGAACCCCAGAAATACACTTTTTCTAAGAGCTGGCAAATACTTTAAGTAGTACAGTAAAAGTAAATCACTTATGTGGGAATTACCAGACCTATAATGGGTATATGATTTTTTAAGAAGAATCTGCAAAATCTTAGCTGCCTCTGCTGCTTTGGGTTGCTATTATAAATACATGCTGTTTTGCTAAAGTAAATGAATTCTTTAACTATGTTATAGAGAAAAAAACCAGGTTTTCTCTTTTAATTAAAATCAACACCTCACACTTGTCCTGCACTGCCCAAAGTGCAATTGCATGTCCTTCATACAATCTTCTTTGGGATTAGCAGCACTACATCCTTTCCCATCAGTAGCATGAGAGCAGTGGGTTTTGGTTTTTCTTCCTATCAGTGTGAAAAAGGACATGGACTCTTTTTCCCAGCTGCGATTTAAGGGAAAAAAATTAGGGATAAATAGTAATTACCAGATCTGTAGTCTCGTCAGGGGCCTTTATTTCCCTGAATTCCTCAAAAAATGTCCTAGGACCATCTAATTATAAGCAACCGAAACCACAGTTCCATATCTGACATGAAAGACTCTGCCTCTAGCAACACAGAGAATCAATATGTGCATTTCCTCAGTACTGACTCAAAAATGCCCCCTAATGACTCCTATTTTCTGTTGGTTTTGTTCGTTTGAAGGTTTTTTATAAATTTTGTGATGTACCTAGAGCTTGTCAAAATGTCTTAATAACCAACATACGTACATTTTGCAGCACGCTGGTTTACAGTCAGTAGAAAAGATCAACCAGTATATACAATCCAGCCAATACTCCTTAACACAATTAACACTATTAAGGAGTATACATACTCCTGAAGTAATAGGGCAGTATTCTTTTCTTTGCTCTTGCAATTTCATGTGAAAGAAAGTGCGATGAAAATGGTATTTTAATTGCAAGGAGTTTTAAAAACACTCATGTATAATAAGCAGTTACAAAGTCAACAGAAAAGAACTGTAAATTAGAAACAAATGCCCCATCATACCATCCTGGCTATAAAATTTGTCAGAGACTCTGTTTTAAAACATAATGAGAAAAGCTATATCCACACTCCAGTGACAAAGCTGATCAGCATCTACCAATGAGAAAAATTGCTCCTGTGAAATTTGAATTTCCTCACAAGGTTGTTTAACAAGCCCTGTTACTCTTATGCAAAAAGGACTCTCTGGTATTTGAAAGAGGAGGACAATAAAACACAAAACCAAAACAAAACGAAACCCAAAGGAAGTGAAAAAGGAAATTGAGTGGGATTGCTCTCACAGAATTCTTTTTGTAGCATACATCACATAGTTGACAAAATAGAATAAATAGAACATGGTTCATGATCCAGTTCAATGAAATAACTTTGTAAATGCTTTAAGTTGAGGTGCCTAGGTGGAAGGAAGCATATATAGGTGAATGTCTTCCCAACCCAAATAATAAACAGCTCTAGTTTTTACTCTCAAGAGGGACAACTGGTAATAGAATATTAATTGAAGAAAGCCTAAAATATATCTTTATTCACATAATAACTAATTAGAGGAAAACACAAAAGTTATTATGTAAAACATGTACTTACTGATAATTGATCTCCGTCCTATTAATATGCAGAGGATGTGGAAAAATCAATTATTTGCATGGGTAAATGAAATCACCATCAACATGCTGACTTCATCAACATGTGAACAAAATCAACATAAGCAAGGCTTAGTGAAAGTTGATTTCTCAGGTTGTTTTCCATTTTAGAAGAAATGTCGTTTTTCCTTTTCTAAATTTCCTGTCAGGCTATTAACTGTATAAAATAGAGAAATCCCAGTTAGTGGATGCCTGGAGGGAAGGAGGTGTGTATCTCCATTATTTTCCTGTGTCAAGGAGTGTGCATAAGGAGGTTCTTTCTTCATATGAGGAATCTGTAATGATTTTAACCCTCTGTTTATTCTACTTCACTATTATTGACTTTAGCTTAAGTATGGCTTGGTTTTGGTTTACAGTAAGTCAGCTTCTATACATGTGAGGCAATAACAATGTACACGTGCAATAACCATTTTAGACAGGAGTTGCATCAATTTTGGAACGGTTTAAGACAGCTGTGGAAAGAATATTGTTTTGTCCATTGAGATTAGAAGCTATGTGGTTGCCTTCAATATCTCTTTGAGTTTTTGTCTGGTGCTCAGTGCAGTGAGAGCCATTTCAAAGTGATGTTGAAGTGCGGTGGACATCAGTACCCTTAAAAACTGGTCACATCATCTTTGACTTCAGAATTTAGGAGGATCAAATCCCCAGCTTATACTCAAAGTCCTTTAAAGAAGCTTGCATATATGAAAATAGAACAGAATAAGGTAGTATTTAATCTAAATTTAATAGTTATTTTTGGCAAAAATTCACCGTAGGAGTATGGTTATCCAGGCAAATTCGTGTCTGTTTGCATCAAATAAATTTAGATTATATTCCTCTTGTGGGGATGTCAAGCTGAAAGCAGGTCAGAACACGTATTCACAGATGCAGTTCTCAAATTTTCAGGATGTATGTAGGTGGCCTCCGATGAGGGGGACCAAAATTTAACAAGCTAATAACAGATGAATAGGAAAAGTGGCATTCAGCAGAAATGCAATTATATGTTGTGTCAAAACTGTAATAATCTGGAAGAAGAACCCTGACAGCATGATGTTACAGGGATAGTAATACCAAGTGTTTCTGTATGTTTAGTTGAAGTAAGTGTTGTTACTACTACACTGCTGAATTTTGAACAAACTCTAACCTAGTTTTGGAGCATTACCACAGTGATACTCCACAGAGTGATTTAAGTGGAATAAAGATATATTAGTGCATTAATTGTTAGTAGTGAAATATTACTTCACTGGATGAATGAAAGAAAAGGGCAAGTAATGAAAGATGGGCTTTACTGAGAGGACCCACCTCCTCATTTAGTCAGCCAAGGGTTGTTATCTCTTTATTACCCTGTAACTTGAGGGCAAGTTCAGTGAAAAACTGCAGAGCCCATTAGGGGCTGTCATGGAGAATTTATTTGCCTTTGAATAGAAGGTGGATACGGTATGGTAGAGGCTGTGTGCTTCAAAGTGGGTAATTCTCCTTTTGCAAGCTTTTTAATACTATGTTTATTGTTTCCTAGTGTGTCTCCCTGGACTGTTTTTTGTTGCCTTTGCTCGTCTTGTCAGGAATAAAATTTATAGAAGTGTGGCTCAGGAGAACCAATCTTATTTTGTATAGTGACTATGCTAGCAGCCCACAGTGTCTTACTGGAAACTTGCAGAAAACAGTAAAATCCACACCTCTTCAGAAGCTAAAGGTCTGGTGATATTTTTTTCTTCATGGTTATAAAATAAGGGTAGTTGTGGTAAAATAGACTATTCCAGTGTTTTAACTCCAAAGCAAATTTCATCAAAGTTTGTAAAAGCAAATTAGTCAGCAAAGTTGCTACATCCCAGTTTGACAGTGCAAGCTTCTGACTTTGTAGGAAAGCAGTTATTGCTCTTGCATTTTCAGAAGTGTAATAGACATCTTGAACACAGGGGAAAAATCTGGTCCTTGCTTTGAATAATGCATTATATGAGCTTAAAAGGCATGAGAAGATGTGATAAGTTAGAAAAGAGACTGACAGCAACACATTCATCCAGTTGCAAATGCAAGGGACATTTATCCTGAAAGAACAAGTGCCACTCAAAAAGTAGAAACAGGAGTTTTTCTCAGTGTTTTGAAGGTAAGCATGGGAGAGAGTGAGATCCTTGTTTACCAGACACTGTGTATTGGATGTGAAAGATATCTGTAAGTAAAGGTACAATTTCTAAAGCTCATGTCACCAGTACTCCTATGTAATTCACATATCCTGTGGATGTGTTGTGTTACAGGAGTGTTTGAGGAATGTGTTTTATTTACTCTAAGTGAAATCAGTTCTTGAATTTTGATCCACTTTGTAGGCATGTGGTTTCCTTACCAGGAAATGTAAATGAAAATGTCTCAGAGAAAGAAAATTAAAACCCATAGATGAATATGAAAGTATCAAAAAAAAAAAAAATGCTTTTCAGATACAAATTCAGACAGTGGGTTCAAATGGTCATCTTAGGACTAGGTCTGAGTCATGTATTTCTCTTTCAGAGCTAATGTTACTTTGGTTGCCACTCAGTGTTCTATGTTTATAGGATCTTATTGTGACATTAATACTATTTATACAAGTAAATATAAATTGACAATTGCAGTACATTTGTGGGCATTTATACCAGCTAACTTACCCATTCTTCCTAATACTTTATCAAAATGGGGATTTTTAAATTAATATCTGTTCATTCACTAAAAGGTTTACTCTCAGAATTCGAACACTGCTTTCTTTTGTGAAAAGTGCAGTGTTGTTGAAATATTGCTGAATGAATCTAAATTCTCTAAAAATTCTAGCTAAGGAAGTCTCTGCTGTCATTCATCTGGAAAAAAAAAAAAAAAAAAGGTTTCTAGGTACACAAAGTAATTCTGGTTCATAGATATATTTCCTGCCCAGCAATGCTCCATAGTTGTAACATGAACTGTTAATGATGTTGATATACCAGATCTTCTAACCCAGACAGAAGTACACAGTCCCAAGTATTTTATTAAATGATCAGCTGCATCCAATGAATTCCAAAGATTCTGGCACTAATTTTTTTTCTCCTAGTTGGTTTATTAAGAAGAGAGAATTAATATGAACTTTCCAGTTGGATGTTTCCACAAGGCATGCACTTACTCCTTTTATAAGTACCTAGACATTATTTAAAACATTTCTTTCAACCACTTGGCTTTCAAGGCACGTATTTCCATTCTGCTTTTCTTCTAGTGTTCCTTTCTTCTTTCATCTGCAGGGTTTTAAACAATTTCTAGAGGCAGTAGCAGAGGTTTCTTGTGAAGTTAGTGATAGCCTAGAGGGCAGTTCATGAAACAGCAGTAGGAGGTATAGTCAAAGGTAGAATGATAACTATTTTAAAATTTAAATTCCTTGATCTTTCAAAAGACAAGCAACAGTCATTTGCTTGCTAAACATCAGTTATGAGTAGAAAGGTTATTGTGGTGGTTTTTAATTCTATCCCAAACACTCTGTGGCAAACAGCTGCCAAAATATAGTTATGTAGCTGTTATCCTCTGTGTTTAGTTTTGGTGAAGAAGAGCAATTCTTCAATGAGCAATGTGCTCACCTAGTGAGCAAATGATCAAATCAGTAATGGGAGAAGAAAAGAGAAAGCCCTGAACTTACAGTCAGGCATTATCTGACACTCCCAAGTCATCATGAGTCTGAGCTTACCTTTCACATGTTCCTGAAGCATTCCCAGCTCCTCAGAGGAGGGATGCAGGGCAGTCTGGCCCATGCCAATCATGGCTGAGCTCCACTGAAGGGGAGTGATGATATCGTGTGAGACAGTGCTTGGCTGTGGCGCTGTCAGAGCCCTGCACAGTGCCCCGTGATCCTGCTAGCATTACACTTACTCCTGGGTGTATAACTGTGTGTGCATGTGAGAGGCAAAAGCTTGTTTCAGTTTAAAGTATTATTTTGCATTACAGTGTTTTTGTACCAACATATAGAAGGCATGCCATGCTCAAAGCCTGACAGTCCTCTTGTTCCATATGTTGGAAGTAGAATCCAGTTGCTCATGTATTACTGCTCACTTTGCATAAGCCCTGTTGGAGGCACTGAGCTGCTTTCATGGTGTTTATGTTTTAAAATAAAAGTAGTGGACTGTCACTGCTAGTATTTATGCTCATATTTCCCAGGTAGGCTGCTTCTTTACATACTTTACATATACTCACTCCCATATGGCATGATTGAGAACAACAGGAGATGGCACTTCCCCAGTAACAGTGTGAGCAGTGTTGGAGCTCTTGGGTGAAGGTCATTTCCATTATTACCAGTAACCACAATTTTCTTATCACGGCACCGTTCCCCTGCTGCTGTCCCTGACTTTGGCTGTGAAACCCTCTGCTCCTACCCTCACATTTTACAGAACTGCTGGCACAACATATGCATTTACACAACTGATTCCTGCAGCTTCAGTGGAAAAGGATGCCTTGGATATGTTGGCATTGTCAAATAAATCAAATGCGTCTTTGGGAAGTGGTAGATATGTTACTTGATTCCTAGGCTCTCTAGTGAAGCAAACCTAAGTGTTTCCTCCCTCCAAGGTGAACCCTGGTGCAGTTCAAGAGATGCTTCTTCCTGAGGACAAGTCATTCCTCAGCCAGGACCATGCCAGGCTTGGTTTTCTTCTGCCCTGCACAGTCCTCTATGCCATCCCAATGGGCCATGTACTTTGAAACATACCATATGTTCTCGTGCCATATCCTTCATTCCCTTAGCAGCATGCTGTGTACACACTGCTCTGTGCTGACAGATTGCACGACAGCCTTCCTGTTACTTCAGGTATTCAACCTGAAACAACTTAAAGCCCAAACAATTATTTCTAAGAGGCAGAAAAACATCATGATCAAGTGGGACTGGACTGCAGGCCATTGTACTTCCAGCCCAGCCAAGAAGTTTATTCACTGCATGGCCTGGGGCACAGGGATGTTTAGCAGAATAGATGTAGTTTTGTCCTTAACTGGCAGATGCAATTAATCTATCTGCTACAGGATATTTACTTGCACAGTGCAGCTCTGCGAGCAGAATGATGTGAAAAAGTATCATGTATCAGAGGTGGAATAATAGCCTTACAGTGGCTCCTTTTTTTTTTCAGCTGTCCACATTCCAGAGTAGGTGGCCAGTATTAGAAAGATCTTCTTAGACCTCCTCACCTCCCTTAGATCAGTGTGAAGAAGTAGGGCTTGCAATCAAGACCTGAAAGAAAAGCTGCTTTGAAGTCATGCTCACACATTACGCTTTTTAATTGCTCGATTTTCACAGAATGGGTTGATCTTGCATGTCCGCAGGGCATACCGGTGTCACTTTATGGTGCATCATAGCTCCATAGTGCACTCAGAGGGAAAACCACTCATTAAAAAGATGAACAGTGCCTGCTTTTCAGCACCTATTACTATCAAGATGTCTGAAATGTGCAATGCACATTCTTAATGGGTACTGACAAAGTACTTTAAAGCACATTGATGTTTTAAATGTATATTTAGACTAATGAACAAGATGTAGCTGAAGATTAACCTTTTAAATCTATCAAATCAGTGGTATAGCCCCCCCCCGCTCCTGAATCCCACTGTTTTCTTTCTTAATGTTTTATCCATACAGTGATACTTTAGGGAGATAGTGAAGGTACAGCTCTCCTTGAAGCATCCCAGATTATAGACAGAAAGAATAGTAATTTACCAGGGTAAAATAGAGCGTGCATATTAATGACATAAAGGACAGATTATTGAAATTATGATTTTGACCTTGGCAGTGACTTTGCAAGAATGGCATTGTAGACCTCCATACTTACTGTGTTTCCCAGATATTTCAGCTAAAACTTGCTTAGCTGGAGAGTGAAAAAATCTTACTCTTCTGCACCTGCCATCTCTACTGATTCTGCCTCAGCTTTGGTGTCCCAGCTGGGCTCTTTGTGGCATAAGCCCCCTTAACAGTAAGGGTTCTTCTGCTTGCCAGCACGCAAACGTGTAACCTTCACCTAAGGGATTCTTTTCTGCAGTTCCTGTAAAAGCCCGCTGCTTTAGGTTATGCTCATGCTCATGCTGCATTTGATGGATGGGTGTAATGGTTTGACCCTGGCCAAATGCCAGGCACCCATGGGAGCTGCTCACTCGCTCTCTCTCTGCTGCCACAGCTGGGCAGAGGAGAGAGAAGAGGAGAAAAAAAAAAAAAGCAAACAAAGGGTTATGAGCTGAGATAAGGACCGGGAGAAAACACTCCAAGGGCAAAACAGGCTCAATTTAGAGTTACAAAGTGAATAAGTAAAATATGTCCTTACAACACCCTTCTTCGCCCCAGCCTCTCCCTCTTCCCACCCACAGCACAGGCAACAGGGTGTGGGGGGTTTGGTCAGTTCATCACCGAGATCTTCTTCCACTGCTCAGGGAGAGGAGACCTTCCCCTGCTGTGCCATGGGGTCCTTCCCACGGGAGGCAGCTCTCCATGAACTCCTCCAACATGGTTCCAAATCTCACAAGCAGCAGTCTTCCCAAAACTGCCACCACGTGAGCGCCCCCCACGGGCAGACAATCCTCCCAAAACTGCTGTGGCATGGGGTTCCTTGTCCACAGGGTGCAGTCCCCCAAGGCCAGGCTGCTCCAGCCTGGAAGCAGGGCCCTCTCTCTGCTGGGTCTCCCACTGGAGCACAGCCTCCTCCAGGCATCCACTGCTCTGGCGTGGGCACCTCCCCAAGGGCTGTGAGTGAATCGCTGCATCCCCTGTGGACCCCATGGGCTGCAGGGGCACAGCTGCTCCACCATGATCATGACCATGGCTGGCAGAGGATTCTTGGCTCTGGTGCCTGGAGCACCTGCTTCCCCTCTTTCTCCACTGACCTTGTTGTCTCCATGTTGTTTTCCTCACATGTTCTCACCTCCTCCTGTTCCCTTGCTAGTAACAACTGCATGCACACTTTGTTTTGATTTCTTCTTAAATATGTTATCACAGAGGTGTAACCACCATCTCTGATTGGCCCAGGCTTGGCCAGTGGCATGTCTGTCATCTTCAGAGCCATCAGGGATTGGCTCTGCTGGACATGGTGGAAGTTTCCAGCAGCTTCTCACAGAGGCCATCTCTGTGGCCACCCTGCTACCAAAACCCAGGCCATGCAAAACCAACACAATGGGCATGAGAACATCAGGTTTTAGTCATGCCATGAGTAGGACTAGCAGGCTCTGGGAAGGTGTAGATAGAAGAGCAGGTGATATTGATGGCAATGCATGATGTAAACAATCTATCTGGGATTTTTCTGTCTGTGTGGGTGAGACTGAGGACACAATTTGTCCTGGCAGGGAACGGACACGCACCCTTTTAGTTAGAACAGAGAACAGAACTTCGATTGCTTGACATTAAAAATGAAAAGAGAGCCTGTTCAGCCTGAAGTGCTGTTTGATGTAGCAGTTCAGTGTAAGAGTTCCATGTTTGAGTCATTTTGCGTAAACATGGGTTTGGGGTAAGAATACTCTAGCTCCTCTAATTTTCTTTCCCTTCTTGTTGAATGTTCAATTGTTCCTGCATATTTCTAGACCCTGCTTTCTGATACAGTTTACACTTTCCTGTACTTCTGTGTGTTTGTGAAACAGGCCATGTTGAAACTTCCAGGCAACAGGTTCTGAGTCCTTGGATCACCTGTCATAAATGCATGATCACCCACCAAGATAACATGATGTGGAGGACTGCCTAGATCATCAGTGATATTGGAGGTCAGACTACTTGGAGATAAGCTTTGAAAATATGTAACTAGGTTTACTTAGCTTTCTCCTCTATTTGTTTTCTTAATAGCACTTTTTATCACATCTAGCTTTAGGAATATTCTTGATATTCTCAAATGAAGTTATCTGCCCTAGGCCTCCTTAGTAATAGCTGACAGAGAGGCATTTTTAACAGACAGACATTTTGTGCTTAAATGTAAACATTACATTTTATATTTTCTTTATCACTGCAGAGAAAAAGTAGAAGCGTTTTTAGAATAGGAATCTATTAAAAGAGGTGCCCCAGGGACTCTCATGCTAAGGTGGATCATCTATGTGTTTGAATTCTCAAAGATAAGAAGTAGGAGTCTTGTGACCTAGCTGGATCCCTCAAAATATTAGTAAAATAACTCACAATATGTTAATAGCTGCTTTAACAGTGTGGGGGTTTTGCATTTGTTGAGATGATAAAACATGAACATTCTAATTAAGTACCTAAACTCTCATGTAAGTATATATGTGATATCCTTTTTTAAAGCAGGGCACAGGAGGGGCTTCAGTAGTATGGCATTCACTGGATGTTTGGAACTTGCATTTACAATATTGGTGTTTTATTTTGAGTCTCTCACATCCTTAATGAATAGTTTTCCTTTATGCAAATTTTTCTCCTAACCACTTTACTAATAAAATGCAGAGGATATAAAGGGTTTGATTTCAGTCCCATTTGTGTTATCTTAAACTTATATTTTTATATAGATAAGAACCAAAACAAGCTACAGAGAAAAGGGTCTCAGAGTAGGCAAATTTCATTGCAAAAATCCTGTTGCAAACAATGTCAGTGAAAGTCTTGTTAACTACAAAAAAAATAGAAAAAAAATCAGTATGAAATTTGTACCTTTCAAATTCTTCTCTTGCTTTTTAAAAAATTGTGGTAATCTGAAATTCCACCAGAGTTTTGTAAAACAAACAGTCATACCACTACCGCTTAATCCCACGAAATATACTTTTCTTTTAAAACTTACACATGATGTTTACTGGTAAAGTTAATGTAACTTCTAGATAAATGTCCTATTTCAAACTAGAAGTATTAGGCATTTTGTTCCTGATACAAATGATCATTTATTTTACCAGAAATTGGTGTTTCTCATTTATTCTCCAATCTTGTGCAAATCTGTGTGAAGTTATTTACAATCTTCTATACTTCATTAACTGAAATGATTACCTGCAGGCTTCGACCATTTAGTCACCTTTCTCTTGCAGTACACTAATGAATGGATCTCCTTAGCATATTGACATTAACTGTCTCTTTCACAAGAACAGTCTTTATTATATACCACAGGATTTTAATATTTTTTTATTTATTTGATAAGTGATTCTCTCACAAGATGGTGATTTTTAATACTCTTTTTCATGCTAGGCCACATTTTGTTTGCATTCTTTTCTAAAAAAAAGCAGGCACTCTGCTATTGACTTTGTAGTCTACAGTCACTGCAGAGGAAAAAAGGATTTTTTTCCTTGTGCTGAGTATATAGGCAAAAAGAACTTTTAATGAAATAGGGCCATTAATGCATGATATTTGCACGAGTCAAGAAATATGGTTTTGGTTTGGCTTGGTTTTAGTTTTTTGCAACTGGAAGTGCAAGGACTGCTCTAATTTGTCCCAATGTCCTGTCTCAGGAACTATGGACACTTCTCCTTTCTAATGATACTGCCCTTGTATTCCTTCCTTGATTTGTGGCTTCATGGCATAACCAAATCTGTTGTGAATAATCTTTATACAGAGCTTTCCAAGTATCTGATCTGCACTCAGTGATTTGCTGCAATTAAGATTCTCCCTAGGGATTTCAGTTTCTAAGGATCAGTTCCTGAGAAATGTCTTTAAGAGAGCATACAACTTCTCTCCAGCTGTTGAAGACTAACAGGGGAAAAAAACCCACTGTGCTTGTTAACTATCTATTTTAAATAAGTATTTCTTCATTTGAATGACTCTTACTGTATTTTTCCAGGTGTATTTAAAAAACTCTCAAACTTGCTTAGCCATTAGTTTCCTCTCATTGTTTGTCTTACTAAATACAGTAATATGTGACATCCATTTTCTGTGATCTCAGTTGCTCTTGATGAATCCGTATGTCTGCACAGTTTTACTTTCTCCTTTCTACTCCAGTTCTTTCTTTCCTTACCTCCCACCAGTATATGGCTGATCTGATCTGAGTCATGGCATTTGCATGGGTTGAATCAATAGAAATGGTGTAGGTTGCACTAATGTTTGTAAGGTGCACTGGGAGACAAACCTTAAAACCCACCTGGGATCCCACAGGGATGTATCATATGTAGGCAAGAGGCTGTAGGTTGAACCTTTCCTAGCAGCTCTAGTTCAGTCTCTTTTTGGGCCTCAGTTAGTCAGTAATGGGGCTCCTGTGCCTACGCCTTGCACTTGTTCACTCTGTAAGAGAACTTTTGGCAGAGCTCCTGCTGACAGGGGCCTTTGTTCTGCTGTCACTAAGATTGAAACCTGCCTATAAATGTGACAAATGTCTCCCAGGCATCATTCCCCTGGCTTCAGTAGAGTTACACAAGGGATGATTTTGGACATTTTCAGCAGTACTTTGTGATTTTAGTACCTGTATGCATATAGTTTGGAGCACGTATTTAATCTGCACAATCAATTTGATAGGTGTCCCAGAAAGATAAGTCACCTTTTGTCAGAATTATTGCTCTGTATATTCCATGGTTAAGAGACTGTTAAATCATTTGCTCTAAACGCTTATTATTCTCCAACTTTGAGACTTTGGTTCTTTCAAGGAAATATAATGTCTAGTCCAGCATATTCAGTGTATTTATTTTTTTTCCTCTTGTGTTTTTAATAAATCCTTGAGGAACCAAATAATTAATAATGCTGTGGTTGGTTTAGGACCTAAGGCCACCATAGTTCATTAGGCCAAAGACCAGAAATGTGAAAGTTCTTTTTTCTTGGAGTGCTGTATTTCAGGGTATTTGTTAGACTGTTGTCTGATATCCACCAGCCTTGTGACTAAAACCAATTGCTGTATCAAGTCCTCTGTATGCGACCAGAGCCAGGATTGAACTAACAATTAAGCAATTAAATGGGTGTTGAGAGTTCCTATGGCTGAGCTTTCTCCTTGCCCTCTCTTGGTTTGCAGTATAAATGTACTCAATTATTCAATCACAAAAGCTTTTAAGCTAACTGTGTCTGGATATGGTCTGCATTTTTAGAGCTATGAAGCGAAATCTCAGGTTCAGAAATCCTTTCAGCATCCCTTTCTATCATTGAATAGCACTGCCTCAGCCCTGAAAAATAATTTCTGATGCTTCTTGGTCCTCCTAGGGGGTTGCAGCCAGGCTTTTGACACTCTGGAAATTCAGCCTGATTTATTAATGTAAAGAGGATGGGCAGGAAAGCAAGGCTCAACAAAGGCTTATTCACTGGTACTCTGCCCTTAAAACATTAGACATTTTACAGTATCCCTTATCCTTCTGTTGCTGGCCCTTCAGTGAGTGTGGTGATTGGAGTTTGGGCAGAGGATACCCCTACCAGTCCTTGATTCCATTGACAGCTGTTGGGCAGCCAGCGGTGCATGGATTTGGCTATACAGAAGATACCTTTCTTTGTTACCAGCAGCTTTAAATTAGGGAATGCTCCAAGCAGGCCTATTTGTAATACTCCCCATGCAGCCATCTACGCAGCAGATGCTTTTTTTGTTGCTTGGTTTTGTGTTTTCTTTTTGTTTTGGTTTGTTTTTCTGGGTTTGGTTTTTTTTACTTTTTGCTTTTCCCAGGAAAACTTTAGTAGGGAAAGTAGTAGCTTTTAGAGTATTCCATAGCCTTTCCATAAGCGACCAGTGTGATTCCCAGGGTAGAGAAGATGCTTAATGTGTTTTCAGGTTTGTATAGGCCCGTAGATTCACAGTGTCCCAACACTTTCCAAACTCAAACTCACAAGATGTTATAACACATATGAGAGGATCTGTTCTGTAACACTTGTTTGTCTTCCTATCGGTGTTACAGCCTCTAAATCACTCTGAGCTGGCTGAAAAGTGAGTGTACTTCATCCAGGCACAGATTGTGACAAGTCAAAAAATTTATGTTTTATTGTGCTTTTAGTGAATTTTTGTCGGAAAAATGCAAAGGAATGGTCTAGAAACACGATAAAGCACTTAATGCACCATATGCACAAGAAGGCAAAGCTGCTGGAGCAGAAGTAAAGGTTTTGTGACCATTAGCAGCAGCAGAGCCTACTATTCATTAGGATTCTCCAGCTCACTGGTACACTGCATGGGAACAGTTTATTTTGTATTCTGGGTTTAATTACCACATTAGACCTTAGACCTCTCAGCAAACGAAAGCTTCCTGCCATTCTGACAGCTCATTTGATAGCAGTGATTGTTAACCTTGAAGGCACCTTAAATGACATTTGAATAGTGTTTATGGATTTATGCCGCTCATCGTGCTGTTTTGCTCGCTCTCCATTAAACCAAACAAGACACCTCCAGAAGGCTGTATTGATTCTTGACCACAGATCCTGGCTCTGCAGGATACCAGTCTATTCTTCAGAAAGGTCATGCTCTCTCAGAACTCTTTTTTTGCAGAAAATACACATTGCACTGCAGCCAAGAGCTATGCAGATGACCACATAACCCAGTTTTAATGAAGGTTACTGTCCTTCTGCTCCTGCTACATCAATAGTGCAGCACCTTTTAAAAAATGTATGCATACAGGGTTTTTTTCAAATTCAGCTTTATTAGTCTAACAAGTTGCAGACATTAAACTTGTTCTCATTTTGTACATGCTTCAGTGAGTTCTTCCTGATTTTCAGGAATAGAAACAGTCTTAGTTGATTTAACACTTTTTTTGTGGTGCCCTTTACCTCTGCTAGGCAATACTTCCTCCTATGTCTGTAATCTTTTCCTGTTTATGTTCTATATCCTTGCCCTTGAAAGAAAATATTGGAAGAAGCCACTACTCTGGTGACTTTTGACTCACCTTACAAGGGACAATTGTACCTGTTTATCTTATTTTGTGCTTTTTAGTGATGTGAAGGGTTTTCTGCATTAAATGTGCCCTATAGATATTTGCATCTAGACTTTCTTTACAAGTAGAAGGAACACCATGTTCAAATAAGTGGTTTGTGGAACATATTTTACCATACAGTAACACAAAAAAGCAAACAAAGCAGAAGAAAACAGACAATCATATTAATGAGAAATGCCTGTGGTTTTTTTTTCTTTCTCTGTATTTAAACTATGGGCATTTCAGCTTTGTAGCCTCAGCTTTTTTTTCCTCTAAGAGGCACTGCATCACCCATTCAGACAGCTCCGAATGTATCCCATCCAGTAAAACTTAACCTCTCATTTTCAGAAAATGACTTTGAATTCCACGGTAAACTATGCAGACACTTCTGATGGACATTTCAAAAGACAGGTACATTTTTGGCTTTCTAGGCTATAGTCACCAGTCAAGAAAATGATCTCTTCACTTGTACAGCACAGATTCTGTTGCAGGTGTCTAGATAGGAGTCAAATGCTGCGTCCAGTCTTGGGCCCCTCACTAAAAGAACACTGAGGTGCTGGAATGAGTTCAGAGAAGGGCAACTGTCGCTGTTGAGCGGCTAGCTGAGGACTGACCCAAGTTCTCAGACAAGCGAAGAGAGGAGAAAAGGGACTTTATTGTTTTTGAATTCCATATATATAGAGTCTACAGAAGTGCCCCAGATTGGTCAGCTCGAGACCTCTCCCTGGGCCCAATTGGCCAGGCCCGAACTCACTCAATCCGGAGAAACTGTTTGCAAAACATCCAAACTTTATCTTGTTTATGAAATATAGCAAAATGTTCCCACGGGAAGAACCTGTGCTAGCCACAGGCAACGAAGTTGGTGAAGGGTCTGGAGGGTAAGACCTGTAAAGAGTGCCTGAAGGAGCTGGGGTTGTTTAGCCTGGAGAAAAGGAGGCTCAGGGGAGAACTTACCACACTCTACAACTGCCTTAAAGGAGAGTGCGATAAGATGAGGGTCAGCCTCTTCTCCCAGGCAACCAGCAACAGGATGAGAGGACACAGTCTTAAGCTGTGCTAGGAGAGGGTTTTGTTGGACATTAGGAAGAATTTCTTCACAGAAGGGAGGACTGGGCATTGGAATGGGCTGCTCAGGGAGGTGGTGGGGTCATTGTCCTTGGAGGTGTTTAAGTAATGACTGGACAAGTCACTTAATGCCACAGTCTATGTGACAAGGTGGTATTTGTTCATAGGTTGGACTTTATGATCTCAAAGTTCTTTTCCAACCTAATTGATTCTGTGAATCTGTGATAAATCCATTTGCTAAATGGTTTTATAATTCCATTGCGATACACTAACATAACCTTTCAATATTATGCCAAAACCAAATTTAGTTTTCAAAAAAACATACTAGTCCTTAAATGAGTTGTCCCAATTGACTGTTCAAGTTGATGATGCCAGTTCAACTGATTTGCAGTTGCTGGAATGTTACGTAGAGTACTGGAATTAGATGTTGTTACAGGATAACCTCCAAAGATTGGTGGGAAATTTATTGACTTTTTGTTACATCTCCAAAGACAAAAAAAGCCACTGACTCTTCACTGCTGCTTAAAATAGGATCAGAGAATGAGTAGCAGTACCCAGGATGTTGTAGCTGGATCTTCAAAACAGCTGCCAGCTCTTGAGTTCTGCTAGTGCTTTTCACCATGCATCATCAGTACTTTTAATTATTATATTAATGATAATACTAAGCTAATGGTTTTTGAAACACTTTATTTTCTTACAGATGTACTAGCAGGTTTTCAACTACAATGCAGCAGTGGGCTGCTTGTGAGTTGGTCTGCTAAAAATTTCTGAAAATTGTTGCTAAAGCAGTATGTTGAAAAAGCTCTTCTATGGAGGGTGAGGGCTGTTTACTGTAGCATTTTAGAGCCACCATGGGCATATTGTAGTTCTGTACTAGCAATCAGGGAATCAGGGACCTATGACCTTTCAGTTGTGTTTATCAAGCTAAGTCCTGAAGTTTTGGTGTAAAGAAGCTATCAAGAATGAAGGCAATGAACAGAATTGTGTGGCTGTTGATGCATTAAAAAAAAAGTTGTCTACTAGGCAAAAAAGAAACAGAAAAGCATTTTCTAGAACGTGTTCAGGTTAGTTTTCTTATTTTGATGTTGTAGTCAAACAAAAGAACTTAAAAAAAAAAAGATGCTTCAGTTCTGATGACACAAGTTCATGCACTTTGATGGAATACAAAGCAAGAAACTAGAAACTTTCTAAAGTTATTTCTTTAAAAAGTTATTCCAGAGAAAATTATTTTTGGATTGCAGTCTTTGTGTTTTGCATCTGCTATCTATATAAATATGTGTTCATTTGCTTTGATCCTAATGACATCATTTCCCTATTTATAATAATCTAATGTGGTAAGTCTAGTGAATCGTGAATTTTATTTCCCCAAGCTCTGGAGTCCTTTGTATGTAAACTGATGCAGTTGCTGATATAAACAGAATAATCACAGCTACTAATCTGAACATCAGGCCTGAATTAAGACCATTAAGTAAAACAATGACATTAGAGATCTCAGCTATAATTTACTTTAAATTAAATGAAATCGAAAATGTTAGCATTATAATGCTGTGAGAAATTAAATACTTCTGCCTTCTAGATATGCACAAATGCTGGTGATTTTTCCTAATTGCTTTTTATTGTTATTGTTTTAGGAAAAAATGCAGTGCAACACAGGTTTCAAAAAGCAGACAGTATAAGTAACTCCTGCCAATTGAATAACACTATTATAAAAAGATGTAAAAAATGGGGAATAGTAATAGGTTGCAAGTTGCTTAAGTCAAATATTCTTAGAGAAAAATGTAATTGACTGTGTCGCTTTTCTGTGTAGTGCTACTAATTATGGCCTAAAGTTAACTGGATGTAGTTAGAAAATTCCCAATTTAAATTTTGTTACAAATTGAGTTTATTTGGAAATTCTGAATTTACCTATGAAAGGTAATTGAGAAAAATTGAAAATAAATTGGTCATTCTTTTATGCTTTGGTAAATAAAAATCTTCCCTTCCTCCTTTAAACTGTAAAAATATAAATTAATCTATTAAATAATTATGAAGTATAGGAACATATTTCTATTTCTTCTAGCAGTTATTTTTCTAACTAAGAATCACAAACATTTTTCAACCACATTTCTCAGAATTTCAAAGAAAATTTTGGAAAATTTTTAGATTTCTCAGATAATTGTTTGGGTTATTTTATACTTTGGGGCAGGGATAAACCACCTCATTTTAATATTAGTGACTGGCTATTTGGGGAAAAAAAATTATTTACATGCAGAATTCAGAAACAGCTGTTTTACTACTCATCCTTCCCAGGCTGTCCTGAGGGATAATGCCAGTGTAGCCAACCTTTCCCACCATCACTTCTGTACTTATGAAAAAGAGTGTAACCCCTTTGTCAAGAGGATTTTACCTTCTAGTGGGACAAACTGCAGCATGAGTGAATTGGGGACAAAAATCTGTGGAGATCATGTTGAGACAAAGGGAGTGTTCAGCTGCTAACTCAGCCTACTTCTGCTTTTCCTGATGATGTAGTTATTTGTTTGAGGCATCCAGTGGTTTATAAAATTCCTCTGGTCTCTCCTTTACTACTTACAGTCATTTCCAGAAACATATTCAGACTTATTTACACACTGGAGAGATGTCTGAGAATTACAAAAATGTCCATATTCAGAGAAGACCACCTCTGTTCATGGTGCCTTAGGTAACACACAGAGAAAAGGCTTGAGCATGGCTTGGTTAAATGACAAGTTAGATTGACAACAAATGCACAGATTTTTCCTCTGTCGCTACCCCTACTGTAGTAGAATAAGTGATGAGAATAATTAAGAGAAGTATCCTCTTCTAATAATTAAGTATTCAGTTATTGATTATTATGGTATATTATGAGTTTCTCGGAAGAAACTGAATTTTTCTGGCCAAATAGAAATTAGTCTTCTGGTGGGGGAAAAAAGCACCCACAGAAACCCCAAAGAAAACGAAACAAAGAAAACACACACAAACACACCAGCCACACACCCCCTGCCAAACACCACACCTTATTTCAAAGAATGTTTTATGTCTTTTTATAAAGAATGTTTTATATATTCATTGGGGTTTTTATTAGTCTTTTCGAGAAGAGGCACAAGCAGGGTCATGATACCCTGTGCATGCTGCTTCTACACACACGTTGCACATCAAGCAACCTAGAGGCACTGGAGCTCATGTGCAGCGCTTTGGAGTCCTGCAGATTCAACTTGGGCATTTAGGAAAGTTGCTGATGACATTTAGAAGATGCAGTTCTGGGATTAGCAGCTGGAGTCCATGAGGGGTTTGTTCCCTGGGACATGCACCAGGCATATTTTTGCAAGCAAGTAAATTGAGTGCTTGATTAATATTTAAGAAAAAGAAAGACCCTTGAGGTCCAGGAGTGTTCAGCTTGTTGCTGACACTGCTTTGAGCAGGTGGTTGGGCAGATCTCTGATGTCCCCTTCCAAACTGAATTATCATGAAAAGAAGTTTTTCATGATAGAAAATAGAATACTTTTGTAGAAGCATTTCTATGAAAAGAAGTTAAATTTTGCTTTTGCACTGGTTTCTCATTACAGAGTATCTAGGGTGGAGATGTTCCTGAGATTTGGGTGTTAATGTAGAGTTTAAATTCCTAGAGGAGATTGTCCTTCAGCCTGCCTGTCTTATTTTAGTACTCATGTTTATGCATAAGTGAAATTAGTAACTCTGAGATTATGCACAGATTCTACATCACTCATGTCCCCTCTGCTGGGATACTGAAATTAATGGTTTGTGCTTTTCCACTGAGACCAGAATTATATGTTACAGTCCTTCCTGTCTCTGTTAGCAAGTCCATCCAGGCACCGCAGAAAACACGAGCAAGACCTGCCTCTGGTCAGCTGTAATGGTTTCCTCTCGCTGCTGCAGAAAGTTATCTCAGATAAACAGCTTGCTAACTCTATTTCTTTTAAGTGCCTAGAGGAGAATTGCAGTCATACAGCTGAAAAACTTCTTGGAAGGAAACAACAATAAAGTGAATTGAACTGTGCTCCTATCATGAAAATACAGCCAATATGAGCAGTCAGATATGCTTGGTTAATTAATCACTGCTTGATGAATGGCATCCTTCTGTTCACTTCTTTTTAGCTGAGCAGTAACTTGGTCAAGAGTGGATTGATATTTTCAAAAACAGACACCTGAATCTTATAATGTCTGTAATTGACTTGCGGCTAAAGTGTAAACTTATTTCTGGAAAAAAAAAAAATTACCTCATATCACTGCAAATAATTGAGCCAATAAAAGCAGCAAGGATGCTGCAACTGTAAAAAAATAAAACACAGGGTAGTACATTGTGCAGGAAGGCAGTAAAATGTCAGCAGAAACAAATAGTGCATACTTAAGTATTTACAGAGTAGAGATGTTTCACACTCCTGGTCATTTCTGATGTCAGCAATTCTGCCACGATGCGCACAGAGGGGCTGTGGAGGGATTGCTGTGCAGAGATCTCAGGAGGCTGAGAAGATGAGCTGGGTCATTTTAATGCCATGACCACTGTCTTCAGAGATTCCTTCTCTAGTGGGTTATGAAATAAGTAGTTGCCTTCACCATTAAAAACCAAATTTTAAAACAGTGCTATGGAAATCTGTGTTTCGTGGTTAATTAATTGTATAGGGGAATATCAAGGGAAAAAACCCCCTTAAACTGCTAGTTGTGGTTTTTTATATTACAGACCTTGCTGAAAACTTTCTCATAACTTGAGTGAAAATCTTGAAACAGTTACTTAAATAGACTCAGCTTTCAAATATTTTACAGATTAATATTCTTGTTTATTGAAAAATTTTAAAGGAAGTGTTACAAGAATTTGTGTTTTTATAATAGTGCCAGAACTGCCTGTCCAGGATCATATGGCTTTACTATTATGAGGTAGAAGTTTGAGATAGGAGTGCAATCTGATTCCTGTATAATTTTATTTGCTGTTCTAGGAAAATTCATGCAGGATTTAAGACAGATATATTTATGAATGGCATTCCAGTTTGAACACTCTTACAAAAGTACAGAAAATAACATACCCATTCTAGCAAATGATGACAGTTATTATTGACACCTTGTTATTTATCAGACACTTATGTCAAGCTTAATTTTTTTTATTCTAACAAGTAAGCATTCTCATAACATTAGTGATAAAGATAAATCTTTTATTAATTTGAAATAATTAATTGTTAGCATAAATCTTTTCTGGTGTGCTTTTGGGGTTTGCTATACCATAAAAATACACGGAAATAGAAAACTATTTTAGCAAAGGCAAATAACTAATAATATCTGTAACTAAGCCAGACTTCTTTGGATGTTTAATTTTTTTTTTAAAACAAGTATTTTGAGCTCAGCAAAAGAATTGATGAATGTGGGTCAAAGCTGGTGAGCAGTGTTCCCCAAGACACATATAAAACAAAATTTAAAACCACTCATTTTCTAAAGACATCTTGAAGTTTAGTATTTTTAGCCATTGACAACTAACTAGTTTACTTCATTAAAAATCTTTACACAAAACTTTTTAGGGAAATTAGTCACATCAGATGTTGACTGGAAAATATGGAAAAGGATTTTAGTCATGAAACTGAAGAAAAAGCTATCCTCATACTGCAATGAAAATTAAGCAGTGCTTCTTTTTGTCCTAGTTTTAGAATCACAATGCTTAATACATGGAGCTCTTACTCAGAATGTCAAACAGCAGATCTCAGTGCATCTAGAGGGGATTTAATTGCAATTACATTAATTCCACCAAAGACCTCTTAAAATAACCAAGTCTTAAAAACCTAAAAATGCAAAAGAAATCAAATAAATCTCTAATGAGATATTAGGTCTGCCTCATGAGGGAAATTTCTGCCTGGGACAAGTTTTCTGCAGAAGTTTCTCCAAGCTCTTAGAAGCAGGGGGGAAAAAAACATGTTTTGTCTTTTTAAAACCTACTTTGTCAGCGTCTTTGGGCAAAGGCATGCACATCAAAAGATCTGTGACCAGACACTTGGTCTGTAAGGCACTGATCATAAGTTACATATGTAAAAACTGACTGCCCACACTGCACTGCTGAGCAGTCTCTCTTCTTCTCAGTACTGTTTACTTTAAATACATATTATTCATCTTATTTACCAATTATGCTTGATGTTTGTGCACAAAAGCTATTGCTTATTGTAGCAGTATTACAGGTATTATGCTTGACTGTGTGATCTCTCAGCACACTATGTTGGCAAAGGCAGGAGAGCAAAGTGGGTCCAAGGGTGCAACGCATATAAAATGTAGCTGCAGAGTATCAGAAAGTTGTAAATTATGTTCTACTGTGAGAAGAGTTCAGTTTAGCAAAACTCATTTCTGTGTGTAAATGTTGTTTGTAGAGATCTTTCATCCAGCTGCCATATGAGGGACAAAACAATTAAATCATGTCCTCTGCTGTCATACTCTGGACTTTGGTAATGTGTGAACACTAAGGCAAATAAAGGTAATCGGAAAAAAATCAGTTTATGGCTAACATTTGTTTTCCTTTTGAGCCACTCAAAGGCTAACTTACCTTTGTTCTTAAACTTTCTTCATAGCCATATGCTTAAGTAATGCCCACACTGCTTAAGTAATACCCACACTGCACTATTTAGGTAATCAGAATAACTCTCTGATGCAATTACACCTCAGTTAGCTAATATGTTGTTTTGTTTCACTACAAACAACAAAAAAATTTGCAAAATACCTAGCAGAGAGTCTTTCACAATATTCTTGGGATATTAGTAGCAACTGTATTTTTTGTGTGTGTGTGTGTGTGTGTGTGTGTGTGTGTGTGTGTGTGTTAGAAGCCTCAGACAGCCACCTTCAAAAAATCTACCTTGGTGATGCGTTTGCTGCTTATTTTTAGTAAAATCATGGTGGGTTTAAGATGATAACCTGATTTTAGTGAAACTCTGAAAGGAGGTCTGTGCAGTCACACATTTTTCGCACTTGTGTCTGAAGCCCACTTGCTAATTTCCACTTGAGTTTAAAGTATAGCAGAAGTCTCACAGACAAGCTCACAAACTTGAGGGGAAATTCAGTGATAGACAATAAGGGATAACCCAAAATTTATTACCTTGATGCAATATTCAAGAGAATGCAGCCCAGCAGTGTCTGGCTGTGCAGTTTTGCCATCTCAGCACACCAGTGGACATAGAGAAGGAGGTAAAGCTTGCTGTGCTGAAGGAGAGAAGGACAAATGTTCTGTAGTTCCTAGTGCATGCAAACAACACATTACACCTCTGTGCTGTTTTTCCAGCTGTATCTCAGAGGTGCACCTGGCTCTAGTATTTATATGGAGTCCAGTATTTATTGGAGTAATAGAGCAGTCCCATTGAAGAGTGAAGTGGCAGAAGTTTATTAATTCAGGTGTGGGCAATTCAGGGTGATCAATAGGTTCCTGACCACATAATTGATTGTGGGATTACCAAAGCTGTGCTCAAATACCGTTTTTGTTACCATCTGCCAATTTTAACAGCTTCTCTGGATAGTCAGCTGAAAGCCTCTTTAAAAATGATGTATCATTTACATTCTGTAGGTCTTCTACAGGTGAGCACCATTTGAAATCAACAGTAAATCCAGAAATACATTTCCACAAAAAAAAAAAAAAAAAAACCTAATGAAGCAAATGAAGAAATGAGCAAGAAAATAAATGTCTTTTTTTTTCACCATGATATTTTATATGCAGTAAAAACTGTGGCATGGTAAGCAACTTGATACACAAATATATCCACAGTTGTTCTGGTAGCTAGTTTGTGTTATTTAACAGAAGTAAGAAGACAATGAAAAAGTGCCTGTGCCTCTGTCATTTATTGGAGATCTACCTATTGCGCTATTCATAAAGCAAGCATTAGTGGTGAAAGAGGTAGTTACGTATTAGAGAGCTCATAGCCTGAAGACCTGGTGTAGAACTGTAATTAAAGTGAATACTAAATGAAGCTCATTCAGCTTGTTTCATATATGATGCCAGTGATTGATTTTCACACTCAGGCTAATAGAACAGTTTTCATCAGTTCTGCTATTACATTACTGTTAGAGCATTCTGAGATTTTTTTTTTCTTCTGGTACTATGGATGTAACAGAATTTCTGAGTCTCTTTTGTTGCTTGTAAATTTTAATTTAATTTAATTGGATCATGAGATCTCAATATTGAAAATTTAACCTTTTATTCTTCGGAAGTAGAACTGTTTTTTGTATTCCCACCTCCTCAACTGACTGAACTCAAAAGGGTAATAAATGCTTTCACAGTGGCAGATTATTTCAGAAAAAGGAAATAGCTTAAACGTAGTCATATAATTCACTCATGCTTTATGAAGATTAAAAAAACACGTCTCTCTGACTTTTTAAGTGTTTGGAAGTCTGCATGTTTCTGTCACAATTTATAATGAGAAGATGTTTTGTCATGTTATTTAAGGGAATCCCAGACATTGAATAAATAGTATTTGTTTTTAATAGTTCTCTTGCAAACAGGATTTTTTTTAGTAGCACAGAAGAAAATGGAACATAACAGAAAGTTATGAGTCCAGAGAAAAATAAATCATTTCAGACTGATTAAAAAATTAGCAATGGTACATGAGCTGTTGTTGGCTCTGAAAAATCAACAGAGCTGACTGATCAACCATGTTGTATTGTCAGGTATATATGGATGGAGAACCTTCGTATTTGTTTACTGAAAAAGTAGCAGGAAAAGTTCTGTTGTTACATTGTTGTGCTACATACTGTATTTTTGTTGAGTGTCAGTCAGTGCTGACTTTATCTTTTGATACAAAGTATTAAAAGCAAGAGTTCTCAAAACATTGCATAATAATTAAGTCACTGAAATGATACTGCAATAGTATTTTGATTTTTTTCAAAGTATATGTATCATGAAGCAAAGACAGATTTAGGGGTGCTACCTGCAATCAAAAGCATAGTTGATACACCCTGCATAGTGAAAAAACAGAGTGTCTCCTTTGGAGTCACTTATCTCTGTGGATTATAAACCATGAAAGCCAAGAAAGTCCTGAATGAGATGGGAATGTGAGTAGGCATTTGAAGATAAACTCTTCAAAGGGAATACAGATTATGGACTGGTTTGTCCAAAGAAGAACAGATGGTCACTGATGAGAAGACTTGCATATATTAAAGCAAAGACTTTTGTGCTTCATTCTGTTGACCCTGGAACAAATAAGAAGGTAAAAACAAAACTGAAAAAGATCATGGCTTACATGGTAATTTTTACAAGAGTTGCAAGTAGGTTCTGTTTTCAGATAGGTTGGGTGAAATAGATCTCACTAGGATTTTAAGAAGCTATGTAAATACACTGGAGATAGTTTGTATCATATAAGTTATGAGCCTGGCACAATAAATTAATAAACAGCTATACATTTGCCAGAGAAGTAGCATGCCCTTTCAAAAAGTATTTGGGTCTGCTCCCCAGCTGCTGAATCTCACAAGACCATCATCATGTGTATTTTCAGATTGTATTTGAAGGTGTTTAAAATTACAAATGTGGTAGTCGTGGGAGCTGTGAAAAAAATGGACAACAAAGAGAAAAGAGACTTTCAGATTAGAATTCTAAAAACATATTTCATGCAATGAAGGTTTCTGAGAAAGTTGGTACACTAGGAACTAGAAGATGATGCAGCAGACAAGATGAATAGATACAATTAGCCATGGATCTAGGAGACAGCAAAGTGAAGGTATATGTGTAGTTTGCAGAGCACAACAGCAAATACATAGAGTATACTGTCAGGGAGAATACCTGCTCTAGAAAAACATGACCTGAGAAGGGCTGGAACTAACTTTGATTTGCTGCCTCACAAGATGAGCTGCTGCTTTGCTATTAATATTAAGAGGATGTAGCTATAGCTCACTTTAATTAACGTAGATGTTCAGATTAGTTAATATAATTACAATAAAGACTTATCGAAATAATAAATTAATGTGTTTTTGAAGTAGCCATTTATTTGTCTATTTAAAAGGAAAATATAGATGTATAAAGAACAAGAGATTGTCATGTAATTTCAGTATAATTATACCTAGGTACTTACAAGAAACCATTAAAAATTTAAAAACAAAAAAAAAAAGAAAAGAGAAAACATTGGGTTTCTGAGAACACGATTGTGAGTGTAGCACAGGAAGTCTCTTTGCAAGTAACTCTGCCAATCTAGGAAAAGCTGTATTTTTAATTTTTAATTTTTTTCCCTGTAAAAATCAAAAATGTACATTTGAAATTTTGAGCATAGAGAAGAAGAAAGATCCTTTCAGGCTGTGGGTCAAAGAACCAAATCTGGCTGTAGACTATTTGCTATGATGTCAAGTTTAACTGGTCATTGAAGCAATTTATCTAAGGTTGTTTTCATGTTTCCATTTTACTTTATTTTGAGTAATACAATTTAAAATCCATCCAGATAGTTACAGGAGAGGAGAAAAGGCTAGGTAAACATTTCATATCCTAGATGCTGGTATCATAAATTACCAGCTTCAGTAAGGTCCAATAAAACCTTTCCTATTCAGACCCTGGTTCTGCATCTTCTTTCCAGCATGCAATGCTTTTGAGTTTGGAAAGTGCCTGCCTGAAAAATGCATAGAAGTTAGTGTATGTGAAATGCCTATTTGCTTTCATATCTTGTTAAATCCTCTGGCGGTGTGTCCCCAAACCGTGACGTTCAAACTCTGATGAAGGCTCAGATGGAGGAAGATATCTGCTGGGATGCAAAAGATCTCACAGTGCCAATACCTTGAAGTGTATCATCCTTTCTCTTCTACTTTTGCTTTGGAGTTATCATCTATCTTAAATCTTGGCAGATTAAATATTTTAGGTGAAACTGCATTTAGCATTTTAAGGTAGTTAGTGAGGTTTCATTCCTTGTTCAGCAAATGTTTGTTTAAACGTTTGTTCATAAATGTTGTTTTCTGGAAATGGTTACCCACAGAAACCCAAAACCCCTTTTTTCTCCCCTTCTTAAAAACCTATTGCCTGACCTCATTCTCAAAGCTATTTAGTATACTAAATTTGTATCTGTATTTTCATAGTGTTTAATAGCATGAACTGAGCATCACGATCCAATTTTATTTGGTGCTGTAAAAACACAGATGGAAAAAGCTGGTCCCCAAAATACGCAAAAGACAACTACCAGATGGACAAATTTCAGCTGCAGAATACAAGGAATGAATTAGCCAATGCAAATACATATTGATGGCAGAGGTTTCAGTGCAGTCTTGGGTTAGACAGTGACTTCAAATGAGGGTTTGTTTCTAATCTCAAAGTGCAGTTGGTAGGGTATTGGTGAATCTGAGGGTTAGGCCAGTGAATCTGGATGCAATTTCAGTGCTCAAAGATTGTGTGTCTGCACAGTTTTTCAGTTTCTTTTTTCTAAGTTTCTGTGGTCTTTCTAAGTGTTTAAATGGTTTCCTTGCTCAAGTTTTGTATTCAGTTTGCAACGTGTCAAGAATTAGTAGCAAAAAGAAAAAACGTGCAGGTTGCCCAAGTATTCTGAAGGCAAAATGAAGTAGAAAATTAAAGATATTTATCTCCATTATTCTTTTTTAAACATATTATTAACAAATCTGAAAGTACAAAGCAATTGATAAGTTATTATTCAGACTGTGAGAGCAATATATATTTTAATGGGAATGAAAAAAGTAGCCTGCTGCTTGCATATTGTGATCCCCTCTGCTTTTTTTCTGGAATAAATGAGATTGCAACTGTTCTGTGGATATCCCTGCCTATTCCAAGAAGTTGCTAGATGCTGTGATGTGTTTTCATGGCAGACGGCACCAGCTGATGCCAGGAGAGAGGTCAGTAATAATCAAAGTAAATTTCCAGTGACAAGGAAACATGAATTGCCTCACAAGCTCAAACTATTAATGACATTAAATTAAACCGTGAATTCTTAAGTAGCTGTAAATGTTAGATAAATTTTAAAGGAAAAAAATGCAGAGATACTGTAAAAATTACATTCCTGAATATGTGATGTGTGGGATGACATTCTTACTGTCATTCAGTGCTGCTTCTCTTGTAAGCGTCACTCAGTGAGGAGCTTTTTATAATTTGGTTGGCAGCTTTTTCCCTGCCTCAGAAGGAAAGCTGTAGACTGCTTCTTTGCTATTGGAATCTCTGTCATGCTTGCTGGGCAGGTTTACAAACAAGCTGTGGCAGCCAGCACACCAGACTGTCTCCATGTGCTGATTCCTCTGCTGTCCTGGTGGGACCCCCAGAGCCCTGGTACTGCCTCTGGTCCTGCAGGGACCACGAATAGAGCTGGGTATTACGGAGGACTTTCCAGGACATTAAACCAGGTCTCTCAAATCTACTGTCTTTTGCTTCCTGATTCCTCTTATTAACTTAGTGAGTATTTGGTTCCTCAGTAATCCCTAGGGGGAAAAAAACAAAATGGAAGGATGGTAGTCATGCGGATTAGAAATGCTTTGAGCTCCCTGGGCTCAAAGCCACCCAAAACTTTTATGCCTCGCTAGGCTGCACTCTGCTCCAAAGGCAGAAACATACACCACTTTCATAAATAACTGGAAAATAGTGCCATGTTTTACCAGAGCAATAATACTAATTTCTCTTCTTTCAGAGAATTAGTAGTAGTTGTTCTTAAAATAAACCTGCTTGTTGTCAATTCAGCCAGCTCAGCTGGCATCTTCTTGTCAGTGATCAGTGTACATCAACTGCCCAGCTGCAAACAATCTTGTTTTGGTCAAAACAGCTACAAGAGTAACCACTGAGAATTGTTTCAGCTCATATTGTACTGATTCAATTATGCATGTTGTACTTTTTAAATGTATTTGTAAACCTCAGTTGTAATGTTCCATATTAATACTCTGAAAATACTCCAGACAAATTGTTGGTCGTCCAGGAACATTGGACTATCAGGTAATCCTGATGGATTAATGTGTTTGTTATAAGTGTAATGAAGCATATTTTACCTGAAAAGGTTTTAATTAGGAAAGCATCAGGGGTTTGTATAACACAAAACCATTAATCTGAAAATGAAATTATAACAAAACCGTATGAACACACCTCAGCAACTAAAACCAAATTTGCTATAATTATAGAAAATTACATAGTCTGTTTAATACATAAATTGCAAGATAATTAAATTAGGGGTCATCTGTTTGAATAACAATGATTGTTTTTGGAAAAAAAGGACACTAGCACACATAATTGAGTGGAAAAGGGGTTATGATAAAAGCTTTTCAAATAGTCTGTGTTGATGCAGTCTTCAGCTGAAGCTGAAAAAGACAAATATGATCTTGAAGAATATTTCTAGAAAGACAGATATTAAATCAGAATAATTGTAGAATATACTGCTGTTCTTGCCATATGTTAGATTTAGGAAGTTTTGGTAATTCTAAGACAATGTTTTATAAAAGGTCTCAAAGCTCATATTCTAAAAATGGTTTTGTTCTATTTTCTAACCTTTTTCAGGTATAAAATGTACAACAGAAGGGCAAAAATTTCGCTAATGGAAGGAGTGACTTAGTGACAAAAGTAGCTCTATAAGTAACTGACTTTCAAAGAGAAAGGCTAAATGTGTTAGTGATAACAGTTAAAAGTGTCTGTTCTGTAAACTCAATATTGTTTACTTATTTAATGAAAATCATGTCTGTGAATATCCAATTAGATCACAAAATAATTACTGTTACGTGTAACCAAGAGAGTTCAAAAGACCTGAGATGATTTTTAGCTTCATATTATCAGGGCTTGACTATTCATTAGATTTGTTTTGTAGCTTCCATACATCTTGTAGTGGCTTTGGAAAGGTTGACGTATTTTTCCCCGGAGCATAGATCTCTGAAAAGTAGTAACATGTTTTGTCATTTTTGCCCAGGTACAATGACCTAGGTAAGAAAAATGAGGCAGCAGGTGACCTCATGCAAGGTTTTGGGACTTACTGTGATTCTGATGCAGAGCCAGGTTCTGAGTCATTGTTTCCTTTCTGCGCTAGCCCAATGGTCAGTGTCCAAGTCCAGATGTTCTACAGCTTTTTATCTCTACTGCTAACATAAGCAGGCTTGTATTTTATTTTGAAGGACAAGAGTAAAATATAATATCTATCCTTGTGGACTAGCTATTATCAGCATTGTCTAAATTTGGCAGTTTATTGAAAAGCTTGGCATTAAGCAAAGACTTTTGATAGGTTTTGACCACATTCATGACAAATTTTGACTGGAGCTGTGTCAGCAGGTGTAATTCAGCTACACAGTAAAGAAATGTGCTACGTATTTGAAATAATTAATTCTGTAATACCGATTGTCAGATTCATTTTGTAAGACATACATTGATAACGTAACTAGATACACAAAAAGCAAATCCTTTAAAAGAATGAAAATGTCTTGAAAAGCCTGGGCTTCCTTTCGTGTTACAGCAGATTGGTGGATCATCTTTTCAAAGTACATGTTGTCCATCAAAAAGAAGAAGCAATATGGTATCAGAATTCAATCTTTATACGTAATTTTCCCCACTTTTAAAATGTGTGAATATATACACACATACACGTATAATGTATATTATATACACATTTCCTGCCCACTACATACATATGTATATATATTTACTTATACATGCTTTCCTAAATTTAGAAGTAAAACCCATTAAGTGGAAGGTGATATGTTTTGAGATTACAGTTGATTGATCAGAAGAAATACAAGCATGAAATCAAGAGACATTATGAAGTAATGGTTCTGAATTCTGGTTCTAAAGACATCACAGCAGTAACACAAACATAATTGTATTAAAATGCCTTGACGCAAAAGTGCTACCTCAGCATATTACTTTCTGAAGACCTCTTGCCTTGTAATATTGTTACAGAACTGCCAATGCAGTAAATTCTTTGAAAAATCATCCTTCTATATTTTGTATGCCTCAGTGATTCATCTGCCAAATGAAATTACCATACATGCTGTAACAGAGCAGCAGATATTTTATTCGTTGAACTTTTTATGACAATAGTGAGTAG
This sequence comes from Entomyzon cyanotis, assembly GCA_024500445.1. Taxonomy (NCBI): domain Eukaryota; kingdom Metazoa; phylum Chordata; class Aves; order Passeriformes; family Meliphagidae; genus Entomyzon; species Entomyzon cyanotis. The sequence continues at coordinate 41,386,815 of JAKEPQ010001016.1, read as the reverse complement.
TATTTATTTTAAACTGCTAATTTTTTTTTTTTTTGCTTTCCCTTATTTCATTCAAACCAATAATTCAAGCTTAACTTACACAAAGTGACAAATGGAAAGTTAAAATACTTAGGTATATCTATAAAATGTGTACATATTTTAATATGTTTAAAAGGTGTGTACATATATATATGTATAAAGGAGATATATATATATATATATAAAGGACACATGTACAATGCACGTGTGTAAGATATCTCCTCTGAGTATGTTGGTTAGTCACGTAGCTGTGTAGACAGTAGTCTAATGCCATTTTGATTTCTTGGGGCATCATAGCTGGTCTCCAGCTGCCAGTCCCAAAAGTCTTGGTGCTCACATTGTACTTCTGTCATATCTGTGGCTGGCTCAGGTACTCCAGGGCCTCTCAAACAGGACTACCTGCCTGTATTTAGGTAGATGGATCAAGCAGTGAGGTTTACAAGTTGGAGCTGAATTGCACCCAGGATGGCATTATTTTGACACACATTGCATTACTCTTTACCAGGAGCAAATCTGTGGTCAGGCTTTCTGTCTCAGATAGATATAGTTATTTGATTTTGGGGTGTTTTGTATGGTTTGTATTGGTTTTACTCAGCAGTTTTTCTCACAGTGATGGGCATGGTGTAAGAACTTAAGCGGATAAGGAAAGGGAATACAGTTCCATCATGCTTGGGAAAACTAAGAAAATTATACAGCAGCCGAACTACAGAAATATTGGATAGACACAACTGCTTTGAAAAGGCCTGAGATTTCTTGGTACTGGACAGTTATGTTTGTTCAAGTTGCCAGCTTTAGGCCTATAGCTTGGTTTTGATTATTTCATCCTGATGAGCTTCAGTTTTATGCATGAACAGTAATATTGTTTACATTTTTGTACTAACCACAGCACCCTAGAGACAGAGATGTTCAGCCTCAATATCATGATTTGGGAGGAATTTTGATTCCTCCAGTCATTAGTAGAAGTATCAAAGAACCCCCAAACAACACTGAATCTGATCCAGAATATCCAGTTGCTGCCTTTTTTTTTTTGGCTGTTCAGGGAAATCATGCACCTTTATATAGGAATTCATTTCTCCTGAGTACCAAAAAATGAGCCAGCTAAGGTCATACTGAAAAAGTTCAAACATATATTGGTAAGGAAGAGCAACAGAAGTGATGTTTAAATTATGTGAATTGTTGTGTGAATGTAAATTACAAATTTTCTGCAAATTTTTTTTTTTTGCCTTATAAGAAATTGTGTCAGTTTAGGGAAAGGTAGCAGAAAAACACTCTAGAATGAGTATTTCCTCTTAAAAAAAGGTTCCAACAACCCCTTCTTGCCTGGGATAACAAAAAAACCAAGGTAGCCAAGCAAAAACCCAGATGACAGGGCATGCAGGACAGCTGGGGAATGAGGCTTTGAAAAAGCCCAAGGCTCCCCCCTCCCCCTAGACCTACCTTAAAGATTCAGCAACTATTTTAGGGCATAGACCAGATGACTGGGGAATAGACTAATCATTAAATCACCCTGAGACAGAAATGTTATAAATACTATGAAAAATCTGAAGTGTAGAGAGCTGCTTTAGAACTTCATCACGTGCATGTTTGTCCCTGATGCCTTCAGGACAAAGTGTTAATCAGATGTATCAATGTTTATTGCTGCTTTAATTTTTTTCTTCTCTCATTTGCGTAAGGAGGTGTCTACTGCACACTTATGTAGTCTAGTTCCTCTAGGCTAGTGGCACATTAGAGTTGCTACAGAAGGGTGATAAAACATATGGGTCGAATCTGCACAGTATTAGACAAATTGATTTCTTTTTTTCATTCAGATCTACCAGGGGATATTTATTTCATTATCTCCCTTTCAAAGTTACATAAACAAAGATTCTCAGTCTCAGATCTCCGAGATAGTCTGTCTTTTTTTTTTTTAACTTACTTTGTTTCAGTCTAGACTGTAATAAAAAAAAAGTTTATTTAGAAAAAAGATCTGTCTTGCTTGATAGTAATTCTGTGTGCCTCATCTTTAAATTAAAAATTTATTTTCTCTTTAGATTAAAAATTTATTTTCTATTCCAGTGTATTTCTAATGTTAACTTTTCAATTAGAAGTAGGATTTTAGGTTAATGTTAGAGAAGACAATACATCATGAATAATTTTAAAACTGTTGGCTCATCTTAATCTTGTCCTTATCAATGAAGAGCTTAGCACAGGTTTTAAACCTTGACAAAGAAGCAGATGGACTCTTCATAATGCACTGTGCATAAACTTGTGTCATCATGGCCTGAGTTCAATGCTTGTGAGCTATGTCTTGGATTGCAAACTATACAATTATATTTTTATTTTTACTCTTCCTTTCAATTCTGTTTTCAGCCATCTGGAACTGTGTGTAAATTCATATCCATTCTGAGTTAAAATTTGACAGAAAATATTGACTCTCTTATGAGGAAAGTTTTGTGTTCTAGGAGCTGTTCCTCAATTAGCCTTCTGTACACCAGTTTCCTCCACTAGATCATTATGGGTTTGCATATGCAAATGCCAGCATTTGTCTGACAAAAAAGTCTACAAAAGCTGTGCAGGGGTCAACTTGGTATGCATGCTGAGCCTTCCTTGTCAATCAAATATGGATAACTGAAACCTCTGAGTGCTTCATGGACACCAATATTTGTTCATACCCTTTTTACCATGAATTAGGTTTGTCTTCACAACAGTAGTTGAAAACATGTCCCAGGAACAGCAGCTAAAAAGAGCTGCATATAAAAACAGCAACATTTTAGAGTTTCCTCTCAAACCAAAGTATTCTCATCTCTTTAATCTTCTCCAAATGCCCTTCCCACTTTCCCTTTCATGACAGTTTATAAAAGAGAGTCAGACCAAAAAAGGAGAAAAGAATCAGAAAAAGTCTGTGTTCAAGGTCTTCAAATTTAAACCATTTCTGAATCTGCATACAGGAAACTTCATCACAAATCAAAGGGTCTAAACCACAGAACTGTATAAGAATTAATGTAACTGTAACATACTACAGAAAGCCAGGAATGTGTGGTCAATTTGAGGTCATTTTAGAGCACACCTTAATTATAGAGAAGCTGTCAATGGGGAAAACAGACTAAGCAGCACAGTTCTTTGAGCACTCCAAAATTACATACTAAACAGCAAAATGTGGTACCCATCTTCATTTATATTGTATTTGTTCATATTGTTGTATTCACCCCCATGGTTAAAAAAGAGAAAGAAAGAGATTCTATTGACAAGAAAAAATATTTCTTGTTATTTCAGTGAGTAAAATATAAATAACACATCCAACAATCCTTCTAACCTTAAGTCTATTCATATCTGCAAAGTCTTAACGTGATGATGTGAAACTCTTACATAATGATTAAAACTTCTTATTTTATAAAGATTTTATACTAAGTACACTAAGATACTACCATTAGAGGAATGCAATGTGTGGAAAAATGTCACAGAATGGTACTTTATATTATTAATAGTGAAATAAAGATATTCAGAATGACAGGACATGGCTGAAAGATAGGAAAATTGTGTGCAGTGTGGTACGCAAAGAAGTGTTAGTTTTCATAAATTTGTTTTTATTTTTTCCCGTGATGTTTTTCACTGAAGAACATTGCTAAGAGGCCTGAAGTGTTGTCAAATGTAACTCACAAGATCTGAAAGGTTCACCACATGCTATTTTTTTACTGTATTTCTTGAAGCTTCAGAAAATGCTACCGATGCCTGTAGACACCCATCGCTTAGCGCTCCTGGAAGAGTAGCAAGAGTAGATCACATGGAGTCATAATGATGCTTTGTTGCCAAAGGAAAGTGTGTAGACAGACTTGGCAGTCTCCTGGATCTCAGCACTAATGATACCTTTCATGATCTATGTCAAGCCTTTCACACCATCCTGAATGTTCCCGATGAACTGAGAAGACATTTGGATTTCATGCTTTAACTGGGAGAGGCATTTTTAATGTTTTTTTGCTAGCATTTTATTGAGGTTATTTGTCTGCTTACCTGGGGAAGTTCTCAAACCTGTCACTCATAAGACTATTTGGAAGGCATGATTAGATAGCTCCTGGAAATGAAAGATGTAAACAGTGTCATAAATGATTACTGTCTCTTGAGGCATCCTTGTTTTGCCAGAGGAGTAGGATATTGCAGCTGGACAAGTGCAGCCTCATTCTTGATTTCAATTGTGATGACTTGCAAATATAGGAAATAGGAAAACATGCTGTGTCCAGAGGGCACATAAAAATGACCTAGTAATAATAAGCAGCAAATCTCATTCACTATCCTTCGGACATAGTTTTTCTTTATAAAAATGCAGGGTGAGATAACAAGTAGGAAAATGCCTGTAGCAAGCTTAAGGATGGTACAGTATTTCTGTTTTTTCATTTGCTGGGTGTCGTAACACAGACTTCTAAATTTACAGATTTGCTGTGTCTTCAGTCAAAATTAGGGATTATGTGGCCTGTTAGTTCTGATAGCTATTAATATATTAAATATTTTTCTTTTTTTCTTCATTTCTCAAAATGGTCACTTAAGTAACATTGTACCTTCAGTTTTCTAAAATGCTAAAGATAAAGTTTTCTTTTTCTTCAGTTTTCTATATACTAAAGATATAAAGATATCCTTATCCTTAAAGATAAAGGATAAAATCTTGGCCAACACAAAATTGTCTGTGACTACCGTATACCTAAAATTTACATCAAGTTAGTGAGTCTTCCTTTCAGGACAAAATTACAGATTGTAAAGGAATTCATAGAGCACTCCTAGATACTAAAAAAAAAAAAAAAAGGTTATTTATTGTTAACAGCAAAACTCAATGTAGAGTTGTAGAATGCACCAAAGAGAAAAATCACCCAAACTTTACATTTCCTCAGCTTTATTGCTCTAGGTGACTTGAATCACAGAGTTCTTTTTATCTTAGATGTTTTTTCTTTTGTTTAATTTTAGCCTTTTATCTGAATGTATTCAGCACATTTTCAAGATTCTAGGGTTTAGAGTCAGGCCAAAGATCATGGTTAGTGTGGCTGTTGTATTCAGCACCTAAAAGCAAGTGTTTTTCATGGAATCACACTATGGGCTGGAAGGGACCTTGAAGATCATCTGGTTCCAACCTCCCCATCATGGGAAGCGGCATCTTCTACTAGACAAGGTTGCTCAAAACCTTCTCCAAACTGGGATTGAACACTTTCAGAGATCAGGCATCCACAGCTTCTCTGGGAAACCTGGTTCAGTGCCTCACCACCCTTACAGTGTAGAATTTCTGCCTAATACCTAATCCTAATATCGAAACCTACCCTCTTTCAGCTGAAAGCCATCCCCCCTTGTCCTTGTTAAAAGACCCTTTCCAGCTTTCCTGTAGGCACCCTTTGGGAACTGGGAGGCCACTAAAAACCTTATCTCCCCTGGATGATCAGCCCCAACTCTCACAGCCTGTCTTCACAGAGCCGGTACTTCAGCCCTCTGATCATCTCCATGGCCTCCTCTGGATTCTTTCCAAGACGTCCACATATTTCTTGTGTAGGGGGAATTTTAATATGTTCAAATGGAATGGGAGCCAGAGCAAATAAATAGTTTTCTAGTAATATTCCTAGAAAAACTGACATATAAAAAATGCTGACTAGGGCAGACAGATTCTGAAAATTCCAGCAGGAAAGATTGTTTAACAGATAGTTTTAGAGAAAATGTCTTTTGACAAAATATGAATAAGGACCAACTTAGTCTTAAATATCACTCATTTAATTCTACATTAAAAAAAGGTTTTTTAGAATTGGTTTTGCACTTTTATGGTTCATCAAAAAAACTTCAACTTGGTTTCCTGTAGAAATATACCTGAAAAGATGAATAGTAAAATTACAGCGTTGTTCAGATTTTCATAATTTTCATAAAGGGAGGGAAGTGTATGAGTGTGTGAATCAGCACATACAGGTAGCCAAGGCAACCACCAAGCCAGAGCTAAAATGCAAGGAGTAGATTTATTTCATTACCTTGCTAAAAACAACCGGTGGCAGAGACACACAGGGACATATAGGCTCTGTTAGACTTAGTTCATCCTAGCAGCAAGCAGTGGGCAGAGGGAGGCCTTGCTTCCTGCCCCAGGTTAACAAAAGGCTTCCACATGTCTGTGAGAGTGTCTTATCTCTCTACAAGAATTCAACTTCTCTAAACAGGCAGAGGGTAAGCCATGCTAGGCGTCATAAATGGAGTTTTCCCACACTGACATTTTTATTTATAGCAATTTTTAGCCTTTTCAGCTGCAAGGTCACTTTGACCAAGACTATTCCCTCCTCCTCATCAGATCTTCTGGTTTTAACCCTTTCCTCCCAACAATGAGGTAGAACACCGCAAAAGTTTTGTATTTTCTAGTTTTATTTTTAGAGTTTTAGTTGGATTTAACACTTCTGAATTCGATAGATTAATAAATGGCATGGTCTTGAGGTCATCTTTCCAGACCTCCCCATCAGCTTTGGGAGTGTTCCCACTGCTACTGTTTTGATCTGCTTTGGGGTAAGATTGGTTATTGGAGTGCTAGTTTGTGGCCTGTGGAACGTGAAGCAACCAGAGCACCATCAAATTTACCTTCAGCTTTTTCCTTATGGCTTAAACGGCACACCCAGAAGTGGAAATGGTATTGTCACTCTGCAAGTCTCAGTTAAAATGTCATGACGCCATTTAGTGGTGGAGACTCCATTTCCTAACATTTGGATCCTCCTATGGAAGTTAGAGCTTTATACTGGTTTTCACTCATCTACAGAAATGAAGGGCCAAACTGGTTTCTTGAGTGAAGGATGGATAGAAAGAGATCTAAGGAGATGTGCACAATTATAGTGTGCATACAAGTGTTCTCATGTGATAGTTACAGACATCAAAAGGTTCTTAGAGTTATAATTTTAGTGTGTCGGGGGGTGGGAATCACCACAAATGCCTTATGTAGCTGCAGAGATGTCAAAAGAGAGAAGCTGGTTAGTATATACAAGAGGAAAATTATTTAGGATACCATCAGCACACAAAAATGAGCAAGACAGGACTACAAACACTCTGAAGTCAAGCGTAAATTTTCTGTTTAGTAGCTTCCAACCCATCTCTTGAACTGAATCACTCAACAGTATTGTGGGTTGCCATTTTTTCTGTCTTCCTTGCTTTTCTTATTCTCTACTGAGAACAGAAAAGAACTATGGAACAGTTATTTTCATGACACTGAACAGTTGATTTTTGTTCCTTTTTCTACTATATTGACTGCTATAGTGATACATAAATAAAAACATTCTCTTCTAGAAAAGCCAGAATTTAAGAAAACAGTAAAGAACTTTTGTTCAAATGAATGATGAAAATGTCCTTTTTGTCTGGAGATTTTAATGGTAAATCTTCTTTCTCTTCTTCTTTCTCTGTTCTTTGACATTTAGCTGCTAAATTCAATAGCTTTCATTAGGAAGAAGGTACTATTTCTGAAGAAGAATGTGACTCTTACTTTCCTTTTGCCTTAAGATTTGGCACTGGCATTATTTATACTTTTATCCAATAAAGAGAAGCTTTCTGGAAAGTGATTCATGTTCTGTCTGTTTAAAGAATGCAGTGGCATATACTCCCCTCAAAGGGGAAAAAAGGAAGGATTTTTAGGCCTTTTTTATGTCATGTCTCTCCTCTTTATATCATTTTAATGGTTCCTTCAGCTTTTATGAAATGGAGGCTTTATTGACTAGTCAGGCTAAAACACAGTGCTAAATATTATAGATGAGCTAAATAAGTTGATGGTTATTTTGCCAACTAGATATCTGAAAAATATGAAACTCCTCATTGTGATCATCTAAGAAGCAAGCTCATTTAGTCTCTGAACTATCTATAGCAATGTTACTTTTTGGTTTTGTTTGCATTTATTACCAGAAGCCAACAGAAGAAATACGAAAAAAAATAGGGGAGAAAAAGCAATATCTTAGGAAAATTATTTATTACTTTGACTGAAATAATAGTTCATGCCTTCCAAATTTGGGGGTTTTTTTTAGATGGAACTTCCTTCTCTAAAATAAACAATGGGCTGCAGAGGCAAAGTCCATTCTTCCTTGGTATTTATGCTCATGGTATAGCAAGAATTAATATTGGCTGTTTGCATGCTATATTTCTTTTCCAAAAACACCCCTTAAACTTGCTAGTTACTTGCAAATAGTAAGGAAGTAACAGAAGCCTCCAGACACACAACATGCTAAGCTAATTCTAACGCTTGAGCTACCATATTTTTAGTGTAACAACTGTAGTTGTCCTTAGGACAGTAAAGCAAGGAAAAGGTTTTCCAGCTAAGGAGAGAGAACTCATCCTAGAAGGCTAAAGGCTACTGCTGTAAATAAATTTATTTGCAGATGGAATTTAGGTGCTCCTTATGTGCAGAAAAATAATTTTAAGCTCTCAGTGGAAGAGTTAACAGCTGCAGTGTTGGTGAAGCTGGGCATTTAGTTTCTGTCATCACAATCAGAGTACCAGTCAACTAGTACAATTTTTTTAAAAGTTGGACTATGAAGAGAAATGTTTCCTTTTTAGGCATTTAAAATGCACAGTTTCAAGTTTTATATACAACTGAGTTGATTAATGTTTTCTTCAAAGAAAACTGCAGGGATTATGTAATCATCAGACTGCAGATGCCAGTGGCTCTAAGGAAAACATTAAATACTATAAAACTCCTGATTAACTCACAGGAATGGCTGCCCTACAGAAGAGAGTGTGAGCCTGAGTAACATCACTGAAAACAGGAATTATCAATCAAAATAATTTCCTGAACTAGAATATGCCTTCTGCTGAAGAAGGAAAATTCACACCCACTTGCATGAGAACAGAAATGGTGGAAAAGAGAAAAAGCCAAAGTTCACATGAATCCAAGGTTTTATGAAATCACAGAATAAATGAGGTTTGAAGATGCCTCTGGAGATGAACTAGTCCAACCTACTTCTCAAAGCAAGGTCAGCCACAGCACATTGCTCTTGTTGAATTTTGAGGATCTTTGAAAATGGAGACTCCACAAACTCACTGGACAACATGTGCCAGTGCTTGGTCACTCTCACAGTGGCAAAGTCATGCTGAATGTTTGGAGGGAGCCTCCTATGTTTCAGGTGGTGGCCATTGCCTCTGGTCCCATCATGGAGCACCACTGAGCAGAGCCTGGCTCTGTCCTCTTTACCTGCTCCCTTCAAGGATTTCCATGCATTGATGAGATTCCCCTGAGCCTTGTCTTCTTCAGCAGTCCCATCTCTCCAGGGTGAACAGTCCCATCTCTCACAGCCTTTGCTTACATGAGAGATGCTACAAACCCTTCATTATTTTTGTGGCTATTTTTTTTTCCTTACAGCTTTCAGACTCCTAGGTGTTTTTCTAGGATGTGTGTACAAATAATAGGCAAAGCCACTCTATAAAGCTTGCTGTAAGAGGAGTGAGGCAAATTACAAACACTTGCTTTTTCAAGAATCAAACTGTATCTTCATTAAATTTTAATATATGGATAGACTTCAGGTGCTGTTAACCAGTCTCTTGTCACTTGGAAAGCCAAAAGAATGACAGGGTGAAATTGGTCAGAGAATCTTTTGTGGCTGGAAGAAAGCAAAGGAGAAATTATTAATTCATAAAAAAGGCGGGGCTCAGACTTAGCACCTTTGAAGCTCTTTCAAACTATTTCTTAATTCCTTTTTAAGCAGTACTGAGTTTTAGAATGAGCTGGGAAGGGTTTATGTATGGAAATGTGTAAGACTCATATAATGAGAAATGTTCATAACTTCTTGTATCTTTTAAGGGCCTTGTAAAGCCTGCACTCTCCCTTAGTGGGTTTATTTAAAAATGGCTTAAGGTACTACCTTTTCCTGAGGTGAGCACACGGGAGAAACACAACAATGCTCTCAGAAGGTTAAAAAACAAACTTTACTGTCAAACTTTAGAAGGTCAGGAACTTGGCAAAATTTAAAGCAAACATTCAATCAAAATAAAGCATTTCACAAAGCATTGACTTAGCAAACTCTAACCCATCCAACCTTAAATGACACAGGAGAAGAAATAAGTAGGAAAGACAGAAGCAGAGAAAGAGAGAAAAGCAAGATACAGCTACTGCCTCTTGGATTCTAGCATGGACCATGAAAACAGTGCTGGATTGTAGCAAGTGAAGGATTTTTGGATGAAACTTTACCAGATGTTTTTGTGCAAATCCTATGTGCCCACTGGAATGAACTAGAATGAGTGTGTATTAAAAGCTTCCAAAAACCCAACAAGTGCTTTGCTCTATAGAACCCCTAGCTGCAGTGCACTGAATAGCTAATGTAAAAGGTAGCCCACAACGCACGTTCACATGCCCAGGAACTAACTTGCTTTCTCATTCACAGACAGACCATTTGGAGGTGGATAGCCCCATCCTTTTAAGAGAGAAATTGACAAGGTGATGGATCATTTGTAGTAGCAGCTTCTTTGTAGCTAAAACGATACAAAGTTTTCAGGTGAAGCTTGCCAGTTAGAATTGTCAGTACAGAAGCTGACTTCACGGCGTGTGGGCCGCTGGTTGATTTCCTTCAACACTGGTGGTGTACGTCTGGGGATATGCTTTGTTTTCTTTGCAAATGTTGACACTGTTAAACTAATGATCTGGGCAAACTTACCTTAACATATTTATGTGCATGTGTATATATGCACACACATATAAAAGACACGTGCACACCAAACATGCTGTTGTGTTCATAAACCCTCTACTCTGCCTTTCTTCAAGTTTTTTGTCACAGAAATCTTGCTGAAAGAACTTTTGCTGGCACACATTAAAAAAAAAGAAAAAAATCAATGTGTCCTCCAACAGCTGTTTCTATGTAAAATACATTAATGTAGTTAATTAGTATTGACCTTTTAGAATATTCATCATGCCATTGCATTATTATCCTGAAAGTTCACTTTAAAGGAGGTATAGCTGGTCCTGCAGGGAGAGGCTGAAAGAAAACACAGTTGGGTTTTAATTTTATGCTAAAGTAACCGGTTTCTGCTGGATAGCCTTAATTTGCATCGTCATTATACATACCATAGTTATTTTGTGGTACTGTAAACTTTCTTAGATTATATTATTCTTTAGATGATTACTTTGGTAGAACACGAAAGCTGCTTGTACTGAAATTGCTTAATAGTCATGCTTTAGAATATTTTCATGCAAAACCAAATTTTTTTATCCAAATAAGCACAGTAGTGAAGGTTCCTCAAATACCATCACTGTCCATTAAAGAGTAATCATCAGGAGTACTATTAAGGGTCTTTTAATACCTCATGTGAATGATTTCTTATGAGTGTTCAGTCACTTTGTGTAAAGATGTGAAAGGTTATTGTTGTTGCTTACTTGAGTTTCCCTGTTTTCTGTTAATATTTTTCTGAAGCTTTACTTTTCAGGCTTCATCTACTAATTTAGAAAGAAACTCAGACATGATGATGTACTAGTAAACCTCTCAAGAAAAGAGCTGATGCAGGTCATAGCCATGGATATTTTTGTATTCCCCCCATTTAGACTTTCCACATGAAAATGAAAAATCTTTGAGATACTGTTTCTACATCCAAGTTACAAACAAGAGGCACACACAAATGACTGAAAACCTACATGTCTTCTTACATATTCTTTGTCAGAGTGCTTCCCACTGCACTGGAGTCTTGTACCTTGCAAAATTTCTGCAGTTTTCAAATTAGTACTGCTATAGTGGGGTTATTCCAGTGTATCTTGCCTTACTAGCTGGTGGCACAACTAGATTTTCCAGTTTACAAGTTACTAACTACCAAAGATAGGTTTAGGGGACAGTCTCTCCAAAACAGTCGTCATCTCAGCAGGGTTAATTCAAGAGTTTGAAGGTCTTTGTGGTCACGTAGTGAAATAAACATATTTGTCTTGTTTTCATATTAGCATCAAGTATATTTGATAATCTCTAAGTTACCATAAAAAATACATCAGATTTTATAAATGTAAATGGAGTGAGTGAAATTTCTGCTCTGACATTTCTACACAGGCTGGAAAAGGAAGTATTCATAAATCAAGGCTTGTAGTGGGTCACACAAGTGCAGGTAGCAGCAATGTTCTGCTGCACCACTGTTTCCATCTCTGTGGTAGCAGCAGAACAAACTTGCTTTGGATGGGAGGGCTGTCTTAATCATCTCTCCAGTAAGTCTAAGAGGTAAATAAATGTTGGAGTTGGGAAGAAGTGAATGTGTATATAACTCCATGAGAGCGCACAGAGAAACAGTCTATAAACCCAGTATGTTTAAGTAGGAACAGATGCTCATTAAGGACATACAATGGGAATGGAGGACAGCAGGATTCCTGAGACTGTATCTGGGAGCTGGATATACAGAGAAATCTGTGACTGCATGTTCATTCATATAGCTTAAATATAGATTACTATAAACATTTGCAACTGTTTTTTATTTTACATTTGCTTTAAAGTTTTTTAATTCTACCCTGAGTTAAAGAAAGTGTGGAGGTACATCAAAATGCTTCTCACTCATTCAGGGGAGAAAGAAGGCTTGTATACAAAACCTGGACTGCTGAGGACTCTTCTTATTTTCAGTCTTGACACATAGGCATAACTTGTCTCAATCTGAAAATTAGCACCTCAGAAGCCAGGAAAGGGACTTTCCCACTCAGTAGCAGGTGACATCTGGGAAGGTTCTTTTAATGTAAAAGTAATAGAACGTTCACATTAATGTCCCAAACCACAAAGGTCCTTACAGTTGTTCATACTTGAAAATAGATTCCAGACAACTCTTTATTAAGTGTATTTTCAAAACTTACCACAGATGGCCACACTTTGCCCCGACTCTCTGTGTGCTGCTGTTCTGCTGTACAAAACCATTTTGACTGGACCACATGAGAGTAGAAGCGGGCAATTTGAGCAGAGCTAGGCAGGTAAATACAAGGGTGTATGGAGATACCTGTATTCCCCTGAACTAGTTTGTTCTTCAGTGTCTGGTTTAGGTTCCAGGATCAGGCATCAAATAAAGCATAATTAAAACTCCTAGCCTGATTTTGCCACTGCTGTTTTTTCTGCTGCTGCCATTCATACTGTCAAAGGACAATTAATCTCATTAGCCAAATGAACATACTTTTTAGGGGGATGCAAATTCAATGCATCTTACTCAGCACTTGGTCTGTCATAAAGGTAAGCAGTCTCTAATTGTATATGAAGACTTTACACTTCCCATGGGCAGTAAAGCAGTGAATTTTTAACCAGTGTCATGCTTCTTTCTATACCTGATGATTAATGTGCTGGTAAAAACTTCATGCACACTTAATCATTCATAACAAAATATGTCTGATTCTGTGCTGCTAAAAGCTTTAGCATTTATAATTAAATGACAACAGTGGAAAAAACCCAGCAAAATCTGGAACTAGACAGTTTGAAAGCTTAATAATAATGTTTAAATCTTCCTTCATATTGCACAGTGGAATTTAAGGGTATTTCTTTGTGGGTTTTATAATGAGGGAGGTACAGCTCCTTCACAGTGTTTTCTTGGGTACACTCTGTTTTCTTGGGAGACTTGGGGGAAAAAAATGGGGCAGTGCAAGAGCTGCTAAACATCTTTACAGAAATATATATTACAGAGTTTGTTTGAAGCCGTGGGCATGCATTTTGAGCATGTATGTTTGAAGAAAATGCTCAGGAAGACAGCTTGTTGGCTGTGAAGATTGTAAAGAGGAGGGGTGGTCTTGAGATGCTGCCTTCTCATCTAGGAACTCTCTTTTACTAAATTAGGGTGTTAGAAATAAATTCTTGCCAGCATTACAGGACAGTCCTATCAGTTGTTCCTTGACCTGCCTCACCTTAGAAGAGAAGGAAATTTAACTTTAATCTCACAGCATTTGTAAGAGGGCTTCAGCCTCTGAAGGACTGGGTAGGAGCATGTGTGTGTTCTTGGGTCACAGCCTGGGTGCAAGCTCAGATTAGAAAAGAGACAGCTCATGAAATTTGGTTATATTTAGATTGACCTGTTGTTTCTCATAAATTCAAGAATATAGACTCACTATTTTTCAAAGTGTTACTTCCTATAACTTTTATGGTTTAGTGTAACTCATCAAAAGTTGTTTATCTTAGATAAAAACTGGATATTACCTAAAACATATATATGTATTTAAGACAATTTGCCTATGGATATAAACTGTATTCTGAGAATGTTTGGAATGACACTTCTAGTATTTTCATGTAATCCAATAAAAGAAATAAATACACCCACTTTTAAATCCATGTTTTTAGACAGCCTTTTTACTGTTTTATTCAGTTGGGAAGATGTCAAGCAGTAGTAGAGGGGAATAAATTACAAGATGTTTCCATTTCCACCCTATGGGGTTCTTTCTTCATTTTTTTGTGTTCCCCCAAAGCAGGTGTAATAGATGGATCAGTGGTCTAATTTATTAATTCCCTGAAGCTTGAAAGAGATATCTTAGGGCAAAAGAACGTGGAAGCTATCTGAAGCAATGTAGTATTCAATTATTTATTTGCCTCTGTCCTTAAAAACTGCTCCAGTTCCAGATCTTCCCATTTCTCTTATATAATTAATGGGGGTATAAAGTACAGCTCAGAGAAACTTGGCTGGATTTGAAAGCACATGTACTTTTTGTTCACCATAGAAAGTACATAGGCATATGCACAGCAGCTTCTGCTTATTTGGTCAGCATATACTTGATGTATGTCATGTGTTTCACTGTGTCCTGAAAGTGAAGACACCTGTTTCACCAAACACATTACTTGTACGTGCAATTTGCAGGAAAGTATCTGCATAGTTGTATAAAATACATGTATAAATTTGCAACTGGGTGTGTTTATAGCATATTTTTAGGCCAAAACCATTATTTTTACTTAGTCATACTGAGACAAACCTCAGAAAGTAACATATTCATATCAGTTTAGTCACCATAAGGCAGTATTTTGCAAGAGGAAGAGAAATCTTCACTCAAAAATACAGAATGGACGATGGCATGTTGTTGGAAAGTAAAAGGTTTAGGTATATTCTTCTGGCTGAAGAGAGTACTGAACCCAGATCTTCCATTTAAGGTGTAGACTCTAAGGTGAAGACTACCACTGCATTCATCAGGTGTTTCTTTGCTTCTCTTTCTTGAAAAAAATTAAGAAATCAACTGCTTGCCTCAAATAAGATGTGTAAAATCATTGCTGTGTCATTGCAGAAATTCCAAATTGTTCATCCCACCACTTCCTAAATCCCCAAATAGATTCCAGATCCCAACTCTCTTCTGCTTTTGGGTTTTTTTTGGCTTGTCATAATCAACTATCAACAGATGCCTTATTCCTAGACATTCTCTTTTCCTCACGAATGGAAAAGCCCAGATGGGAATAGGTAGCTACAACCTCACACAGCCCATGCTGTGAACCAACTTGGCATCAGACTTGTGAAAGTAAAACTCTCAGAAATCAGTGGCTAGACTTCTGTAAGTATTCATGTGCCAAGGAATATTTTAAATATCAGGCTTTGTACAGATGAAGATACAAAACCCCACCGTTTGATACCTGTGGAACTTTGGCTCCTAAATGCACAGGGGACTTTCAAAGACATTGACTTGTGCATCCACTCACTGCAGTAAATTGTAGATATTTGTTATATTACAATAAAATAAGCCTGGTGTCAAGTAAGATTTTAAAAATAATAGCAAATGCTTGTGAGTTTTGTTGTTTTTTATTTTTTTAAGCTGATGTTGTAGACAGATGAATGTGATAAAGAATATTTAGAACATTATTATTAGATTAGTCATGGGTGTCACATGTATTATTACCCATACTGAGAAAAAGCGTGTGTGTGTGTTTATGAAATTAATTAACTGATTTGTAGACTAAGATTTATCCAAGAAATACAGAAAACTAATTTATATGACTGAACACAGAATGTACTTTGTATTAGGATTCCCTGTCTATTTTATGATAAGTAAAATGCAGTAAATGTAGCATTTCACCACTGATGAAGTCTAAAGTTTCTAGAAATTACCAATTTCTACTAACTGAAAACTAACCAGTCAGTCCAGTTGGGGCCACTTGTATATACTATTTTCCACAACAAATATTTTAAAATGTAGCGCATGCTTTTTTCTTCTCTCCAGAAACCTGTGAAATAAGAAAATGTGCGCATGGATAAATGCATTCTCTTTCAGAGCAGCCCTCTCCCAGGCTTGCTAGACTGATCTGCATAACTCACAAGATTCTCTGTAAGGAGACAAATGTTCCATTGAGGTCACAGGAACTACTGCTTTCTTAAAATTCAGGTCCCATTTTGCACTCTGATGTACTAATCTGAGCCTTTCAATAGAAGAAAACGGATGCAAAAATCATACTATTAAGTATGGTAAATATAGTCATTTATAGCATTCAGCCCTTGCAAGTTTCCTATACAGAGGTTAACAGAATTATTTATTTCTCTATGTCTGGAGCTGATTTAGTACCAGAAACACCAAAGTAAATACAGTTTGCCCTTGAAAAATGCTATAGTTTAGGAATGTAAGGCAGTATCTTTATTTTGAAAACTGTGTGAGTTCTGTGGATAACAGGTTTCTCAATTTGCACACATTAAGTAGACCTTTCATGTAGCTTTTAATGTTTGGTTTACAGTAACTCAGGTCATGATGTGTGACTCTGGAAGCAGAGTGAATGAAAGCACAACTCTTCCTTCCCGTTTGTGCGAAACGAAAGAGCGGGGAGGAGGGTAAGTGTCTTAGCAGCTGTCATTGCCAAAGATTATTTAAAAGCTGTAAAAGCCTTCATTTGCCTTCAGGAGTTGTGACATATGGTCAGAAATGGTTTGAAGATTTATTGTCATCTTTGTTGGATGAGATTCAAAGTGTTCTCTAACAAGGATCTTGTCCCTCATCATCCTTGGAAAAATCCTTCAGAAATTGTAAAAGCATACAGAAGGCAGACAGAGCATCAGAGTTTTTAATGATTTTTTTTTTTTCCCCAAGAATAGCATTAAGGGTTTCCAGATGAAAGAAAGGAAATATTCATGGTAAAAGTGAATCTTATTTTTCCCTTGCAATCCAGTGTTTTTGGTTTTTTTTTTTTTTGTATGTGAGAGCATTTCATCACATGCATTAATGACAGTTTTTCCTTACCCAGTTAATTAAAATTTCAGGTGCAAACTGTGCACGCTACACATCACAAAACCATCCAGTTGTGATTTGAAGGCATAAAGCTTCTCCATGCAATTACAGCTATCCATTTTGTCTGGACCTCCCTCCCCCAGTAGTTAGCAGATGCAGATTTCACATTTTGAAAGCTTGATGAGACTCTTTCTGCCCATAAAAGCCCATCAAAACTTGTGAGGCCAAGAAAGCAACAGGAAGGTATGACAAATGACAGGCTGCCTGATTAAGCAGAGTAAAGGCTAATAGCAAAGGGAAGACAATTGCCTGAGCACAGAAATACTTAGAACCAAAAATAGCCCCAATTGCAGGTCTGCAAATGGTAATGGACAAATCTTCTCTAACTTAATTTTCCAGGCTGAAGGTACGTGGAACAGTTCTGTTCCTTCTCTCGCTCCCACTGCCTGCTGAACCTGTGGGAATTTAGAATAAAGCCTGACACAATGAATATTGAAAGGCACATTGATCTCAAGGTGTATGAGGTACCAGTGAGATATGGCAAAGGGCACCTTTCTCATCCCTCTCAAATTTTGCATAAGTCAGACTGATTTAAGCTTTAGCTGAATAAAATCTTCCAATCTTAGGAGGCTTGACAAGAATTTATTGTGTTCCAGCAAGAAAATAACATGGAAACATAATACTCCAATCATATTTTTAAAGGTAACTTCACAGTATAAAGTTATGGCGCTTGCACGGTAGAATTATAGTTACTTGCAGATTCAGTGTCCTTGGCTGTTTTCTGAATAACAATAATATATCACATAAGCAGGAAGTGACTGTTTACGTATGAAAACCTTATTGGTGTCTCTTAAATCCAAAGTGCTGCCACGCTACTGCTCATGGTGGGAGGAGGTGAAAGGCACCATGCAAGCCTTTCACACATTCATGACGACTGTGAGAACTGTGAGGAAAGCGATCTGGTAGTAGTGACAGGCAGAGAAGCTGAGTAAATGCATTTTCACCAGGGTTTCTTGGAGTACATGGAAAAATGAAGATCAGTAAGGGAAAGACAGATTTGATCTGACTCTTGAACAGGGAGTTTTATCACTCCCTTGATTTTGTTGCTGTTGTCACTGACGTTTTCTTGTCCTTTTGGTAGGAGAGAGAGTATCTGAATAACTTCTTGTCATGCTCTTTGCTGTGTTTCCAGGTCTAAATGAAATCTCAGTCAGGATTACATAACAACAAAACCACTCATTCCAATATCCATTTACCATCCAGGACAAAAGAAAAAGTTATATTTGAACAGAAACTATCTCATCTAATTTGTTAGGTTCTGGCTACATAATTGATGACAAACCAGTTCTGCACAGAGGTGTCGTCTGGCAGAGGAGTCATCAGACCGCTATATTCAGTTCTCTACCTTGAGGTGTTGCTTCATGCAACATGCCCATGGGTGCAGTGGCTGCAGTGCACCACTTCTAGCTCCATTTTTTCCCATATATGCCACTGCAGAAAGGAAAATAATTCATAATGGTCTGTTTCAGGGTTCTTCAGTGTTTTTACCTGTTTTATTCTTTCTTCAAGTACCCCAAACTCTCAACAGAGCTTCATTCTTCTGCACAGGAGCTATATTTTCTGGCAGCAAGACCTTCCTAACCCTCAAACTGTATTTTTTTAGTCTTGATTTGCATAAATTTGCAGAAACCCACCAATATAGGGCTTCCCATCTGCTTGCACTATTGTCACTTAGTGGTAGGAATAACACAAATGTTTGAAACAGAGCTGCTAGACCTGCCTGAGATGCTCTCCTCTCTCATACAGGGGCTGCTGCAGTGCAGCAAGTTGAAACCAAACTTCCAGGCATGAATGCCACCCTCCACTGTGAAAAACACCCCCTTCCATTCCATCCAAGGGTTCAGACTGACCAATGTGTTACAAGAGGAGGACAGATGTGGTGGGAATGTCACCGTTGAGGAGAAGTCAAGCAATATAGGTCCTCAAAGAGTGTTGTGGTACTCCTGATTGTGCTGGGAGGGAAATCTCTGCTTTCAGAGAGGCGTGGCTGTGCCGAATACCTGATTGGCAAGGCCACTGCTGAGCCCCTGGAGAGGGCTCAGTTCCTAGTACACATCTCCAAATCAGAACTATGGGATGGAAATCAGGAATGAGTACATAGTAGCAGGGATGTTTGCTACAGAGTGGGAGGGGAACCAGCTTTGGTAAGGCACAAAATAAATCCTTTTCTTTCCACACCTACATCTTGAATAACTAGGATGTGCTATCCAAGGTGATAGTCAAGCAGCCTTGTTCCATGAAAGATGAATCAATGCAGGCCCATGTAGGTGCCTCAGAAATTGCTCCAACAGGATATGCCTCATGGTTTCTGAGATGCAGAACTAAGCCCTAACAGTTTTCTGAATCACTTGAGATTTGTTCCTTATTAATGCTAATTTAAATTTTCTCGAGAACGTTGGTTGCAAGTCTGTCACAGGCAGAAAGTTATCCCTTTTAAGGAAGGAAAAATTATACTTGGAAGCAAATCTTAGTCCTTTTCATTTGATTTTTACATGAATCACTCAGGTACCACTCCATGATTTAAATTAACCTTGTTGCTACAGTTACATAGATACTCATGCTCTCTGATGGCTTTTGATTCCTAGTCTATCTTCAAACACCTGTTTTTGAGCACAGAGCCAAGGCATCTGTATGACATATACCGATTCAAATATATTACTGGGAACTTCTAATAACCTGTCCCATGGATACTTATTGTCTCATTAAATAAGTTATGAAAAGGAGTTTGAATTATCCACATTAAATGATAGCTGGGAGACCTGCATAATGAATTTATAAGTTTATCCTAATCAAATGCTGTTTTCCAGATATAATTTCTTGACTGCTCCTTGGGCTAAGGACAGCTCAGTAGGGGTCTAATTATAGCAATGCTTCTAGTATGAGAAATAGTCGCTTTCCCTTATGGGAAAGTTTCTGTAGACTACTAGGTCAGGATAATGAAGCACTGTTTGTAAGTCTGGAAAACTGCAAGTAATAGCTGCTTTTCTTAGAAGTGGATGTAGATGGTTTTGAGGAAGTTTGTGAAATACTGTGAAATACTTGTCATTGCTTCCAGAGAGTAATTCCAGTGAGTAGGATGAATAGGTTACTGTACTTTATTTAATATACTGCATTAGAAATGTCAGCATGCATGAGAATAACAGATCATGTGGGTGAAGGAACTCTTGCTTCTAAAAGAAAATCAATACATAACCATTAAAATAAAGACTCTTTTCAGTATAATAGGGGAAAACATTTTCAAAGAGCTCATAATATTCCTACAAAGAACATTCACTCCAAGAATAGGTGCTATAACTGTTCATGCCATTCATGCACCATAAAATGCTTTTGTCTCTCACATTTTGGGTTTACACAGAGAGCTGTAAATCTGTAAATACAAAGGAAAGTGGAAACTTTTTTGTAGCTGTAAAAAAATAATAATTAATTCTATTGTTGTGCATACATTTGAAGAAATTAACAGAAAAACAGAGTTAGAATCTCTGGATCTGTGGCATAAAGCATTTTGAAAAAAGCTGAATTGTATGGGTTACAGAACATCAAGACAATCAGGCTTTTGACTGAGGCCTTAGCTGCTGCACATGTTAGCATGTTGCATACCAAGGTCAGGGAGGGTTTTCTCTTCTTTCTCTGGCGTGAAGACATGTGATCTCAGAAGAGGAAAAGACAAGCAGATCTGTGTTTTAATTCTTAGGTATTGATTTGAGGCTGGGTTCTGCAATTATTTTGCATAGTTTTTGTTGCCACTGCATCTAGTCTGTTTTAGTTTTTGTTTAGGAAATTACTTAATATAGTGCTCTCAGTGAAGCATTTCTTTCCCGTTAAACACTGACATAATTTGCAGTACAGAGTGTAAAGCTGATGACAAAAAATACTGGTGGTTTTCTAACATCAGCTATAGTTGATTATCGGTTTCTTAAGAAACTTAGGAAGTCAGTCAGAAATTGGGAGAAAACATGATCTTCCCAATATGTAAAAAAGGGTCAGGGAATTTCTTTCTTGCTATTGATTTGGCTCTGATAGAATCTCCTATATTTTTTCTTACGTCTCTTGTCATTGAGAACTGTTTCTTAGGTTTTAGACAAGTTGCCCGACTAAATCCTTCTAATTGTTGTAGATCGTTGGACTAATATTGACTTTCTTTTTTTCTAACAAGATATTGCAAAATTGGGCCTTTGAGATGTATGGGCTTCAGTCTCTTTTACCTCTTCCTGGAGGGTGTAAAGAGGAAAAGGCTGATAAAATGTAGGGCCATTAGCTGGTTGGAATGAAGGGCTGCTTTTCAATTCTCAATACAGAACCTGAAATGAATATGAGGAAAAAGAAATGCAGAAGTAGGAAACCTCATAAATACAATACAAAGTACTTGATTATACTCCCAGAATTCCTTTTAGCTTAGGGATGCTATGAATGGTCATTTTTGCTTCTGCTTTCTAATCAATAAACCATTAAGGGACAAAGACCACAGGAAGAGTGGAAACACAGAAAATGAAGTCACTTCAGTTAGAGATGAAGATAAAATAAAGAGGGAGTTGATCTTTATTTTGGTGCTGTTGATAGTCTTAAGACTACACTGCACAACTCTGAGGGTTTCTTTGCTGCAAATTTTAGACCACATGCAGTTTTGAAGAATTGATACAGCTCAATCCTCATTGGATTTGAATGCCAGTAAGAGCAGTGGTGACTTAGCAGTGGTGAGCCAGTAAGAGCAGTGGTGACAGTGTAGCTTAAAGAAATTTGAAGGTAATACATGCATGTGTTTCTCCTTGGTGCCCAGGCATAACTGTGATGAGTTTTGGAGATACTGAGTTTTGAAGGAAACCCATTTTCTTTCAAAAGTATGAAAAACAAACTGATGTGAAGGTCTCTACAGTATAGGCAAGGTATGAGTAACCCTGTCAGATTTACTCTTTCAGCATTCAGCAGACTACTTAAGGAAAGATATTAATTCATTTTTAATGTTAGGAAAATACAGTCATTAAAAAGTAGATAACATAAAATGCCAGAAATGCTTTTAACATTACACGAAGTGCACTGCTTGCCTAAATAGCTTGCTACTTTTGGAGATCTAGATATGCTGAGGTATTAAATATTAAAATAGAGGTTGCTTTTTAAAATGCAGTGTTTCTTATCAGAAAAACAGTTTGAACAAGCAGTGCTGTTGTATAATGCATGATGTTGCTAATAAGAGAGTCTTGGAAAATAATTTTTCATGCTCTAAGAGTGACTAGTGTTCTGAGTAAGAAAGATTCTTTCTCTATTCATGTTCTCTTAACACATATATATAACAGTGCTGTCAAGCTACATGCAATTATGAATTTACAACACAGTCTGAGTCACATGATGAGGTCCATTCTGGGCTTTTATCCTATTTTTGTTCATTTACTGGTTATCGGTTCTGTTATCAGGCTATACATAACCTTGATTGGAAAGTCATTCTCAATGAGTTGTTATCAGGACTTCAGTGGTGGTTTATATGAATATGTTGGAAGAGTACTGCAGTGTCTGTACTATGTCTGGTGTTATTTAATATTCATGATATTGATTTGGATGAGACAATAGGAACAATACTTACTCAGTTTTCCAATGATACTAACCTGCACACAGCTGAACCTTCAACATCAAAGGAAAGGATTCTGAAATGGATGCGGAAACCATTGGGGAGAAAATAGGGGAAATAGAAATGAAAAAGGTTAATCTAGAAGAAGCAGCAGTGCAAGTAAGGGCTAGGGAAAGGTTGTTTATGTAACATTTTAAGACAAAGATTTTTTTATAACCACAAGGCATTACAAAATTAGCAAATGTCAAAAATGGCATGATATTGCCAAAAGAATCCCAAAGTATATAGTGAGATGGATGGACAGAAGCACTTCTGGAAAGATAGATATATATATATCCCTTGTGCTGTGATGTTGAGGCATTTTGTCCAGACTTGAACACTGCTGAGAAATAACAATTGCAGATAGTCCATACAGAGCAAAAAGAATTACAAGACCTCTGAGAAAAGGTGAGGGAAACAGAAGTTTCTCAGTTAAGTCTTGGAATATAAAAGAACTATTTAATAAAATAAATTCAAATAAGTTCTCAAAATTTATTAAAGAAAATAGGCATTCAACATCACAGATTTTCTAACATTAGGGCAATTGAAGCATTGGAATAAGAATTCATGAGCAGATTAGAAAAAATCTTTCAATGAAGGAAGAGACACTGAAATGGGAGATACATGAGAGCTGTGTATTTGGTTGTGAGAGAGAATTCATTGTCACCAAGAACACTTGTCCGCCCCAGATGCCATTCTTTTTCTTGCAAAAGACAGTAAGTCACAGTCTCACTTCAAGATGGACTTGGGATTGATTAGAGTGGCCAAACCTTTGACCTCATAAATCAGTGATACTTAAACTTTACTGTGATTGCTTCATGGTAGAAGTATGTGTTAGTAAGAGCTAAGTAGTGTAGCCGTGTGGGCTTTTAGGCTGTGACTTTGAATTTGTATTCAAATGGAGAGATGAAAACACCTTTTTTCTATTCAAGTGTTCTTTTACGCAGATTCCCAAGGCAGTGGATAATTTTCAGACAAAATAATAAGGCGTGTGAAGCAGATGGGAATAATGCATTTGTTGCTGTGAAAGTCTATGTGAAATTTTATTTGTTCTTTGTGTGGTTTAGTTTGTCTTGGTGACAGCACAGTGAAATGGCTTGAGAACAAGTACAATAACATTTTCACTCCACATTAACTAATGAAGGGTCACTATAATAGAAAACTGAGAGGCTTCAAATATGCCATATGATAAAATGGAACTAAATGTTTTTGACCTTGATTTGTCACTGACTTTGAGCAAATTTTTTTGCCTAGGCTAATTCTTTAGAAGGGAATGCAGTGAGTGCTTCTCACTGCATGTTTAACAACATGACCACCCTTGTTCCACTGGGTATGTTAGGGAACTATTATTATTTAATAACAACAACAATGTAAGGCAGAAAAGGAAAGGTTGTAAGGTTCATATGCACAGTGCACATGTAGTCTGATTAAACAAGAGGTCTTGCAGTGAAAGATTAGTACTATTCAGCCAGAATCTGCTTTGTTGCTTATTCCCTTTAAAATGTTACTATTCTTTGCTTGCAGTGTTATGCACAGCAACAACAATAAAAAGGAACTGAATAAGAAATTTTCGTAATACTGACTCTAGTAGTCTGCATCTATTTCTTGTGTAATCCCAGTCCTGTTGCCTTTCATCTCTTCTAGTATTATAAAACTCTTTTTCAATAAGTAATTCAATTGAGATGCAAACTTAATGCTTTAACTGTTAACATTGGGTATTGTGTGATAGCTCAATGAGGGTAGATATATTATCCCCAGACCATTTTATACATACAGGTTTATATTTACATTTTGCACATAATTTTGTTCTGAATCAGAAGTGTTGGTGCAGTAGTTTTATAACCTGTTGATTTAAAAGTCTATAATTCATAGTAAACATAAACCTTCCAGTGATCCATTATTTGCAAGCACTGTAAGTGAAAATTTGCCTGCCCATGAAAGGGATTAAATCCCTTGAGACAATTTTTGGGTAAGGTAGAATAGCTTTTCTGAATTATTTCGGTAGACTAATGTTCCCAACCTAATCAGTTTTGCTGATTTAAGTGGCCCACTTGGGAGTCTATTGTGAGTCACAGTCAGGATTTTCAAATAGGACAACATGTGGGACTTTACTGGAATCAAAAATATTCTGGATTCTGGTGCATTCTTGACCAGTACCTTAACTGTTAAAGCATTAGAATTAACTATTCAAGAAGAATGTTAAAGCTTATAAGATTGCATTAACCTTCTGTGAAAAGAATTCTAATTGAATCTGAACTGTAATAAAAATACTTAAATAAATATCTTGGCTTTTATATAGCACATAGCATTTGGAGGGGAGAGAAGAAATTCAGGAAGAATAAATTGCAGTTATTCAGTCTGTTTTCATTTGTTTTTTTCTAAAAATTAATAATATTGATACATAGGATGGGGCTGAATGGAAAGCCTGAGATCTTTACTAGCACTTGATCAAATATTTACTGCTGCTACTACGTCAGCACAGGGAGATCTAAAATCCTACCTAGTCCAGTTTTCTGCTGCATCTTAAGTCTGCTCATGGTTTTTGATGAAGAAAATAGGGGCTCACCTGCAAGTTCAATTTCAGCCTTCAACTAACCTTTTTGAATTGAATGAAAAAAGCAATGACTGAGGAAAACTGGACTTGGCCACACTGAGATACTGAGGAGTTGTGTGTTCTCTAAGTAGGTCCATTGACACTGCATTCAATAGGACTATAGCAATGTGGTAATGAAGCAGTAAGGCTTGCAGATCATACTCAGATTAAAGTCCTCAAAATTTGACAGATTTCTTAGGGGAAAATATATTTCTTTTTTGACACTTTGATACTGCTTTTAAAATTTGAATGATACTGATACAAGGTTTTTGTACAACATGCTCAGTTTCATTAATTTATAATTTAAATTTCCCTCAAACTTTTTAATATATAACAAAATTTCTCTCAAGATTAATGTTTACTTTCTATGATAGCCACGTACTGTAGACTGTTTCAACTTTGTGCTTTTACATTCGCATCAAGTGCCAGTTGTTTGAACAGTCTTGTATCTTGCAGTCACCATGAATAACTCTGCACCATAATGTAAGTAAGTATAACTTCAGTGTCCAAGCTTGAATCCTCAGTTTCCCTTTACAGTGAAGGAAGAGGTATTTCCAGAGAGCAATTAATCTCATCCTGAAGTAGATATCTATGTGGGCTGGGCACATTTCCTTGTGGTGAAGACTAGTTTTCTTCATCACTGTATGTATCCAAACAATGTGGACAGATGTGGACATTTAAATTGTCTGAAATTAGAGGAGATAAAACTTACCCCTTTAGAAAACCAGTACTGCACAGAGAAAAATACTTATTTCTTTAACAGAAGAGCCTTACCTGGAATTTCAACCTTTTTTCTTGGTGAATGCCATTACTCATTGGTTGAATTTCTGATGAGATCAGACCTTGTACTGAGAACAACCTGTAGTATTCAACAGCTGAGAAACATTTAGATTTCTTTCTCTGAAGTATTGGAAATCACTTATTCTGAGGATGATATTGTATGCCTGTGTTGCTGAAAGTTACACAGACATTTTTCATGGCCAGTTTCCGAAGATGAGAAAGTCATACTTCTGTTTTGTATCAACAAAGGAGGTAGGATTTGATTTTGTACTCTTTCAATTGGTAGTAATTTAGTTGTGTGCCAAGAACAGAACTTTAGCAAGTCAAAATAGTTGGCTTTAAGCAGCTCAGATCTATCAAATCTCACGCGCTGAACATGAGACTCCTGCCCTTCTGTTTTGATTATTTTCTCGTGTTTCTTTACGACTACAGCTTTACTTTTGCCAGATGGTGCCGTGGTCTTTCTCCTACTCCATGAGTCCCTGCACAAATGCTTCACCTCCTGGTCGGGGATCTACTGACCAGCTGCATGTTCAGTATGAGTCAATAAATAAATAAAATATCACAGTGCCATACTGTTGCCAGGGCATTTCTTGTAGCCTGATTTTGCTTCAAGGGACAAACAGGAAGGCATATTCCCTTTTTAGAGCCCTGTGTGCAGTCATGTGGATGTTGAGATAACATAGAGAATCTGCTATAATATTGTAGGAGAAAGCTAAGCGAAGTCACATTTGTCTTTACTTCAGAGATGAAAATGGCAACTAAAAGTATAACAAAGACTCTTGTGAGTCAGATCCAAACAATTTTCTGAGATTTTATGGCAATAAAGATATAAAACAAATATGAAACAAAAGTCTTTGATTCTCTGTGAAACAGCACATTCATGATATTTTGTCATATCTAGGTAGCAGTATGCAGCTAAAGGAGGCAATGAAATGAATGAAAATACAGCAAAAAGAAATTGGTAAAGGAAAGAGAAACTATTACTCCTCAATCCAAAGCAAAACTATTGCATAATCACTCAAGCCCCAGAAGCAAAATTGTACGAAAGACAAATCAAGGAAGCCATTGCCTATCCCTTTCAGGGGGTGAAATCGACCCACAAGAAGCATTTCTTTTCTTCTGTGCATGAAAAAGAAATAGATGAGATGTTCAAATAATGGAAGAATCTGCATATTCATCACTTATATGGAAATGAAATTTGCTATGCGGTCATGATAAGAGCTGCATTTCAGTAGCATTGATAAGCGAATGTCAAAGTATACATTTTTAGGAGACAATCTGGTTACTTTGGCAACTCAAGCAGTATTAGTCACTTCTGATAAGGCATCCTTCTTTCATTACCACCTGTGGCCTTTGTTGCTCTGTTTCCTAGTAACATAAAGTTGTTTTGATAAAAAGTAATTAACATATTCAGTTGTAACAAGACTGTACATAAATTTGATAGTTCTTTATTGTTTCTTCTCAAGGCAGCATGATGAAATTGAAAAGTAAGCTTTGTTTCCTTTTCTTTTTTCCTAACCAAGCTGAGCAAATTACACTAAATTACTGAAGCATCTATATATCCAAGCCCATTAAAATAATATAATTAGGTTTAAAAATGCTAGTTAGGATTGCTGCTTTAGATGAGGGGTTATTTGGTTAACAAGGAGAAAAAATAACCTTGAGTTATAATCAAATAAGAAATGATTATTGTGCAAGCTTTGAGAAAATTGCAACAATTCAGAGATGCAGAAAATATTTAAAAGTCCTTTCAAAATGAAATTGTGAATGATTTCTGTTGTAAATTACCTTGAATTTTTTAACCACATTTTAAAGTCCTGATAGTCCTAGGTCAGGAAAAACACTAACTTTAAAAAACCTTTATACAAGAAATATTGTTAGATTTTAGTCAGATGATTACTCATGTTGAGTCACAGAAAAAAAAATACATTACTGTTTTTATATGTATGTATGCATGTGCTAGGGACTGTTTCAAGATGTAAGATTCTGTTCTTGCTGGCAAAAACAGTCGACAAGAGCAAGTTGCCAAGGATGGAGTCCAGCTGGGCTTTGAATAATGTCAAGGTTCTAGTCTCCACAGCTTCTCTGGGTAACTTCTACAGTGTTCAATCACCCTTACAGTGTAAGTTTTTTCTACTATTTAATTAAAATATATCAGTTTGTGTTCTTTGCCTCTTGTTCTACAACTGGACACCACTGAAAATTGTTTGGCTCAGTCTTCTTTACTCCCATCAAGTACATACTGAGATCACCCCAAACCCTCCTTCTCCCAGTAAACAGTCCTGGCTCTCTCAGCCTCTCCTCCTTTGACAGATGCTCCAGTCCCTTAATCATCTTTGTGGCCATTTCCTGGACTCTCTCTGGTGCTTCCATGTTACTCTTGCCCTGGATAATCAGATGTAGACTCAGCACTCCAGGTGTGGCTTCATCAGGGGTGAGCAAAGGGCAAGGTCATGTTCCCTCAACTTGCTGGCAACACTCATCGTAATGCCCTAGGAAGCTGCTGGGGTTTTTCATTGCAGTGGTACACTGCTGGTTCTTATTCAACTTCTTGTCCATCAGGTCCTTGTCTGCAAAGCTTCTGGCCAGTCAGCCCCAGTCCGTACTGGTGTGTGGGTTTATTCCTCCCCATATACAGGACTTCATTTCCCTTTGATGAACTTCATGAGGTTCCTGTTAGTCCATTTCTTCATCCTGTTCAAATCCCTCTGGATGGCAGCACAACCATCTGGTGTATCAGACATTCCTCTTAGCTTTGTTCAATCTGCCAATTTTCTAAGGGTGCACTCTGTCCCATCGTCCAGGTCATGCCTTTGCTGATACATCACCATTATTCCTTCATCCAGAGGTCTGGTCCTTTCACTGTAGAAAGTTATTGGTTTGATCAAGCATGCTTTGCCCTCCATAAATCTATGCTGACTACACCCAGTCACTCTCTTGTTCTTTATATGTTTAGAAATGGTTTTCAAGATTATTTGCTTTATCACCTGCATAGAGACTGCTGTGAGACTGGCAGTTCCCTGGGTCCTCCTTCTTGCACTTCTTCAAGATAGCTATGTCATTTGCTTTCTTCCAGGCCTCAGAAACCTCCCTGTCTTGCCTTGACCCTAAAAAGATATTTGAGAGAGGTTTTGAATGGTGGCAACCATCTGCCTCTGCATTCATGCCTGCATCCCATGCAGATAGAGATTTTCTATGTCCATTCAGTTTAAATGTTCGCTAGCTTGATCCTTCTCCACCAACCTTTAATTTTCCTTGTTCCAGTAGGTCTCAGGGCAGGGATTAATGAAGGATTAATGAAGGCTGGTCTTGCCAAGATTGCTTTCTCAAAGTGAGGAAGGTGTTGAACACCTCAGCCTTTCCCATGTCCTGTGTCACCAGGTACCCATTCCCATTCGGCAGCAGGCCCACACTTTTTTATTTGCTGTCAGTAGATCTCTAGAAGTCCTTGTTGCCTTTCCTGCGCATTTTCAGATTCAGCTTCAGATGGGTCTTAACTTTCCCAGCAAAATATGCCTCAATTTGAAAACAGCCAAAATTTTTAAAAGAAAAAACTAGGCAAAATATGTCATTGTATATGTGGGTGTATATTTATGTGTATTAATGTATGTATATGCATATGACCCTGTACGTATTTATGTTGGTAAATTCTAGTGACCATTCAAATATTAAAATAAATATTGTCCAGTTCCATATATATTCAGGGGCCTAAAAGAAACCGTAAAAATCAGTGCCGATTAAAGAACTGAGTTTTGACTGCCTGCCAGACTGCTAGTGTAGCAAAAAGTATCTACTCCATGTCCTTGAAATGTGACCTTCCTGCTCTTGAAAAATAGGTGTCATGGAGGGATTTACTCATGGACTTCATTTTAATTTTAAATAGGTGTAATTCAGTTTGTAATGTGGAAACAGCAACTCAACAACTAATTAGTCAACAGCTTATATGTTTAGGTGCTATACTCATGGAACACACAAAATAAAGAGTTTGTGTCCCTATATGAATGTGAGTTTGTACTTTGGAGTGTATTAGAGTGTCAGCAGTATATATCCCATTGATTATAATCAAATAGCAAAAGTAAATAGTACAGACAGTTGAGAGAAATATTTTTTCCTGCTGCATTTTCAGATTTATTAAGTGTTTTCAGTTTGTGTTTTGTTTTGAGAAAATTGAGAAAATCTGAATATGTTTATTAATAAAATAAAGCACTCTATTAAAACATTGTCAAAATATTTACCATTTTATGTTACATAATTTTTTTGAAGGTTGTTGTGCGCATTTTCCCTTCCCTTCCCTTCCCTTCCCTTCCCTTCCCTTCCCTTCCCTTCCCTTCCCTTCCCTTCCCTTCCCTTCCCTTCCCTTCCCTTCCCTTCCCTTCCCTTCCCTTCCCTTCCCTTCCCTTCCCCTTCCCCTTCCCCTTCCCCTTCCCCTTCCCCCTTCCCCTCCCCCTTCCCCCTCCCCCCTCCCCCCTCCCCCTCCCCCCTTCCCCCTTTCCCCTTCCCCCTTCCCCTTTTTTCATTAGTCGCTACAAAGTCCTGCACATTGTGATCATGGCATCTTCTAATTGACTTTTTTTTATTAAGACTCTGTGATTTTAAGTGTCCAGAAATTTGCCAGTGCTGGCATTTTTTGTTATGCAGTTGAGTTCTCAAAGACTGCAAAAAATTAGAAACCAAAGAAACCTGTGAATATTCTACATGAAATTCAGTTTTCTGTGAAGTTCTCTATACAATAGAATGAGTTGGTTTTGATACTGCCATTGAGTACTGTTATTTTTTTAAATACAATTTATTGCTTCACTTCCATGATGGAATCGTTTCCAGGAGTCTGATTATGAATTTCCATGTCTTTGTACTACTTTTTCTGATTACCCTGGGAAACAAAAGTCTCCATGTTCTTTGGAAGAATGAAAGGAAACATTTTATGTTATAGGAACAAGGTAATTGCTTGCCATTTTAACTTTTATATCATATTGTTAATAATTTGAGACATAATGGTATTTGTAGTAATTATTCAGTTTCTGAAAAAAAAAGCCAGAAACATTTTTTCTAACTAGATATTTCTCATTTTGAACTATTGCTGCAACTGAACTGCAAAGAAGTGTAATGCAATTTGTGAATTGTGTACAAATATTACATAGTATTTCCAGTAAATGAAACACTGAAATTTTAATTTTTTCACAAGCCATTTCCTTCACTCTTATAATGTAAATTTCTAGTCAAAATTTGTTCAAAACAGAAACACTAAAATATCAAATCAGTCAGAAATCTTTCAGAACACAACAAAAAATGTATTATGAATGTAGTTCAGACTTGACTGTTGCCTTTGAGAAGAATATGAAGCCTTCATGACCAGAGAAAAAGACAACATTAATCAAATAAATTATTAATTAAAAGTTACTGCTAATCTATAGTGACATCATGGAGAATAATGGTTTCTTTTTATTCTTCGGGCCAAACTAAATTCAGTGCATTAATATTTGAATTTGATATTCTGAATTAATTTAGTCATCATTAGGAAGTTCTATTGAAAAAAAAACAATTTCAGACCTTGACCCTGCTATCTTCAAAATAGGCTGTTGAATCCTTTAAACTAGATTCTTCCCAATCTACGTCACTACAGGAAAGGTTGGTGAAAATTCAGCATTATAGTAGAGAGAGACCGAAATTTGATACTGAGTTCCTTGACTTCCTAGTAGAAGGCAGTTGATGCAAAATCTGTGATGGTCAGCAGCTGGTTTTTCAGTCTCTGTAAATGGCAAGGAACAATTTTCTTGGACTGACTTTCAGAAGGTATCTGTGATTGTGTGCTAGATAAATACTTGCTACTTTGGGTATAAAAAGAGCCCATTAAAACATTAATAGATTTTAGCTTCATTCCTGGTTCTTTTGCAGCTCTTTCAGTTTTGAATAGTGTAGGAAATTAATTTACTCAATATCTGCTAAAAAACTGCAGCTAGGTAGAATGAAAAAGGAACTAATAAATTTCTACATGAATTTGCATCTATATTTCTATCACAGTCTTGATCAGATAATCACATATCCAGGGCCACATCCTAAATGGAAATTATATATACTATAACTGTACTCTCATATGAAATGTGTTGAAGCTAATGGGCTGTAGGCATAGTGCAATTTTAGAGATGTCATTGTGGTTCAGGACTTATAATTGGAAGCAAAAATCAAGCAAACTTGTCAAGCTCAAGCCAGCCAATCTCAGTATTCAAAAGATGCTTCACAAGGAATTCCATCTCTTTAGACTGAGAGATGTTTGAAAAATATTTTTCCAACAAGTACAGTTTTGTGGCAATAAATTCAGCTACACTTTTAATTCAGAAAATAAGTTACTGGGATAAGATGGCAACTGCAGTACTTCCCTTTCCAAAGAGTAAAGGGATGGGGGAAGAATTGAATATTTATGTATTTGAGGGGGAGTGTTATTAATATTCTGTAATTTAATATGTCAAAGTTATTAATTCCTATACTTATCCATTTGAAAATGATAATTTCTACATGTGTTCCTATAGAGGGCTGATTAACTTACCTAATGTGTTTGTAAGTCCTATTTCATTATAAGGAATCCATTCAAATGTCACTTTGTGTTGAAGTAGAAATTTGATTTAAAAGCTATGTATACTAACAGTATTCAGGTTTTCAACAAAAAAAAAACATTATCAAAAAGAATATTTGTGCTTTGAAATGTTTTTCTTTCTCTGTAACAATAGTATTTTTCAATTTTGATTGGATTTTGTTTAAATGAGTGAAAGTATCTCATAGACAATATTTACACAAAAAGAGTTGAAGACAAGGATGATATTATTATCACAAGGAAATAGCTGAATGTTGTTAATACAGCAACATCACCTTGAGATTGGGTGGCTGTATTCAGGGGCAGCAGGGTATTAGGAAATCTGAACTGTGACTGTAAGTAGTTTTTTAGAAAGAATAAGGAGTATGGTAGGTAAACAGATGCTCAGCTTTATTCTCCTGTGTCCCTGGGAGTTGATGTAGTGGAACAGAGTACTCTGCTGGGATCAAGGAGAGATGACATGGCCATCATCAGTAAGATGAGATGCAGCTGACTCAAGAAATGCCCTTTGCAAATAAATCAGTCTTCCTGGCTAAGAAAAGAATCTTGCTAATGGTCTGTTGCTGCAAGAACAGAATGCTCCTGCCTCATCTGTGGGTATGGTCAAACTCTGATGGGCAATAAGCTCGTTTAGCTCTACTGATAAACAGGGAGTACCAGCTGTAGGAGGCTCAAGGCATGGAAAAGAGCAAAGAATGATTTTGGGCTCCTTGTCCCTGGTCATGGTCAAGGCCAAGTTGGATAGAGCTTTGAGCAACCTGGTCTAGTGGAAGGTGTCCCTGGCCACATCTGAGGGTTGGAACTAGATGATTTTTAAGGTCTCTTCCAACCCAAACCATTCAATGATTCTATGAGGGAAACAGGAGAAAAAACATATACAAATTTTTGTTTAGAATTGGGTATATTATGGTTTTACTACTTACTGGTTAGGTTCTGCTTTGGAATATTCCCCTACACACTTTCAAAAAACATGCCAGAGGAAAATACAACCAAAAGTGAGAAAATCTGAATTGCAGTTAAGTGGTGCCAGCACACCAGCTCATGGCCAAGTGACTTTCCATTTTATTTAATTTTACTGTTTTTCTTTTCTTGGGATGGAATTAGAAGGAACTGCCTTAACTTTGCATGCTAGCAAAAAGTACCATTAAAAACTAATAGTAATTGTATACTCTCCTGCTTACATTTCCCCAGTTTTAGAGTAATGTGAGATGACAACTGGGAAATGACTGTTTAGAGGTGACCTGAAAAGGCTGAGGTGATTATAGACCTGTTAGTTTGAGTTCTCTACTAGAAGTTTTAAAAATATGTATAATTATTATAGAAAATTATTCATATTTTGTTTACAGAAGATCACAGAAGGTGGATTTATAAAGGTGTCAGATATACTTGGTTTTCAATAAAAAACTTTTCTCAGTCCTTCTCAGGTTTTCTAGGTGAGTAATAACTATTTAAAGGGTAGGAGATTAAAGTTGGGAGTAAATAGTCAGTTTCTCCAAAGGAAATAAAACTTATGAAACCTGTGCTCTTAAACCTCTCATGAATGACCTAAATTAAAAAAAGTGATTAAGCTGTTGATCCTGTCAAATTAAGGGTGATAGAATTAAAATAACCTAATTAATCTATATTTTAGTTATAACAGTATGTAGTATATACAGGCTTCATAATGCCGGAATTATTAAATAGAGTAAGAGTATTCAACATTGAAAGGAAATGATTGATTGAGGTCAGAGGAGATGCTGGAGATCTCCTTAATATATGGGGGAAATAGCCAGTTCATTGTGGGTCACCATGTTTTATTGTACAAGGAAAAGTTACTGACATTCAATTAAATTGTTGGGCATCAAGTTGGAGAGAAACACAAGTATGTTTCTCACAGTTGGAAAAGTGTTGAAAGAAAATATCAATGTGTGTTTTCCCTGCTCATGTACTTCTGTAGGTATCTGCTATTTACTCTAATGGCCTAAGGCTCTGAAGGTTAAATATGGACTGGCTCCTGTCCATTTTTGCACGAGTCCTTCCAGACCAGATTAGCTAAGTCTCTTCTCAGACCTGTATGGTGCTCCTGTGGCCCTAGCACGCAATTATTATTTCGTGTCTATGTGCATGCATGTGGTTTTTTACTAAGAATGTTGAAATAACATGTGGACTGTGTTATATCCTGCCAGAACAGGCTCTTTGGGTGTACTGTGGAGAATATGGGTTGGATGGCAGCAGGTATGGGGAAATAATTGCTATTTGTCTTTGCTGAATTTAATGATGTTTATGATGGCCCTTTTCTCTATCTCTCTGAATAGTAGCTCTGACTTCAAGCTACAGGTTCCCCCACCTGTCATTTGTTAGTTTACTGGATGTTTGTTCTGAACTATCATTCACATCACTGACAGAGATTCATTGATTCATTCAGTTGATTCATTAGCCTCAGAATCAACTGTTGAGAAACAGTACCCCAAATTGGTTGGCTGTTAGATGTTGAATATAAGCCTTGTGTCTAATTTGCACAGCCAGTTTTTCATCCACCCTGTAATCCACACATCCAGCCCATCTTCGCCCAGTTTGGCTACAAGGAGGCTTTGTCAAAAGCTCTACTGAAACAAAAAAAAGTCTTCCAGTGCTTCCTCCACACCAGCTGCATGATTCACAGAGGCTGTTAACTCCTCACAGGAAGCAATCAGGTTGGTCAAGTGCAGTTTGCTCTTTGTAGAACTGTGATGGCTGTTCACAGTCACCTTAATGTGCTTGCAAATGGATCTGTGAGGACTTTTTCCATAAGCTTCGCAAGGCTTTCATATTTTCAGATTAAATGTAAACCAAAGTAAAAATTCTCTTCTACAAATTTTTCTTTCATGCAGGTAACACTGCTTCAGACTTATTCTAGTTTGCATTCTTTTTTTTTGTGAATGATGAATTATGCATAGAGTATTCTAGATAAGGCTTAATATTCTTCCTTACAAAGTTGCAGCAATACTTTCCTTCAATTCTACAAATGCATAGTGTGACATACGTATATAACTTATATGCATAACAATATATGCATGTTGTAGCCTTTATTATGCTGGCCTTTTTCAGTTATCCTCTCTTCCACAAATAAACCTATTTCTGTCATCTATTTTGCTATTCCTCTCAGTAACATTATTCCCTAATTGTGTTACCTTTTTTCCTAATTCTTTTATTCCTGAAGGTTTACATCTCACTACATGGTATTCCTATCTTCCTGTGTTGTTTCTTGAATAACATTCTTTGTGCTCATTGTGCCAAAATCACCAGTTAAAATATTCCTAAGGAACTTACGAGTAACTTCCTTCCAGCAAAATGTATTGCTTTCCTCCCTTGAAATAGTTTTGTCTCCACCTCAATTATTGTTGTAATAAATGTGAAATATTTTTATATAAACTAACAATTTTTCAAGTGTTATCTAATGCTTGGAGAAGTCTGAAAAAATAAATCCATATTTTCTAATATGTATTAATATTTTCTAAATAATTTATTTTCTAGATATAAAGCCAGTCTGGCATCTATGCTTAGCCCATACATTTTATAATCTTCTTTCTTGGAAGCATTCTTTTAAAATACTATTTCTTTCAAAAATTACTCCAAACCATACATTTTTAAAATATTCATCCTCAAGGCATATACATCCTTATAAGTCTTTTTTTTCTCTTTCTTGTAGGTTTTATGATGTCTAGTCATATGAAACATTGTGCAAAGATGGTGATATTTCTTGCTAGACAAGTGAGACCATCACAAAAAACAAGATAGAGAATTACTAAGTTTCTTCCTGCCAAAAATTGGGATTGATTAGGAGAAATCAGTAGGGCAGCTTGTCTTGGTGAGCATCAGCAAAAGGAGCCAAGTCTGCTCACAGTCAACAGATAAGTCAGATCTGTTGAGGACACTTGGCTCAAGAGACTGAGAACTACCCTAACTTCTTTGAACCTGCATGATGGATGCATCTATTTGTCAGACCCCAGAACAGTTTTAAGTGATGGAGGAAATACATAGGAGTGTGAAGTTTTCCTTACTGATGCCTACAGATGTAGCACAGTAGTGTGTGGTGGTTGTAGCTGCACAGATGCTGGGTACAAGCTGTGACTCTGCCCAGTACCAAGATATTACTGCTGTAACTGCTCTCACAGGGCAGGTGGGATCACAGGGGTGAGGAGAAGTGCTGTATTGCAAATCTCAGGTCTGAAGGGATGCCTGGGGTATCTCACTGAGGATCAACACCTGAAACTTAACAGGATTTTGATCCACACTTAGCCAAACTATCTACATTATTTGGCATCCCATGGCTATAGTAGCAAAAAACCCCCCAGTGGTACAGCTATACCAGCAATAACATTTTGTCCTTAATTAATTCAGGATGAGTTTCACCATTTAATTCAGAAACTAAGACACATCATGATTTTGAAGAACTCACCTGGCATTCAAATATTAACACTTTTATTTTCTAGAAGTATTAATCATGCAAAGCATATAAACAATGATAATAAATGGAAAATATGTTAGAGAATTGCCTTGACTACACTTCCCAGATGTCATTTTCACATACAAAGAAAGCCTGAAAAAATTTCAAAACATTTCCTTGTGTCTAAAAGAGTATTATCTTGCTATCCTTTCAGACAAAGTACTAGCTTATCACATTTACATTCAAACGGTGTTCAGATCAGTGAAGTGGAAGTAAAAGTAACAGGGTTATTGGGTTCTTTTGTAATTGTGTGAAAGGAGCAATCACGTCACTTTATGAACAGCAAGTTCTTAGGTCAGGGAGCATTCGGAGACAAGCCATAAAATAAAGAGCAATATAGTGAGGATTTCAGTAAAATAGTAGAATCAGCACTTCTTACTCTATTTAACTGGAAAAGGATGAGGCCTGCCTTGGGAACTAATGCTTCCTAACAGTATTTGGGCAGAGAGCCAAGAGGAAAATGCATTTCAGAAAGAAAAAGTCAGGCCAGTAGTCAGTAGGATAGGTAATCACAACAAGCCACCCTAAAGCACCTAAACCCAGGATTTTAAATTGAGCATGAATGAGACTTTCAAGTCCTTGTGGCTGAAAGCAGAAATCAGTGGTGTATTTATCAGATTACTAGTGAAACAGAAACTTGAAGTTTAAAGATTCACTTACTCTACAATGCAAAATTGAATTTATATAAGTAACCTAACTGGTTAAAGAGAAATGTTTTCATAAAAATACTGACTTTGATATTCAGTTAGATCTGCATGGGCTTTGCAAGAGCTAACAGGAGGATATATTGCTTCAAAGATGTGTCCATCCCTGAACAGTGCATGCAGAGTTCAGAAAGTCTAATTTTTCAGTGTGTTCCTGTTTCATTTTATTGTGTAGTTTCTTTATTTAAAATTTATTATAAAAAGCAATCAATTCAAATAATCTAAGCGTAAATGCAGATAACAGCCCCTTCATCATTTTCTTCCTCAAGTTGTTTTCAACTTTAATCCAAGATTTTAAGTGCTTTCATAATGAGCAGCAAACGTAACTCTTTAGGCATACTTCAGGGATTTTTTTTTCCTCAAAAGTAACCACATTTCCAAGTTCAAACACATATGAAGAGCTGTTGGAACAGAAATCTGTGTTCATGCTGATGAAAATCTTACTGTAGTAGCAGTAAGTGCTCTTATTATACATAAATAGTAAAGCTAACACCTGAAAACTGTTGATATTAGAAAGAGTGATAATGGAGGTACAAGATAATAATAGAATATTTATTTCCTTTTAACAAATACATGACTTTGCTTTTGGCCCCCAAATACTGTTAGAGGTTTATTAGCTTTAACATCAAGACTAATTTTGGTTCTTACATGTTAGTCTTTTTAAGCAAAATATGTTTTGTGTGTCTTTATTCATATAACCATAAGCAGCAAACACAAGAAGAAATCTAAGCATTTACAGTCTATATCCATCCTTGGATGTCCAGCATGTTAACTTTCATACCTTTCTGTTGACTAACAATTCCCCCTAATCTGTTGCTCATTTCTCTTTAAATAGAAAATCTAGTGTGATTTTAGAAGTAAATGTTTTTGCTGTTTTAATACAGAATATTTATCCCACCATTGAAAAACTATGCATTTTTAAGATAAGACTTTTTAGACATTCAGTTTGTTTTAATTAATCTTAAAACCATGTTATTTTCTTCTGCAGCAGAGTCATAATAGTCTTTCAATCTGCTACCAATAGTTGTATTTTCAGAGAGAGACTCAGAAAAATCTTGAATGCTACATATCCTGCAAAGCACCATGTTACCTTCTTGATACCCTGAGCAGCATTGCATCTTATGCCCTAGTAGGTTACCAGACTCTGATAGGATTTCTCATTTGGAAGTGGGCAAGAGAAAAAGCAGCAGCCAACACTGAAAAGTTCACAGCATCTGTAATTTTTCTCCTACATGAAGGTGTAGTTTTCCTTGTCATTGAAAGCGATCATATAACCATAGCTGTCACAAAAAACATAGAAATAAATAGGCATATCTGTCATCAGCTGGTCTTCACAGTTGAAAAATTCACAATACTCTAAATTACTGGTGATGCTTTTAAATGTTAATATCGAGTTTTGATTTTAGAACTTGTTCTCTATTTATTTAGATTCACATCCAAAGATAACAAAAAATAATGCAAGTGGACTTTCTTTTTAAAATAAATTCTTGTGGGTTGATTTTGTTCTCTTATGATAGTAATTTTCGTAGTAAATGGTATAATCTATTTTCATCTTATTGCAACATAATATCCATCTTTTTCAAATTTAAACACTGTTGCTTTGATCTCACTCTTTTATGTAAATCTGCACAAGCACAGGCAGAAGCTAACACACAGCTGTATCAGATACGTTATAGGGAAACTTAAATTTCTTATGGTTTTATTCTAGGAATGGTGGAGGCATTGCACTCTGTTTTTTCTACAAGTAAGCAAACTATAAGAGTGAGAAAGTACATGAAAATTTTCAAGTCAGGTACTGACTAATGTTAAAGTAGATAATTATTCCAGGATCTTTGTCCCTCTGTCCTCAATAAAAGAATGCTGTGTATTTCCTAGAGAAATATTCTGAAGGATTGAAATAATTTTTAAGCCTGTTATCCTCATATGCACTTTTATTTGTCTCATGGCTTATAAAGACTAGCAAGACTTGAACTGTTCTTCGCTTTGGGAAAAGTATCAAAAGCTGCTAATCCAGATCTTAGTAAAGGCCTTAAGGGATAAATGTACTTATCTCTCCTGATTTGTATCATAAGTATGCTATAACCTTTCTGCTGAGATCAGCTGTTCTACAGGTTCATCTTTCGTTATCTTCCTAAGTAAACCATTAATGAAATAATTGATTATGAGAGATGGTATAAACATTCGATTTTGAACTCCTTTTGCTACCACTTCAGATGAGCTGCATATATCATGCTGCTAGAACAGTAGTGAGCAGGATTTAACAACCCTTTTTACCTATTTTATTCAAAAGCAATATCAAAATGAGTATGTGGCTTTATTGCTAATGTTTTTTTTGCTCTACAGTTATGTTAAAGGATATTTAGTAGGCACAGCAATAGCATTCAAAAACTGTAATGTGTAAACAGTTGAAATTAATTTCACAGCAGTCTTTTGTATGCACCTGTAGAAGAAATAAAACAATACTTTCAGCATGAGAGAAAATTATAAGTAGTTCCCATAAACACTTATTTAAACAAAAGCTCTCATTTTCTAAAATTGTCTGAGTATTTTCAAACCAGTAGCCTTTTCTCCATAGGATTACCTGTGTATTATAAATGATGATGCAGCACGAATGCTTGCATGCTGCCGCTATCTGTCTTACGTAAGATATTTAATATATCTTACATGTCTTACATATGTTAAGTTATTCCACAGGAAATAGTTTTAGGAGGAGAGACTGATAGAGATCCAACCTTTGGCCTTAAATATCTTGCCTGGAATTCATCTCACGACACTTTAGGCAATAAACAGCCATTAAAGATTTCAGCAGTAATTTAGTTAATGGGAAGAGTTAGCTGATGGGAAAGAAATAGAAATAGCAGAAGTTAAAGGACTTCTTCCTAAAATGGTCCTCAAGAATAGATTGCTGTTGTAGGTGTTGACATTGACAATTAACGATGTTTATACAGCTCAATATAGGCAACATGTGTCCAGAATGGATAATATGAGTATCAGAAGAACTTGGATCAGGTTCCCTAAGGCAGAGGTAGAGAACTGAATTTCCCTTTCATCTGGGCTAAAATCTCTATCCAGTTAAATACTCACAGAGAAGCATGTCCTAAAGCACACATTCACTTTAGTCGTTTGAGGAAAGTGAGAGGAGGGGTACTGAGTTTGTAAGCCCCACAGTGGTTATATCTGTGCCAGAAACCTGCCTGCTTGCTTTGCTCAGAACACATGCAGTCCGAGTGCACTCAGAGTGGGAGGCTGTGCGGCTGGAAACACACCTGTGGTACTTCAGAGCCCTGGGGGAGTCATGTACTGCTGGTGTTAGGCAACACTGCTCTGTGGGTTCTGAGGAGCTTCATTTTCGATTTAGGCATTTCGGAAAATGGCACCCGAATGCTTATGTCCCATTTGGGATTTTTGCATTAATGAACTAAATCTGTTCTAGCTTTTTCCTAAATCAAATGGGAATAAAAAGTCTTTGTTTGGCATCTTACATCTGATTTATCTGAGGGGGGAGTGCTTGCCGTGCCTTATTGCATTCCCAAACGATGATCAGAAGAAACTATATACTTTAGTCCCTATAAACAAAAGAGCTGCTTTTTTTTTTGGTTTGTGGTTTTTTTCGGGTTTTTTTGGTTTGTTTTTTTGGGGGGTTTTTGTTGTTTTTTTGTTTGGGTTTT
The DNA here is from genome assembly GCA_024500445.1 of Entomyzon cyanotis. Lineage (NCBI taxonomy): Eukaryota > Metazoa > Chordata > Aves > Passeriformes > Meliphagidae > Entomyzon > Entomyzon cyanotis. Next base: position 41,345,286 of record JAKEPQ010001016.1, on the reverse strand, counting down.
TTTTTGGTTGTAGTTTTGGTTTGGGTTTTGTTTTTGTTGTTTGGGGTTTTTTTATTTTCTGTTTGTTTTTTGTTTGTTTTTGCTTTTGTTGTGTGTGTGGTTTTCTTTTTTGTTTTTTGGGGTTTTTAAAAATTTTTTTGTTTTGTGTTTTGGTTTTTTGGTTGTTCAGTTTTGGTTTTTTGTTTTGGTGGGGGTTTTTTTGTTTTTTTTTAAGTTAAGGAAGTATATCCAGAGACTGTGAGTATATTTAAATGTCTTTATTAAAGAAACACACAACAGGACAGCTCTCTGCTTTGGCCACTAAAATCAACAGTTGGGGTTTAGTCATTGAAATTGTGTTAATATACTTCCTATACTGTATACTTCTCTGTACTTTATGCTGACAAAGCTCTGAGTTCAGGACACATTCTTTTATGCTGTATGCTCTGAGTTCAGGACATGTATTCTTTTTCTTTAGTCCTCAATGATGGTTTTGGAGAAGGGTCTTGGGAGGTTGGGAAATGTCAGTTAACATCCTGAAATGTACAGAATATTGTAACAGCCTCATTAATGATCCATACCTTTTTTCCCTCAAATAATTTCATACTGAGTATTCAGAAGGATAGCAGTTCTCCAGCTAATCCTTGGCAAAATCTCTGGTATTAATTTTGGTCTCTGTTGCCAAGCCAAGGACTATTTTCCTTGGCTACATTTTCTTTAGTCCTAGACCCTAGTAACCAATAATAAAAAAAAAGTATGTATGGGAGGGTGAGTGATAAAGAAGAAAATAGCATACAGAAAACTAATATCTGGTGGAGCAGTTCAGATGTCAATATTTGATGCCATTATCTTCTCTCTCAGATCATTAAACAGCTGATGGTACTGAAATGGAGTAAAGAACTGCTTTGACGGTATTTTGTCTGTAACTATTATGTTTCCCTTCCTAGACCATTTGCAGAAGCATTGGGTGGAGTTCTTTTTTGTCCCAGTGAAAAGTTCCTTTACAATTTAATAAATAGCTACTAAATGCCCAGTGATTTTCAAAGTTTCTGGATGCTTATGGGCTGACTCACTCTCCTCAAAGCTTTACAAATGTACAGACATTTGAATGAAAGACATCTAGTGTTTCTTCCATCTCCTAGAGGAGACTGTATGAGAAGCAACAAATAAATATTGAATAAAGCATGCATATTATAAAGTTAAACTGGGAAATGTGAAAACACTATAGTAAAACGGTACCAAAGTAATAACAAAGGTAACACTGAACCCAGTAATTGTAATAGTACCATAACTAATGGAAACTCAATCTGTAAAACTGTGATCTAATAAATAGAGTTAAGAAACCTCTTTTAAAATGGGCTTTCAAAAGAGACCTGAGATATGCAATATAAAGATATTTAGTAGACCGTATGTTCCAGAAGGAGGAAGTGCCTGGAAAGAAGAATTATGCCCGGAATTTCAGTAAAATGCCAGTACATTTTGGGGTTGGATTTAAAACCAGTGCTGGGCTGCATTTTAGGTATGTAGCAAAGTTTTAGATTATAAATTTGTGAGGTGAAAAAATTATAGGATTCCTGACATATAAACATGGTGTTGTCATTCAAATTTCTCAAACTGTCAGTAAGAGTGCAATGTTTGTGTCCTTCCCATTCTCATGTGTCCTTCCCATTTTCACTGAATGAGTACAACCCCATCAAATTCTCTTCATCCCTCCTCTGTCCCATAAGATGTTTCAGAAAATATCAGTTGGTTTGTTTCTAAGAGGTCTTTTAGCCTAATGCAAATTATGGGTTATGCACTAAACACTCTTCTAAGGCCTTACGAATGCAGCAGAACTATGATACAAACAAGAAATAAAAGAATAATAAACTGACCTACTAGATAAAATCTGGAGTAGACAAAATTCAATCCCAAATTCAAAATAAGTAAATAAGATGATAAAAGTTCAGGTCTTTTCTTCAGAGCTGTTGAGCTGAAGAGAAATGTATCAAGAGTCCCCCCTCAAACCAGCTCCCAGAAGGAACTTCAAAGGTTCATGTTCCCCATTTTTATCTGACAAAGTCCAATACTTGTAAAACTCCACATCTAACCTTTTATGACTTCGCAATTTCCACAGACAATCTATTTCTGTATTCAAATAGCTTTACTCTTAGAGAATGTTCATATTTCTAAACTAAAATTTTCTTGCTGGAGTGTAGTACCATTTTTTCTTTTATTATTTACTGAGGACATGAAAAGAAGTGTATTTCCCTTTACTTTACAACTACTTAATATTGGAGATAATTTTTATATTCCAGATTCAGTCATTTTTCTTCTATGAACAATAAACCTGGTTGTTTCTGTAGGTTATGATTATTAGACATCTGGTTGCTACCCTGTAGGATCTCTCTAATTGGCCAATTTTTTTTTTTTTTTTTTAATGCAAAGCCCAAAACTAAACTTGGTAGAGAGAACAGTCTTTTCCAATCCAAAAAGAATTTTTCCATGTGGCTTACAAAAATATTTCGCTTTATATGTCTCAGTATGATAGCCTTTTACCAGTCAGCTGGCTTTGACAGCTTACTGTCACCTGAGAATTCATTATATGCCTTAGATTTTTCGTTTTACAGCTGCCACCCTGCCACTTGTTTCCCATCTAGTATTTTTGCAACTGTTTATTCTGCCTCACTGAAGAGCATTGCATAGTTGGAGGGTTTTTTTCCCCCATAATGAATCCCATCCTGTTTTATTCAGACCACTTTGTCAGTTCTTTGGTCTTGTTTTCTAAACCATTTTTTCATTTTTTGTGCCTGTGAATTCAATAGATATATTCTCTGCTCTGCCACCTAGATTGTCAATGAAGTATGAAGACTATTGATGTAGTGCTGTATCTATATCTGTTGATTGTCATATACCATCCAGTTTTAAAATGAACTATTGATAACTGCTCCCTGAGTGCAGTTCTGAAACAGATATTGCAGGGGTATTAGAATAGCTTTGTCTGTAACATTGTTTGCTTATCAAAATGTCTCTTGAAGCATTGTCAAAAGTATTTTTTAAGTTAGTATATCTTCTGCTACTTTGTTTTTTGTAAAGCCTTATTCTTAGAAGGAAAATTGAATTGGATTTGTTCTTGACAAATGTATGTTCGCTGCCTTTCATCTTCATGTTAGCTTTCAAGTTTCTAAAATTCTTAATTTCTTCCAGTATTGTTTCAAGTACTGAACATAAATTGAGTAGGTAGTTTATAATTCCTTGTCTCTTCCTTTTGCCACTTTCCAGAGATAAAGGTTTTGTTTGACCTTTTTAAATCTTCTGAAATGTCATCGTCCTCTCAAAATTCGGAAAGATAACTGTGAATGCTTCTGACATTGTTGTAGTCAGTGTTTCACATACTCTAAGGCAAATTTCCCAAGATCCAATTATTTTGACATCATCTAAATAAGCCAGATATTCCTTCCTTGTTTTTTTCTCTGTTCTCATCTGATTATTTGTCTCTGTTAAAAATGTTAGCTGCCTGATACCTACCTGGTAACTGCAGTAACCCCATCTGATTTCTCCAGGACAGATGAGATAGGCTGGAGCTTAGGAAATCAATACAGACTGATCTTCAGTGTTCTTGTGTCTTCTTAATCCAAATCTGAACCTCTGCTAACAGATGCTTTTCATGCTCAGATAGGACTAATCTCTCTCCAGAGAGACATCAAAAATTTTCTAAAAGCAGGCAGAAACTTCCTCGAGGTCCCTGATAAAACATATTGTTAGTTTTGGTTTTTGATTTTTTTTGTTGTTGTTACTGGATTTTGCGGGGAGGTTTGGTGTTTGTTTGTTTTTTTTTTTAACTGAAGTTCAGTCACAGAAAGGAAGTGTGTCTCTAGATTTCTAAGTTGTCATTAAAGGTAGGATCCAGACTGTGATTCAAACACCTCCTTGTAGGGACTCAATACACTTGCCTAACATAAATCCTCAGGTTTTTCTGATGCGTGTTACAAAATCCAGAGCAGTCTTTTAACTCAGGACTTTGGTCTTCAAGTGTCAGTTCAGTTCATGTATCTGGCCCTAGCTGAAATGTGCTGCAACATCCTGCCTGGCTTCAGCTGCCGATTCAGAAGGTCACACATTTCCCATGTCTTCTCTGTTATCTGAGAGCTCATGCAGATATCCCAAGTATGCCAAGACGTCTTAGATGCAGCCTAGCACCTGTATTTAGGCAGCTGATTTCCCCCCCCCCCCCCCCCCCACCTAGCCTGTAAATTAGGTGTACAGCTAATGATGCACAGCTTAAATCCAACTCCAGATTTCACAGTAATAGAATTATTACTGATTGGAAATAATCCTGCTTCTCATGAAAGGTGCTTGTGTGCCTTTTCTTCAGAAACTGCTTTATGATTGCATATATTTGATTATTTTCCTGTATTCTTTAGTACTAGGGAAATTAAACAAGAACACCCCTCCCCCAGGCTATTTCTAAAACTTAATCTTCTTGCTGCTCCTTTGTATACTGAAGTCATAATCTTCTATTTGTGACTCCTAAACTGGTTGCTGTGGAAATAATTACACTGTTACAAACCTGATTAAGAGTTCAGGTAGAGATGCAGCTGGAGAAACAAACAAATTCTTGGAAATAATTATTCTATCATAAAATTAATATCCTTGGAAAGGAATACAGTATTAAAGCACAATTCTTTCTAAAAAGGATATTTCTCCAAGATGTGGGACTCTTTTTTTCAGCCATCATCAAGTTCTTTTTCCCCCCCCCATAATTTTATGTAAGTATCTTTAATGAGATAAAAAGAAACAAAACAGAGAATATATATAATGCAATGAACAAAAGTATTCCTAATATATATTCTGAAGTGGTAGAAAAAAATCCCTGAGCTATGGTTGCTGCTGGCATGAATTATTTCTCTCCTCTTGCTGCAGATTAAAACATCCAAAAGTATTTTTCTCTTAATCCCCTTTTTCAGGTTAGTGCCTTTTTCTTTTTTTTTCTTTTTTTTCTTTTTTTTTTTTTTTAATTAAGAAAGCATATGGTTTTCTTCACATATGATAACCTAAAATTAATATGAAAAAATAAAAAAAAAAAAGAAACAAAGTTAAACTAGAACACTTTAATAGAAAGCCACAGTAGGGAAACAAATTCTTAATTAGCATCTCAAGAGCACTTCTTACTTTAGGTTAAAATGAATAATGTTGTTCATTTATCATCATATGTAAATAATATTGGCAGGCTTATCTCTTACATGCTGAGAGCACCACTAAACATTCAGTCACAGAGGTTTACACTAAAACACTTTGACAGCTTGCAGACATTTTAACCCAGAGACAAGTATCTCTGTGTGACCACTAATGATTCTGATGCATGGAAAAGCAGCAATTGAGCTGAAACAGTAAGAGAGGTAGATAAAGCTACTAAATTAAAACTTGCAATCAGATTCTTGAAAGCATCGCTTACAGTTTCTCTGTAGTAGGTGCACGTGCTAATTGTGAAGCCTGAGATCCAGACTCCCAAGTGCATATGATTTATTTGTACTTCAAGAGTAAATCATGTTGATGTTCTGTGCATTACTTTGGCTAAATGGGTAAGTCAAGAGGAGATGAAGTCTGAGGTTTTGTTTGATGAGGTGAGCTTAGCAAACAAATGTTAGAGAATTAAAGTTTTCTGTAACAGTCTTTAACACTTAACTGAGCTGACTGATCAAGTGTAATTAACGTATCTTGTGTCATGGGTGGAATCCAGCTTTAAATACTATGCATCCTGCAACTGTAAAGGAATATTACATTTGCTGTTTTAGAAAGAACCATATTCAGCACTCCACTGAACAGCAAAGGAAACTGTTCCCAACATGGAGGAATTTACATTGCATTCAGGTTAACTTGTTCCTGTTTCTTTGTTCCTTTCAGTTGTCAGTATCTTTGCTTCTCTGTACCTCTGTTAGTCTCCTGCTTCTATGTCAGTACAGCTTCAGCTCCAGCTGTAGGAGATGTTTTGCAGACATGCACAAAGAATGAGTCCCAGGGATCCGAGAATACAAAGACAAAGCAAAACATGGAGGCTGGAAAAAGAGACAGAATCTGAAAAATGTGGGAGAAAGGGGCTGTTATGAATCATCCATGTTTCATCTGTGCAAATTTATATTCTGGACCAGGCATTAAAGACAAACTTCCCGAAATCATAGCAGTTTAAGCTGTGCTAGACTCCCTCCCCTGTTGCTGGCCACAGCACAGGGCTGTATTTCTAGTCTTAGAGTTTGTGTAGCAGCACCTAATCACTATAAATCTGCATCTTTCAGACTGAATTGGCTTAAAATATTTCTCCAAGTTGCTGTATAAATTACAAGATTGGAAGATTTATTTAAGAGGAGCAAATCTTAGTATTGCTACCAGTGCATATAGGCAATATAAAATTTCTATTACTCATGGAGCAATGGTGACCAATCTCCTTTCCTCAAATTTCAACAGATCTCTTTCATGAAATCTGTATGTAATTGACAATGTGGGACAAATTTCAGCTTATTGACCACACTGGCAGTCAAGTAATATTGCCACACCTTTATTAGGAGCATGTTTGTCTGTGAAACATTTACGGAGAAGTAATAATCTGAACTCCATTTGATCTAAAAAGTGTAAAATCCTGAATCTGTAGTAGATCTTGATTTCTCAGTTCCTGGTGCAACAGCACGAAATGATTAGGCCAGACCTTAACATATATAAAATGGAATTAAATTGAACTTGTATAGAAAAATAAAATACATTCTTTTTTAAGCTGTGTACCAAATTTTATTTCAAGTTCAAGAAATGTTTGGTTGTTGCAGCCAGCTTATTCATACGTGCTTTAATTGCTCCCTTGGGATCTTGTCTGTAATTTGTAATTGCTGGCCCTGGTTGTCAGTGGTGCCTTTTAAATTTGTGACTTTTAGCATTGCCAAGAGAACATTTGTCATTAACTTTCCTATCACTGCTTTCATTTTGAGCCTTCTGTTAGTTTTGCTTTTCTCTTTCATTTAATTTTATCGAAGTCAAAATGAAACAAAACAACTCATCATTGGCTAGCAGGAAGTGCAGTCCGGTAAGAGTGGATCTGTAGAGTGCAACAGCTGCTGCTGAGGACATAATGATATCTACATTATATGCCTTTTCAGGGTGTTTATTTCATTTGGGCTGTAATGGTTCTGTGGACTATATTCATCTTAGATGCTTAAGGTAAAGTCTTGGAGTACGTCTTTTTACTTGCTGCAGTTTAATTGGAAAGAAATGGAAGTGGTGTCTGCTGTCTGATACATGACATGAACCAAAACATCACAGGTGCAGAGACTGCAATATTCACTTCAAATATCTCCCTCCTGGTCCAAACCAAAATGCTAAAGTAGCACGCCCAAGGATTAAATACACATAGGACCTCAAAGAGGCAAAAATATCTGGGGAAAAATGTTCTTGTGATCAGAAGACAACAGGTCCCATGATTGTTGATAAAACAGTAGCAACTCCAAAATGTCAGCGTGTGTTCAAGGTGCTGTTCAGCTGTGTGCAGAGTCATGTAACAGCACTGAAAAACTTGCTTAACTCGGTACTTTGTGGATGGTGTTTTGCTCTGCCTTGAGGATGCTAGGAAGTGTTTGCTATCCACCACCAGAAAGCCATCTTGCAAGTTATGGCCATTAAGAATGCCAAGTAGCTAGGGAACTCTGAACCTCCAAGATCTATTGAAACTGAATTCAAGGTCCTCACCTTGAAAGAGAAAAGGACTTTGTGATGTGCTTGACAAAAAAGGTACAGTAATGTGACAAGCATGTAATGACCTGTCCACTGGGTTGATTTTCTGATAATCTGCAGTCTGGCTGCTTTCTGAGCAGGAAGTTGCATCTATGTCAATATGTTCTGCAGACGTCTTATTTCTCCAATAACTCCTGTACACTTACAGAATTTTACTACTCAAATGAAATGTAGCAGTGAGCCAAATACCAAATACCTGCTTTTTAAAATCACTCCTTGATTTGATGCCTTCTGGTTTTTGCAACATAGGATATACCTTCCTTAGCAAATAGTACAGTGCAATGAAAGTGAATATGTGGAATGAAATGATTTGTGCTGATGACCTGATAGCCTACAATATGCATTTGAAGGAATTTTACATCAAGCTAACAGTAGTCTAGTTCCATGCACACCTGTTTGTGGCTGACTCATTTTAGGTGAGTATATGGAGTGCATCTTGCAGTTTATTTTCCTTTTAAAGGAATCTGTTTAATGTGCACTGAAGCTCCTCTGTAGTGTGAACCAAAGTGGATATTTGCTTCAAGTGCTCTCCAGATCAAAACAAAACACTGATGTGGATTCACATTGCTAGTAAGAGTTCCCTACGCTTCTCTCTGCTATTCGTCATCTTACAGATCTTCACAATTTCCTCAGTAATCTCTTCTCCTAGCTGAAGAGCCCTAGTTTATCCATTTCCTCCTTTTATGAAAATACTCCATTCCTTTTAACATTTTTGTTGCCTTCTTAAGTTTATTGTGTCCTTGGGAACTGAACTGCAAAAGTCAAATCCTTCACCACTACAAGACCTCTCTGACTGTGCTGCAGAAGGGTTGAACAAGTGAATTGCTCTGCCCCACTTGTGGGACCCTGGAGTCAGTCCCTGGAACAGGAAGGTTCATCTTGTTCTTGTTCCTTAGCTTGGCATGTGGTCAACATGGAGTAGAAGCCTCATTTAAATACAGGGACATAGTGGAGGAGAAGTTGAAGGAGGCATTCAGGTAACTGGCAGTTTGCAGGACTAAAGAAATAACAAAAATGACAAGGGGAAATTTGAGTACAGAAAAGGTAAAGGAAATGGAAAAGAGAGAGCAGGGAGGTCTAAAGTCACATATTTCCTTCAGAATGTGGAAGAAAAAACCAATATTCCTCGGCAAAATATCTGTCAAATAGACTGACAAAATAGCATCCTGCTTGCACAATTGCTTGTGTTATGTTGTGCCTATGTTCGCTGTTTGCTTTGTGGCAGAGCTGAAATTCTGGGCAAAGCTCACAGGTCATCCCTACTTGTTGCACATCAGAGAGCTGAGAAACAGAGCTGTTTGTATTTTCAGAGGAAAGCAATAAAATCGTCAAAGTTACCCACTTCATAAAATTCTGATTCAGGTGCAAGCCAAATAGAGTCCTCCCCTTCTTGGAGAGTAAGGGGTGTACCACTCACCAATCCTTTGGATCAGACAATTCCAACATCTCTGGTGCAAGCAATCAGTCCAGGGAACTGCATTCATCTCATCTGAGGAAAAACTCCTGTACCAGAGAAATCATTGCAGGGGCCACAGTACCATCTGTTTTGATCAGATGATCCTCTTCTGTTGCTCAAATTTACTTGTTAACATAAATGTACCCTGCAAAACCAACTGATAATTAGCTTGAACATCCAGTGCATCTAACATTTAGTACAGAGCTCATTATGCTTTCACAAAGCATTTGTGACATTTACTTTCCTTTGTTTGTATACAGCAAAAAAGTGACTTTTAAAAGAGCTTTAGACTCCTGTAAACAAGGTCTGGAAAGGCTGGAAAGCCACATGCTCAAATGTTAGGAAATGTCAGCATTGTGGCTGCAGAAGTGCCCAGCAGTCACAGCTGCAAGTCAAGGCAATTAGAGCAATATGATATATATTAAGTGTTAATGTTCTTAAAACTCAGGTTCTGCACAGCTTTAAGAAAAAATGTGGTGTGTAATCTGGGTGGTTTTCCTTTCTCTTTAACAAAGTGCTTATTGCTGTTAGTTCTCTAGCACTTTCAGAGCAACTCTGGTGTCAGGGAAGTGAGCACATACTGTGTCATTAGCATAAACAGATAGCTCTGTGAGTTTTACCTTCTTGGCAGTGGTAATCTATGCCAAATTGCAATCAGAGCATTTTTGAATTACAGCTGAGCTATAGCAGGAGTGAGAATAGCCCTAAATAAAAACAAAGCTGCACTGCTGTGACCATGCCTGCCCTCCCAATGGAGCGGTGCACTAATGCTGGGAGCGTGCTGCTGCTGGGCCATTGTTTGTTCTTCTGCCCCACCAGAGGCAGACTCCACTGGCGTTTCCCATCCTGAGCCTGTCATTTCTGTTTCAGTAAAAAAACACCCTTTATCATGACTCCCCTAATTTGTCCATTGTGTCCATGCTTAAAATGTGATCTTCCTTTGGTAATTTATATTCTAGCTGAGATGCGGGGGAGAGGAGAGAAGCAGGCAAGGATATGATGTTCTCAGATTCTCTGTTATGTCCTGATATTTTTTCCAGCACTAATATTATCTGAATTGACAGTAACATCATGTCAAGTTTTCAATCTCTGTTTACAGACATAATGTGGAATTCTTAATTTTGCCTAGCAGTGAGATTAAGCTTGGCAAAGTGAGTAAAGAATGTTGGCTTGCAGCTCTCCTCTTGCAATTTGCACTAATGTTCCCAAGACGGACTTTGCTTTAGTGGACACAAATTGAAAATATACACACACAAATTTATCTAAATATTATTTGGATCTAATGTATTTTTTGGGGTAGTAAAATGCAGTGTGTGTCAGGTTATGAAAGGGTCTTTAATGAGAATTTTAAAACAGGAAACAAAAATATAATGTGCTTTTTTCAAAGACACACTTCTAAAAAAAGGTGTTTTAATTATCTTTTGTTTGCGTAGTTTCAGAACATAATTATAAATCAAATTATCCTGAATACCTTTGTAAGTCAATTAGAAGACATCAAAATATTTTTTGTGTGGAGATGAGATTTCTATGATCTCATTTTAATTTGCCATGGTAAATTGACTGCTTTTTTATTTGTTTCTGGTTTGCATAATAGTTACTTCTGCTCAGACTGTTGTCATGTTCTAAAGGAGGGTTTACAGATGGTATGAGCATGTTTATTTTTTTCATGACATATAGACTGAATTCCTTTCATAATAAGGTGGCTTAAAGATAACATTTTGGTAAGCACACCCATGCCAAAATATCAGGATGTTTTTTAAGATGTAACAATCTTAATTGCCCTGTCATTGTGAATGTTCAGCTATAATAATTTTTAAAAATTCCCCATATTTTTATTTTGTGTGTTTCTTCCCATTTTAATCCCCTGTGTGAACAAGTTCAGCAATCCATGTGGAAAGGAAATCAGCTTAGTGGGAAAACATATGTTATACCCAGTGCTGTAACAATACATAAACCAAGTGCCAGACAGTATTGTAGCAAGATGCTACAGTAAGTTAACTCTGATAAGAAATACTTCATATCTCAAGCATTACACAAAGTTTATTGAACAACTCTTTTCTATCTTTTGTTTTTGTCTTGAAGTAGTTCTTTATTTGTTAAAAAAAATCTGATGAAAAGGCCTCCTGTAACATAAAATTCACATTTAAATCTGCTTTGTTAAAGCACATGCTTTTTTAATTACATGCCTCTGTTCTTCACAGTCTCCTGAAAGTTTGACTTTCACATAAATCTCGAGCCATGCCACCCCAGTTTCATCAGTGATGTCAGTCCTAAAGCCCAGCTGCTCTTCTGTCACTTTTGTTGTGTCTTTGCATGCCTCTGCAATGCACTGATTGTGTTCCCAATGAAACACATAAAGATCAGCCATCTGCCTATGCAAACACAACAGGAAAACCTCTCTTGTCTTCTTGTCGCTTGAAGCAATTCTACTACCATGTCTCTGCTTCCTTGTTTGTGCAAAAAGAGAGTTGAAAATGAACAAAATATCCCCAAGTTATTTCCTCAAAGTGTTTTCCAAGCTTGTCCATTCTTGTTCCAAAGTTTTCATACTCTGAGTGTGGACAGTCTGCTTATAACAAGGGACTGCGCTGCCACTTAAATAGCTATTTATTATTCCCTTGAGTGACTCTCTATGTGTGATTCTAAATCAATCTCTTCATCTTCACAAGAGCTGTTTATGTAAGTTTACCAACACACCCTGGTATAGGTGATGTACACCATCTGAGCCGTGTCATATTTTGGCTTGAATTGCTTTTTCTGATACTCTGAAAATGAATAGCAAACACTAAAAAAGTACCAATTAAATAAGTCATATGCCTTTATACTGTGGACAGAATCGCCTGTATTTATGCTAAAAAGATTCTGTAGCTCTCTGGTCAGTTGAGTGAAGAACTGTTATTATCTGAGCCTGGAAAATATCCTCAAAACAGAGAATCAGGACATCAAGTTAGGCCCAAACACCTTGCTATTCTGGAAGAAAGTGGTACCCCAGATCTCACGAGGTCGACCTCATTTGTTTTCAGAAAAGTGGCAATGGAACATCTGAAAAAAGATTATGCAGGAAGAATGAAGTGAGGAAACTTAGATTTGAGGGAGCAGTAGGAGTAGATGTTGTAGAGAAGATCCACAGAGGCACCAGCTATAACTGTTGTAGAGACATCCACAGCTGTTGCCACTTCAGGATATAGAATAGTGCATCCTTGGGGACAGAACCCTTCCTTCATGGACACATGCTCACTGTCCAAAAGTGGTGCATAGAGGAGCAGTATTTGCTGTCACAGCACAGAAGTATCCATGCAACAGAGTTACGTGGAGACCAGAAATTTCTGTCCCAAGGGGGTCTGCATGCAACAGCTGCCTTTTTTCCCTATGCTTGAAATGGAAAAAATCTACTTCTAGTAGTCTAGTAGTCAGGCTATCATATTAGAGGGACACCTCAAGTATTTTGAGGGGCAGGTCATGGCACAAGAGAAGGGGGTCAGTGAGGGGATATCCTAATTTCACCTGATAATAGTGAGAAAAGTTCATTATGTAACGAAGGAATTATGTCACTGTACAAAAAGGACTTGAAATACAAGCTTCAGCATGCAATTGATGCAAATCTTGGAGTAACCACTGAAACTATTATTTTTAAAAAAGCAGTGTGGTTTCAAATACTTTAAAATTTTATCTACTTCTCAGCATTAATCTTTTTTTCAGTTTCTGTTATTTTATGTAATCAATTATATTACATGTAATTAGGTGTTAAGTGTAAGTACAAGTCATCAGAGGAGTAGACCTTTTAATTACAAAATACTTATGAAGTTATTGTGCTGTACAATTACATACTCATGCTTATTAAGGATGCCACATGGTGTATGCATAAGCAAAATTTCTTTTGAAGTTCAGTATTTTCATAATTTCAAAATGTCAAGAATAATTAGTCTAAATTATATTTTTCATTGCCTCACATATACAGAATGCTTACAAAATCTAGACATGAAACTGTATAGATGAATTTCATTTTGGTTTCCTACCAAGCAAAAAAACCCTTGACACAAGAGTCAGATTTTGTTGCCTTTTGTAACTTTTTGGGTTTATATAATTATTTTCAAAATGTCTTTCAGGAGGGTCAAGCATAGCCAGCACTCAAGATCATGAAATAGTGTACTGCTATTATAGCTTTTTATTTAGAAAACCAGCGGCATGGAGCTGCAGGACAAAATGGAGTGATGTGTCTTTCACCAATGCTTTGGAAGCACAGCCATTTGCAGCCGTGCACTGCAATTCTCAGAGCAGTTTTAACCAGTGATGCTTCTCAGCAGCTTCCAAGAGCAATTGCAAACCAGCCCATCAGTAGATGGGCTTGCTGACTTGATGGGCAGAAGACCTCCAAAATCCCTGCAGTCACAGTTAGTTTTGCTCCTACTGACTAGTGTATTTCAGACCATACTCACAGGTGACAAAAAATTTACAAGTAGCGATTAGTGTTGGTGAATGTTTCCTAGTCTTAATGCTTTGTTGCACAGCCTTATTAAATCTCCATTGTGGTGATTCAAGCAAACTTTTTAATTAAAGATTTGAAAGGAAATTATTTGGATTGAAATCCCCATTTTATAATACATATGAGTTTTGAAACATGCACGGTTGTAGCTTTGTTCTAAATGTGGGGGCAGCAGGAAGTTGAAAGTCTGATGATAACTGCTGTCTCAAAAATCTGTAAGTATTAACTTGAAGGGTTTCAAACTGTAATACAAATGGCCAAAAAAATAGCTGTAATTAGTAATATTTTTAATTGTTGCACTAATTTATCTGTGATGAAAATCTCAGCTTTTATTGATAGCAATTTTCAGAATAGTAGCCTTCAGCTATCACTTTAAAAGAACATTTCAATACAAACTTCAAGGAGTAGTCTCATTCTTTGAGTCTTTCAGAGAGAGTTAAGTTGTTTGGCATATTGTGCAAAGAGATAAATCCCCTTGTTAAGGAAAATAAACCAAATTACCATATTCCTATTTCTCTGTATACCAATACAAACCTTTCATATAGGACCCATGGCAGGAACATTTTCATTTGCAGATATCAAGAGAAGAGTTAGTAACAAATTGTTGATCACTGGAAATTAAGAAATTCTTGGTTTTTCAATGCATGCTTATGTGAATGAGATGCCTAAAAATGATATTACTGTGGCTGAACAACTGAATTTACAGTTTTATGTGGCAAAGAATGAGAAATTAAAGGTTCACAAATGCCAGAGGTTCACTGAAAGAAGCTAGATAACAATCTGTCCAACACCTGAATGATGATTATGATTATGGTTGTCGTTGTTGTCAAACATTTACCTCAGTAAAAGTAGGTATGTAGGTCAGTGAAAACTGCATGACAGATTTTATCTAGCCTGGGAATCGTTCATGCTGTGCAAAAAAACCCATCAGAGAAATAAAATGAATGAATGAATGAATGAATGAAGGAAACTATTATTTCTACTGCTCAGCTGCCAAATAAACAAATACAGTGTTCCAACATTAGAGCATGATCTTTGATAAAGCTGATATTCTGTAGACACTCTACAAATAAAATGGTAAACTCTCAACAAATCTTTTTTCCATTTAAATGAAATCTAGACTAGTTGGGAACCTGCCCTGCAGGTTTCTGGTTAACACGCTGCTAATAAGAAGGGGAGAGTTTTGCATAACATGTTTTACTCTTGAGGGAAAGCTATTTTTTTCAACAATCTCACAAGGGAAGTTCAAAGAACTGTGAAGGAGAGAAAAAGTGAAATCGAATCCTTTAAGTGAAAAAAAAACCTAAAAAGCTTTAACAAAAGTCTTCAGAGTAGTTTGCTGGAGCTGTCAGTCGAGAACTATAAAAGAAACCAATCATCTGCATTAATTGTTTTGCACTTCTTGAAAAATACAGTATTTGGAGGAAAAAAGCCACAACATACAAATCACAAAAGGGAAAGACACATCTGGTACCTTGGGAAATTCTTTCTTCTGCAGAAAAAGTTGAAAAGGAGGGATGCGTTTTTTAATGAGCAAACACCATTTTGTTCTATTATAGCTAAACTCCTTTTAAAATTTAAAGTAATTGAATCTTACTGAAAAAAACCCAAACCTGAAACCTTTAATCAGTCTTCAATCAGTCTTTAAAGGTAAACCCTATGTCAGTAGTATGAAACCTGGGTTTTACTTACTTTAACCAGGCCTGCTGGCAGTTACAGCTGGTGAATTAAAGTGCCGATATAATTAAGATTTTGCCTTTTAAGCTGAGTACTAAAATGCTGCCAGTAGAATTTTCTGTTGGGTACAGAGAAATGATTTTGGTAATGAGCAATCATGTCTTTTAAAATATGAATATATTTTATATAATTCTGTTTGTCTCTCAAGTACTTTTGCGTCTCTAATACTATTACTTAATCTTTTTGATAGTCAAAGTCCTGTTACTGAAATTGACTTTTGACAGTATTAGTACAGAAAAATAATGGGCAGTTGAGGTTTTCTCACTCTGGGGAGGCAGGGGAACCCCAAAACCCCACAAAAGAGGTTCCCCCGTGTGCTTACCACGCTGCCATGGGCGGAGTGGAGCCAGGACCTGCGGGACCCGAACCCGTGCTAGGGCTGGCTTCTTGAAGACAGGATGATAGGAGCCTTGGCGAATAAAGGAAATGCAGTCTCTCAGCCTTGGGAATCCAGGGTTTATTGGTAGGGATGGCGGGGAGGAGAAGGCAGATGGGACCGGGACGGAACGAGGGGAGCAGGAGGCGGCGGGGTTCCAAAGAGCCAAGAGCCCGGAACGGAAGCGAACATCAGGTTAAGAGGGATGGAAAGATGGGAGGGGTTTTGAGAGGATAGCCAGCCGGGACACAGGGGATACAGATTGACAAGGGCTTCAGGGAATGGGGGTGCAAGGAGGGAAGATACAGAACTTTTAAAACCAATAATAACACTGCGGGTAAAGAACTTCCTAGCTATTAACTAAATACGGGATAAAGAGGAGGAGAACTTCAGAAGCCAATACCTCTGATTCCTGATCCATATTCATGGCGCTAGCCTCAAAGCTTGTCGGGGAGACAATTTTCTATCACCCTAACCAGAAGGTTTCTTTAAACCCAGGGGGCTTTGTTGGTTATTTCAGACTCTAAGCTCATCTGAGTGGATCTCACTGCTGCAGGCAATAAGCTTGGAATCATGGCATTACAATTTGTTTTTTTACTATCATATGAAAAATATATAATAATATGCATTAGGCAATGTGCTTATTATTACCCTAATTAGACCTTCAACTTTCAGTAGTGGTAATGAGAAATTGATGATATGGTGAACTAATTGTCATCTGCAAACAGAGTATAATGGACCAGTTGTGCTTCAGTTTTCTGTCTCCTTCTACTAGAAAACTTATTAATTTCAGGCTGCTTCTAAAACCTTTATGATAGAATTCCCAGGAACTTACATATGAACTTTTGGTTTAATTAGAGAATATACATATATACATGGTTATAGACTCACGGGCTCACACACATATATATGTATACATCCATGCACTGCTCAAGACACACATATTTCTCTAATCAAAGAGGAATTCAGATTACATCTATGATATTGTCATCATCTGAAGTTGAAGATTATAATAAAAGATTGTATGCAAAGGAAATAGTGCTTAAAATAACCACACTGGTTTGGACATTGATGAAAGCAAAATCCCCATTGTTCAGAAGAGCACTTATTGATGGGAGGAGTTAAATGACTGTGCAAATCTCTTTGGTTTAGTTCAGCATCCCCAAAGCAGTAAGATGCATGTAGAAAAACTCTCTTGGAAAATTTATAAATTACGTTCTCTTAAATCCATCTGAGGCACTTAGAATTGAGATTTACTGTACAGTTCAAAGATGCTATAAAGTTCGAACACTGTTAGTTCAACCTCTGCCAAGCTCCCCCAAAACTTAAAATTCCTCCTCTGCTTGTATGTATCAGTGTGGCAGGTAACAATATTCCATAAATAAAGATTGGTCTTTTTTCTATGGGGAGTAAGTTGCACAGAAAAATATCTTCATTAACTAAAACTTTTAAAAGCTGAAAACACTGTGCAAGATCTCTTTGTAGACCAGTGCAGGGTGTGTGTGGAGCTCAGGACGAAAACTAGATGAGAATTTCCTGACTTTAAATCAAAAAAATAAATCAAGCTGAATTCTACTGCATTTGTGTCAGAAGAGAATATACACATCAAGGGTAGAGAACAATCCATGTAAAAATGTATTTGAGCCTGCATACACATTTCTTCTGGGTTCTCCCTGACTTCTTCAGCCCACAAGTGATGTGTGTTTTAATAACAACAGAATTTGCTGTTTAATTAACAGCAAATACTCAACTTCAGTTGTCCTGTTCCTGGACAAATGTCCTTTGTTCAAATCACGAACAAAGAATATTGGAGAAGTATTGGCAGTCTACAGGTCCAACTAACAAACAGAGAGAGGTCTCTTTTGAAGACAGACACTGATTCTGCAATTTTAAGGACATCAGCACAGATAGTGATGTTTTTGACAATGCCACTGCTTCGTTGTTTCAACTGCTGCTGGCTGTTTCTCAGCCAGTTGTAAAAGGCTATGTTTATTTTCTTCATTTGCAGCTGTTACTCTGCCTTGTGTGGTTGAAAAAATATTCTCTGAATTGATAATTTACACCCTTCAATACACTGGAAAGAAGAAAGATAAAGTTGCATATACTGCTACTTGCAGGATTAGCTTTCTCTTGGATTTTGGGAGGTGTGCTGGTTTCAGCTGGGGTAGAGTTAATTTCCTTCACAGTGGCTGGTATGGGGCTGTGTTTTGTACTTGTATTGAACGCAGGGCTGGTAATAGATGTTTCTGTTATTGCTGAGCAGGGCTTACACAGAGCCAAGACCTTTTCTGCTTTTTGTACTGACCCACTGGTGTGGAGACTGGCAGTGCATGGGAAGCTGGGAGGAGACACAGCCAGGACAGGTGACCCAAACTGACCAAATGGATATTCCAGACTGTTGGACATCATGCTCAGCATATAAAGTGGGGGAAAGAAGAAAGAATAGGAAATGTTTGGAGTGATGACATTTGTCTTCCCAAGTAATTATTACACTTAATATGATAATCAGTGTGTTGGTTTTACTTGGCCCAGTTTTTGCTATTCCTCATGTATATCCTCCTACATGTATATCCTTCACCCTTATCACAGGCCATGGAGGAAAGCATTGTTCAGATGTAGCTCTGAGAAGGTAATTCTTAATTTGTCCTTTTTCTTTCTACATGTACTTAGAACTGGGTCAGGAAAATTTAAAACAGCATTTTGCAATTTTGTAATTTTTTCCTTTTTTCTTTGTTTTGTTTTAATGCCCCTGTATGAAACTAATGGCACTATTTACTGGTGAGTTCTATATGCAATACAAAATCGGGCAAATGTCAGATAGAGGGTTCAACTTCTAAGCCTGTGGAACATTCTCTTTTACCTGAAAGATCAAAGCACAAAACTGAGAGTTGTAAAAATATGTTTTCTGTATTTATGTCGCATAAAAGGACACTTTTTTCCTTAGTTAACTTTGTTAAGACAATGTCGAAACATGCTTAATAAAGAGAAAATATCATATTGCAAAGAAAGTATTAAATATGCAGGTTCCCAGAGACTGTTTCTGTAGTAAGAGAAATGTTTCATTCTCTAATGACCAGTGCCACTTGACAACGTATGTACTAAAGTGCGTAAAATCACAGTTTGCTATATTAGCCAAATTACTTTTTTTCCTCATCCAAGGGAGAATTTTTTAAACTCCTTTATATTATATGTATCATAGTCATATATTCCATGTCACGATTGCTTTGTAACTAATAATCAGTAATCAGGAACAACACTGTTACACAATACCTTTGGCTAACATGGATGGTATTTTATTTCTTGGCAGGCAGAGGAGAAAGAGATTTTAGAAGGTAACTGATAGCTATATAAAAGTAGTTTAGAATGTGTGTATGGTTTTTAATTTTAAAATCTTGTTGCAGTAATCTTAACATTTCAAAAACTTTTTGATGAAAAGTCCTAAATATTCAGAAGTTAAGTATATAATTAGTCATAAATTTTCAAAATATTCTATGAGAGAAAAAAATAGTTCCTCCAGCATTTTTCAGTGTGGCTATAAAACTCCATCATCAACACCCAAATCAAAGTATAAATAATTTCAAATTGTTCTCAAAAGTTGCTTTAAGTTACATTGCAACTTGAATTTTTGCTGTTGGGAATTAACGGCAAAGTACAGTTCACTTTATTGGAAGCAAAGTTGGCTTCACATCTGTTAAGGAAATGCAAGTTAAATAAAATAAATTACACAATAGGACTAAGAGATCTGACTTGGGAGTAGTGTTGCACCAAGCAGAAGAACTTCTATTAAAAAAAAAATGAGGCGAACACAGAAATTTTGGGTTTATGTAACATCAGAGAGGCAATCTGTGAAACCACCTTAAATGACTTATTTAACTACCTAACAAATAAATTTAAAAAATTTATTTATAGTGAAACTTACACCAGATGAGTGAAGACAAAATATTATTCTCAATTTTTTATGATTATCTAACTATAATTTCACTTAGGGCTCAAGAGGGTTTTTTTACATTTCTATTGGATTAGCACACAGTAACTAGAATCTACCTTAAATTTATTTATTTGGGAGGAATTCTTTAGCATTTCTCCCATGTGTCTTGCTTTCTTTTCAGCATTTTCATTGATACAATTTATTCTATATTGTCCAAACAGTGAGTACATCCTTCAAGACCAAAACTTAAACATGTCAGTAGAATGCTGTTTATTGCCACAAATACATTTGCCTTATGGTGGTGTCTCTTTTCTTTTTTATCATCTACTGAATAAATAGGTTTTTGGTCTTCACTATTTCTTTCTGTGCTGTTAGATGATGAGCCAGCTATGCACCACTGTGCCTAGGAAATGCGAACAGTTTACCACTGATAGAACTTTCTGTTCTTCTTAGAATATCCAGGTTTGCATGTAAACACTTATGAACTGAAAGAAGAATATATGTAGGTTTCTCCCAACTGCCAGTGCTTTGCATTTGTAGAACAAATTTGCTCACATTAAATTTCGACATTTGTAATTCTGTATTCTTACCATGGCAATGTAAATAAATACATGAACAATCACCTAATTCCTGAGAAAGAGCAAGGTCTCAGAAAATAAATTCATTTCTTTTTGTGTAATTGTAACTGCAAGTCTCCACTTTCCTGCTAAGCTTCATATCAAGGTTAACACATACAATTTACATGGAGAAATAAATGAAATGAAAAATCTTGTGTAACTTTGAGATTTGTTACAGAACTGGTTGTCAAAATGACAATACAAATGTCTTCTTCTTTGCAGTCACTGAGACAATTTAGTAGTTAAGACAGTAACTGGTGAGCTAGCAGGAATCCCAATCCAGGGAGGGAATGTGAAGGAAGCTTTGGGAACTTCTTAAATGTTATGGGGCTCCCCACAGTACTCTTGCACTCTACTTAGGGAGATGTTCTTTTCTTCTAACTAGCAGGAGTTGCATGTGTGTGAGTGTTTGTTGAGAGTGTTCACAGAGAAAAAATGTAATCAAGCACCTCATGAACTGAATGGGCTCACAAACCATCACGAAATGAAATCATAACGTTCTCAAGTGCTGTATATTCAAGCTGGCCAACATAAGTTTCTTTTTAGATATGTTTTAAAAGAAATAGAATGAATAGTCCCTCATTATCTTCCTTGTTGATAGTATGTTTTACATTTTTAAATTTTGATTTTAGTATATTTAGATGCTTTTTACCCCCCTACCATTTCTTTCTTCCTGAATGTATGTCAAAGTCCTCCTTCCACTGAAGGAATATGCAGTAAATACAAAGTAAATAGATTTTATAGTAATGCATTTAAGTGCCTGAAGGAAATTATATAGAAAAATTATGTGGGTTTTTATTTTTATTTTACAAT
The DNA here is from genome assembly GCA_024500445.1 of Entomyzon cyanotis. Classification (NCBI taxonomy): domain Eukaryota; kingdom Metazoa; phylum Chordata; class Aves; order Passeriformes; family Meliphagidae; genus Entomyzon; species Entomyzon cyanotis. The sequence goes on along the minus strand of JAKEPQ010001016.1, from coordinate 41,324,145 downwards.
TAAAAATCATTTAAATACCCATTTTAATACATGGCAAACTGAAAATATCTTTGAATTTCTAATTTTTTTTTTTAACTAACTTGGGACTCGTGTCAGCTTGTACTTTCTTGCACTTCTGTTCTTGACAAAAATGCTTTGATATGAATCTTAGCACTTTGCTCTGGGAAGACACAAGTCCTCATAGATATAAGTTTATAGTTTAAGACTCTGTTTCCAAAAAACCCCCAACTAATCTTTTATCTACACACTTCTGAGAATTACCTGTCGATTAAATTGAAATCATCCAGATTCTCTAATGTGTAATGAACACGATACTTTAGGTAGACAATATGTGAAAACTTCTTTGCAAGTATGATGCACTCTTTTGTTTTAAGGACAGTGAGATAACACAAAAACAATAAATTAATTTTCAGCATCAAAACAAGTTTTTGAATATTTATAAGACACGTAACATGGATAGAGGTGAGCCCAGTAGACTACCACTTTAATAGACAGCTCATTTTAGTCAGATGTAAAAAAGTTGAAAAAGAATTGAAAATGTTCAGATCTCCCTATTATTTAAACGTATTGCTTAGAATGAATTGCAGACCAATCCCAAGTGAATATATAAACTGTTGGCTGTTTTCTGAAAGCAAAACTGAAATAGGACTATGAGTCAGAAAGGCAGCTTTTCCAAGGTGGCATAAGAAGGAAAATTCATATGGAAAATATTTATGCAGAAGAGGCTTCAAAAAGTTGCAGTGTTGAAAACTGGTAAGAGAGAAAGGTTTTCAGTCTTTCAGGTCTTTCAGGTTTTCAAGTGTGTCCTGCCAATCATTGTATCTGAAGTCTGTTCTACAGAATTGAACTGAAGATAAAGACCAGAAAACTCTTTTCTTCCTATTTGCATTAAATATTACTCAGTATAAAAAGGTAGTGTACTGAGAGGAAAAATACCTCTTTCTTTTCTCCCATCAATCCTTGGTGAAACTTAAAAGCATTTTAATTTAGTTTATGAGTGAAGCATCCTAGGCAGCATTGTCCACCAAAGGTTTCTGAAACAACCTAATACCGAAACCAGGACAACAGCATGTAAATCTTTGCATCTTGTTAAGACACTGTTGTTACTATGGATTCACAATGAAAACTCCTGTCTTCATTTTAATTTCTTAGATGCATAAGATTATGATCATGGAAAAGCATTTTTTTTTTTTGCAGCAGTACTTAAGTATATTATTTTAAAAGACTGTATGATGAACTGTAGTGTTTTTATCCATAGCTTTTATGAAGACCTAGTTGCTTCAACTGTAATTTAACAGCTCAGTTGTTTGGGATGTGTGGGGGGGTATATTCTTTCTTTTTTTCTTTTTTTTTTCAAGTGTCTGTCTAAAATTGAGCTTTAATTAATATTTTTAAAGTTTCAGCGTTCTACCCTTAGGTAACTTATAATTTTAAAACCTCAACTTAGCCCATGTAGCAGATTTCAGTGAGAATAATCAGTTGTGAAGATTGAAGGCATATGAATGTAGAATAAGAATATATGGATAAGAATGACTGTATATGAAAACTTTATTGTATATTTCAAATTGCATGTATTTGGTTTTGTTATTGTGATACACTGATAAACAGCAATGCAGTTATAAGTGCAACTGAAGGCACAAGCATGAGTCAGTAAAGTCAAAATATCTGAATGAGATTATTTAAATGGATTCCAGAAATCTGGGATGCTACAGATTACATCTAGAAAAATATCACTATGTTTTTGACTTTCCATTGTTTTTTTTAAAAAAGGCTAAATTTTGTATGAAGAGTTATCTGCTAGCTCTTCAATGATTTCACTTCTCTTTTTCACACTCCGTATGTCTGGTTTGTCACCCGTGTGCAGCTATACAAGCTTGCTGTTATCCTCTTTTGGCTGGGTTTTGGCATGAAGGGAAAAAGAAAAGCTAATTGACATAACCCCTTCACATTGCTGTAGAACCAAGGGTTCTGTGACAGAATACCAATGTATTGCATTCACAGAAAGCTGTGCAACACCAGGAGAAATCTTGAAAGCATAACTACCAGCTCCAGTGTGTTTGTGGGTGTGGGTGTTGCCGAGTGAACCTGCAGGAAGGACAACTGTCATTTCCTGGAGATCTCCAACTGTAAGAAGCTTCTTTAAGATGCAAACTGTTCAGCCTGCCATTGGATCATGCTTTCTTAAGAACCATGTCTGAATCAGGAAGATGTGGAAGACCAGGAGATATTTTCTGCTTGCCTGCCTGGCTTAACAGAAAACTGCTAGCAAAAGGGGCTGATTTGTAGCCCCAAAGCATGTGGCATAGTCAAGCTCATTCTCATGTTACTCTACCTCTTTTGGAGCAGAATCTGCCTACTTGATCCCACACTTCATATTCCTTAACCTTTATTCTCCTGTGGTGTCATAATAGGGTAATGCTGTGGCATTCTTGGTGCGTTTATTCAGGTGACAATATTGGTGACATTTTTCCGTTCAAAGTATCTGAAATAATGTGAGGTTTTGTTCTGTCTAAATAATTAGTGTGATTTGCTTTTATATTCTATTTTAGTTGAGAGCTTATGAAAATTAGAATAGCAATGATATGGTTCTTTCTGGACAAATGTTACATTATTTATACCCTCATTACTATAGACTTTGACTGTCTTTCGCTTTTCATTTTCCTTTCTTTCAGTCCTTCTTTCCTGCTCATGTTTCAAAAGCACTAGACCTTTGTTTGACAATTTAATTACACTATCCAAAATCAAACTGAGACAATCTAAGGGTTGCAGTCCAATTCTGGGTCACAGATGAGCCTCACAGTTATGCAGACTTAGCATTGAGTAAATGGATAAGTGAAGAAAATATGACAAGTTTGACTGGATTTTTTTTTTGAGGATTGTGGGATCATTCAAACTTGCAAAAGGGCAATTTAGGCAGATCAGAACTGAAGACTAAATTGGCTTGAATCTGTGAAAGAAAATGGGTGAACTTTGTTTAGTTCTGAGCAGCAGAATTGAAGTGCAAAAATGATCATGCCATGCTACGGGAACATTTAATAAAGTAAGATGTAGTCACTCAGGGACGTCGTGATTCCATTGTATTTCTTTGATCAACCCCAATTTCACCAGTGTGGATGTCATTCCCTGTAGTACTTCCACTTTTCATATAATTAATCTGTTATGATGATACAGCCCCTTGTAAAGGAAATTCTGCAACATTCAGAGACCTGATTTGCTCATAAAATAACTAACACAATTTCAGTTTGATCATTTTGTATTTTGAATGTGTCTTGTCAAACAAGTCTTACATGCTGGCTTGACTCTGAATGATGAATGAAATTAGCATTAAATCATTGCTTGCTGCTTCCCTTTGCAGTCTGTACTCACAGATCTGCAGCTTGACATGAAGTATGCAGCATCTGCCTTTAAAAATGCAGGGAGCTCAGTTCATATCTTCACTCTGGAATTCATTCCTGAAGGAGACATATTGGTTAAAGCTTTGAACTTCTTTTTGCATTACTTATTTCATCATCATAAATCTAGTATACTGCAAATCAACGTAGAACTATTGTGGTACCCTGCAAGATACTGTCACTAGCATATATGCCTAAATCTTTATTATTATATGATTAGCATTTAAAAAAAATGTTTTTAACAGAATTTTATGTTAGTAGTAAGGGTAATAATAGTTTCAGATAGTTTTAGGAACTTTAGCAGGAAGTTGATCACACAGGATTCTCAGTTTCTTGCTCTGGAAGCTTGTCTCAAGTATCACTTGAAGAAGACAGTGAAGGTGCTTAATTTGCTGTTTTCTCAGATATCTTAGATATCAGTACATTAAAGTTTTCTAGGCTGAATTTGTCACCTGATTATGTGTAAGTAGTCAGACATTTATAGTTTATAATAAGGAAAGGTTGAATCAAGGGATATAATCATTTGATACATGAATCATACCACTCCATTGTATCCCAAAGCAATTTTAACTATAAGCCAGCAGGTTTGACTCATTTTAGATCCTGTTTGTCCAAACCATGAGCGTGGAGTTCATGATCATACCCAAATCATCCTATATTTTTGGAGCTATATGAAAGGAAAATCAATAATTCAATAATCAAAAAATGATCAGTAATAAATTATAAATGTAAACCCCAAATATCAATAAAAAATTGTACTCCAGCAGCTTGTCCTGATGAATTTTAGTGCTGGCAGTTTTTATGGATGAGGAGCTTCAGGTGTGTAAGTCATCACATAGAGTTTAGTGGTACTTTCAGATGCAGAAGTTATTCCAGAATTTACCACTGTCATCATCATCATCATCATCATCATCATCATCATCATTTAAGATTTTATGTTGAATTTTGTGGGTAGTCTTTCATTTTTTAGAAAGTAATGTTATCCTGAGGTAGTTACTTTATGAGTTGTCAGATAATAGTGAATTATTAAATTGCAGCAAGTGGGGTAGCCTAGATGGTTGTTTTGTGACTTGTTTTTAATTAGTTTTTTTGTAGTTTTAGAACTTTGTCTTGAGACTGTGGAGCATTAATTTTGTATGATAGCTCCATTAAGATAGAATTTCAACTTTTGTGTTGGGTTTTCGTGGCCAGGTTTTGGTAGTGGGGAGGGGCTGCTGCAGGGGTGGCTTCTGTGAGAAGCTGTCAGAAACTTCCCCAATGTCCAGCAGAGCCAATGCCAGACAGCTCCAGGAGAAATGTGCTGCTGGCCAAGGCTGGGCAAGTCAGGAATGGTGGTAGCACCTCTGTGATAACCTATTAAAAAAGGGGGAAAGAAAGTTATTGTGCAGTTATAAGTGGGGCCAGAGAAGAGTGGAGTGAGAATATGTGAGGAGCAATTCTGCAGACACCAAGATTGGTGAAGAAGGAAGGGGGAGAAGGTGTTCCAGGTGCCAGAGCTGAGATTCCTCTGCAGCCCAAGGTGCAGCCCATGGAGAAGCAGCTGTGTCCATGCAGCCCATGGAGGTCCATAGAGAGACAGAGATCCCCCTACAGCCCGTGGAGGAGACCCACACTGGATGCCCAAAAGATGCCCATGGCTGCCTGAAAGAGGGTTGGGAACCTGTGGGAGGCCTGTGCTGTAGCAGGGTCCTGGCAGGGATTTCCACGCCCATCTCCCTGGACTGCTGGGGAGAGGAGGTAGAGCTGGAAGGGAAGGAGAGGTTAGGAGAAGGTGTTTTTAAGATTTATTTTGCTTCTCATTATCCTGCTCTGATTTTGTTAGCAATAAATTCAGTTAATATCCCCAAGTTAAGTCTGTTTTTCCCATGCTGGCAATCAGTGAGTCCTGCCCTTGTCTCAGCTCATAAACCCTCCGTTGTCCACTTGCAGAGAGCAGTGAGGGAGCAGCTTTGGTGGGCAGCTGGCATCCAGCCAGACCCAACCCACCACAGCTCCAGATACTTTGTAACTATATTGTGAGACGGCCAACTCTATTTAAATGTGCTACATTGTTTTTAAAAAGCATTCTGTTCCCGTTGAAGGGGATTGAGAGTGTTCCTAAAGTGATGTTAAAAGAATGCAAGTAGAAACCTGATTCTCCCTTTAGGACATTAATCTTTTAACACTAGTATCAGCTGAGATTGGCATTGATAATTCAATCACTCAAGTCGTTGAATTTGCATTTGGCAGAAAATGGTTGGAAACATCTGCAACAAGCGCTCAAAACTACTGTTGTAGTTCAGCAACTGCTGTTGCTGAATGGATGTAGAAAATAGCCATAAACTTTAAAAGAATATTCCTTAAACACAGCACTCATTAGGCAATTTGTGAACTGAACTACATTAATTACACTGCTTAGAAATTGCCTTGAAATAGGGACTTTTTTCCTTAGAAAACAGTACACAAGAAAAACCTTTAACAAAATGCTTTGGTATTTTCTATTTAATCAAGATGTAAAGGATTTGCTTTTCCTTTTTTGCACTTAGGTTTTAGTGAAGTTAATAGCACCTGCATTATCTTGTTCCTCATTATAAACCTATAAATCTCCCTCAGAAACATAAAATGCTGTGAAACCTGTCAGCTGGTAGTATATTGTATTTATTGGGATCATGAATCCCTAATTTGTAATTTAGAAAAGTGCCAAGTCAGTGAAGAGGTTATTTACTGGCAGGTGTGTATATTTTGTATATGACTTTTTCATAAACCATTCTGACTTGTTTGCTGATGTCTTCTTTTGCAGAATGTGATTTGTTGCCTTATCTCATAAACCCTCTATAAGGAGATACTTTTTGTCACAGAAGCAGCCAAACCACTTCACTTTTTCTGAGAATGGCTTTTAACAGTTTCACAAGAATAATTCCTTTTTCGTGCCGTGCTTTTAATTGCATGTACAGTGTTGTGCGAATGTTCATAATTTGTACATTCTATTTCCAGTTTGATTGTGTAAATCACCACCTCAGGGCAAAGTTCCATATACTGGTTCTCCTCCTTACCCGTGAATCAAACCAGGAAAGAGACTTTGCAGGTTGACATTCAAGAAATGTGACACAGTTGTGCAGTAACTTAAAGCACATGTAGAAATGACAGTGAATGGAGACCTTCTTTTAGATGCTTTGCACATTTTATCACTTTTTTTTTTTTTTTTTTTCTCCTTGGTAATTGCAGACATTACCTTTACTTGCAGGCAGTTACTCTGGGAAGGTTGGGAAAAACAATTTAATGTTTTTCCATGTATAGTTTACTAGATGTATTCCTTAACTGAAACCTGTCAGTCAAAAAGGTAACGTGCATTTTATCAGGACATTTTCTATTTTAAATAATTGTAAGGACAGTAAAAATCAATACTATTGCTGAAAATGTCAACCTTAGTATACTTTAGAAATTACTAGTAGCGAATATTTAAAGAAAAGGATATTGCCTAGAACTATTTTCTTCTTTAAAGGCTGTTTTGCCAAGGTGGCAAAAAGCAAAATATTCTAGGCACAAGATTTTAGGCATACATTAGTCCACCAGAACACCAGAAAGTGCTGTAATATATTTCCTACTGCTGCTGTTGAGCTCAGGGTTGAAATACAGTTCATAGTTTATAGAAAAAAACCCCAAAAATATTACCCTTTCCTAAATATACATGATTTGTATTGGAATTATGTGCATGTTGACCTAGCTCTTATTTTAGAGATTGATTCTTGGTGTTTGCAGAGATTTCTATAGGTAATCACAATCACTCCCCATTATGGGTGTAAATGAGCACCACTTTTGCTCAAGACAGCACTTCTGTGTTGGCTCAGTGAGTGTGGCACAGTCACAGACCCCCTTGACAGTGGGGGCCACAGGGGCTCTCTCCGACGATGAGGACAGGGGAGGGAGGGAGTAAAGGAAGGCAAATTCAAACTGTTTAAACCAAAGCACCCAGGGAAGGCAATAGACCCTACCACAGGGAATGAGAAATCCTTACATTCAGACCTTCAGGGATAATAAAGCCTGGAAACATCCTATCTGCATCTGCAAGATTGCTTGCATGGTTGTACGAGTTTCATAGTTGTTTTTTTGCAGTTTTTGGAATGAGGTGGGCATTTGAAGTTCTTACCGACATGCCCAGAGATTTCCTTACATTTCCACCTGTCATTACTGTGATACCTGACTGTGGCTCCATCCATGCAGCAGAGGTCAGGGAATGCCTTATTCTGAGTAGTTTCTGAGACAAGGAACCAAGACAGGATGTATTCAAGGTGATCTGAATTTAGACAGATGCCCTAGAGTCTTGTTTATAAAGGCAAAAAGCACAAATGACTTCGGCATAGTCTTTGCCAACTTCTTCCTGGCTCAGTCTACTACAGATCTGCAAGGAGTTTTTCTCCATGAGACAAGTACTTACTTTGGATAGTATCTGTCCATGGTATGTCAGCCAAAGTATACAGAAGAAATACTACTAAAGAGTGTCTAGTATTCTTTATGGGAAATAGCCCATTTAATCATAATGGAGAAGAATTCTTAAGCTTCTTCAAGGAAAATATGGTGCCTATCAAACTCACAAGGTGATGTTCTTTCAATAAATAAATTAAAAAAAAAAAAAAGTTTGGTTGTTTCAGGGTTTTGGTTTTTTTAAAAATGTGGCTTGTAGGATAACCACAAATTAATCAGAGGTTCATCACTGCTGTAAGTTGCAAGTCAAAAGGTGTGATTGTACTCAAGAAATATGCCTAAAAAATAAAAAAGGTATGTTAAGAAGATAAAAGTAATTCTCTAAAGGACTGATAGAACAAGTACAGCTTATTACTGTATTCTGCTATATTTAAATGCTTTGATTAAGTCTATAAAAGTGCACAGAAGCCTTTTAATTTACACAGTCAAAAATCTCTATTCAAAAGTGATTGCATAATGGAAGACTTCAGACGTAGATAGGCATTTCCTTTCAAGCTGATCTTTAATCATAAAGTTCAAACCTTTAACATTAGAACACTTGAAGGGCAAGAAATATTCAGTTATTGATTTTGAAGACCCTGACCCTTTCCAAGTATCACAGCCCATAGAGGGTGTTGACAAAAGTACAATAATAAAAAGAGCTAAAAAAATATATAAAGTTGTTTGGATTCTTTTTGTGTCTAAATGCAGTAAAAAACCCAAACCCAAACCAAACTAAAAAGTTCCACATGAACAAAAACCAAAAAAAGCCCACTCTGTAGGGCTAAGAATAGATTAGATCTCAAGCACTATTGGGAACAGTGGAAAAGGGAAATTGTTGTGGCTAAGTTACTATCCTGTAAAAAGCTTTCTTTTTCCTTTTGGCAGCGATTACTGTGGCTGGACAATAATATGGAAGCATAGTTTCTGTTAATTAGAGTGAGCTAAAAGTTTTTCAGAGCAAACAGTGTTCTGTTGGAAAATATTGATTAAAAAACCACCATGATACTGTAAGCAGGTTTTTCTATTACACTGCGGGACTGCCTACATTCCCAAGCTTGCAGCATCAGCAGTGCAGGACACTCCTTCAGGCTGGGAAACCTCTTAAAGTCAAGGACAATGTCACGCTTGCTCTGCCAGGGCCTCTGAAGTACCTTTTTCTAATTCATTGTTGGAATTACAGAATCATAGCAAAGTCATGGAAAAGACTACCTTATTTCAGGCAGTTGTAGCAAGTGATAAGGTCTCCCCTGAGTCTCCTTTTCTCCAGGCTAAACAGCCCCAGTTCTCTCAGCCACTCCTCATAGGACTTGTGCTCCAGACCCTTCCCCAGCTCCATTGCCCTTCTCTGGACTCACTCCAGCTCCTCAGTGTCTTTCTTGTAGTGGGGGGCGCAGAACTGAAAACCCAGATTCAAGGTGTGGCCTCACTGATGCAGAGTACAGAGGGACAATCACTGCCCTAGTCCTGCTGGCCACACTATTGCTGATCCAGGCCAGGATGCCATCGGCCTTCTTGGCCACCTGGGCACTGCTGGCTCATGTTCATCCAACTGTTGACCAACACCTCCAGGTCTTTTTCCAGTGGGCAGCTTTTTGGCCACTCTGCCCCCAGCCTGTAGCAGTGAGTGGAGTTGTTGTGACCCAAGTGCAGGACCCAGCACTTTGCCTTGCTGAATCTCATACCATTGGCCTTTCCCATCGATCCAGCCTCTCCAGATCCCACTCTAGAGCAGCGGGATCCTAAAGTCAAGCAAAGCAACAATCCTTGTCAGGGTCTTTGTTTGAAAATGGACAAAGAAATTAGCTCAAGCCCTCACCCAAGATTTTTAGGACCCACCCTGTCTCTTTTTGCTCATTCAACTAGTTTGCTCACAGATTCCTTGAATTAAATGGGATTTTCACTGTGAAACATGGGTGCAAGCTCCTCTAACCATATGTATCAGCTGCTAGCTCCTTTTCATTGAGGGATATGGATGCGCATGGAAAAGGACAATAACTTGAGAACTTGACCTGAACCAGAAGCTAAGAGAATTTCTACCTCCTCTTATGGAAAATGTAGAAACCTCAGAGATTTTCAGAACTGGCAAGCTCTGAGAAATCACTGGGCCTGTAACAGAGAAGAAACCATGTAGTCCATGCTCCATCCTTCAAAACTTTCCAACTTCTGCTGGAGAGTGACAGCTCTCTTGTCTGAAGCACCTTCAGTCCAAGCCCTGCAGACAATTTTAGCAACACACACCAGCCGCCTCCCTCTTCAGAGGATGCCCATGAGTCCAGCTTGTCTGACAGATGGGAGAACCTGGACACCCCAGCCCAGGTTCTAGGTGATCTGACAGCTGATTACTGACACTGAGAATCTGAAAGCAGTAATGAACAGGATTTCAGGAATGTCAGTCCTCACTACTGAACCATGAGATCCCTTAGGAAATATCATTTATTGAAAATGCTTCAGAGTTTCTTGCATATTGTGAGAGACCAATCTGATTTTTGTTTATGCCTCAACATACGTTATATATGAGGTGAAAAAATTACCTTGGGGTCTGTATGCATGCTGGGAGCTCTGTGCCCCGAGAGGCTTCGCCTCGCAGTGATCAGGAGAGCGGAAGCTTCCACTGCTGCTCTGCAAGCGACCTCCCCTTGCTGGTGGGGCAGATCCCCGGATGCCCGGGAAAAAACGCGCGGGAAAAGTGCGCGGGAAGGCACGCTATAGGAGGGCCAAGCATATAAAAGCAGTTCACTGCGGCACAACTGGGGACCATTCTCTTTGGGTTTCTTGGTGGGAGCGGGGCCTGGAGGGTCAGCTCTGCCCCCTCCCCGGCCTTCGCATTTTTCTCTCTGCAATCCGCTCCTTCCCTGGCTGTCTGTCCTGTCTGCCCGTATCCTGCTCCGCTTCGCTGCTTCTCCGAGGCAGCTCCGTCGCCGCGACAACCTCGTGCTCGCTGTTTGCCCGACGGAGCCACTGCCGCCACTTGCATCCTGCCTGCACCCAGCCAGGAGCTGTCCCTGCCTGCACCCAGCCCGGAGCTGTCGCCGCCTGCAGCCACCGTGCTCCGATCCTGACAGCCTCGAGTCCTGTTCCTGCTCCTCGCCCACGGCAGGCACACGCAGCTGCTGCTGCTGGAAATCGCGCCCAGCCGCGGGAGCCGCGCAGACTCTCGCAGCGCACGGCTCCATCTGCCAAACTCACCGACGGGGTGCCCGGGGTACAGCGGTGACGATCTGTCTGATATTCTTTCCCTCTCCGTCTCTCTTTTTCCTTCTTTGTTCCTTTTTCTGTCCCCCTCTGGTAGGAACACTTACCCTTCTTTATCAGTAAACAGTTCTCAGATCCAATATTTCCGCCTTTGAGCTTAATTTTTTATCCGAGAAATCTGTTAAAAAGAATCCTTCCCGACTCCCTCCTTTTACAGCGGAACGGGACACATCTCTATCAAAGTTTGTCTATAAATGGTTTTGGTAGTATAGAATTTCTGTTACCGTCATACAGTTGACAATATCCACTGAGAAACCTTCGTTTCATATTGATAGTTAGAAACTTTTTAATTCAGACTACTTTTATGCATCCTTTAAGACAAAGGTATTTTCAGTTCCATTAAGTTACATTTGTCATGTAAGTGAATCAAAACAGCCTAAAAGTAGTCAGTCAACAGAAAAGAAAAGTCTTGCATGAGAGGACTTCCCACTGGTGCATTCTCAGTGGATATCTGTGCTATTGTCTTCCTCCTGTGTCAGCTGGTATCCCCTATTACTGAAGGACAGTCATTTCAGTGGTGTTGGTTTTCATAAGAGTGGGAAGAAAAAGGTAGGAATTCCTTACTTGCGTAAGATTTACTGTAGGAAGTCACAGAACATTCTCTTCTGCATGTTTAGGAAAGACCAAAATACTTATTCCTGTAGTTCTGAGGACCTCTCACCTGAAGGAGATGCCACTTGCAGGAAAGGGCACCCACCTACTGTGGTATCATCTTCCACTTGGCCAATCAGGAGGAGCAGCTGGAGGAGTTTTTACTGTGACCCCTGGGAGTCAAGGCTGCCTGAGTGACTGCAGAGCATGTTCAACTAGGACCAGTGAGCTAGGAGGCTAATCAATAGATTGATTGCCATCAGTGATGTCACCTGATAATTCTCACATGTTCGTGCTGTCATCATTTAGGTCAGAAATTAGCTGATTTTCTTTGTTGCTTCATTGTTACCCTCCAATTTGTCACTTTCTTTTCCTGTAAGGTTTTACACATTCCCATGTCAGTACTTTTCTTCTTGAATCCTTTAACTCACACTATTCTGTCTGTGCTTTGCTTCCAGTACCTTATTGGCTTTAGCATGAACTTTCTCATATTGTAACAGTGATTGGATCTGCAGAACCAAGCAGAACCATCACAGACCACAGAACTCCTGCATGGGAGTAGCAGGACATTATTTTTTACAGCATTTGGCTTCTCTTGCATTGAGTGATTTCTCTGTGCGTTATACTTGTTTACATGTTCTTAGCATGCTTCTCTGGAGGCAAAAAACCCCCCAATGTTTTCCTCCCCTCCCTTATAAAGTCAAAGACACACAAATTTGGAGAAAGTACTTTGCTTTTTGCTCTACAGCTAATGTCACAATAAGGTTAATAGTTAGGAGCTGATAGAGGCATTTTGCTTTTCACAGTGGTTGATTCCAAACAGAAATGAAAGGACAAATGCCAGCATTTCTGGCACTGAAATTTCATGGGTAGACCTTGAGTAAGTATGCTAACAGGACTCCCAGATCTTTATAAATTGTGGCCTCCCTTTTTGTACTCTCTTTCCTGAAGGAACTAAGAAAGAGATTAGGCTGAAAAATGTTTCAATAAAGTGCTTATGGCAGAAGCAACAAAGTCTTTCCACTGACATATCCATTACAGCCTATGACTTAAGACCAAATTGACATTTATCATGTTTGTCTTCATGAGCTGTTTCTGTGACTGGCATTGCAGCAAAGCATGTCATTATTAATCAGAAGACAGAAACGTAATCTGTTTAATGGTAGCACAAAAAGGTTTCCTTGGGCTGATTGAAGCCATATGAATAAGAGAAGAGCACTTTGATTAATGAGTCTTAAACAGTTGTTGTTAGGTTTAGTATTTTAGAAACATGGATTTTATGCATGACAATACAGTGATTAGCAAGGGATCTGCACAACTTTAAAATACGCTTGAAAGTGCAATCAAATGGCATGACTGTATCTCATGCAGCTTTAACTTTTGCTGGATGTATATTAGTAATGGTGTAACTATCTTAAGGACTGGTTTGGGCAGTACAGCATACCCAGTTAGTCCCAGGAAATTAAGAGCAGCAAGCTCTCTTACTGCAACAGTATTTCTGTGGTTATACAACCTAAGTAGTGTAAATCTGTCTCTGATATGTCGTGTGGTACAATCACATCTTAGGATTTCAGTTTTATGTGAAGAATGTTGATTAAAATCTTTATAAATGCATGAATGTGTACAATCTCATCCTGTTATCTTAATCATAAAATTGTTCTGAGGGTGGATTAAATATAAAACCTGCCTTGCATTGTGCTTTATGGCCAGGGTAAAGCAATGTGCTGCTTGTATTCTACTTCTCATTATAATGCTATATAAGATATTTCTGCTATTATAGTAGGGGATGTAATAAACAGCAAAAATCAATTGAGGGGGAGGGGAAGTTGGCTGCTGTTCCCAGGTGGGAGCATGCTTTGAAATCAGAAAATTGCAGCCATATAGCCAGTGAGATGATGAAACTATCGGAGCTGAATCACAGCCTTGCCGTTTGCTTTCCACAAGGCACTGAGCACAAAGCCAGTAATACACTCTCCAAGAGGTAACTAAAGATTCTTCTCACAAACTGTGCTATCAAAAACCAATTTGTCTGACCGTGTATGCTTGGAAAATGAAATGATCCTGAGTGTTGGAGTAGTGGTACTGCTTCTAGTAGTTTAGTTAGGAATACTCTAGGGACTTCAGTTCTTTCTTTAGCATCTGTATAGTCTTAGTCTGAACAAGTTTGCCTTGGCCTCAGCTTCGGTAACTTATTTCTGAAATCTTCCCAAGGACAACAGGGTCAGGGCTTCTTGTAAATGAGTGTTCCCTGTGGGACCTGTAATGAAGAGACTGTTAACTAATTATCAGTCTGTTTGGAAGGCATTCATTTTTTAATTGACCTCAAAGAATTCAAGGAACAAAAGGAATCTGAGCAAAGACTATTTGAGTCCGAGGCAAACAAATGAGTCAGTTTCTTTCTTGGGGTAGTTGCCCAGGTTTATGGGAGCCCACCAGACATAAAAGGTTTTCAAGTTTAATATTCCTTTGATTAAAATTAGGAGAGTTGTGTCCAACGGCACGATCTGTGTGTTACAGACATATTTCCCTCCCTTCCTCCAGCTGTCATTTTCTGTGCAAATATTGCTCCTGTCATCACTTGTCAGGCCAATATTACAATGGAATTAATTTAAAACATAATCTGTTTCCTTTTAGTTTGAGTAGGAAAGTTCTATCTGTGACTTGAATGTCAGGTGCAGTTTTACAGAGGCTGCTTGCAGGGCTGTTCTACCCCACAGAGAAGATAATTACAAAGTCAGAAGGTGCCTTAGGACTTTTTGGTTAGAGAACAGGGTTTTGTCCAACAAAATGATATTTTAATTTTCGCTATTTGAATATTGCCTGAAATGCTAAAACTCATGTTTCTAATTTATTTTTAACTGCTGAGTAAGTTAATGCAGAAAACATGATAGTGCTGCTTGGGTTTTATTTCAAATTAAAGTTGATTGTTAGTCAAATTTTTCTACAGCACTGTTTTCTCTTAGCATATGACTGACAGAATGGTATAGGTGTATTGGAGAAGAATAGCTTTCTCTAGTAGAAGACTAATAATGTGATCATTAAGAGCTTCCCATGCTCCTGATTTCAACAGAGAACTTATGTGGAAAACTTAAAAAAGAAGGTGTTGAGAAATATCATCACCAATACTGAAAATGATGCAAATCTCAAAACAGTGGGCAAGGGTTAAAGCTGAATGAGGTTTTTCGTTTAACTTTATTCATCATGGTTTTAGAATGGTTTTTTTAAATAATAAAAAATACAGCAAATTGGATGGAAAATGTTATTTTAAGAGCAGAAGCCCAGCAGTTCCAGTCCTCAATAAGTCTGAGTGGTGGGAAGTTCTGAAGTACCTCATTGCAGAACCACAGAAGAGCCCACTTTGAAAGGAATGCTGACAGATCATCTGGTCTCAGGCACTGTGGAAAAGGGAGCCCAGATGGGGTTAACTAATACCCTACCCAATGGAATCTCAAAAACCTTCAGCAGTGAGGCATCCACCATGTCCCTGGGGAGGACATGTGACTGATTGTTCTCACTTTAAGAAACGTCTTTCTTATGCCAAGATGAAACTTCTCCTTGTGCAGTTTGTATCTTTTGTCCCTTGTTTTCCATGTGGCTCCTTGTGAGAGAGCCTCCATCCTCTTTGTACTTGCTCTTTGAGTACTGTAATACTGGGATTGGATCCCTCCTAAGCCTTCTCTTTCTCCAGGGAGAAGCACCTAACTTTTTCAGTCTTTCCTTATGTGGCAGGTTCTCCAGTCTTGATCATCTTCACGATGCTCCTTTGGACCGTCTCCAGTCTGGCTGCATCTTCCTTGAATTGTGGGGACCAGAATGGGGCACAGTGCTTTAGATGCAGCATGACAAGCACTGAGTATAGTGGGATGATCATGTTTCTACCTCTGCTTGTAATGCCCTGGGGATGCAGCCCAGCATCAGGTCTGCTTTTGCTGCTTCTGCAGGGCACTGTTGACTCATGGTGGTTTGGTATCCAGCAGGAGCCCCCATCCTTTTCAGCAAGGCAGCTCCCCATCCACAGGGGTGTCAACATGTGCTGGGCTCTTTGGCTATTCTGTTCCAGTTGCAGGACTTCATACTTGTCTCTGTTAAAGTTCATACTGTTAATAAATTACTGCTTTCTCCACGAGTGGCTGAATATGAGCAGGTCTGAAGCAAGTATTACTAATTTTAAAGAGCACAGCTAATGACAAAGCCAAATCGCATTAATCTAATCTGCAGGATGAAAAGTGCAGAACTGTCTTCTCTTCTTTTAGGCTCTCTTGATGCATACAAGGGCATCAAGTTTGAAAGCACACCTTGAATTTACCCCTTTTATTTATTACCTTTTATTAATTGCTGGCTTTATGAACCATCTTCTGTGACTGTGTTTCTATTCTCCTCAGTCATACAGTTAGCCGTACCATTCTGTGAACAGACCAGTATCAGGGTTTTAAATTTATGATTAGGATAGAGACTATAAAATTTTGACTGCCTGAGAAAGAATTGCTTCCAAAATTGCTAAACTTGCAACATGACCCATAAAAATTCTGCCTGATTGTTAAATATGTTATGTGATAATACTTCCATTTCTAATAGTGTAACCAATGCTTGTATCAGGTGTTCGGGAAATCTGGTGGTTAAATTGTTAAGGGTAATGTTGTATTCCATAGGGTTTGCTGATCCTTCAGACTGTGTCTTCTGCAAGTAGTTACCACGCTCAAATCAGTTCCGGCATTTTGATACACAGTAAAAGCATTTATTCAGCTTGAGAGCTGTAAGTTGCGATTTTTTAAAGACTTCTGAGTTTTGTAGCATGCTTTAAGGACACCAAACAGCAATACATCTGAATATAAAACAAGTGCTTTATAAATTGCTTTATCACACTTCAAAGCAGCATGCTAGCAGGATTGCCAAATTCAACTGCAAAACTTGCCAATTTGGATCATGTGAAGGCAGGTGTGAGATTACAGCTGTAATAAAACTGAAATTGAATACTGGTAGCTGAATTTGTAGTAGGCAATTGATTTGATTTATATAACATAAGCCACATGAGGAGAGATATGTAGGTCAGCATCTTCAGCTGGAAATGGTGGTTAGAAGAGTTGTGGTAGGTCGCTGGGAATATTGAGTTAATAGCTGTTCAGCCTAGCAGGATGCTGGTGCAGTGTAACTACATCCATGTCAAACTTGTCTGGGGACACAACATTTGCAGCAAGGAAAAGCTAGTCAGTTATAACCAATGCCATTTGTGCCATAAAAATCGTTGCTAAAATTAGCGTAAGAACCTAGACCATATGGAGTTTCCCAGGGCAAGAACTGGTACATTAGTTATGAGCACATTTTCACCCTGCAAAATACTTGAGGTGTGCAAATACACAAATTAGTGATTAAACTCCTTCTTTGGTAATAGAACAATGTTTTACAAAATGCAAATGGTAAATGATCCAATTCAAGAAATCAGAGGAAGCACAATCAAATTTGCCTGCAGAATCACTGTGAATCCAAATAGCCTCTTAGGTCACAGATTTGCAGAAAAGAAGAAAAAAAATCCAAAATAAAGCACACACCTCTAAATTAAAAAAATCCAAACTAAAAAAAAAAAACCCAAACAAAACAAAAACCCAATCCCCAACAAAGAAAACCCCAACAAACAAACTCCCTATCTTTGTGTTGAGAAAATTGTGTCTTTTTTTCTTTTTTTTTTTTTTTTTAAAACAAGGCGTGAACTAATGACCTGGCAATTCTAACATTAGTTGGAGGTTTGATAAGAACAAGCACAGAATGAGCATTATGCTTTTAAAAAGGAAAATAAGATTAAGCATACAGAAATTACTTTGTCAGAGAGTTTCCATTTGCCATTCCTGGGAAAGCACATGAGCTTTTTCCAAGTTATGAGATTCTGGAAACTGCAGCCAATGACTGTCAGTATAAACACTGCAGATTTTATGAGCTAAAATTTCTAAAAGCTTCATTTTTGCAAAATAACTTGAACATCTTAGGCATACAAAGACTATGTTGGTGTCAACCAATGGAAAATGCTTTTTCTTTTGCTTTATTTGTAGTCTGGCCTGATATCCACTGCAGGAAAGAGAAGGAAGCAAAAACCTTGAAGCAGATTATGAAGAATAGCGCAATATTTCCATTATTATTTCTTTCTATGGAAATGCAGGGAGTATGTGGTCAGGGAGGAGAGAAGAACTAGAAATGTGTTTTGGAAAGAGTTCATTATTGTGTAGCAAAGTTTTTGTGATGGTGTTGGGTGGCTGGTACAGATGATTTAGCGAGACATATTTTTGGGAGAAAAAGATAATGAGGTAATGTGGAAGTTGTGAATGTTTCTGATAAATGTGAGTTTCAGATTCTTGTGGTCAAGAGCCTCCTGAATGAAGGAATAACCAGTGAATTAAAAGGAAGAAACTTAATGAAAATAATGTATAAGAAAACAATGCAGTAGGAATTTGAATGAGTTTGTATCAGGCAAAGTGAGAAATAATTTTTGTAGCACAGCAATACTAAGACTCTAAATGAATAAGAGAAATAAAAATTACTATTTCTGAAAAAATGACTGTTCAATAGGCTTTAATTTGTCGTAATACTCAGCATAATACAGTGTCTTAAAAAATTTAGACCCATGACTGTTACTTGCTAAGCACAGTGCCTTGATGATTGCCATTAGTTCACCTTTTAGCCTGACAGTTCTGAAAAATAAACAGAGACAGACAGAAAAGAATAAGAACTTCCAATGAAGAGAGGAAAGAAAACTGAATATTATAAAAATTCTTAGTGCAATGGCACTAAAGGAGGTTATCATAATAGCATAAACTACCACTCTGACTGGAGCTGGGAAAGAAGGTATTTTCAATACGGAAAAAAACTGGATTTATTTAGGAAATAGGGTTGCAGACATTATGGATGGGATTTTTTTATTTAATCAAGCACACAGCACAGCTTCTAATGACACAATATTTCAGCTTTACTTGTCTTTCTGGCATCTAATAAAAACTCACATTACCGTTACTAAAACAACCTTTATTGTTTCTTATTATGGTACCTCCCTTACCTGTTGAATAGTAGCAGTTTAATGTGACAGAGATGTAGAGGGTAAGGCAAACATTAGTTTGCCACTATCTTTTATGTTTGACAGCAGCTGGCTCACCAGTCCCTGTATGTGTTGTTTATGGCTTAGATGTGTGACTTTGAGGATGGAGAGGAATTAATTTCTTGTGTTGGAAGGGTGTAGCAGACACGGGAAACAATCCTTACAGTATTTTGATGGTCATGCGGTAAGATTTTTTCCGGGTTTATAAAAAATTTTGTATCATGGCGCATTTGGACATGACGGGGACTTGTAGGTAGTACTGCCAAACAGTAACTGATAATAATGAAAGGATCCTTTCTGAAGATGTACAGCTGTGAGCTTTTAAAAAGTCTTGAGACTGCTAAAAGAAATCTCACGGTGTTATAGTTCATATATTATGAACTCTTGCAGAAAAAAAATTAAGATGGGGTTGAGAAGTCAGGGTTGAGGAATGACTAAATTTCAAATGAAAAGACTTCACTTGAGAATTGAAACATAAATTGGAATAAGGTGAGGGCAAACTCAAGACAGTGTTTATTCTAAGCATGTGCAAACCTCTTTTTGATGGTGTCTTCAAAATGATGCAGCAGCTAAATGTATTATACCCCTGGGAAGCATAAAACTTAGGGCCTGGTTCTCCTCACTACATAATAAGAATGGTGAAAAGCAGCCCTAAAGCAGGTATAAATTGCATTTAAGTCTTCTTTATGGCTCAGCAGTGGTAGAAAGGAGCCTTGATATAAATGAGAATCAGGTCCCCAGTATTTATTTAACCCCTGGGCTTTATATATCATTTTGTTTGCACCTTTAAGAGATTTGCAGAGGGATTTTTAATCGGGATTCAGTGTACTGAAAGCTAAATGTTTTCATTGCCTTACAAGTAACTTTAATCATACAGGCAGATCATTCTCTTTATTTCTCAAGAGGAAATGGTAGAATTTTCTGCCTTTGTACAAACCAAGCTAAATGTTTCTGACACCCTTAGTACAGTGTCAATTGGAAATTCACGTTTCATGTAATAACAGACCATTTTAATTTCATGAGCTGAAGAATTGGTTTCTGCTTGCAAATTGTACTGAAGAAAGCAATATTGTCAGAAGAACTGGCAGAGTGCTTCAAGAGATAAATCTATTGAATTAAATAAGAGGCTTTCATTACCTTTTACATTGCATTTCCGTATAACATAAGCATTAATTAAACTCTTCATTGCTTTCTCCTATTCAGCAGAGCACTTGCTCAGTCTGACAAGCAATTCTGCCCAAGAAAATATGTGGCACCCAAACACAATCATTAAAATACACTTAAGCAGAAAGGAAAGAAGAGAAGGCAAGAATGTTTTGGTGCACTTGGGCAAGTGGGAGCTGTGTACAGAAATGCATAATTTCTTTTCTTCAGGTTTTGACAGCAAATGCATAATTTCTGTTTTCCAATTTTGACAGCTCCAATGACTTGTAACAGGTCATCTCACTAGGTATTTCTCCAGGCAATTTGAATACAAACAGAAAGCAAGCAATTGTTTTTCAAATTTTAAGTATATTTCATTACATGTGGAAGGCTTCTTCAGCATGGGAAAACACTTCTGATGTGAGACAGTTCAACTTGTTGAAGTATCAAAACAGCTCTGCAAAGTGTGTCTCCTCTCCCCTGTGAGGAATACCCAGCTATAGTAAAGTTGTTGATACAAATTCAAGATGTTCCCTGTCAAGTAGTCAAGCCTTAAAGAACTCCTTGGGTAGCCCACTCTAACTGAAGAGCCATCAGGTATATTTGGTTCTGGCACATTTCTGTCTATATTCAAATATTTCTAATTCATTTCTTTCTTGTGATTCCAGGGGAACATTTGAGAATCTGCCCTCAGGAATATACATGCTGCACCTCAGAAATGGAGGACAAGTTAAGCCAACAGAGCAAACTGGAGTTTGAAAACTTAGTGGAGGAGACAAGTCACTTTGTACGCACGACTTTTGTATCCCGGCACAAGAAGTTTGATGGTAGGCTGGATATAATTTACTTATTTTCAAGGTTATGGGATTTAAAAGCCAGTTATCCATAATAAATTCCAATGTTCTTTTCTTTACAATTAGATATCACATTTGCAGTTGTCAGTTTGGCTAAGATAAGGGTTAATATACAGCTGGTATGCTTATCAGCCTTATGAGTATTGCCTTTAATTACAATGACATCAAGAATCAGACTGTTAAGTGCCTGCAGGCTTGGCTAATGTTGAAAAAAGAGATTAGATATGCATAGAGAGGTTTATAATTTTTGTCTCCTAGTTTCAAATGCAAAATTTAGGTTTGTAATTATGTTCACTGTTGCAAGATGAACTGTGGATCTCTCATGATTTTTGTTATTGCGGAGCAGTATTTATGTAGTCTGCCTTTTTATAGCCTTAAGGCTGTTGTTTTTTTCCTGCGTGATTTTCTTGTGATGTACAGAGGCTCTAAGAGGGCATCTGGCTTCCAAACGCTAAGGCCTCAAGTTGTGTTTGGGAGGGATTATCATACAAACCACTTAAGCAGTATCGAACACATCTTTTCTGCCTAGAAAGAACTGACAAGAATGGTTTGGGGCTTTTATTTCCTTGTGATTGGCCTTTATAAGATCTTTGTTAGATCAAGGTTGCAGTGTCACAATTTGCTAAGTGCTTGTCTTTGATAATGAACATTAAGCAGTTTTTAAGGTTGTGTCCATGCTTTCAAGTCACGGTTTTATCTAAATATGAGATATGTGTTGAAAGTGTCACCCTGAGCATTTCTGCATATGTGTAAGTTGAAAAGGGTCTGGCATTAAGAGGTGTAAATCAGGATTGTGAAGAGGATTGCAGAGCTGCAGGTAGGTGAAAAGCCTGCAAACAGGTGGTGTAAAGCTGACTAACCCCAGGTTAATGGATCATATGCACACATACAGGAGAATGGTGGAAATGTTACTTTTGAAGTTGGGAGCTTGCTTCAAAACTCTTAGGTCGCATTCAGAAAGAAGTGAAGAAGTCTCTAACTCCTTAGGGTAATTCTGTATTATTATGCAACTAAAGATTTTTTTTTCCCTAATACCGATTCGCTCAATATGACACAGAAGAAAAAATGAATTATAAAAGAAGGGAATGAAAAATCTGTAATATGAGGATGAGCTGGAGGAAAGTCCCCAGCAGAAGATCAGATGCTAATGAAATTTAGTGTCCTTGGAAGGTGGGGGTGACTGTGTATTACTCTGAATTGTGATGACTTCCCTTTTAAATGTGAAAATGGAATTTTTTGCGTAGTGGATTTTCAAAATTTTACTTGTCTTCAAAGAATCTAAAAAAAAAAAACCCCAAAAAACAGGAGTTGAGTGTAGTATTACAAGATGAGTGTGCAAGCAGAACAGACATTTTAAACCATCTGTGGCATGTACAGGGCTTTTATTTGCTAGGAGGAAACCAGGGTGATTGCTGGTGCTCAGTGACCAAGCAGCACACTGAAAACACTGGGCTCATTGACCACAGAGCTCAGACAGCACTTTGCTAATTCTTTGGCAACTTCAAGCTTTTCTGTATTGCACTGAACTTAAGGACTTTATGCCTTTTACAGTGCTCTGACATTCTGTGTCTTAAATGTTAAGACCTTAGCTGATGTTAAGGTATAGCTGAAAGTTCCTGATCAGTAGTGAATACTCCACTCTGGGATCTGCTCTACAGAAACTTGGAATAAAAGACTAAGTGGTTTCTTCTGTCTTATTGTTGATGTTTTAAAGGGAATTTGCAATGTGACATCTTATCAGAGAGCATTTGAACTTCATGTATGCTTTCAGGATTTTGACACTATTCTAAAGCTGTTCAAAATTTGCTCACTTGTATGGAAAAAGTACTTCTTTCTAGAAGGGAGAATACTTCAATGGAAAAATATATTCACTTAATAGAATTTCAGTGTAAAATCAGCTAGATTTCTTGCAGTTTTAAATAGGATGATGTTTTTCAATATAAAGCAATATTAAGACTGATAAGGTCTGTGTTTTAACTGTTCCAGTATTATCCATTTTTGTTGTTCTTTGATTTGGTACTGTGGTTGCACAAAGGAATTCTGACACATGATTCTGCCATTTAATGCTAGTACGCCACAAATAACAAAACAGATACAGCCAATTGTGATGATTTTATGGAAGTTTTGTATAGTACCTGTGTTTGTCAAGAGCAGTGTATGTAAGCAATAAAAGAATATATGAATATCTAAGTAATGTTGAAATAGATATCAGCATTGCTCCCTTGTGTAGTTAATTTAAACTAGAGTTGCTGCCAAGCTCTTTTTCATTCAGATATTCATGCAATTTTGAAAACTCTTGAAAGGACATCAAAGGGATATCTTGTAGTTTTGCAGGGGTTTTTTTTATGCTGTACTGGACATCTTAGAATAATGCTAAGTTTTGCAACATAAGAATTTTTAGATGTATGTGAACTCTGTTGAAATTTGATCTGACCTTCATAAGCCTTGTCTTTCTTACTTTGTTCTCTGCCCCACAGCCATACTCGTAAGCATAGATAGAATGATATGATTTCCATTTTGAGAGGCAATTTGAGATCTGTTTTGCTTTTCAGGATTTTTTCCCAGTTTCTATTCATGATGCAATCTAAAAGGAAACTCAGTCTGTTGTAACTTGAACATTGTCTCTTTAGTTTCTGATGAGACAGACATTTTTACTTAGAACCACAGAATTCAAGCATAGCTGTGATGTGATGGGGGTGACCTAGTCAACCCTCCTGATCCAAGCAGGCTCAGCCATCACAGGTTGCCCAAAATCAGGTGCAGCAGCATTTTTAATATCTCCCAATAGAGATTGCACAGCGTCTTTGGGCAACTGGTGCCAGTGTTTGACCATCCTCACAATAAAGAAGTGTTTTCTTGTGTTTACGTGGAATTTCCTGATTTGTTTTGTTTTGTTTTGTTTTTCTGTTTGTACCCATTGCTTCTTGTCCTGTCACTGGGCTATATATCATCCCCCCCTAGATATTTATGCACATTGATGAGATCTCCTGTGCCTTTTCCTCTCCAGGCTGAACAGTCCCAGCTCTCAACGCCTCTGCTTCTAGAATAGATAGTTCAGTCCCCTCATCATCTTAATGCCCCTCACTGGGATTGCACCAGTGTGTCCTTATCTCTCTTGTACTGAGGGGTGCAGATCTGGACCTAACTTTCCATGAGCAGCCTTATCAATGCTGAGCTGAGACAAAGATTCCCTTCCCTCAGCCTGCTGGCAGCGTTCCTACATAATTTCTATGTCAGTTTTGTATTTCACTTCACCTGAAGTTCAGTACTTGCAAATCTATACAAGAACTAAATTTCTGTAATAATTTAAAGCAATAGAAGCTAAGGATGAAATTTGTAACAGAGAACTTCAGAAATTACTAAGCAATTTGGAACCAGCTATGATCAGAAAAAATTATACCTTCCTTTTAACTGCCAATCAGCTCTTGCATCCTAAAGCCCTTTATAATCTTTCATTTCTTATTCATTTGTACTCCACATTTCTAAAGGGCTGTCACTGTATTGGGACTTTTCAACTGCTCCATTCTTCTAGACTCATTTATTAATCATAGTATATGAGGTTCAAAGATGTCTCAGAACTAAAGGTCTGACAATATAATTTTTCATTCAGTCTCCCTGTTCTAGGCAAGTGGTGTGCATTAGCGTAAGTCACTACACAACATAATACCAGCTGCCAGTTGTTTCTTGGCTGAGCCTGTTGTGCAGATGTTTACATCTGTATTGCCCACATCTGCATGTTTGTCATTACATTGATATACTGGATGGTCATTTGAAGTAAAATCAGTATCTGGAATTCCACTAGTAGGTGCATGAGGATCCATTGAATCTAATCCTAAGAATCTTGCCAAATAAATAAAGCCTTGAAATGAGAAAAGTTCCTGTGAAACAAGTGCTCAATGGTCCTAGGAAAGAGTGCAATACGTGTTTCAGCAGTGGGACATACAAACTCTTCCAAGCACTAGGAAAAGGAGGAAAAGCTTTTCCAGCAGATAGGAAACACACACGAAGTGAAGAATTCCAGCAGATACAAATTTTTCATTTACCTCAAGGCTTTGTGTAAGACTAATCCGTACAAGCAGACATGGAATGATCAGCTGTTTCCTATTCCTAACAATAGACAACTAATCATGCTCCAGTTCTTGGACCTCCACTGTATACCTCAAAGCAGCTTAAAATATATTATGCTCCCAGTGTAGCTGTAATAGTATCATCTTATTATCACCAATTCCCTTGCATAGTGACATTGCTGAGCAGCTGTTTCACACACAAGCCAATTTCTTTTAAGTATTGCTCCATCAGCAGCTGAAACCAGCCCGGCCGGAAGGTTTTGTCATGAATGTTAATGAGGAGGCAAGTATCTGTTCAGCGACATTTTCTCACTAATCCTTTGAATAAGTATAGGAAAAAATATAACAAAGAGTTTTAATTTAAGCTAAATAGATATGAACCTGATAAAAGACACACTGCCTCCTCATTGTCATTAAAATTGCAGTAGCAGTCTTAGCAGTGGTATTAAAAATGAAGGAATGTCTAAGAATAGCTATCATGAGCTTGAATGGATATGGATAGCCTTCAGCAGAATATGTGAGGCAAGATGCCTTTTAAGGAAAATAACATGAATAGCCTAAGGATCAATCTGCAGCTGCATTGATCTATCATACAGTGTCATCATTCCCCATGCTCCTTTTTTTTGCAGTCTAGGAGAACAGTGATCCATACCCATTAGTGCAGCTCATATATCTTATACTCATTACCAGCAGCAGTGGTGTAAATTACAGGGCAGCAAAGAACATTTCAAAGATGATCTCCCAAAATAATACCTTCAAGAAGAGCTAGCATCCCAGACACCCCATATTCCCTTTTCTTGCACACTTTATGAAAGAACTTGGAGAAAAATAGCAGGTTTGAATCTTTCCTTGATACTAGAGGTGCCAAAACTGTTCTGTGAAGTTGATTTCCAACAAAGTAAGAACTTTTCAATGAGATTAACTATTATAGCCAGTTATAACTGTCTTATTAAACTTGGCAAAAAAAAAAAAAAAAAAAAAAGGCATGAAAAGTGAACTAAGGGATGTGCTTGAAGTTGGAATACACTGAAGTTCAGTTGCATGGCCAGTGTAAGTCTGCTCTCTGCTCCCTCTTCCTCCTACTCTTGCTGCCCAGCCTGCCAGCCTACCTTGAGCTTTAGCTCATGTCCGTGATCTCGCTGACCTCTGTGGATTTCTGCAAAAGAGGGGAAGTACAGCAACACAGAACGCCACTGCATACTGGTACTGTCGAGAACAATGGGTAAAGGATAGACTTCAAGAATGATATTTTTTTAATGCTTTGCTTTTCATGCATCCAGTGCGAAAGGGCATCGGTTTCCACATGAAGATTTTTGCTTGGTTGTTTGGTTTTTGGAATTGGGAAGTTGTGAAAGTCTGCCTTTTCCACAGACCTATTTGGGAGGCAAGAGGCTTCTCCAGAGAGCGGGAAAATCAAATAGATATATATACTTCTATTATTCTAGTGCTGCCATGTCTGAGGCAGCACATAGGTTACACAATACCAAAACTGGGTTACCAGATATTCTGGGGCTTCATTCTGGGCAAGACGGTGGTGCTTTGGGGATTTTTTCTTACTTTGTTTCTTTTACCAGATTTCAGCATATTTCACATCAAATGCAAAATCCATTGCAGGACAGGTGGATTTTTAAAATCCCCAACTGCTTGGCTGTAACAGTGCTAGCAGGGCCACCATTTACATATAATTCATCTACTGGTTTAACACACTAGGTAACTTACATGTTGGGCAAAATACAGACCTTAGAGCAAATAGAAGCCTTAAAAAAATGCAACATCTGTTGACTTGTAGGATGTAATGGCTTGCAGGCCTTCTTTGGACATCTGGCACAAGTTTCTAAGCATTAAAGAGATTCTTTAAGAGCAAGCTGCAGCCCTGTGCTGGAGGAGGTGGACATCACCCACTCTCAAATGTGTCTCATTGGAAAGCATGTTGGCCAGGTGTAGCCAAATGCAAACAGGCTTTGAGAGGGCAGGGATACAGTGTTTTTCACATTCAGTGGGAAGCAGAATTTGCCTTGCTGATGATTAGATGTCCAGGATATGGAGCTTTCCTGTAGGTTCCCTCAGTGGTCAACAGGGAATGAGGGGTGCAAGTCATGTTAGTGTAAAGCTTACACCTCAAACAGGTCTGGAAAAATCTTTCCCTGGAGTACTTATTTCTCTATATGGATTTGAAAGGGTATTTAGTTATGATATAGGTGCCTATACTTTGGACTTACGTATACATTTGTTCAGATAAATTCCACCCCAAGGAACAGAATAAAGGAATGAAACATCTAAAACACTTTTGCGGCTCTCTTTTGTGCTTCGTTTCCCTCTTTTGCAGGTCATCCTCTCTTTTTTTTTTTGTGTAGTGTTCTGTGGGGAAAAAGACATTTAAAATATTGAGGCAGGTACTATAGAGGTCAGTTATCTTATGCTGGTTGAAAAAAGCACTATCCTGTTGAATTCAAATGGCATTTAATCTTCAGTGAAGCTCTGAACAGTATATGGTTTTAATATTTTATGATGAAAATTGTTTTCTAAGTGTCCAATCCTTAAAAATATCAGCCCATAAGTAAAATTACTGATTTACAAATACTAAACCCCCTGCGATTAAAGGTGCTTCATATGCATATGTACAAGAATAGAATTAATAATGGACTCAGCCTCAAACTCATACTATTGATGTCTTCTTGCAATCATCTGTCGGTGGCTCTCGTACCCGTGCATTATTCTGTCTCTGATGGTAGATACTTACCTGTCACACAGCAAGGAGAAACCATGCTGTGAGAATGGAAAATAATGTAAAACCCAAGCTATGAAAAAAGAGCATTCATACATATTGTAAGCACTTTGGGTAATAGGAAGTGTAGCCTTATAATTTCTCATTTGTTGTCCTCAAACCTCATTAAATGCAGAAATGCTATTTTTTGGATTAATCTCTTGACTGTAATAAACAGCATTGTTATCTTTTTGCTGACCTTCTTTCCCTAATTCTTTTTACCTCTGTGTTCAAACAACTGGGAAATTAAAAGGAAACTTGGTATATCATGAAAAGGTTCCTGTAATACTGAAAAATGATTTA
Source organism: Entomyzon cyanotis (assembly GCA_024500445.1). NCBI lineage: Eukaryota > Metazoa > Chordata > Aves > Passeriformes > Meliphagidae > Entomyzon > Entomyzon cyanotis. The sequence goes on along the minus strand of JAKEPQ010001016.1, from coordinate 41,296,258 downwards.
ATGAATCTCTGTCCCTGTGTCTGCTTACCTAAAAGACTTTTCAGAGTTTATTTTAAATTAAAGTTTCCTTTTTTTTCCTTTTTACCTCTGCTCTGTGGTTTACCAGAAAAAGATGGTAATGGCTCTTTTTCTGGGAGGAGTATCTTTGAGGACTGTCACTTTTTCTGGGAGGAGTATTTCTGGGAGGATGGTGGCTTCCTGGGAGGACTGTCACTTTCAGCAGTGAGGTAGGAACAGAAGGGAGCTATATGCCTAAATGCCTATGTGCCATAAGAATACTTTCAGTCATAACTTAAAAGAGGCATATGAAGGTCCACTTGTGCTATACTTAGTGACAACTATGAAAATTGCATGTATAAATCAATCAGGAAGAAGGTAGGAAAGATGTGACACAGAGGTATTGCATCTCAAGTCTTCCCCACTTGCTTTACATTAGCTCTAATTCCATACCAACAACTGAGAGGTACAAATGAACATATGCTGCCTAGACTCCCCGAGTGCCATCTCTCTTGTCTGTGTGGGTGCTGGTGGAAAGCAGCAGCCATGGTCTCTTCGTGGGCAGCCCCAGTGGGTGCTGGGGAGGCTGACAAAGCTGGTTAGTGTAACACCATAGTCACCAGGGAGCTGGGGTTAAAAGGGACACCACCATATGGAGCACAGTTTCTGCTGGCTGGGCTGCCACGGGCAAAATGAACATGGATCACCAAGATACAAACCCCATTAGATTATCCATGCTGCAGTATTTCTTTCTTGTTTTACTGTACTTGAACATTCAGATGTTGTTTCTGAAATCTTTGAGCTTAAAACAATGCATGGCAGATATATTATTGAAACTTTCCCGTTTCCCTGTATACATTGGAACACTGAATTTCACTGATTTTCCATAATGGGTTTTTTTTTTCTGGGTTATTTTTCTGAATGTTTCTGATACAGTTCCCACTCATTCACTTCTTAGGATTTTTACATAAATAGGAATCTTTATTTTCAACTTTCCCATCCTTTCAAAGTTACACTGAAATGGTTTTGCTTAATGTGTTTATTGTATATTCATCACATATTTACTCTGAGATATGTGTATATTGGTTTGTAAGCTTTATCTGAAATACAGTCTTTTATTTTCTTCTAGTTATAAGCCATGTGCTTTATGCATTCAGAATGACATAGCACTGAAATGGGCAATGCATAGAGCAGCAGATGAGCTGGCAAAGGGGGGTGAGGAGAGGGGAGAGAGAGGACCAAAAATACTGTGTCATGATCTATCTGTTAAACTGTAAGCATGTAAAGAATTAAGTATATGGCTTACAGGAACAATCTGAGAGGGTAACGATGCAGCTTCTGTGGAAGAGTCTTCACACTGGTGGAGAGACAGATAGTAGACACCATTACTGCTTGAGGTCTGCTTTGAATCTATACCAAGACTTTGAATAAAAGGAAAACCAAACCTCGACAAGGCCTAAAATATATCTTCTTTAATATATGACACGTTCTTAATTTGACATTCTTAGATGAAATTATGTAGTATAAGTTGATACTTCTTTTGTGTTGTCATGGGAGTGTCCATTCACTATTCCTGAGTCAGGAAATTCATCAGCTCACAGCAAAAATGCTGTCCTTGCTCTTGACGAGCTACACTCATAGTGAAAACATTAGACATATGTAAAGCAGGAAGGAGGTGAAAAACATCTCCTTTCACAAATGTAGGACATTTTCAGTCAATGAAATCTCAGCAAGATCATGGTCAGGAAAAGGCAACAGCAGGTACTTGTTGAATGCTAACATCACTGAGTGGGTACAATGGATGTGAATTAATTTTTGCCCTGATAAGAGCAACTGGTCTGCACAGGTGCTAAAACTGTGCTAAGGAAATCAATTCTGCTGTTATCTCCTTTTTCCTTCTTCTGACATTGAAGCAGCTTCACAGGGGTGTGCAGCTTAAGGAAGGCATCAGTTTGTACAAGCTTCTTGTATAAAAGTTGCATAAAAGTTCGGTAGGTGGAAGACGAGGTGGTTTCTGCTTGATGTGAACTAGTTTTTGTAGGATTTAAAATCTCTTAAGGGGAAAAATGCAGCAAGCTTTCAAAGCATAAGACATGAGTGCATGTGAAGGAATGCAGATTAGGATATCTAGTGTTTTCTAAGAGCAATTAGCTACTGAGACTAAGCAAATATAGACAATTCAGGTTGTTTAATTTTCAAAAGGTGGAAACAATTTTTGGAGAAAACACCTTATTTCAATCACCACAAAGCAAAAAATAAGATTTGAAGCTGAAATACATATTTCATGCCAACAAAATACTATGCAGATTCAGTTTTGAATTTCAGTAAAATCAAATATTTTGAAAGATTTCAGATGTATGCTAAGGGTTATTTTTAGCTGAAAAATCCAACATGTTGCAATTAAAAATGAAGAAACAAATTATTACAAAATCTTTTCTAATAGTATATTTTGTGTTACAGTGAAGTTATGTGAATTTGTGCAAAATATCAGCATTGTATTTTTAATTTTTAAAATGTGTTTGTTGCTGGTGTTTACAACTAATCAGCTTTATAAGCAAATCTGAAACACTCCCAAGAAAGTAGTGGGTTTTTTCAGTAACTTCTGTTGAATATATCACCATAACTTTCCCAGCACTCCTACAAATTAATAACATATTAATTTAATCTCTCATTAAAGATTATGCAGGGGGAACCTTGTCTCACCTTCTCAAGTGCATAATGAAGTTTCAGTATTGGCATGAGCTGAAGATGCTTCTAGGCTATGAGGAAGGGATCTCAGAGCCTCAGACATCTGCGGACTGTTTTCAGGCTCTACCCAAACCCTGCTAGCTGGGATTTGCTGCCTAGTGAACTACAGCTAATGGAGAGCTACAGATTTGAAACTACTTTTAGTAGTTTGCCTTTTAGTTCAATGCCTTGCCTTTTAGTTCAATGCCCAGAGACATCCTTTTCCTACATGTAGTTGATATTTGGAATTCAGCATCCTGTTTTCCTGCCAAAGCATACATGATGCGGTATTAAAAGGCTATTGTGCACTTGTTAAGTGCATTGGTACTTAAAAGTTATGATTTATTTATTTACACATGGAATTTTAAGTCTAACTAAAGGTATAGAGGGTGAACCATTCTAATGTAATTGTATATCAATTAGAAGTGAAATATCAAGTGATGATTATGGAAATTTAAATTAAGAACTTACACAGCTTAGACTCAAAATTACCCTACAACAGACTTTTCTACCCCCTCCCCCATTTTATAGCATCACATTCCTTGAGTAAATAATATTTTTAGCAGTTTCAGTGTCATGTAATCTCCATATAGATGGGAACATTGGATCAGAAGCTGCCTGCATACCTTGTACAACAACTTCTTTTTATGCCAAAACAAAATATTATGAAAATAGGAGAGATTTTGGAAATTGAAAGAGAACCGGAAAGAAATTTCCAAATGGCTCTTTAGCAAAGATCCATGTGGAAGGAAGGAAGGTACTGCTGGTCTCAGGAATGTAAGTGTACCTGAATTCTCTTTTTCTCTAATTTTACATAGTTCTTTGAAAGGAAAAAAAATATTACTGTTTGTTCAAAGTAATAATCAACCATTTCTAACAACAGAGCCAGAGAGACAGCACTATACATGCCAGGATAGTATCATACTTAACTGTTCAAAGGGAACCCTAAAAGCATAGTGATTTATTTGGATTTTCTGGCATCTTACATACTTACATTCTCTTTCTTAATGTGACTGGGTTTTTGAACTGCTTTCTTTCATATGCATGGAAATCCACGTCTACGTAAAACTAGAAAAATCCTTGTTCCTTCTTAGCACAAGGATAAGTCTGCGCTGGACCTAAATATACGCAGACTTAATGCCACGACTTTGCATGGGGATCAACTGCATTTTCAGCTAGTGCATAAAATAGAATGCAACAAGCCAGAGCATCATTGTGCCCACCATTTACAAAAAAGCCCTTTGAAATGAAACTCCTTATCCTCACCTTCACCTGGGCTATGCTCATGATTCATGTAGCTGTGCTGCTGAGAGATGCGGTTTTCTAGCATGATCTGGTTTTCTACTTACACATCAGTAAGTTGCTTGCTACAACTTTATCCCTGTTGTAGTGCTGTGCTAAGGGGGAAATAGTTTTGCCTGTTTCTAAAGACGTGCAGGGAAGAAGAGCAGTGCAGAAGAGGATGGGAACTTCAGAGGTGAGAAAAGGACAGATGAGAACTGACTGTAATTTTATGGTAGCCTCAGTCCTATGAAAGGGTGGGTAAATGTTGAAACCTGAAGGCCACCTCAGCAAGGGTCTCTTGCAGGACAATCCACAGGGCTTTATTGCCATTGTAGCCTAAGGATTTATTTGCTGAAAGTTTTAGGATCTGGTGAATCATCTCAAGGTGTGAGCAGGAGAAGGTGGCTGTTACCTGAGGATTGTTTACCAGCGGGGAGTTTCAGTTATTGTGGAATATTGTGTAGGACAGAAAGCTGCCCTCCTCCTGACACCTGCTTTTTCTCTTCAACTCAGAAGAGACTTCAGAATGCAAGGAGTATCTGTAATTAGGCCTTCAAATGCACAGCTTGAAAGGAAACAATCTTAGCACAGCATAAAGACAATAGTTCTTCCCTGGTTTGACTAAAATTTCTAAATGTCTTAATGGCCTTAATTTGCATCTCTAATGATGCTTTTTGCAAACTCCCTAAATAGAAACTGAGTTACTAGGGAGACTGACAGTGTCCTTATTGATAATCTGTATTTATTCATTTGTACTACTTTAAGCATAGCCAGGAAAACTATAATCCATATTTAATTTTGGAATAGCAGTGATGTGAGAGGCTTTTTATGTAATCTCTGGAATAAAAACCAATACAATACTGGGGGGAAAGGAGAGATCCAGTGACCATTTAGAGGGATGATTTGTGCATCCCTCGTGCAGGGGTGTAGTTGTGCAAAACAAGGTATCCCTGGACATTTTATTGGCAATTCTCAAGTTATTATTATCTCAGGTGATAATATTGTTTGTGAGTTTGTACAGTGCTGTTCATTTTACATACGGAGATAAATACTGATCTTCCATTTTACGTGTTGTATTGTTACTAGACATGCAGGTAGCAGGATACTTTTCGATGGCTAAAGGCTGCACAGATAAAAGGAAAAACAAGGCGTCTTTGTAAGAGGTACATTTTCAGAAAAAAACCATAAAAGTAATTTTAAATAATAAATTGCCAATGAAAAAGGAAAAAATAAAATTATTTCTATTTGCAAAGATTTTTAAGATACTGCCTGAAGTTACTTGTTTGCATGAATGACCTTTACTGTTCTTGCCTAAAACTCGTGCAGAGGACCTCAGTTTTCAAAGGTATGGGATTCTTTCATTCTGGTTTTGTTTTTAAATCTCCCTTTGCTGCTCAGACGTCATATCCTCCCTACTTTAAATTTCCTTCATTAATATGATAAACATGTTTAGTCTGGTTATAGTTCAACTCCTACTATTCAAGAATTGTAGGAGTTGTATTCAGCATCAAGAATTGTAGATGCTGAAACTTAGGATCAACCACAAGGCCACCTTACTGTGATGGTTGTGCATACCATCAGTCAACTTTAAACCAACTAAACTGGCTTAGCTTGTAAAATCAGCAAACATTTGTTGTGGTTTCTTCAGATAAAAGAAAGGGGTGGAAACGGTAAAAAGAGAGAGGTGAAAATTGAGTGATCTGTCCGTGTGGAATGGCAAGTAACTCTTGGAGATGAGAACAAAATACTGTCAAGGGAGTAATGAAATTAGGAGGTGGAAATTTTGAGAAGAAGGGAGTCAATAAGTAGGTGCTTGGCTGTCTGCTTATGTTTATCTGTGACATAGAAATACCAAAGTACTAATGCAGATCTCAAGCTCCTAGGAAAGGGCCAGGCCCTGCTCCCATCAATGCCTTACCACTTAGTCTGTTTAAAAGACTTTATTAGACTACCCAGAAAAACAGCACACTATCAAATTCACTAATAGACCATCTGTGAACAAGTGCAGCAAGTTCTGCAACAGCTAAAAGGTTTCTTCTCAGCTTCTGTTTGCAAAACATGTGTGAGTTAATGGAGTATCATATTCACATGGTGCTGGGACATTGACCTGCAGTCTCTTCAGGAAATAGATCTAGGTTTTGTGTAGATGTACTGTGCTTTACAATGGGAACAGCCCACATTTTCTAACAAGACAATACTGTTATTTATTATACTTACTGTATTTTTATGCTATATGTTAATATGCTGTTCCTTCTTGGAGGGTAGTAAGTCTCATTTCTGTGTTTGCCAACTTAAGTATCGAGTAAACCAGGGCCAGAGCAGCTCAAAGTTTGGAGAAATGATCCCAGTTTGTGTGACTAGGAGAAAGAAAATAATCTTATTTCTTACCAAAGAGTTCAGTGTCATTTGGGAAGGAATTCAGGGATTAGTTTAGAAATGTCTAGACAGAAGAGCACTTCCAAGGCCACATTCCTTGTGAAAGCGTGCTTCTGAGATTAGTCACACAGAGAGTGAAGAAACAGAATTATTTCTGATGCTGCTGTAAATATATCTGTAATATTTTAGCTGTTGAGCATAGAACATACATATGCATTGTCAGGATTTCCTGTTAATGCCTTCGTCTCTTCTCAGGTAAGATATGAAGAAAGGTGGAAACAGGTTTACCAATTATAATTCAGCAGCTATATAAATGTGGTCTGAAAATTATTATCCCCTACCATATCCACTATCAAAAAAGACAATTTTGAATAGTATATCCATTCTGTGAACAACAGGGCTTCCTTTCAGCTCTGCATCTGCCTCAGCCTTTCTGAAATTAGACTCAAAACACTGCTGAAAAGAAAATTTGTATTCTGATTTTGCAGAGCTGTGCTGCATTGTCATGTTTTAACCAAATACATAATTCTCTCTAGTCAAATAGGAAGACTTTGTACAGATTATTCACAGAGGGATGAATATGCAAAAGATCATTTTCCCAGAATGACAGAGATGGAAATCATAGGTGTTAAACGAGAATGTAAATCATATATCTCTAAATCTTTGAACCACAAGGATGCTAACTTTCAAACAGTTTAACCTATCCAGATCTTGACTGTTCTTTTGTATTTAAAAGTATCTCAGACATATGTTTTCACCATGTTTATTTTCATTCTACTATTTATATTTTCTTACAGTTTAAAAATAATCTAAATCAAGATTAGTTAATTAAAGTCTTGCAACTTCTCTGTGAAAAAAAAGTCTTACAATGTTCGTAAAACTATAGAGGTGATGAAGAAACTGAGGCACTGAAAGGCAGTCTGACTTGTCTCATGTCACAAAATTTGGTAGTGACAAAATTGCAAATGGAACAAGGGCTGTTTTTCGTCTGCATTTTCTCAGGCTTTATATATACACCCTCACCTTCTTGATGTTAATGCTATAAAATTTTCAGAGAAAGACATAGCTTTTCTTAATTTTCATTGATTCAAGCTTTTACTGTAAGCAAACATTCTTTTTATTTTCTTTCATAAGTTTGATTTTCTTTCATAGGAACTTTTAATTGCTTTTTAGTAAATTCCCTTCAGTTCTGATTTTTGCTGTAGAAATGTCCAGGCCTATACCCAATATTCAGTGAGTGCACCATGTTGGTATAAAAGAGGTTTCTCATGTATAATATCCTTTATGAAATGAAACTGAGTTTTTTCCATGCTGCAACACTGTGTTACACATTCACATTACATTTACTACCCTCAGGTAATTTTCCTCCAGGTATTCCTGTTGAATTTTTTCTTATTAGTCTTTAATGCATTCACTTGTATTTTTCCAGATAGAACCTACTTCACTAGTGACTGCCAATTTTTATTTTCAGTCATTATAGGCTTTTTGTCTTCCCTCTATATAAGTTGTTGCAACACCTCCCATTTTGAAATAATCCACAGTTTTAATTACTGTGCTGTTTAGTTCTTCATCCAGGTGATTATTAGATGATTCATTTGCAAAAAAAACCCCAAACGATTCTTTATCTGACACAAGCTCTTTGGGATATACTACTAACATCACTAATTAGACTGCTGAAATTCTGCCATAACCTCCTCTCATCACTGATCTTTCAAAACAACAGTGCTCTCATATCAAATTTCTGCTCTGCAACTTCATGACAGCTTCTCACAGCTGAAGTGGATCATTGAACTGCAGTTATTTTTCAAACAAAGCAAGCCATTTTCTTCAGATCTGTTACCAAATTGAGGTAGACTTGTGGTCTTCTTAGATTCAGTTCTCATAAAAACCTTTAAGGTTGTCTGGCACTAAAATTGTTTCCATGAGTACCATTACTGCATTGACCATTCTATTTTCTTCATCTCACTGGTTATTAAGGTGCCTAGTATATCTAAAACAGTAAAAGACTACTCATATACTTTATTTTCCCAAACTTTCTCCAAAATGAACAAATACATTATTTCACTAGGGCTGGCTGGGTTTTGATTTTAGCCAGTAAATTCTGCCCAAGGCACCAAGACACCATTCTGTAGTGAGCTAACTGTAAATTAGGAATATTAAAAGTTCGGCATATTTTTCCGCACTTCTTTAATCTGCTAGGCAGAACCTTGTGACTATAGGTTCTGTAGGTGAGGACTTCAAATACAATTTCTCTTTTAGAAATTTTGTTCAGATGCCAAGTGCTTTATAATTACCATATTTGTGTACAGAACTGGAAACCCAATGTCGTATCTTAACAACAGTGAAAAGTTCAGATCAGTGATAGCTAATTATTACTCCTCCTAAGATTATGTCTTTTTCATAAGGGCAAGACAGAGCTTCCTTTTAGGCTGGAGAGAGATTTTATACTGCTTTCTTCTGGCATGTGCATGATTTCCAAGCTGTAGCTTTGCCCATAAATTTCAGAGGTGGAAGAGGGTATTGTTTATCAACATATGCACTTAGTAAAGGGCAGATTGTAGCTTTTATTCTTTCTTCCTCCTCTCCAACTATGACATGTTATTTGTCCTCTAGGAATGTATTCCGATACCGCCAGTACTGAAACGTGGCAGCTGTTGCGAAATAATGTTTTTTGAATGATAAGGACACTATCTGAGAGAATTAACTATTGCATTCATTGTTTTCTTGACATGGTTGGTATACATAGTTGTGACTGCATAGCCGAGATGTCTGCATACCTGTACAAAACAAACAGACAAAGCAGTAAACAAAAATATTTACAGAAAGAAAGAACAGAAAAGGGAAAACTAACCATTTCATCTCCTTCGGACCACGGGTGAGTCCAGAGGCAAAAGCACAGGTGACCTAGTCCTATGGTCAGAAATATTTAGGAAAAATAAACATAAACAAACAGAAAGATAGAGAAATACATGCATTCTATGTCTTCAACAGACGAAGATGATAGGAAATTTGTTTGCAGATGCTACAAGTAGAATTAAATGTCCATTCTTTCAACTGACAGCATAAAATACATGTTGTTAGTGTGCTGGCTGGCCTAGCACCTGCCTGTTACAGCACTTAGCTCTGAGCTCTCCAGCATCTTAAAGCCCTGTTCTCAGAGGACTGATGGGAATCGGATGTCATTTTGAGCCTTTTCTCTTGCAATGTCTGTACAGAGAATGAGAAGCTAAATGTTCTTCTATTCCTTGTACAGCTTTAAGATGGCTTATTAGTGAAATGATTGATTTATGCTTTGACCTTTACTGTTCAGTAACTGATCTGTTTCTCTTTGCCTCTGAAAGACAGAAATGCATGTCTTATAAGGTAGCCCTGCCACGATTTCAAAACACGCTATTTTAAATGGGAACAATGAAACCTGGTATTTGAAAATGCTCCATGAAGAATATCTTAATGGAAGTGATGGCACTGACGGAAATACCAACAGTAATTACTTGAATATACTTTTATGTGACCTGGAAACCTGTCCCAGATGTACATGTATTGCATATAGCTGTATAGTCTTGTAAACATGAACAGATGTTATCATTTATTCATAGAAAATTGCAGTAAGAGATGCTTTTAATCAGATGTCTCATAACTAATATTTAGAATATCTGAATGACTCTAAAAACACTTTCTGTCTTTATTAGTAGTTTCAAGTTAGTTTCATTTCATTTTAAGGCTTGATTTTGGAAATAAAATTACACTCACAAAGAATGAGATGTGGAGGCATTTAGGAATTTAGTCTTTCTGTTGCTGCTTGTTAATTTGCAAGTATGATCTTCAGAGTCTGTTGCTATCCCTAGAAACAGCACTCTGGAAAAAAAAAAAAAAGAAGAATACAAATTTAGGATGTCCTGAAGTGCAGCAGGTGTTGGCTGTGTCATTTCAACATCAGTTTGGGGTTCAACAGCTTTGCAGGACTGAGATTGTCAGTTTGCAGGTGTTAAATTTAAAAGACTGTGAGGCCAGCTGCATTCAGGCACCGCGAGTGTTCACGGCAGGCATTCAAGGGCAAATCATGCTTGAACAACCTGATTGCCTCTACAGCTAAATGACTGGCTCTGCAGATGGGAAAAGAACCGTGGAGGTAATATACCTTGACTTTGGTAAGGTTTTTGACACTATCTCCCACAGTGTTCTCATTTGATAGCAGAGGAGACCCTGGCTGCCTAATCTGACTGCTACGTGGGTAGAAAATCGTCTGGGCTATCAGGCTCAAAGGGCAGTGATCAGTGGCTCGATGCCCAGCAGGCAGCTGCTGAAGAGAGGGTACCCAACACGCCAGGCGGTGAGTGCTGGGGACCTTAGTGTTCATCTGCAACCTCAGTGGTGACACAGAACAAACTTTTTTCATGGCACAAAGTTAAGGGAAATGGCTCTCATTAGGAATTTGAACTTTGGTCCAAAGGCTTATCATGGCAAAGGCAGTCCATTCTCTTCCCAGAAGCAGTTCAAACACTGACCTATTAATTAAAGTGTTTATGTTGTTTGCTGTTGTTCCCACTTCCTGGTGGTTCTCTTCCTTCCTTACATGGGACTTAAATATTAAAGGTTAGTGTTAAGAGCCAATTATTAAAATTATTAGAGAGATGTCTCTGCTCAGATTAAGGTACAAATGACAGCATATGCCAAAGTCAATAGTACAGATCTTTATTTAACTGTAAATATGAGGTAGAGAGGTAGATAGGGAAAATAGAGACAAGAATGAGGATAGAATCACAGAGAAACAGATTAAGTAGAAAAAAACCCCACCACTCCATAAATTCTGACCATATCCCATTGGTCCTTTTCTAGTCTTCTCAGTGGTTGCAGGCTGGGCATGAAGTGGTAGAAGGAGAGTGCACCCAACACCAGGTCCCTGAGGTTTATATTATGCTGAGGGTAGGTGGAAATGCCCCCATGAGTCTTTGACACCTGGTAAGATGTTGCAGCTGTCTCTTGACCTCAGTTGAGTAAATCATGGCCCATAATAGCTTGTCAGCTGAGACGAATACTTTCATCCTACGTGTGAATGTCCCTGTACTTCAGAGGGGAGTAACCTGGGTGGTTGCTGCAAGTGGTCAGATGTTGGAGTCATTAATCACTAGCAGTCCAGTCTCTCAGTCACCTGTCTGACACCAGACCTTTTCCATTTAGCTTAGTTCCTTGTGCTCTGCACCTTTGGTTCCTCTCCTTCTCTCTCCCTTTGTCCCTCTCTTTCTTTCTCCCTCTCACTTTTTTTTTTTTTTCTTGGATGGAAATATCAGCCAGTGTGTGGATGACTTCATCAGAGCAAATTGTCTCAAGTCTCTTGATAGTCAGTGGAGAGAAATAGGAACTCTCAGGATACAGCATATTTCCTACTTTGGAATAGGTTAGATAAATACATTGTACAAGTGGCACCTTTTCTCTATTGACTCTGCAAGAAATGAAGATGAAGCTTCTCAGATGCATGTCACAGGTATCTAAAGTTAGGTACAGTGATCACAATCCATCAGAGTGATCACAGCCAGAAAGAATGATGTTGCTACTATCCCATGATAATAGGAGCTGTTTCTTCTCCATATTTCAAGAGCAATGTCATTCCTTCCATGTTCAGAGTCCTCTACCTAAATTTCCTGTCTGGCTTTTGTTTTTCCCATAATTTTTTTTAAAATTTGTGGCACAGTGGATGGAGACATTATTCTGCTTCTATTTTTGCATATATCAGAAGATTTCAGGCACTGAAATTGCTTCTCACACTCACACAAATGGTCAAAGGATCACAGTACTGGGTATCTCACTGTTGGATTTCCAGATGCAGATTTCACTTAACAGAAACAGAATAGATTAAATACTAATTTTCTGGTTATTTTCTTACAGTCTTTTACATTCCAGTTAACGCATTAGCCTCTGTTATGTTGAATACTATCAATGCTCCCCAGTCTCAGAGATATTATAATGTATCTGGCTGGTACAAAATGCTTCTGCTGTGTTTTAAGTATAACATTGTGCAGCCGATGAGATTTTAATAGCTCTTTATCACAGCTGGACTCCAGTAATAAATGCATCAAGACTTCAGACACATTCTCTTTATATGTGACTGAGGACAATGAAGGAACCCAAATACATGGGACATATAATGAGACTATTTTGATCTACAATAAAATAGCCAATGCTGTAGCTCTATTTTCAGTCTCCTCAGATTTAAACTTGGCTCACTTCACATTTTAATGCACCAGAAAATCAATATTCAGCTAATTTTATAGGTATAGCAGCAAACCTTCAAATTTTTTATTTCCAGATATTAATGAAATCCCTGATCATTGAGCTTTTTCAATTCCAAATGATAATGAAGCCATCTGCTTTAGAGATGTAAGATCATCAGGTATCAGGTTTCCTGTTCTTTCAGATTTCATTAAAATCATAATTTAAAAGAGAGGTTGACCTACAATTTGTTTATTAATTTGTTAACCAACTGGTATTTTTCTCTTATTGCAGGCATATTTTCATCCTTTTGTAGTCATCCTTACTGCACAAAATACAGCTCAAAGGATTTGCATACATGCGTGAGCACAAATTTAAGTCTGTTGTGAAGTAGTATCGCACAAATAGGAAACACATTTGTCTTTCACTTGTATTGAAGAGTTTGGAATTGAAAAAGTAAACTTGGAGCAATTCTTAGCCTGCAAGTTATTGCATGTTTTAGATCATTGAAATAAAAGCCATTTTCAGTGACAGTGTAAACAAAGTTAGGTGTGAAAGAGCAACCCTTAACTCTTCTCATATTCCATTTTACAAAACAGCCTGATAAAAGCAGTTTTGTTCTACATTTTATGAATTTTGTGAAAGCAACACAGTGAGAGAATATTGCAAGTCACAGAAAATACGAGACAATCTCTCATAAAGGAAAATTTCTCATCTTTTTCAGTAAATAGTAATAACTTTACCTCTGAGACAACACTATTCTCAAAGTCCCATTCCCTTTTAACTCATTGAGATATTAGAACTAAAGGGTCTGATGTTACTCATCCTGCTACAAGCCTCCCTATTTTGCATTTAGCTTCTTGATAAAACTCTTGAGTGTGACAGTAGAAAGAATGTAATGCTGTAATGTTGCTGTGGGGCAATGCTGGATGCCATACTGGAGATACTTGATCTATATCCTTCTCATGAGCAAAGATGGAGTTGTATATTTGGGTTAGCCCCATATTTTGGTTTTGGATACTCAGGAAGTGTCTACATTCATATTGACTCTGATTTTCACTGCAGAGAAAAATCTCTTTGCTTGGTCCTTTTTGCTGCATGCATCTATGAATGTGTGTTCATCTTTTCTGCATAGCAGTGTTGTCTGGATTAATAATTTCTGGGGTTTGTGGTTTGTTTTTAGTTGTTGGGTTTTTTTTCCGGTGCAATTGGTTCTGTAAAATCCACAGAATAGGCCTATTCTTTGATATATAAATGTTTCTACTTTCAGTCAAATCTGATGCCCCTGAGCAGTGCTGATGACAAGTATTGCAGAGTTTAAACATGATTGTTGTGGTTTCTCCAGCCCATTCAGTCTAGTTCATTGTAAGGGTGATCTGCGCTGTGGAAATTTCAGGACAGTCCTGCTCAACCCTATGCTCCAGAGTGGACACTGATTATTTGAAGTCCATACTATAACTGACAAGATGATAAGTGAGTATTTCATAAGAAGCAACGTGGTCAGTCAGTGTTTATAACATTGGTTTTATGACTTGAGTTAATCAAGCTACTGCTTCCTTACCAATTTTTAAATGGTCGGGGTGCTTTCTATGACTAACACCCCAGTCTGAAGCCCATTTTCCCTTACCGTTCTGACTGTTATGTATTGTTATAGTTAGCTTGACTGGAAGTTGTTCCTTATCCACAGTAAGGTATTCCTTTGCAGCACACACAAGCAGGGGGTTTAGCATATTTTTGAAAACTGTATTTTTTTCCCTTACCCCTGGAAAAGCATAATGTAAAAAACAAGAAACTCTGTTCTGGCTGGAGCTAGAATTTTATCCACCCCTTATTCTATACCATCTACATCATGCCCAGGTCCTGCACCTTCCTATGTGTATATATAAATATACACAAGCATAGGTATTATGTCCATCATTGACAGCTGGCCCCCCAAGATGGCTGTTGAGTTCATTTAATCCATGACTGTGGGTTCTATCCATTGTAGATGTTTTCCAGAGCAGAAGAGCTGATGTGCTGTCAGCTGGCTGCAAGCTGCATCAGGAGGCCACAACTCCTCTGTTTGGGGCAGTCCATGCTCATTGTCCGTAGTACTTATGGCATGCAGTGGCAGTGTCATTCAGCAACCAATATTATAAAATTCAACGTTACAGACTGTTCTCACACAAAAATCAAATCCCCTTGAGGTAGCCTCACATCGTGTTTCCCCATCCCTCTATGTTACTCAGTCATGAGTGGCATGGAATGTGGGAGAAAATGAGCCAGTTTTGGGGAAAATTCTCTGCTCCACTAGTTTGAAAGTTCACCTCCTAACAACTGCAAGACCCTGTTAATGTGACAGAATATTTGCAAGGATATTTGCATTTTGACCTTAAAGGAAAATTCTTGGGTTCTTTTAAACAAAAACTTGGATTTAGGAAAACACATTGTAATTAATTTGTCTTGTTATCTGCTGTTTGCTGTTATGCTAAATGGTTATTAAAGTTAATCAAATGTTTGAACTATTTTGTTGAGAAAAATATGCCCATGGTTAGCTTTTATTCTTTCAGATTCTCAGTGTGTTATTTCACCTCCAAATTACACACACTGAATTACAAGGGGGCAATTCTCTCACCTAACAATAGATATGTGTGCCATTTCAGATGTTTCAGCATTCCCAAGATACATGTAGATGTTAGGCAAATATGATAGTCAGAAGGACCAATCTTGCAGTGTTCAAAATTACAGCATATCTTTGTATTTCAGCAACTGATTCATGTGCCGAATGTCTGCTTATGAGCAAAATTTTCTGATAAATACCCCTCATGCCCTATGAAATGCCACTAGTAATTCCTCCTGGCCTTCAGATGCCTCTTCAAAAGGGCATGGTTGAGACAGAGGTCTCATGTAAGCCTTGTTAGGTCTGTGGGGACATCTTGCATGTGTTAAAACACCTCAAATGGCACCAGCCTCCTTTACATGGAAAACTGAAGAGACCCATCAGCTTTTGCAAGTGCAGAATAAGACTATGACAAGGAGATAGGGACTTAAAACATAGGAACAGTGGTTAGCTTCAGGACAAATGGAAAAGGCAGTGTCGCTGTGATCAAATGGTAAAAGAAAGGACACAGTAGCCCAAAACACACTAGACAGGGTTTTTGAGGTGTCTGTGGAGTAGTCAGGTGTGGCAGGTGGATTTACCAGCACATGGCAGACACGGTAGACATGGATTGACATTTATGTTTTGGATTGGTGAGTGTGAAAGGTGTGAAAGTTTCAGCTGATGTCTGTGAAATAATTGTATGAATACCAAGGAGTAAAATAATGAGGATGCTGCAGTGAGTCAAAGCTGGAGTTGTCTAGGTTACATTCAAGAGCTGAAGCATCCAGGGATGTTTGTCTTCGTGCTTTTCTTTATGTTGTGGAAGATGTAGAGGTACTACTTTTAAATCTAGAGAGTAAAGTATGATCTCAGAGTCCCAAGCCTTGGAGGTCAGGCAGGTTAATAACTTAGAGCAATAAGCAGTCATGATTAGGTGGAGGGAAAGTAATGAGAAGACGACAAGTTGGATGTTTTGAGATATTTTTTAGCCTGTCAATAAAAAAAATAGCAATAAAAGAAATTCTCTTGAGAAGGTAGGGTTTCTCATCAGTAAGAAGCTAATTTATGTGTGATTATGCCTGAATTTTTTTCTTCATGAGTTTTTTTGGGGGATTTTTTTTTAAAGCAATGTCTATTTTCCTGCTCTGATTTTCACTGATGTAAAAGCCAGAATCTGCATACAAATGGAAGTCCTTCAACATTATCACAGGAAAATTTCATTTTCTCATCCAAGGATGATATTATTATATACATTTAATACTGAGTGAAGTGTAAACCAGAGTATTTTATTTAAATGCAAATTTTGGAAAATGACTTAAAGAGTATTTCTATCATACTATATCAAAATGCTGTTATTGGGTAAAATAGGTAAACACTTCACCAGACTATAATTCAGCTTCTCTCTATATATATCTTTTAATATAAATTTCTTGAACTAGTCTAAAAGCAATGTTACTCAAGACATCTTCATTTATGAAAAGTGATTTGTGAACAGAACATAACTATATAACTCTTTAGTTTCATTTTGGATTGTGTTTGAGAAATAAAGGTATGAATGTTCAGTGCCCTTATCACAGACGATATTTATCAAGGAAATTGCTATCAGTGTACCTGCTGGTATGATGCAAGGATGTTGCTTGTCTTAATCCCAATTTCGCTCTAATTAATTATCACTACATATTTTCCTTGTTATAGACATCTAATATTGTTTACCTGCTATTGTATTGATACACTGAACTAGAAAAATGGGGGTTTTTTGTTGATTCATTTCTTGGGTTTTCTTCTTGCATTTTTATTTAAAGGAAGAGGTGCTTTGACTTGTTGAACCCAAAAGAGGACTCATCCAAGAGCAATAAAATGGTAGAGCTCCACTCTCTTTCTAATTTCCTTTGGCTGTTAAAAAAAGATGCTTTAGTAATAGTTTCTGGTATATTAAAGTTAATGTACTGCTTTCAGTACTCTTGTCTTATATCCAAAGAAGGGCAGTGAAGCTGATGAAGGTTGTGGAGCATGTCCTGTGAGGAATGGTTGAGGTAGCTGTTTAGCCTGGAGAAAAGGAAGCTGGGGAGAGACCTTACCGACCCCTACAACTTCCTAAAGAAAGGTTGTAACAAGGTGGGTTGGTCTCATCTCCTGGGTAACAAGTGACAGGATAAGAAGAAATTATCTCAAGTTGTGCCAGGGTAGGTTTAGATTCGACGTTTGAAAAAAAATTTCTTCATGGAAGAAGTTGTCAAGCCATGTTCCCAGTCTGCCAGGGAAATGGTAGAGTCACCATCCCTGGAGGTATTTATAACATGTGCAGATGTGGCTCTTAGTGACATGGCTTATTGGTGGCCTTGGCAGTGCTGAGTTGAGAGTTGGTCTCTCTTAAGGATCTTTTCCAGCCTAAATGATTCTGTGGTTCTGTTCTTAGTTATGACACACATGTACTATGCTGGTCATACCTGGTCATACCTGGTGTTTTCTATTTGTCATTTTTAAATTGGGGTAGTGTTTGGTAACTTTAATAAACTCATGACACACCTGGGCTGAAAGAGATTGCTAAGGTACTGTCAATACCTTTTTCCTGTCTTTAACGATTCAAAAAACATTTTTTGGTGCTAAAAAGAATGGAGTTGCTAAAATTGGATGCTTTACATCTGTAAATAGTAATTAAACAGCTGTGAATAATTGTACATTAACAGACTTGTGTTGAATTAAAAAAAAAGCAAAACAGTGTCATTAAAACACAAACTGTAGCAATGCACAACTATGAAATTCTTCACTGATGTAAAATAACAATAACAAAAACCAGCTGCCTTTCAGAGGGATTGGTGTTGCTGTCATTACAGCTTTCTCACTTTCTCTGTTTTGCAGTGACATATGATGGTCTATTCCCTTTAACTCTTCATCTGGCATCAGTACTGGATCTATCATATAGCAAATCTCATAAATGCACATCCTTTAATGTAAAATCAATAAATCACCAGGTCAACCACCCATTCCTGTGAGTAGTGACACATTTTATTTAGAAAACAAAGCCTTCAATAGATGGCTTTGAGAGCCTTGTAGGAGTATCCTCCATTTTTTCTGTATTCTTTAAGGACAGGGAGATGAGCATCTGGTTCTATTAGGTATCTGAGAGGGTACATTCTCTTGAGAATCCTTATGCAAGAAAGATAAATAAATGTCTTATTGGACCATGAGGGAACTTCAAAAAAAAAAACCAAAAAAAAAGAATTAAAGCTAGACAAACAATGCCTATCATAATGAATATTGTGTCACAAATATTGTTCTCTTTACTAGCAGTCTTTTGGAGAACTGCGGTCTATATGGTGATCTCCTGTTTGTATGTCATTTTTTTCTTTACCTTTCCCTTATTCCTTTAGAAAATCTAAATCAGTGTTTGGATCAAATAATGAATGAATATATATGAATAGAAGTATTTGCCTGACCACAGTTTTCAAGAGTCAGGTAGTCTTTACACATTACATTCTTAGAAGCCTATTGCAACACAAGGAGTAAGCAGAAGTAAAGAGAAATAACAGTTATGCAGTGAAGAGTTGTAGAAATTGGCATTAATGGATCTCTTTGGGCTAAACAGTCCTTCTCTTGAGAATTTGAGTCCAATCTTTTTACAGTCGACAGGAGTCTTTACACTGACTACAGCAAGCTTTGAATTATTTCTTGCTATACAGGTATGAAGAGACAATAATAACGGTACCTGTGCTTAGAAAGGGACCTTTCAAATCCCCAGGTTTTACTTTCAGTTTATTAGGATAACACAGATTAATGTTTGAGCCAATTGTAAGCTGCTAACAGAATCCATATTATAGAAAGTTCTGCAACTTATCGAAAAACTTCAAGCTTCATAAGCTCTACTTAGTGAGCTCCTGTTCTCTTATAAATTACCAACTCCAGTATTATTGCAAATCCAAATAAACTCCCTGGTGATTACAGATTACAGTCACAAATCCAAAAGGTACAGCACAATATACTTTTCTTAGCTGAATTAATTATTTCAGTTCTGAGCAACTCAATAGTGAGAACTGAACCACCAGCTGGCTAATATGTACAGTCAAAACATTTAGCAGCAGGTTTTTACATTAGTAACAGCAAGAATCCATTTCACGGAAGACAACAGAGAATAAATGATTCTCATTTTAAGAGTCCTTAAGGCTAAAGTGCTTTATCCTCCTTAAATGTTCTGACTAACTAGCGCCACATGATGTCATCAAGATTAATTTTATGTAGGTAGTTTCTCCGGCAGAAATACTGTAGAAATGCGTACAAGACTAGGGGAAGTAGGGGAGATGGAGGAGAGCAATTCATGCAAAATAAAATTTTTCAGCTTCATCACCAAGCCTTACAACACTTGGTTCTCTTTGGAGTGTGAAGAAATCTCCTTTTTTCTGGTTGCTGATATTGTGACTCTAAGCTCAAAGATGGAAGGGACTAAACTTATTCTCAGAAGTTTTCTTTTCCATGAGTCAGTGTATAGGCTAGACTTTTTTTCTGAAAGAAATTAGCGAAGAAATGATGCAACATTTTTTTGGAAAGCATACAGAAGACAGTATATCTAGGAATGTGCAGTGTTAGTTTTCTATTTAACTGGACCATCAAAAATACATGGTAGTTTGTGTTATGGTGGAGCTTTTGTGTTTTGCCCCATACACACTCCCCACCTCCCTGGAAACACTTTTTATCATGTAATTTGGGGAAATGACATAAATTGTGAAAAACCTTCTTATTCAATGGCACAACCAGTAGTGCTTTGGCTATTTGAACTTCCAATAAAGTCAAAGGAGGCACAAATCTGTTATGTAATCATCAGTGTCTGGTTTCACTGGAAAAAAAAACCAACCAGAATGCCTAAAATGTATTTCTCAGAGTAGTAGGTATGACACAAGACTTGTTAGGGACATTGATGAGTATGATTTGTTTTATGCTGGTCTGTTTCATGAGATCTCTGATCCAGGCTTGCTGCAATTGACAGGAATTGGTCCATTAATTGTGATGGAAAGATAAGACACAGGACATTTTGGAGACCCACATTCTTCTGGTACGACAGTTTGAGGCCAGGAAGATTACAGTAATGCATTTCAAATGACACAAGTTGCCTGGAATAGAGAAATCGAACTGAGTGCTTGCAATTTTGCCAAAATCATCAGAGCATGTTGTCATTTCTTCAGCTACAACTGGGATAAACTGAGGAACTCTCCAGATCCACCAATTCATTTGCTTGAGCATAACTTATCTAAAGACATACACAAACACTGGACAAGCGTCTCGCTGCTTGTGTCAAATTCTGTGTGAGATGACTGGTATGTTCCAAGATACATTCTCACTCATCTCAATGGTTTTAGCAACTAGTTTTCAGCAATTGAATTGAGACCCATCAGCTTCCCAGATCTTCAGTCAATATAATGGGAGGCTTCCACATTCCCAGACAATGTCACAGATGTGTTGGGATGTTTTGATTTAGACCCTTTATTAGACACTTGCTGTGGAGGCATCTGCATTTATATTTTTCCTGTCTGAAGCTAATGCTTGGTGTGGGCACCAAGAGATGCATTTGGTGACTTAATGTGAGAACTTTATGCAGGGCTTGATGTTCCCTAAAATTTAGCATAGTCAGTGAGGAAAGTAAGGTCTTCCAGAGGGAATTTCAGAATAGAAATATTAAATAGATGCTTTTTGCATGTTATGCCGGTAATCTGCAGCTAGGATGGGCAGAGTCAGTTGTCCAGTTGGACCATTTGCAACTCCCTAGATTATCTGTCACACCATTATGGGACTGACAGATAAACCCCAGGTATGCTGGAGAGCCACAGTATTCTGACATGGTAGTTGGAAGCCAGTCATAACATTCTGAGGCATCTCAAGACACCAGAGACACTAGACAGACACTATGTCCAGGCATTCTTTCTTCTTATATGGACAAATTTCCCCTTCCAACCCAAACCTTTCAATGATTCTTTAAAATTCTGTTGGGCCCAGAGAGACACCCCAAAGAATGATACACACGATTTATGAGTGCAAAGCAGTTATTTACTGACTGATACACACAGCTGATGACTGGAAGTAATGAGCTACTAGGCTAAACATTGACAGGATCCTGCAATGAGATACTGAAACTGGGTATCTCAGCTGGGTGACCACTCCACATTTAGATGAGGGACAGGTTGATGCTCAACATTGCATTTCTGCTTTTTGCCTTTGTGATTTATACCTTCCTATGTCAGATTTTATTCTTCTCAAGTCCTTGATCTGCTAAACAATTGTTTAGCAATTGCTCAGCTGTCTCTGGTTTTGTTTTCCTTATATTGCATGTTCTAGCTAATGAACTTTGCTCCATCAGGCTGAGAAAAAACAGTCTTGCTTCACGGAGAGCAGACTGCCTGGGCTGAGTGTTACAAAAGTGAGATCAGGGTTTCCAGGAGAGTTGCCTTTTTCTGGGAAGGTAGTGGGAGGCCAGGAAGAATATCACACTCTTTGAAATAACACTTGAGTTTGGGCAACTAGGTCCTCCTCAGGTCAATATTCCTCCATATGCTAGTTCTTTGGTAAGTGCAGTCCTGGTGAAGTCACTAGAACTTTGTCCAGCCTAAAACTGAAACTCTTGACAAATTGTGTTTAGAAATCCTAATTTTGGAACAACATTGTGCAATTATACTTATTGGAAATAGTTGCAGGAATGAATAAAGAAGATTTTTCCTCTTTTTTTTTCTGAAGAACGCTGTATACATTTTAAATCCAAGACATGTCACAGTGAGAAACACTGACAAAGAAGAAAATGAAAATATTTCTCTGTCTCACAAATGCACAGGCAAATCTAAAAGAATAAGTTCAAAATACTATTTTCAGAATGTAACTGGTGCTTGATTTAGCCCACATTCCTCTACTATCCATGAAATATCTCTACAAATATCTTTTCTAGACAGAAGGTCTCTGCTTTGTCTGTTGATAGAAGGGTCTGGGAATATGGCACCAAATGCCAGTGATTATGATTACATTCTCACTGGGAATAACAATAATTAATATAATATCTGTTCACTGTTTTATAAACTTGCCTGTGTAATACAATATTACACAATATTGTATGTAATACAAATATGTGCAGATTAAAATATTGCCAAATTAAAATTTTCCCACCATTAACCCACTGGCTATAAAATTGTGATAAGTAAGTGTATTAAATGACTTTTTTACAGAAAATTAGAAGGCTCAGAATCTGATGGAAGCATTTACTAAAACATTTTTCTGGCCTGCTTCTTGAATTCTTTGATGGCCTGTTTTTATTTTCATTACAGGGAGAGGATATGCTTCCATTTCATGAAGAGTGGAATGGAAATTAATATAAATTCCATATTTTGCCAGGGTAGGATTATTTTTAATATTGTCATAATAATGTTGATAATATTATGATCTTTCTTCCTTCTGTTTTGTTTTAATCCATAGATGTAGAATATATTATATAGACATCCAGATAGCTTTCAAAGTTGAGGAAATGATGATGCTTAAAGGTGTTTTGATTTGTTCAGGGACAAAAAGATCTAGGACAGGATGCTGTGTTGCTTAAGCATGCACTTTTATCTCACAGGAATCAGTGGGATATGGACAGGTGATTAAAGTTAAAGTATTGCTTGCATGCATTCCTTGAAGATGAAAGGTGTAATTCTGGTCTATCCTATCCTGTCCCATCCTAATCACATTTATAGTTTTCCTTTTATTTGCAAGCTGATTAGACAGAATAGGCAAGGAGACCATGTATTGGTTGAACAGTTTATTTTTTTCTGTAAATTTTTAATGAATCTGAAAATTGATAGCTTTAAAATGAAAATTTTGAATTAAACATTCTGTGGGGAATTTGGTATTTTAGAATGTTTAAAATAATATTTTAGTGAAATGACAGAGGACAAAATAATCTCAATTTAAAAAAAAATCCCACTTTATTTGGTGGTTTTTTCCTTTTCTTTTTGAGTCAATTCATTTACTTTGCCTGAAATTTACAAAATGTTTTTCTTTATGTAAACTCTGTATTTTTCATAAAAGAAATCTGAATCCATTTTCCTGCTTTTAGCATGCTGAACTAGTTCGCCGATTTAATGGGTCAGTGTTTCAAATATGTCAGGTATTGAATCCCAAAGTCAATTTTCCAGCTATTTGGGCAATAAGACATTGTGAAGGAAATTCAGAGCTTCCCTGCGAAAGACAAAAAAACCTGAAAATTGGTGTTGTCATTGAATGTAAAATATTTCCAAATATTGAAATAGAAGACAGATGAACACCAAGTGCAGAAAATTGTAGTAGAAAGACGTTTAGAGCAAGAAAACATGTAAAGGAGTTGAAAAAAATATTGTGGAAGGGATACCCTGTCTACCTCAAAACCTATGTGGCTAATATTATTCTTGCAGCCTTTCAGAGAAAGGCAGCTCAGGGCTGATACTCTGTTTAAACAGATGCAGTGTTTCATGCAAAATTTTGTTGTTGGCAAAACCACACCTTTCATACCAAGCCAAAAATACATTCTGAGTGTGGTGCAAAGGGTACCAGTTCAACCACATAATTGTTGCTTTTCCATGTCTAGGCACAGAAAAAACCTCAATCATAGAAAAATAGCCCAATACTAACATAATTTAAAATGTTACACTCCCAGTAAGGGTTCATGTGTAAATGTGCCTCTTTTCCCTGGGGTTATGCATGCCCTTCCTCTGCTCCCCTGGTTTGAAGGGCCATCAGCACTCATTTTCCTCAAGAGTGATTTCATCACAGCTTTGAACTACCAGAAAACTACTGCTGGTGCTGGGCAATGCTTCCTCCATACGCCAAAGTTTTCTTGGAAGGATATTTGCTTGGAAATTTTCCTTAATCTTCTGTGGAGTCTTTTTGATTTTTCTTCTTGTATTAGCTCTCAAGGCAAATGTGTATGTAAGATTCTACATAGGAATTCCTGACCTTTGCTCCTGCTTGCCCTTGGAGTCAGCTTTACCCAGCTGCTGAGCCTGCATCCCTGTAGTGACCAGGAGCAGACCACTGGGATTTATTTGTAGGTCTGGGGCCTCTCTTATCCTTCCCTATATCAGCACCTTCACAGCCTATGCCACCACCCCATGCTTGCACTGCTCTACGTGTTTTGTTCTAGAGCCAAAGGTAATCTGTTCTGTGCTATTTATGTTTGAAACCCATGAATTATGTTCATTCAATACAGAAATACTGCTTGCTGTTACTATCCTTTAATCACGTGTGTGTGTGTGTGTGTGTGTGTGTGTAAAAGTCAACATTATGATAAATATTTCTGTGCCACCACACATCAGGAGCTAGTTAGAGATAAACCAAAACAAATTCAAGGCTGGAAAGGTAATGCCACATCAAATGGAATAATTTTCCAGTCACTTTTGCTAAGTGAAGAAATTAAAATTGTAGCTGTAATCTAATCCCTGGCTTCCAGATAAACAAGGTTACAGACTATTATCCAGTTTTGACTCCTCTGAAGAATTTATCTAATTTTTGTATTTTTGGTGTCAGTAAAGAAAGATGGAAAAAGATTTAAAAAAAATGCACAAAAAATGTCAAATTAGCAGATGCTCAAGGGCCAGCTAACAGCAATTGTTGGAAAAACGCTTTCAGAGATACAGAGATGTCTGTAGGTCAAGGAAGTGAAGTCAGAGCATGGAGTTAGATTGTTCTAAGGAAGATTTTAAAGAATATAACAATATGGTACACCACTTGTTTTTCATAAATATTGAAGATTTGTAGAGTGGCTTCTTTCTCCTTCATATAATTGGCTGCAAGTCTGTTACATTATGGATATTTCATATTTTTTATTGTCATATGGGATTATATGACATTATAAAATGATGATCACTTGGCTTCATACAGAAAGCAAAAAAGATAATTTAAAATTTCCAGATGTGGAGTGATTTTAAAAATATCACATTGTTTTACAGAGAAAAGTTTTTTCTTAAAACAAAAGGGCTTAAGTCAAAATTAAAAAAGCAAAGATTTATGCTATTTCATATACAGGATTTTTGTTCTTTTTTCATAGTTTTACTCAAGTTTTTCATTATAGAGGTTCATATTTGGACAGTCTCACCTTTGGATAAGAGTAGGAAGAAGGCATGGATTTGATATTGAAGGAAGAAATTTCACAAACATAGAAAGTTTACAAAGTAAAATCCCTTAAGCCATTTCAAAGGGCCATAGTACTTTAAACTTCAGGAAGTTTAAGCTTTCTGGTAGTTTTGACCTTTTGGTTGTATTTCTCCAGAGTGTTACCCCACTGTAATTTGTTTTACGAAGGATAAAGAAAAGCAGGAATCACATGCAGTTCAACAAACACAGGTGTAAAGCCCTGTGCCTGGGGAAGAACAACTCCGTGGACAAGTGCAGGCTGAGGAAGAACTGGATGGAAATCGACTTTGCAGAAAAGCACCTGGAGGTATAAGAAATGAGCATACTGGAGCAAGTCCAGTGAAGAATCACTAAGATGGTTAAAAGTGTGGATCATTGGAGATATGTGAAGAAGCTGGGAGAGCTAGGACTGTTTGGTTTGGAGCAGAGAAGGTTAGGACAAGGAGGAGGACCTTATTCACTTGTGCAAAGAGGATG
Organism: Entomyzon cyanotis; assembly: GCA_024500445.1. Lineage (NCBI taxonomy): Eukaryota > Metazoa > Chordata > Aves > Passeriformes > Meliphagidae > Entomyzon > Entomyzon cyanotis. The sequence goes on along the minus strand of JAKEPQ010001016.1, from coordinate 41,270,493 downwards.
AAGCCATGTTCCTCTTAGCAACAGGACCAGAGGCAATGGACACAAACTGAGAGAGAAGATGCTCCCTCTGGATATCACGAAATACTTTTTGACTGTAAGAGTAAGCAAGCACTGCCACTGGGTGCCCATGGAGATGGTAGAGTCTCCATGCTTGGAGACTCTTAAAATCTTTTGGGACAGTCGTTGGCAACCTGGTCTAGATGACTAGGGAGGTTGGTCCAGTTGACCTCCAGAGGTCCATTCAAACCTCAGCCATTCTCTGATGTTGTGATCATGGTGCTTTAATGTTGGTGATTTGTGCAATTGTCTCTTGTGTCATAAAAGTATTAAAATTTCTGAACAGTTTTTAAAAGGCTTTGTAAGAAGTCTTTGCTAGCTGTAGACACTTGAATCAAATTTCCACATCACAAGAAGAAACTGGAAGGTATTTTATTATTAAGAAACTTTAAATGTAAAATACTACTATCTCCACTAATGCTTTTTTTGGCACTTGCTTACTAAAATGTTCTGTGAAAGTACAAAATGAGGTTGCTATAAGAGATCCAGAATTCCAAGTACAGCTGAACATAGATGGAAGTGTGTAATTATCTGGTGATCTTTTAGTACTTAGAAAACCGAGTACGAGTTTCATCAGCATTTTCAATTTGGACAAACAGCTTCGGAAAATGCAGTTGTGTGGACAGCAGTGAAGATTTCTCAGCAGTATTTTGTAATACAATTGTCATTTTGTACTATTGTTTTCTATACAGCTGAGATTTTTGTCTGATTAATTGGAATGAAACAGCTGTTGCTGGGTCAGAACAAGCAAAGTCAGAAATTGAACCAGGTCTCTCCCATCACATTGTGAAATACAAGTATTCTCTCTCATCTGATAATTTAAATTCTTGTGAGAAAAGTTCTAGGGAAGTAAGAAATAGATGTACTTCTATAGAAGTACAAAGTAGGTACATTTAACTTTGTATGTCATGCAGCAAAAATGCTTTTCAGTGTGTCTTTCAATTCATGCCAATTTGCACTAGAAAAGTGTCTAAGTAGTTAACTTATTTAAATAAGAGCTTTGAAGAGAAGCTCAAAATTCTGCATAAAAGATAGGTATTCAGCACTGTTTACTGAATTAAAGAAAGTGTCTTTCAAGAAGAAAATCTATTTCTTCACATATATGCCTGAAGATTTTTTACGGAGACACTATGCTGAATGGTGCAATTTGAGTTGATAATTTACAAATACAAACAGTATGAAAGTAATTTTTAAAAAGGCTGTGTAATTGAGCATGTCAAATGCAACCTCGGTAGTATTTGGGTTTATATTGGTAGCTGTGTTTATTCAGGGAGATAAAGGTTGCTAAGAAACCTCAAGATTTTAAACTTAGATTTTAAAATCTAAAAAAACTCCATTTTAAAATGTAATTATTATTAATCTGACCATTGTTGAAAGTGTCTGTCTGAGACACCAACTTGTATTTCAAAAAGATAATTAGCAGAGTCCCACCAACGTATATTAAATATTTGTGTTTCAGCATCCACTTCAAATCTAAATACTATTTTGAAGAAAAGCTTGCACGCTGTGAGTAGATGATATACACGTTTGATTGTATCCCGTTGACCCCATTTTGACGGGACATTAACTTCCATTATGCAGTTCACTTGTGTTTCACCTGATATGTCAGCCACAGTCTATGGTAAAGAGTCAAAGCTTCACAGAGTATTCAGATAATATAGCCAAGATTTGCTGGGAGATCAAGACGAAGTATTTGCTCTGAAGCACGAAACAGAATGGTTTTAGTGTAAATAAAGTTGTGCACAGAAGCATGAAATTGAGAAAGTTCTTGAAACCTCTGGGAATGGAGGGAGCTAGTGCTTCTGCCACATTTGACACCCTTGGTTGGGTGATTTCTCTTCAAAATGGGGTGAAATAGGGTAAGAAATCAAGAAGTGCCCATTATGCAGACCCTTTAATTTCCTAGAAGGTTATACTGTTGAGAGCCAGTAAAATGCATGACCAAGGGGAAAAACTATTCTATCTGTGAAATATTACAGTGGTATGAAGTGAGAGTATCAAAATCTTTACTGCAGTTTAGTTTTAGGAGTGAATGTTTTATTGTTTGCTTGGGGTTTTTTAATAGAATATAGTTCCTTATTAACAAAATTCTTCATTATTATTAGCGCTCTCTTGCTTTAGTTCTCTAAGGCAGTTCAAAAGGAGTACTTATAAATTGTTTCACAGAGCTTTGAAAGGGTTCCTTGTCGACTAGACATGTCACTGCAGCACAGCTAGAGCATGCAAGAAATTAATTGACCTGTGTTTTCCAAAACAGGCAATTTTGGAGTGTCTGAACAAAATGTGTCTGTGTAAAGTGATACAAGGTAGCAAATGGACAGGGTGTTAGTTGTCGAGAGCTCATCCAATTGTAGATTTAATCTCAAAAGATGTTTGAGGTCCTAACATGTCATTGAGAATGGGTAACCAATGATTGTAGATCAATTAATTCATAATAAATGGGAAATGTTGAGGTACTGTTTCTTGTATTTTAATAAATTGAACTTATATTCTTAATAGTTTTGTTTGGAAGTCCAGGATAAATATAAAATTATTTGCCAGTCTTCTGTATAGGCTTTCTGTTTTTGCTTTGGAACATTTCACTTCCTGGCATCTAGCCATGTGTGATTTTTTGGGGAGTTCTAAACGAACACTTCTCTGATCCCTCTGAAAAATAAAATGTAGATGGCTTAATTAAAGTACCTATATATAGTCACCTGATGCCATTTGAAATGCCAGGGGATATTTTTTTTGACTTCCAGTTGTTACTTCAGAAAAGCATAGGCCTTGATATAACCCGTGACATAATGTCTTACGTCTTGAGTATCATGGAACGTTCCAAATAACACTAAACATCTTTGTTTAGTCACCTGAATTGGCACCAAAGTCATACTACGCTCAATTTCAAATTGTGCTCAATACTTACATTCAGGCAAATGAACTAAAATTTTCATCTCTGATGATGACATTGGGAGCCAGGGCATGTAAATGAATGTGGGTATCTTTACCTGAGAGTTGAATCTCATCCTTCATGTCTGGGTTTTTTGCTGTAATGTAGTTGTCTGTGCCATATGGGACTCCCTGTCCTGTAGCTGCCAGCCCAGAAGGATGTGAATCTCTCATAGGTCTTGCATTGCTTCAACCACTATCATGCCAATATCTCAGATAAAAGTCCATTTTGAAGGGCCCTAGACACTGTAGGCAACTGTGGGAATTCTTTAAATATATATGTCAATGAATTGGTAACACTTCAAGAGCTTCAGACTCTGAACGTGACCCTAAATTGAAGTATAATGGCAAGTAGTTTGCAAGTATAAGGAACTTTGTTAAGACCTCAATGTATTTAGAAACAGGAGGGGAAAAAAATCAGTATTATATATCTACACTTTAAGAATTGTAATTACAGTTTTTAAAAGTGTTATCCTTTCAATAAGTTAGATAAGTCAGGTGTCCCCTAAGTAGAATTTACTGAGATTTGCACAATAAAAATAGGCAATCCATCATACACAACGTATGTGAAATCCACATATTTGCTTACTGTGTAAACCACCCAAGATTCTATGTTATCTGAGAAATAATGAATTCAAAATACTAAAGACCCAAAAGGAAAGAAACTACTAATCATCACAGAAATGTTGCTATCTAAAAAGTTGAGAAATAATCTGGAATGCTTAAAGAGCTTAGGCTGAGGAGTGGAAGGACAGGTAATTGTTTTCCCACCAAATCAGGTGTTCAGTGCTGCCAGCTTCACTCTTGGCTGTATTTGCCATAGCATTCTCTGTCAAAGTACTTAAGACAATACTTGAATCTTCTCTGGGAACATATGAGAAATGAACTGTGACTTTCTTAGTAGGTAATTGAAACAAAGAGCACTGATGCAAGTGTTTTTATAGAGAGAAGAAAAGAATTTTTGATTGAACTAAATGTTGATACATGGATACTCTTTTTAGTGCACATGCTGGTTTTTCATGTTTCCTGTGGTAGAGTAGGGCTTTTATAGTAGCATTGTCAGTGGTATGGTGTCAGCTAACTGAGAATATTTTTTTTCCTAGTCAGAGACTTTAAAATTTGAAGTACAGATAAAGCATTTGTGAAAGGAAAAAAAGAAGATCAGATGTTGATATGCATAAAAGTGGATTCAAGTATAAGGACGCTGGGTTTTTTTTGGTTCAGAGGTCTGTGTCTTTTACTTCACAGATACTTGCTGCCATAAGGAACTGTCAAGATTCCAAGTCTCTGGCAGGGTAAATTCTAACCTAAGACGTTCTTTTCCTTTTGCTGCTACTTGGAAGGGTCTATGGTTTCATTACATAGCAGCACAGAGCTACTGGAGTGCTTTTATAACCCATCCATTACTCGTCATTGCTAATTGCTGCCTATTTCACTGCAGTTAACCTGGCACAAAGTGCCTTGGGTTCTTGACAATCCCTTGCCTTTGCCATATTTATTGGCTTTGATTGATTGGCTAAGTGTTTTCCATGCTTCCATGTCCCTGTTGGTTTTGTTCCTTTGAGTCTGTCATGATCTCACAGACTGACTCCATTGTAATGATTTGGACTTGTTATATTTCCTGTCTGTCCTGAGGTTTCTGGCACTCAGCATTTAGCTTGGTGCAAAGCTTGGTTCCTAACAGCAGCTCCCTCTATTGTACAGATAGGGTTCAGTTGTACTTAACTTCTTATTTGTAGGTGACTTTAGACTCTGACTGGCATTCATAATAAACTGCCTGATTTACAATCTGTACATCTGTCTTTAGACAAAAGTATCATTTAATAATTAGACAACAACTCATATTCATTACTTATAGCAAAGTTTTTGTCATACAAGTGAGAAAAAATAAATGCTCTGTTTGACTACAGAGGGACTAAAATAAATCCACAGTGTTTGGCTCTGATCTGATAATTTTCCGTTTTTCATTTTGTTTTGTTTTCATTCCCCTAAATTGGCTCCATTTAATACTGAATTAATGGGCTGTCTGTCCCATGGTCCTAATTTCTGCATCAGAAATTCTGGTTCTAATGCCACACATTGCTGCATTTCCAAACTCCTGCTATTCTGGCAGATGTGATTTGATACTATGTGTGAAGGACTTGGATCAAAGTAGACTTTTATTTATACAAGGCGGGGAGACTATATCCAGTGAGACTCAGAGGCTTATCCTTATTCATTTAGTTTTAGTTAAATAATTATGCTTTGATACACAGTCTTTGAGACTCTTTATTCTTAAGTGGGAATTTAGAAAACCATGCCTAAGCAACTTAGCAGCATGCACATTTTCTGCTTTTTCTTTGCCTGTTCTGCTAAGGAACAACCCATAGCCCAATTGCCTGTGGCTGGAGTCTCATTGTTTGGAGACTTCTGCTACATTGCTAGAGAAAGCCTTACTTCTCTGTCAGCTCGCTTTCCATTACAGGGATTCTCAGTAAGTAGAAGCATTGATTATACTAAACCTTCTCAATCTCTTTCATGGTAGGGGATGACCAAATAAGAGAGTATGTAAGCACCATGAGATGTCCAAAATGTGTAACCACTTCCAGCAGGTTTAACTCTGGTAGTGCAATAGCGCTGCTCCTGAAGAGAAACTGAGGTATCCTCTGCAAGCTCTTCACTGGTCTTACATTTGTAAGTGCACGGAGATATCTATTGAAGCTGTAATGAACTTCAAAATGTCATCTCTAATCTTGTGCAATGGTTTTGTTCTGCTTTGTGTTGCTTTGCTTTGAATGGTATTTTTTAAAGCAGCGCAACCTGAATTGCTTTTAAGGTAGAGAGACACAGATGGCTGTGAACTGATCTTGTTAGACTTTGTTAAAATAAAATGACAGATGTACCCTAGAAATTGAATACAGGTGCTGCAAAGAGAAAGTTATTACTTTGTATCTGACTTTGTCTGGAGACAGCTGGTGCTACAACTTTTTTTCTTTTTTGTTTTTTTAATAATGGGGATTCAGGCATTTTGTTTATTTTTATGTGATATGTCACTTTTAAAACATAGTTAAATGGCTTTGAAGATGTCACCAACTGTAATAAATAAAAAAGGATTTGATTCTCAAGGTTGCCAAGTATTGCAGGGTCACAGAATCAAAGAATGGTTTAAGTTGGATGGAACTTTAAATATCATTAAGTTCTACCTACCCCTGCCATGGATAGGGACACCTTCCATTAGACCAGGTTGCTCAATACCTCATCCAACTGGGCCCTGAACACTTCCACAACTTCCAGTGATTTCAGTGTGCTTTTTTTTTCCCAAACAAAAAAAAAAAAAAAGTGAAAGCATTTTGTTCCAAGTATTTTTCTGTATTTGTACTTGAGTCCAGGACAATCAATATAAACATAGTTAGGCATAATGCCTATATATTTTGCAAAGGAAACTTGTTTTATATATTAAAATACTGAAAATCAAGTCCTTTTGTACATCCTTCATGGTACTTCATATCATATCTTCAATTCCCATGAACTTTTTACCCTGAGCAGACCTAACTGCAAATTAATACCTTTTATTAAATCAATCCAGGAAGATTTTTTGGCACTGTGTGCCTATATATCATCACAATTTAATGGAAAAAAAAAAAGACAATTAGGGTCTTTTGTTAGATTGAGTGACAGCTGAAATGGGGCACTAAAATATGTTTAGGTGTGGACTAGAAAGAGAAAAGTGAAAAATTAGCTACCAGTTACAAGCGGTTGTGTTTGGTTGTGTCATTCTGCTAATTGGTAAAGCAATTTGAGAGAAAAGGGTGTATGGCAGTTGGTGAAAGAAGGGGAGGTTAATAAAGCAGAGGTGGGAAGATCATTATTCTGCATGTAGCTGACAGAAGCAGGTGGTGAATGCCTATGCAGTGTTCAGGCCTAGCTGGCAGGGTGTCACTGGGAAAAATGGAATGTGCAATATCTTTATTCAGTCCATAACTTTTACTGTCCAGTATAATAATGGGTTTTAGCTTCCAGGCTCATATGTTGAAGGTGTTTTATAGGTCTCGCTTTAGGGACAGAGATTACAGTGATATACTGTTCCATGAAAAAATGGTTTCTGATGACAACTGGATGTTTCTGTCCTCTGCCAGTTGGCTTTTCATTTTCAGATGTTGCATTCATTTGATTTCAACTATATGGCTTCTACAATGACGTTCTGTGCAGTGACTGAAATGTGTTATAGCCTGAGATGCATTACTGTAGGGCATGTAGCTTTTGATGACTCAGTTGTCCAGCTATTTCTCACATCATTGATATTTGTTGATTTTGGGCAATTATCCCTCTAATCCTGTTGGGTAAAGTTAAAAGATGCTTTCTAGTCTAGGAAAAGGCAGAGTGACAGGAAATTTTCTTGGGGTGTTGGCAGGGCTGCTCTCTATCCGTTCATCCCCCAGACTGTGTTGATACCAGGGGTTGTCCTGACCCAGGTGCAGCACCTTGCATTTGGTATTGTTAAACTTTATGAGATTCCCATGGACTTGCTTCTTGTGGTTGTCCAGGTCCCAGTGGATGGCATCCCATCCTTAAGGTGTGGCAACATCCATTTCTCTGCAAAGCTGCTGAGGGCACACTAGATCCCTTAGTCATTAATGAAGATATTAAACAACACTGGTCCCAACACGGACCTCTGAGAGACACTGCTTGTCACCAATGTTCATTGAGACTCTGAGCCACAGACCACTACCTGGATGTGACCGTCCAACCAATTCCTTACCCACCTAACTGTCCACCCATCACATCCACCTCTCTCCAATTTAGAGAGAAGGATGTTGCGGGGAACCATGTCAAAGGCTTTACAGAGGGCCAGATAAGTGGCTTCTGTAGCCCTTGCCTTATCCATTGATGTGATCACTCCATCATAGAAAGCCACTGGGTTGGTTGAGCAGGATTTGCCCTTGGAGAAGCTGTGCTGGCTGTCTCTGATCACCTCCCTGTCCTCCGTGTGCCCTAGCACAGCTTCTAGGAGGATCTGTTTCATGACCTTCTGAAGCACAGAGGTTAGGCTGACAGGTCGATAGCTCCCAAGGTCCTACTCTGTTCTAATAAGGCAGTGTTCTCAAAAAATCAAATGCTCTTACATTTGAGAACCTGATTGTCACTTTTTCTTAGTTTTGTGGATGTGGTTGCTGGTGCTATAATTGCATAAAACTCCAAGAGGGGCTTACAGGCATTCAGCCAGGCACTGAATTTAAGAAATATCCTGCTAATGCTGCAGAAAGACCTCATGGCAAATACTTAACTTGGATGTTAAAATGAAAGCATATCAAAAGATCAGTCCTCTCTGAAACATAACAGCTTGGTAATCATTACTGCACCGAAGTTTATTTAAAAATTAGTATGTAGAAATACAGTGTGAAGTTCTTATTTTGTGTTCTAAATTTGCTTGTATTTTATCATTTGGTAGGAATCAACATCACTTACGTTAAAAAATTAAATACCCTTTGTCTGAAACGCTGAAATTTTTGAAATAGATAGTAAAAAATATATATTCTGGTTACTGATAGATCTCTGATAATGATGCTGGCAGCTCTGGGTTAAGTAATACTTCTGGGATAGTGTGATGTCTCACTGGCTGTTTTAATTAACCACTGGAATTAGCAGAGCTCTTTGAAGCACCAGTAATGCAATGCCTGTATTCATATAGCACAATAGATAAAAAGATCCCAGAAGCTAACTCCAGTTTTCTATCTAGATTTGGTGTAAGTGGTACAGATGAAAAAATATTATAATGGAAGGGAGCTTATTGGAAGCTTAATGTTGGGGTTTTTTTAAATTCACGATGATGCATTGGTAGTACCTAAAACCTGTAATTGTTAGACATAAATAAATGCATTGTGACTTATTATTTAGTTTAACTGTATTTTTCATTCCTGCTTCATAGTTTTTATGCTGGGAATAGTATTTCCAACTAGAATGATAGGCAAAAGTTTGCTTTTAAGCCTGTTCATTAGTCACTTTGAATATTCTTTGTTAGTACCAGTTTCTGAAAAGATAGCATAAAATCTGTTTCCTGCAAGGCTTATAAGCATAAAGAGGGAAACTAATTTTTCAGCAATCTCACACAGTACTTAGTATGCATCTGAATTGCACTCAACCCATCAGCTGAAGGATTGCTCTGCTTCGCAGTTGTTATTTTTCCCATTACCCACAATTACTTTAAAGGATTTAAGTGAATGAGTATTAGTAACAAAAGCATGAAAAGTAGTTTACTTTTGATAATGATAATTGAAAAACCCACTATTCATTTGAACCATAAAATTACCAAAATTAATATTTCAATATGACGAATCTAGTGTGGTGAAGGTTCTGGAAATTAAGAGAGGCGATGCAGTGCTCAAAAGTAGCTGAATGAATGAGGAGCTGCAAGGCAAGCTCAAGGAGGTTACAGAGATCCATGTTCAGTAGCTACAGCCAGGACCCTTCAAACTCTGGATCTCTGTAAATGAATAAAGTGGTGAATAAAGGCCTGATATAGGTCTTTGAAATGATAATGATAATAATCTTTTAAATGTCATAGATAAATGGCTCGGGAAAAGGCAGAAAAAAAGTACTTTGTATCTTTGAGTATCTTCACTGCATTCCCACATATATATATCTCTGATGGCTGGGAAAAATTTTTAGCGGTTGAACTGAAGATCAACAGCACTGCTTCGCTCTCTCTCATTCTTGTCCCAGAAAAGTTTAGCCAACTGGACATGATTCACACCTTCCCTTCCTCCTTATTTGTTCTAGTACAAGGACAAGTTTAACACTGCATTCTTGCCTCATGAACTGTGTTAAAAAATAGATTCTGACACATTAATAGAGTTCATAGAATGCATAGCACTGAGATTATGCATGTATCGTTGTAAAATTTTATGTCTGTATATTCTTTTTCATGAACACAACTCTCCTTGTTGGGAAAGTCCCTTAAGTTCCTTAATAATGAAAGTCTTCTGAGACTCTGGTTTCAGGACTTGCAAGGGTGCTCCTCCATACTCTTTGATTGGAAGTCCTCTGTAGTTACTGAAAGCCCTTTGCCTTTAGTGTAATTTCCATCTGACTCATATGCTGTTATGAGCCTCTGTGTAAAGAAGTTAGAACAAACAGTTATTTGTCATTTTTTCGTGTGTGATGACTGTTGGCAAACTCAGTTTCACTAAAAAGGAAGACTGCTGTGGGAGGGAGATTTGAGAAGGCCAGTTGGACTTAGGTATTGGCAAAGAGAAGTCCTGAACCTTACTCTTTTCCATCTTTAAATCAGCCAGGATCATTTATCATCTACTGCTCTTGCCTTTCTAGAAAATGATACCATGACCAAAATGCTGAAAGGCTGTATGCATACTGTTCCAGAAATGACTGTTGGAAAATCTGTCTTGCTTTTGTGGAATTTGAAGATTACTTTGGAGGCAAATGTGTCTTCACTCATGCTTTTCAAAGGGTTTTCCTATTTCTTTTTTTCTTCCCCTTTTCCATTTACCTTTTTCTTCCTCGGCTCTGTTATGCAGAGCCAGAAAATTTTCTTCGGTCCCTTCATATTTCATTAATTGTGACAGTGTGCCTCAGGAGACTGCGTCACTCCAGGTAATTTCATCAGTGTCAAAATGGATGTTAGCCAGTGGCCTTGACACTGCAAGTTAATCTTTTATGAAAGATTTAAACAGACAACAATAAGGTGTGGGGTGGTACCTTTATACTGGACTGGGGAGAATTCAAATGTCAAAAGCATACAGCATTCTCTTTAGTGTTTTTCAAATTTCCTTGAATTTCATTTGCAACAAGACACATACTTTGAAAAATCAAAGCAGTAGTGGTAATTTTCAATGAGTTGTCAAATTTACATTTCAGAATCTGTCTCCTCTTGCTTGGATGTAATAAAATGCCATAAAGTCTGACAGTCACCCATACATACTAATATATTATGTTCCTGAGAAATAAAACCACAAACTTGAAAGTGCTGACTTTTAGCTTCTACAAGGGCTATGTAGTAATCACAAAAATGCAGTATTTTATTTATACAGTAAAAATCTTAACTAAGTATATGAAATGTGGCAATACTGAAAACAAATCTAAGTCTTTACAATATTTAAAATGAAATGTCATTAAATATTACTTGGCTTATGTCATTAATACAAAAGATAAAAAGACTTTTACAACTGAGATGCTTATGGTGTGTGTTGCTGGATTTTTGTATGTTATTTTCCCCATTTTGTAATAAAAATGCATCCAAAATATGTTTCATTATGTAACATTTCAGAACATTTTCAGTAATAATCTGAATTTTTTGCATGTACTGATAGTACTTTGGATAAACAAACAAGTAATATCAAGTTGCATAAAAATATCACGTTTTTTTCTACACTTGGGTAATTTTTTTTTCTTTTATAAAATTGTTTTTCCATAATAAGTTCCACAAATTCCATTAATGATAAATGATCTGGATGTGTGAATAAGGAGTTACACAAGTTTATCTGGTTACAGACTGAAACTACAATTATTTTTTTTAAGCAACTCGCTGCTCGCTGTATGTTAGTTTGCTTCTTTTTAGGCATTGGTAAATAATGGGGATGCAGCCTTACCTGATTAAGGCTAGAGATGCAAAAAAAAAAAAAAAGTTTATGTAGGTTCAAGATAGGATTCTGTTTAAGAAACAGATGTGTGTTTTCAGTCTCCAAACTAGGTTTTGTTCATATAACTTAACACTATATCAAGAGCAGTCTAAGGTTTAAAATAATAATTAAGAACTCTCAAATAATAGAAAAGCAGTCCAGATAAACACTAGCTGTGTTACTTAGACAATTGGCTTCCAGGAACACCTCAGAAGATGAGGCAGAATGGTGACTGGAGGGCACTTCATCCAAAGTATCATCTGTGCTTCTGCTGTCTGACTTCATTTTGCCAGCTTGATTTACATTCCTTAAAAAGAATTTTCTTTTTATCAGTTTTGATTAAGAGACTAACTTTAATGTGGGTCCTTGTTTCTGATGAGTGAATAAGCCTCCATCTGTTAGAGCTATTACTGTTACATTAGTTGGTTGCCATGGAAAAATTGTCCACAGTCTGTCTAGGCCTAAAGAGTGGTATGTTCCCATTGTTGATCTGAACAGATCCCTTCTTTGATTCATTACCCATAGCACTCAATAGCAAGAGTGCTCACATCTTGTATTTTAATCTTGGTTTTGGTTATTTATCCAGTAATTACGTAGTCCCACGTTACACCTTCATGCATGTTATGCTACACTTACATTTTTACTTTTATTACTATAACATAATCTTTAGGTAATTATTGTTAAGTGCATCGATGTACAGTAATGACCATCTCTTGTAAAAGAAGGGGGTTTTGTTTTGATGGTCACAAAACCAGCAACACTGGACAAAAGAAGATGCTATCACAAATCATTCTACCTTGGAATTATTTACTTCCAACTGTAGGCAGAGGAACATTACTTGTTAGTATGTGATATGTGTGCATTTGCAGGCTGTTTGGTCATTTTCAGGATGAAAGTCATCCCAGTTAAATCTTTATCTGTGTAATTTATAATAACAGTATCAAGGATATATTAAAAAATACTTACAAATAATTAAAAACAAGAGAAAAAGAATAATTTCACACTGTATGGAGAAAACCCCTCAGTATGAAGCTTCTGATTCAGGTATTGCTGACACCATGCAAATCAGAAATGATTCTGCCTTCCCATGAAGAGTTTCAGGCTCATCAAGAGACAGCTGTAAAAGAAGGTTTCTCTCTCCAATCCTCTTCTTTTGTGCATTTCTTATATTGAGCTCTTAAATTTTCATTGCTGTGGTTTATCCTTTTGACATATTTGTGTGTGAAAATAGTACTTTATTATCTCAGCTACTGGAATATAGTTACAATTTATATATATTGTAATCATGGAAAGAAAGACACAGCAAAACAGTGATTTTACAAAGAACAGGAAAAATAAATGGGTGTTTCACTTATTTATAACTTTTCTAAGGGTGTATAGAATTTAGTAGCAAGAATGCAAATACTTCCACATGTTTTAAACACAAAGAGAGGGGGAAAAACCCCAAAATCAAAACCATGAAAACAAAAAACTTTAAAAGAGAAATTAATCTGCCCAGCCTTGACAATATCCAAAGCGTAGATGTGTAAATCTCAGCCAGTTCCCATGGCTTCTTTTAAAGTCAAAAGAGATAAACATTGCAGAGAGTAATTTATCTTACTCTTCTTAGGTGCCTTTCTTAACATGAGATTAATTTCCCTTTGTTGATTGTAAAGTGAAACTAGAATGACTTGTTGAGACTTAAATGCCCAATCTCGAGATGTCTAAAGTAGGGCCAACTAATCTGTCCCATCATTTAATGCAGAAGCTACTGCAGCAGACAATTTAGTCTGAATTTCTACATATCACATTTCACTCAGTAACTGAATCCAGCAACTTCAGCTGAGCATAAAGCTGACATAACGCTGAGCCAATATTAAGGTCGGCTTTAGCTCGTTTATTGCAAAGGGTCTTGTCATTATGTACTTTCGCTGTTGAGCCACTAGCAGAGTAAGAAAACCCGGGTTCAAAAGATGGCATCTAGAAGAAAATGTTATTATTTAATTCCATCTTATATAGACTTTTCAAAGGTCACCCAGATTGGTCAGTTCGAAGCCTCCCCCTAGGCCTGACTGGCCAGGCCTGAACTGTCCACATTCGAGAAACTGTTTTTAATAACATCCAAACTTTATCTTTGTTTATAAAACACAAGAAGAAAAGAGAAAAAGTTCCCATGGGAAAGGTCTGTGCTAGCCACAATGTACCAATCTGAATTCCAAAACCTGTGTTAGAATATGTACCTCCACAGGAAATGCATGGGTAAACTCTCAGCCTTCTATTTTTCTATCTCAAATCTTGAACTATGACATAATCTGTCTCCTATACAAGTGATACAGGTTTTCCAATTGTAAATGAATGCAGAGAACTATCCTATTCTAATTACTAAGACCCTGTTTCATTCTAATTGTTTTTCTTGCCTACCTGTGACTGGGTTCCAGATATGAAATAATTGTTGGAAATCATTGCTCTGCTTCAAACAGCTTTTTGTCCACTGCACATGCAGCAACATTTTTCTCTTCCAGCCAATGACTTTGAATATCCTCTCAATATACCATTTCCACATACTAGGTGAGAAAAATTCCCACTGAAAGTTGTGGGTTTGAATCAGTTTTTGAAAATCTGGTGTTTGGTGTATTTTAACTTTCATTTTCTCACCTTCAAAATATTAAGACTCAGTTAATAACAAATGAAGCAGCTTAAATCCTGTCTTACTCATCTGTCTTGTTGCACTACACCTGTTCAAAAAAATCTCTGTATTAGCTTTCTGTAAAATTTCTTACAGACCAAAAAGTGTCTCTTTTTCCCCCTCATTACAAATGCTTTCAGATTAGTGGTCCAGGGACACTGTGGCTCTCTGACCAGCTTTTGTCATATGTGGCTAGTTTCCATACAGGCATGTATGCATCAGAGTGTTCTTTGAAAAGTCCTCATTATCAGCTGGATTTAGTTTTTTGCAGCTATAACTCTGACTGTAGAGTTACCCTATGATCCAAATGTAGCAAACTGACACCATCCTGTCTTTCAAGCCCACATTTATGGAAGGTATGCTGGAGGTATGCTGGAGATTTATAATGAGTTTTTAGCCTGTCAAGTACAAAGGGTCTACTGTGAAGAAAACCCTTGAAGTCTGTGATTCTAGTACTGAGAACATCTAGGATTTAATTTATGATGTAATAGCATTAATCACATGGCATGTTTTGAGTTGGTTCTTAAAGCATGTACAGTTTCAGTAAATCATGGACTCTGCCTGGTTTCTGAGATACGGGAAATTGAAAAGATTGACTGATCACCTAGTATCATTGTCTCAAAATACAGGACAATATAAAATATGCAGCAGTTACAATGATCTGAAGGTGTTTCCCACTGTTACAGTTGACAGGCTTCTTTCATCTTTTTTTCTTTTTTTTTTGTTTCTCTCATTGTTTGTCATGTTTTCATAGTGGACTGCAAGTATGGCAGCATACTTTCTTTCCTATGAAACAAATTCAGTCCAATTCTGACTCCTCTAACTAGAGTTTCACCACCAGAATGGGCACAAGTTGCCTACAGACATCTGTGCAAATCTCAGCCATGGCATTCTGGCTTTGCTTAATTTGAATTTACTTGTCCTTCCTTGTTCAGCCTCCTCTTCCTCCTCTGGCTTGTTCACCTTTCACGAGCAGCATGATCTTTCCCAGCCTCATCAACCATCACTGCCACTTTTATACAAAATAATGCAGTGGTGTGTTCAGCCCATTCAACCCTGGTTGCTATCCCACTTGATAAATACCAGCAGCTATACACACTTGGAGTCATGGGGTTCGCCAGGGCTCAGATTTCTGCCAAAATTGAGTGCTGCAGATGGTATTTATGTGAGTATTGCGGGACACAGGAGGGAAACATTTAACAAAAAAAACCTCCTCTTTTTCAATCTTCACCATATCTTAGTTATTGTTTTCCCCTGTTTCCCTTTTACTCAAGCTCTGATATATTTATTTTGACATAAAATAAGAATTGCATCTGTCAAAAAGCAGTCATGTTAGCAGCCTGTGTCATGTTAGCAGCTGTGTCAAGACAGCAGCTTGTCCTTCCCAATGGCAGTGGCTAGGGCACTGGTGGGAAAAGTAGGTGCACAGTTATGGAAAAGAAGCAAGGATCTAAAAATGACTAAATGAGGAATATTGGAGTTTGAATCTACCAGGTGTGTGTACCTTCAGATCTCTGAGAAAGTCCAGAGAGCTCATATAAAGCAAAATCACAAGTATGTGGTAGAAGATGGTGGTGAGCAATAACTGGCGGTGGGTAGCTAATCACATATAAATTCAGGAAAGAATTAATAGGAGGTTGGCTGTCAGCTGGTCTGGTTAGTTCTTACTTAGCTGGAATACAAGTACCTGCTACAAGTAGGGAGTTGGGTCGTTTACTTTGACACAGCAGTTCCCTCTTTCTACCTGTCAGTGTATTCTGACTTCCTTTTTAATGTAATTCACTTGCTATTCATTTATGAATTAAAAAGACAATGTGTTTCATACTAAACAATAAGAATGACAATACTAAAATATCTATTTTAATATTCTTCCAGATGGTTCAGTGAGATTTGCTTATGTTCACAGCTAGCCAATATAAATATAAAAATGAGAGTATAGGTGTACTTACACATTGTGACATATATGTTTTACATGTAAATATGCAAACACTTTAATAAGGCAGTGGACATTACTGAATTTTTATTTAGAATTAGGTTTTAGAATACCTAGCATTAGGGAATGATAAAATTAATGTCTGCACACATGAATGATAATATATTCTTTGCTTTTATGATCACATACATTTTTAACAGAAGCCTTTATCCAATGCCTTGTTCTCTCAGGCTGCGTTGAATGGAAATGCTGTAGGATGTCTGATTCATGTATTTGTGGTTAGGAGATGTGCAACTGATGACTGCGAAACAGGATGATTACCATCATTAATGCAGCCGTGTTAAAAGTAGTATTTTACAAGTGGGAAAGTGAGAAAATTTCAGGAATATATGCCCTTTTTCCATTCTTAAATTGAAGTAGAAGATTTTAAAGTTGAGTACCCCTACTGAGTACAATTTCTCAGTTAAACCATCTCTGTAGGAAGAGGAGGCCTACAGAGCAGAGCGCCACAAGAGAAAAAAGAAAGGTGTGGTACACTAGTTCTCTCCTAGGGGGAAGAGAGAAACAAAGATGTAAAGCATGGTAGAGTCTGGAGGGCAGAAAAAGGAAATTCCTGGAACCTACACCTAAATTTCAAAAAGATATCTTTCATCTAAAGTCTGAAATAATCTTGTAAGTATGTTTCCATCTTTCTGGGTACACCATGAAAAATATGGGGTCAGATTTGAAGAATTGTTGTGTTTCCAGTTGTAAATAAAATCAATTAGGACTGCTCTGAATGATGACATTGTTATAAATTAGTGTATGAAAAGTCAGGTCTCAAGCGATCAAAACTTTATACCCAAAGCTAGTAGTCATTTTAGTACAACTGATTAATTTTCAAGCTGAAAAATGACTAATAAATTGAGTCTCAGGAATTCCTAGTTACGGAGTATTCATTCAATATTCATTCACTATAGCAAACCTGCCATGGAAGCAGTGCTCAAAAAATTTTTACTTTCAATTCAGTCTTTGAATAATGTGTGCTAAATAAGGTATGGGGTCAAACAAACATTGAATAAAGAAAAGAACAAAAAATACTACCTTGAATAGCAATAAATACTAGAGGGTTAGAGGAAGAAATATAATGAGCCATGTAACTAAACTATTATGATGGATGTGTCAAAGAGGCTATAAAGTTGCATATGCATAGACAATTTTTCTGATGAACTTCTGAGTGCTTCAATACATAACCATGACATTCTGCTCACAAAAGGGTGTGCATACTCCAGATTAATAGTATTCTGCGTATTTCTGACTTCTTAGAAAACAATCTGCCATCTGATCAGCTATAACTGTGTTGGTAATGAATTAGGATCATCCGCATTTTTCCGATCAGTGCCACAGATTGCTTCAGCTTCAGGCAGTAGAGTAAGAAGTAGCAAGAGTAGACTATGCATCATCCATATACCAGCTGTATGGATAATGTGACATAAGGAATCCAAAATATAAAGATATTAATGATCTTTGAAGTTCAGTCACAATTTCCTTAAGGAAATGTACCTTACTGATTAGAGGCACTTCTGCCCATATAATGTTGGCCAATCTGGTTCTCTATTTCTGTATACTCACATGTCATTTTTTTGCTATCAGAGCTCCTGTTTCTCATGCTTCTGCAGAGTATTCAGGCAATTACATCTATTCTCATTTTACTTTTATGCCAGGGAGAAATAATAAATATTTTTTAGATTAATGGCCCAGCTCCCAGCTATAGCCAGTCCTTTCATCAAGGAACAGTCAGATTGGTCAGATGCTACTCATCCTTCATGATACCAAGCTGGCTGTTACCAGACTCCTTCTTGTTCTTTGTACACTTGGAAATGCATTCAGAAGGATTTGATCTATAACCTTTCCCAAATACGAAATTATTTGGACCAGCCTAGAGTTTTCATGATCCTTATTGCCCTTTTGGAAGCTAGGAGTTGCACTTTCTGCCCTGTGGGCTACTGCTTCACTCTCACAGAATGGGGCACCTGAGACCAAACCTGGACAGTGGAATCTGAGAAGTCACTGAGTACCTGGACCTTTTCAACATCTCTCATCGCTAATTTTCCTGCTTTGTTGGGTTTTGAACCTCCACTTGCCTCAGTTGCTGGTGTGTATACATACATTGTGTATACAAGACACTCTTCTTGTTGACCTTCACCTCCCTAGTTTCTTTCAACTCCAGCTGAGCTCTGCCTTTCTAACAGCATCTGTGCATGCTTGGGCAGTGCCCTTACATTCTTCCTGGGTAACTTATCCGCACTTCCATCTTCTCCGTAATTTTTTTTGCTCTTGAACTTGTTCAGGTATTCCCCCACCATCAATACTGGCCTTCTGTCTTGCTTGGTTGACTTTCTGGACATTGGAATGGACCATTCTTGATATTAGAGGTCTTTTCAAACTTAAATTATTCTATGATTCTACAAAGATGAACCAGCTGTCCTGGGCACTTGCTCAGTTCACCGAAAAGATAAATGCTTTTGAAGTTCAGCATTATAATTATTTGACTTGGTCACTTCTGTGAGCATTTTAAGCTCCACAATCTCACAGTTCCTGTAATCAAGGTTACCTTTGCCAATCCTATCCCCAAATATTTCTTGTTTGCTTTTGAGTTGCAGTTCCAATAAACCAGCTTCCCTAGTGAGGTTGTCCATCACCTGTGCCAGGAAATTGTAATCAGGACACTTCAGGAGTCTCAAGGGTTTACTTAATGTGTACAACTATTTTATTCTATTCTATTCTGTTCTGTTCTGTTCCGTTCCAAGCTATTTGTTATCAGGAGGTGTTTAATGAGGTCTCCTCCTTCCTTTCCCAGCTGGTCTTTCCTGAACAGCTTCTGTCCATCCATTGCATCTCCCATTCACTGGTGCAAGCTCCCCTGCTACACCTCCTCACCACAGGTGGGAACATTCCAGTGGTGATTCCAATAAATGTCACAGCCTTTTTATAGATTACTTTTGCAACTTGGTGGCTGTTAGGTTAGTCACCAAATGGAATCATTCCTTTTATGAAATCCTGCAATTAAAATTTTACAGTGCTCTTGGGAGTTAGCAGCCATTTTGGGAAGCCACAGAGCAATGAGGACCTCAGTCAGTCTTCTTTTTCCAGTTGCTCAACAGTATAGGCTTAAAGATTTGAACTTTCTTGAAAGCAAGAATACACTTAATGGTAATAGAAAGTGTCTTTCCAAATATATAAAAAATTCAGTCTTCACATTTATTTAAAAAACCCCCTCAAATTAGTATATCACTAACAGGACAGAAGATGAGCTGTACATATTGGACTTCTGAGAAGTCATAAACTCCATGACAAGGAAATTAACAGATGTTATTTAAACTGGCATATTATTAGTATTATAAACCTTGTTGATTAGTAGCTACTTTGTGTGCAGATTAAATGTATATATTAATTCATTTTACTTCAAAATAGAGGATCTGCCAATTAAATCACACACTATATTGTTGCATGTTGTGAAGGCTGATAATATATACAATATGAGAAGCTTGCTATTAATACCTTCCCAGTATTATCACATAACAACATGCAAATCTGTGGATGGAGGAAAATCAGGGGAGATGAGATGAAGAATAAATACGTGTCATATAAGTTATGTGTATTCTGGGGGTATGACATTCAGATTTGCCATATATTTTAGGGATATTTAAGCCTTATGAGAAATAGGGATGTAAGTTTGCCAGACCCAGGAAGTAGAGGTGGTGCAGAAGATGAAAAAAAAAGGAATTTAGTATCTTTGTGTAATCACAAATTCTGTGATAAAGAGATAATACCAGCATCAACATTTCCATGACTCTTCTGTTTTGTGTGGCTTAATAATACGATGATTGACTAAAGAAACAGTTAAAAGGTGATGCATTGTTCAGGAATGATCCCTTATTTTTCATTCTTTCATATTACCCCTTTCAAAGAAATATAATTACATAATATTACGATTGTAATATTACATTACCAATCAATATTATAAACTCTAAAGTAATTTTAAAACTACCAGTGATGCTACAGGTTTTGTTGTCCTATATATTTCACATGTCTTGTCAATCAAAATCAGATACTTCATCATATTAATCCTGTGTCCTGTGTTAATCCTTCATTCTGCATAAAACCTGGTAGTCTAAATTCTCACTCTGAAGCTTTGATCTTTGACTCCTGGTTACAGGTTTTATTATTTCACAAGTCTCGGAAAACTGTACACTTTATTTTACATTCTGTTTGGTACTAGCCAATCATTCTGGGAAATCTTTTTTCCCCTTTTTAATTATATAATCCATCTCTCTCTCTCCCCTCGTTATGTGTGAGACAAATATAGATTCATCAGTATTTTATTGAGGTTATTTTATGGAAGGAGGGAAGTCTCTTCCCATTCCATTTAAATCCAATTTGTATTTGTTTTGCTATGTTTAAGCAGGAAATTTACTAATGCATTTATTATTTTGTGTTCTATGTTCCCTGTATATTGAAATGTAAATCACAATGCAATCAAACAGAGACAGAATTTAATTCAGAGAACTATTAAATATATCAAATGCCTAAAGTAATACTCAAATCTTTGTCATGTTTGAGTTGCATCTTCTTCAGTGATACAATCTTGAGTCAAACAATATTATAAAGAGGGATAGTAACCCAGAGGAATATGTTATCTGGAGAAAATATAGCACTGAAGTTTAATAAATAAATAAATAAAATAATGACCATTATGTTACAAATCCACTCTTAAATGAGCTGTTATTTCTTTCATTAAGAAGACAACATATACATATTACTTAAAGGCTGCTTAACTGACTCCTAAATAGGTCTGTTTCCATCATCTTAGAAAAGTGCCACAAATCCATAAATTTACTGAAACATGAGGCAAGAGAGTTGTCTCTATTATGGAATAGAGATGTGCTGCCAGCATCAGATGTGTAGGTTTTGGTAGAAAGAGAGGTGGTAACTATTACCTGTTACAGCACAATTTATCTTCTAAAGTATCACAGAGCTTAAGCCCAGAAAATTCGATTAAATATCCATTCTGGCCTTTAGGTATTTCTCTTGGCAGTACCTGAGCCTTCAGTAGATCTCAAGGCCTCAAATGCAATGCAAATATTCATCTATAAAGCTATATGTGACACCATAAGAACTGTGCAAGACATTAGTTGCATAGAAACACTCAGGAGACTAGGCAGCATGCCAGAGGAAGAAAACAGTGTGCAATCGTAAGTGCATCAAAGGAAGAAGATTATTTAGATGAGATGTGCAAGATTTCAATGTGGCCAAATATTGCCTTTTGGAAGAAGAGCAGGAGAAAAACATTTCCAAATTCGTTGCCTAAAAAGGGAAATAAATTCCTTTCAAATACCGAATTAGCAATCAGTATGATCTTGATTTTGGGGAGCATTTATACGAAGTGCCAAGCATCCTAATTATGATAAAACAGCAATACTGTATGGAAAACCTCTTTTCCCAGCAGTTCTGGTACCCGCCACCCAGTATTTCCCAAAAGAACCTGAGGTGTCCTCATGATTTCCTCTGTGTATCTAGTGTGAGGAGTAGGTAGTGGCAAGATATTGGAAGTATAAAGAAAAAAGGGAATACAATTTGCAGACATGCATGCCCTTTCCTGACCTCCATGTTACACACATTTTCACGTACTATGATATTCTGGATGAAATTAGTCTTACTGGGGACCATAGTTATTCAATAAGAGAGGGAATTTGAAAAATGAAGGGATTGCTGCCCCAGATTTGAAAGTAACTCTTCAAGGAACTTGCATGTGATGGAGAATTAAACAAAAAGGTTACAAATGTGATTTAACACAGCTCTTCTGTACCTTTATGAACCTTTCATGTTTTCATTTCGTTTCAGAACTGTAAAGTTGGGTAAGTCTGATGAGGTTTCAGGAAGGTTTCCAAACCCCTGACATTTATTGCTACGGTCTCTGAATCCAGGTGTAAATGTGCTAGTGTATGTTGGCTCATCCGGACTTCTGACCATGTCTGGGATTAGTTCAGTTCCGCCTGCTATGTGTATTCTGGCAATGCCAGTGGGCTGGGCAGCCATATGCTCCTATATTAATTTTGGCAAGGCTAGCATTGCTTCAGTGCAAATTCCACAACACATTCATAATGTAGAACCTATTGATGTCCCAGTGGTGCTGCTGGTGACATTTCTTTGAAGTCCTAGATGTAAGGCAATAGGAGTTTTTTTGTTGTTGTTGGAAGAATGAGTATGGCTATTTTTATTTTATTTTATTATTTTTATTTTTTGCTACCTATTTCTATAGAACATGAAAACTCTGAGTCTTAATTTTGCCTTTGGATATGAAGTATATGACAAGTCAGTGCAGCTAAAGCTATACCGTGGCTGTCTGAGCCAGTAATGTTAGTAAATTTCCTGGGGTTTAAGATAGAAACGGCTTAGAGTTTTACTGCTCATCCTTGTTTCTAATAAAGCTAAAACTCTTCTTTTGCTTAAACACCCTTTCACACAAAATACTCTTCTGTCCATCTAACTTTGCTAGCTGAACAGAGTTAACTGTTGTTCACATAAAATAATACAAATAAATCAGGAAAAAGAATTATTCTACAGTATTTCACAACTGGAAAGCTCTCTGAAGAGGTCAGATGGATCAAAATAAACTTTTGATTGATGAAAAGCCATTATATCTGATTCAGAGAGATTCCTCATCAAATAATGATGAAAATTGATCCTTTTTGTAAAATAATAATGATTTCTGAAAGCAAGTTATACAGCAGAGTGGGGAAAAATATAAGAGACTAAACTGTTCTTGCAGATTTCTACTTTTACTGAACAATGCTGAACATAAAAACAAATTCAGATTGACTGTGGGAACTGTGGTTTATGACTTGGTCTCTAGGTGTTCATAAAAAGTGTTTTAAGAGAGCAGTTTATTTTAAAGGCATTTCATTCTTAGCCTATCTCCTTGCAAGGTAGTTTTTATTTAAATGAGAACTGTCCATTTTATTTTATTGTACATGCAGTTAAGAAAAAGGTAGCATTTTAATGCTGTATGACAAATAATGCTACTGAGAAGCTGAACATATACTTGAAAAAACTATAAAAATCTAGTTACTGAAGCATAATCACTTTACCTCTTGGCTTGGCTTTTACTGGAATGTGGAGAAACCAGCAGTGCGTCTTAAAACACTGTGGAGCCATAAGGGATATCTTGGAAGTTACTCTTCTCTACAGAATCCCACTCTTTGCCAGTGCTTATATAACATTAATGTAAACATTTTCCTGGCTACCAGATTCACTTCCTTTTGAGTAATTCATGTTACAGACTGTAGCAATCAACTTGGTCAGCAGTATGACTGCTGTGGAGAAGAGTAGACCATAGCAAAGAAGAAACATATTCTTTCTGTTGAAGAAAGATATTCAATTGCATGGTTTAGTATCCATGGTAATGAATATTTAAACAATCTTTCTGAAGTTTCAGAAAGGAAAAAATCAACACTGTATTTTTAAAATGTTGTTTGTTTATTTCTTCAATACAAAACATTTGCTTTTAACTTATGCATAATACTGTGGAATTAAATTCACTCATCAATCCTTTATTGAAGTTGATCCAAATTGCTTGATTTGTGGAATGGCTTGGAGAGGAAAATCTACCTGACGTCTGTCTCTGCAAATTAATGCAAGCTTTAGTGTAGTTAGATAAAATCCAGTTTCCATATGTGCCGTATTAAACTAAGAGGAACTATAGAACTGTATTTTCACAAGTGTAAAAACGTCAAAGGAAAAGTGTGCAGTCATTTGGAGGAGAGGAATATATAGGTCTATCATCCATGAGAAATATCTGTGGTAAGAATATTATATTGACTTTCCTTCTCTATTAAGATTTAGCACCACAGAATTCCAGCTGACATTTCCTTGTATTTCTTGTATTTTAAGCTCTTGCTATTAACTGGCTATAGGCTCAAGATGTCTTAAGAGTAAGGCTCTGAGGGTCATTGAATCTTCCATTTTGGACACAACAGCTTAAGTTTATTCTTGCTGTCTTTCCTCCACTGCATAAGACCACTTCTTTTAGTAGCCATTTTTATTTTCCAGCGAGTAGCAATGACAAGGACTGATGGGAAATTCATTCAGAGATATGTGCTAGGCTGCCTTAATAGTTGCAAGAATGGCTTTGGAACCAGAGCTGAACCAGTAATTTCCTGTAACGCTTGAATTTTGATTTATATTATGAAGTAAATCTTGCCAATGAGCATTGAAAATAAAGTTGCACAGGAAAATATTTGCCAAGATATATGTCTATTTTCACTAGTACTGAGAGCAAAATAAAGGCAAAACCCATTCTCTGTGTCTGGGTAGCACTGACCAATCTAAATGGGTTTGCAGTTTAAAAAGCCATGACACTGAAGAATAAGGAAATATAAAATGCCTTATCACAAAACAAATGGAGTTCATCGAAGGGAGGACAGACTGCACAGTATTTTGTGACTTTACAGGGTGGAAAGGCAATGCCTAGGTGACAGTTTCTTATCTGTAAGGTTATAGATATTATTCAGTAAGTCAGATCAGAGAAGTACTCTTCAAATTGTGCTGAATATCTAGTGTGCAGCTTATGAAGAGCAAAATGTCCCCCAGTCAGGTTTCTTGCAAATAATTTAAGGTTATTGTTGAATTGCCAAATTTCTAGTAGTGAAGCAATTTAAAAGGGAGTATATTAGGTACAACATTCCCTTGACATTTTCTTTCTCCTTGATTCTGTCCTTATAATGCTGCTGTTGACGTTCTTTCTCTGACATTTATTTTATTCCCTTTCGTAGTTTTATAATTCTGTGAAGAAACTAACAGATTAACAGATTGCCCCTCTTCGTTTCATGCAGTATTTTGTTTTATTAGCAGTACTGCTTATTATTTGAATGAAAGAAGTTTATCTTGCTTCTTGCCCAGAAAATAAGTGCTAGTTAAATGATAGAAACCCAGTGGGATAAGATAGTCTAATTCTCAAATGTTTATATTAATCCAAACAGGTAAATTTGCTTAACCACAGTGATGCATCCACAGCCTCAAGTTAGGAAGAATTGGAACCTTTCTCTAATTAACAATGACCTTAAAAGTCTTCCTGTTTAAAAATGGATTAAAGATAATGCACCACTACACTCAGTAAGACAGATTCTGTTCATGGCAACTCAGAATAGAAATGAGGGTGGTATATAATACATTTTTCTTTAGTTGTTTTAATAACATTGAACGCACAGTTTTCAGAACTTAATTAGGAGATCTGAAGGAACACAAGGACATTTTTATTTCCAGCAGTTTGACTGAACTGGATTACCTTTCTTTTTTTCTTGCTTTAAATTATCTATATGATGCCATGTAGACTGCCCTGTGAACTTTCAATTTTTAAAAAACATTTGGTTTTCTCTATTTAAATTTGCTATGATTTAATCTTATTACTGATTTTTGGAAGTTATAATTGTGACTTCCAAACCTCAGAAGACATAATTTCTATTGAAATATTATATTTTCCCCGGCATCTTACGTAGTTTGATTTTTCAAAGCTTTTTTAGCTCCATGAGGTGGTATTTGGGGTGGGTTGTTTTTTTTTTTGTTTGTTTGTTTGTTTTTGGTGGGGTTTTTTTTTTTTTTTTTTTTTTTGCTGTGAGGGCAGTTAAATACCTGTTTTCTTCTAGAGACAAGGAAAGAGAAGGGGAAAGTGATGGGAAAGGGAAAGGAAGAGAAGGCAAGGGCAAGGAAATTTTCAGAGAAGAGTACTCACTATTTTATGTGCTTGGCATCTAATTTCTTTTTCCAAAGACTACAAAATATTTGGAAACTCTCACCAGTCCTTTCATAAGAACTACTGGAGGTACCTCTGTGTATTGTATTTTACAGCTAAATGGCATCTTAACACAAAGATAAAGATTCTAAATATAATTTTGAGGAATGAGTGTTGATCAGCATCTGCATTCTTCCTATCTATACATTTTTTTCTGTTTAAAAGAATAGGCATTAGTAGTCCATTTATTGAAAATTTTCACTCTCCTTAATGTATAGAACCCATTGCTCAACTGCACCATAAATGTTGTATTTGAAATTAGCTTTTGAAATGAACTACTGTGCTTATTTACTGTAACATACAGATACCCTGGTATTTGAAACAAAGTTCAATAAAATATTTTTTATTTATGTTCTGTTTTCTCTATTTCTTAGTACATAAATACATCACTGAAAAGAAGTGTTTTCCTCCAGTCACCCTAAAGCGTAGAAAGTTATGCTTGTGATAATTTCAAAGGAAGATGAGTTATTGGAAGATTTTTCGAGCATTTTTCTGAGCTCCAGCTCCTGGAGAGGTTCAGCTGTTGTTAATATTTTAGACATAGGGAGAGCTTCCAAGGAAATTCAGCAAGTGAAGGAACCTCGGTGTCAGAGAGCAGAAAGCTTTCTTTCAACTGCCTCCTTCGCCTGAACCTGTTAGTTTAGTTTCTTAGAGCCTGTGCAGAGCAGGATCTTTAGAGGCACATATCTCCTCCATATCTGCCTAGACCTGCTCCATAAATACACCTCGATGTCTGATGGAGAAACAAAATGTTTTCCAGACACTGTATACTCTTCCTACCCTTATAAATTCTCAGAATATATTGCAAACATGGATAGGTATGGTTGGTGATGCATAATGTGTGGCAACAACTTTTATGTAACATAGTGAAGCTCAGCAGGAGTGAGGGTGTCAGAGGGTGTGCAGAGGAGGGAACAAAAGGGATGAAGGCTGGGTGTAGAAAATTTTCACTCCTCTTAAAGTACTTCCATTGTTAAAAACATTACTTCAAGTTCTGTTAAGCTAAAGGAAGAGTATAAAAGGAAACATGAAGCTGTGACACAGTAATTAAGGAATGAATCTATAATAAAGGAATTTTAGTAGTGCCTGATACAAGGATTAACTTTTGTATATTACATGAAATAGTAATGGAAGAAAATATAAAAATCAGTAACCTTTTCTAACCAGTTTAAAAGAAAAACAGTTCTCTGAAAGATTTGCCAAGGATCTATTTGTATGCTGATGGTAACAAATGAACAAAGAGTTTTTTCCAAAGCCCAGAGTATGATATCTGAGTTCCAAACAAGAAAGGATGAGAAAGTATTGCAGAATTGCCCACTGCACAGTGTTTCCCACAACCTGGCTAAGAATGAGCTTCAGCATGCTGGTTGGCTTGGGTCTCCATGTCTCTTAATATTCTAGTAACAGGAATTAAAATTCATAAAATTGTCCTTAGGAAATAATACATAATGACATCTAATATATAGGTACCAAAATCTTCTGTTAGACTGTCATCGTTGTTTGATACCTAGCATTTCCTAGAGCAGGTGATGTATCTAAAAACCTGTGTCTACAAACAGTATTGCTTCTTTTAGTTCCCTGTGTGGAAGGGTCTTCAAAAATGTTGAGATCACAGGATTAAAAAAAAACAAAAACAAAAACAAAAAACCCCACACCCAAGAAAATATAAAATGTAATTAATAAATAGTGGAATTGGACCATAATCCTGCAGTCAGATACTCATGGCTACATAGATGCCCCTATAGAGATGCTGCTGAACAAACAGTGATTTGTCATGGTACAACTGTAAAAGGGGTAAGGGTATATTTTAAACAAAGTTTCTCCCTACTTAGACAAAGTGATTGAATGTAACAAAATGTATGTTAGTGCCATTGAAATGACTAATACAAAAATGGAACAAAAATAATAAATGAAGACAGTCACATAGAACTTGAATTGTTGCCCAGTTCTTTAAATAACTGAAGTCAGTTATACTGTGTATGGGCACAGGTTTTGTTCCTGTAAGAAGAAATTTCTGATATTTCAACCAGATTAGTTGCAGACTGATATACTTAGTAATTTACAGTCATTTTGAATCTGATTGTCATCTATGTCTGGTCTGTCAAGTACCTCCCAATCCACCACGTAGGAAAAATATATTCTTTCCCTGAATTTTGGGGCAAGGAATGTGCTTGTAAACTTGTTTTGCTCAGACGAGTTTCATACGTGGAACTGGTGAGGATGAAGAATGTGTCAGGCATTGTTCTGCTTTTGAAGTGCCATCCCCAAATTTATGGGGGATTGAGGTCGCTGTGGCTTGTGGCTTATCTCCAGGGGAGAAGAATGTATTGCAGTAGCAGCATGAAGATTGCTTTGAAAAAAAAAGCATCAGTGGAGAGTCCTGTCAAATTCCCTCCAAGAAGTGGACAAGCAGAAGGGATATATTACTCCTCCTAAAAAGGCAGTTTATTGAAAAAAAAACCAACATTTTTTTTGTACTAATAAATTCTCAAATAGCATTTGGATGACTTTGATGTTACAAGAATTTTGTATTATAAAATGGGGCGTGTGATTCTACATTATTCACTACCTTTTTCTAACCTGGAAGAAAACAAAACAGAAAAAAAGAGGAGAAAAAAAAAAATACAAAATAAAGAGAAGAAATAACTGTGGAACAATCAGTTATCTTTGATCTTAGAACTGCAGTTTTATTTGAGGAATATCTTCTATAGTGCAAGTATATTAAAAAAATAGATTAAAATTAACACTGAATGTTCGACCTGCTAGATGTATCCTTATATGTAATGATACTGAAAAGGATCTTGAGGTCAGCATTGAAAAATAGTTACCAATGTAGGACTACAGGAGGAGTATTACTTAGTGTTCAGCATCAGTGGCATTGTTGCTGAAGTACTGCATTTGGTTCTGGTGATGATGCTGTAAAAGCTGTTGATGGAGATGATTTACTAGAGGAATAAAAGAATGGTTACATTCAGATTTATCTTTTATATTATGAATTTAAAATAACTCTCTAGTTTAACAAATAGAAAAGAAAAGGTGTCTTGTTCTAAGGCTCCCAAAGAATTTGATCCAAATGATTTTGAGCAATAAACATCTCTATAATACGACAGAAGTAAAAATAGCCTGTACATGGAAACTGAAACTAGATAAAAGATCAGTCTAGATAAAGACAATATACTTTCACATGAAGTCTCTGGGAAAATGTGTTCAGTGATGTGGTAGTTACCCCATGACTTTAAATTCAGGCCATGACATTTTTCTCAGACACATACAATAACCCTAAGAAATGAAGCCCTTAATTCTTGAATTACTGCATGACTTTTTTATAGCCTGTGTTATGAAAAGACCAGATGACTGTAAGAGTTCCTTCTGGCCTTTAAATCTTAAACCTCTGTGAAGAGGACACTGAAAGAAGAGCTCACAGATCTTGTAACTGACACAGGAATCTAAACCTCATAGAAAAGTGAATGAAATATTGGTCTGCTAAGGAAGACAAACATTCCCTAATTTCATCCCACGTGCTTTTTAATTATAGCCCAAACACATACAAAAAATGAGTTCTTTTTGCTGATCATCAGAGCTCAGCAGTATGTAATATTGGCATCTAATTAAATCAGCTTATAGATCTGCCTTTATTACATGTGTTACTTTAAAAAAAAAGGATTAATATTTGTAAAATAATACCATAATTATCAGATGTCAGATGAGGTATTTTTAGTTGAATTAAGTAATTTCACATTGAAAATTTCCTAGAAAGATGAGCTGAGACATTTTAAGGTTTTGTCAGGAAGCTGAAGCCATCTGGTCAAACTTGCACTTTTCAGATGGTTTTGCTTCTGTGTCTAGCCATGGTTTTATACAGGAACAATAACTAAATTTTTAGTTATTTTTGATTTTGATTTTGATTTTGATTTTAGATATTTTTTTTTTTGATACATCCAACATGAATTTAGAGGCTGTGAATTGATAGCACCATTTCTTAAGTAAAAACAGACAAGTTCTGTGGTGTTTATTTTCCTAATTTCTATATTTGAATAAACTACATAAATACTTAGAGCATTAAATGAGCCTTATGAAGATGAGCTGTAGTTTTTCCAGTAGCATCATAAGTACTGATGGAAACCAGGAAAGAGACTCCCATTTTATGTTAATTAAAAATCACCTTGACAACTGAAGAAATCCCTTTATAGACTTAGAATTCATTTACATGTAATTAATCAAAATGTTATTTGAGAAGACTTAAATTCATTTCAAGGAAACATACAAGTGTTATTTCCTCTTTTAAAAGTATGTTTGAAGCATTGTATG
This sequence comes from Entomyzon cyanotis, assembly GCA_024500445.1. NCBI lineage: Eukaryota > Metazoa > Chordata > Aves > Passeriformes > Meliphagidae > Entomyzon > Entomyzon cyanotis. Next base: position 41,240,161 of record JAKEPQ010001016.1, on the reverse strand, counting down.
AAATGCAAATTTTTTGCTAGTGACGCAGATTTCCAAAACTTCTTTGCTGTAAGCAAATGAAAAGGCAGTGGGATGTTTTTTCCAATGATATTTTAAAAATCTTGTTAATTAATAGCTATTTTCTCTCTTATGAAATACTTCTAGCATATTTAATGACAGAACCAGATACATAAGGTCATCTTAAAGATCATCCTATTTGGCTGAGCATACTTTAAAAAAAATAATTAAAACTTGTATTTATTTTCTACAACAGGAATTGTGTTCTTCGCCACATTTTCACTTTCCACAACCCCACAGTCCACAAGATTGAAAAATCTATTGCAAGTCACATGTGAGTGAACTCACTTGCCTTTAATGTGCAAGAATACTCACCAATCATTTGTCTATCCCTTCTTTGTTCTGGTTTTACTCACCAACTAGGAATGAGTGCTGTGTGAATATTATTACACACAGGATTACCTGTTTCAGTGTCTGAGCCCCTCAGAGTTAGTACTGCTGCATGAAAGCCTTGCAATGCACACCCTTCTGTAGTTTTGCAGCTTTGCATGTTCAAAGTAATGTCTGCCCATCCCAGCTTAATTATTTGTGTGATAATCCAAGAATTTTTCATAAAGCCTAATTAATTTTATGGTTGGATATAAAATTAGTCTTTTGTTCTGTAGAAGCAAGGCAGGCTTCACAGTTATCAGAAACAGCTGGAAAGCCTAAATCAGGTGTAATATAAACAAATAAGATGAGTCAAGAAAGTGGAACTAAAGCTTATTCAAGAGAATATAATTTCAAATTCTCTTTAACGTGTCAAAAACTTTATTCTGACAAAAGAAAGAGCTACATAGCCATCATGAATTGGGCATTCATGGAAGAATATAAGCTGTTTTATACTCTTTAAATCAAGCTTTTGCAGTACTTCACATTGTTTACACACAATCTTCTGATCCATAATCAGGTACTACATAAGAGGAAGGTATTGTCTTTGCATTAAGTCACTTAGTGGACTTTTATTTCCACCCATAGGGTTCTTTTTGGTCCCTTGCATATGTAATTAATATCTTTCAGATGATAGACAGGTAAAATTGGGACAGCGAGTTCTAAAGAAAATAACGACTAATGATTAGTGCAAATGAAGGAGCGGGACTTCTCAAGTGTAGAATAATCATCTATTGTACCTTCACTGATATGTGGCTATTCCAGCAGCTCATGTCATCTGTTCAAAAAGATTGGCAGGAATTCTGCTGGATTCCCCCACTGAGCTCCAGAAGTATATTTGCAGTTACCAAAGGGTAAATTCCTGTGTTTGTCTAGGACACAGGAGTTGATGCCTTTAAATGAAAACATGTAGTGTAGTTTTACTAAGCAGGCTTGGCCAGGTCTGGGATTGTGTTTCATACCTGAAATAAGATGTCCCCCACATCACCATCCTGATGCTGCTTTCTGCATCTGACAGGTGTTTTATCACAACAGAGGAGCAGCCATACAGCTGAGCGCAGAGGTCTGTCTAGCCCAGAATTTGTCTTGACAGTTGCCAGTAATGGATGATTACAAGTGTGGGACAAACTGATCACTCACTACCTTGTTTAGGTTTTAGCCCACCACAGAAAATAGCTGTACTGCAGACTAACGTGCTGCATTTTGACATATTTTAAAGCTAGCGCTTTAGGAACCACAGGTACCACTTCAGCTGTTTTCTTGAGCAGTAGGAGTGCTGACAGCAGCTGTACACTGAAACCTGATCTAACCACTGTACATTCCCCCTGTTTGGCAAAGTGTTAGCTGCTGGTATTTAGGGACTCCTCAATTTTATTTATTTTTTATTTGATCTGCTTTTGTAAGTGGGCTAGGCTGTACACTGAGTAATTTTCCCCCCACAGCTTCTAGTGATAAACACCAGCTGTCAGTGGTGAATGCAGGGACATGAGAAGCATACAATGATTTTCAAGACAAGGTCAAATGACAGGTAGTTAAATAATGTAGAAAGGATAATCTTCTGAACAAGCAAAAATCTGAGGTTGGCGCAGTGTTTTTCACAAAATTTGCAATCACCAGATGGCAATGCAGAGGTCAAGCTCCCAGACAGAATATATCATGTAGCTGAATAAATAATTTGTGTATAAATGATACTCTATGAAAACTAATTTTTGCTATTGAGATACCTACCTGACCTTGTGATGCTATTGTTAACACCCTTTAAATTGTTGCCTGAGTTGCTTTATAAGGTACTACTTCAAATCATATGCTGCTACTAAAGTAAAAAATTATGTTGTTATACACATTTAAAAGGTCTCATGATTTTGAAACCTAAGGCTTTGTTTTCTGGCCTGGTGTGTATACTTAAAAGTGTCCTATGATGGGAACATGGCAGAAATCATATTCTTGAGAATTTAAGCAAAACGTAGCTGCTTCTGGGATTTTATCTGGACAGTCTAATGCCTTTCCTTGCATATTCTTTTTTCAGTTATGCCTGGATTCCTATGTTTCATATTGTCTCTTGAGAGGTATTCCTTTACATTATCCAAAAGCCTACATTTAACTGGCTAATAAAATTAGCAAAGTGTTTTATACTACTTTGGAGCTAAATTTCAGTTTTCCCTTAAGCATGAGGTTCTTTAAATTTCTTTAAATTTCTTTAAATTAAAAGCATCACACTTACTATGCAAAAGTTTAATTGAATTCCGTAAATACCTTTTCACTACCCCTTTAGAGCAAAAACAAATTAGTGTTTTTCTAAAGTGGACCTTTTATGTATGTTAAAAGAAATGCAGTAAAGTGATAATCTAAAATCAGTATGTAACCATAGAACCCACAGTGAGCTGTCACAGACATAATAATATAACACCAGAAGATTTTTTAATAGAAATGTCAAATAAAATTGTATTAGTAGGAAGTTAGCTCCCTGTGACAATGTAGGTATAATTTCATTGTTGGTTGGGAGCTTAAAAGATTCCTTTCCCTTTATATATTAGATTTTAATAAAAGAAATTAAAACATCAATCAAAATCTATGCTGAAATCATGTTAAAGGTTTTGAGGAGCTAGGTGTGTAGGAAAATGCACAGATAAGGCTGCCACAATATCCAGAGATTAAAAGCAGTGAAACAACCCCCAGGAATTGCTTGCCTTCCATGAATTGTCAGTTGATGATGAGAGATGAGTTGATAGTAAAGTGAAATATTTCTTCCCAGTGAGCTGAAGGTGTGATATTGGCTTTTGAAGGTGTGAAGATAACTTGATTAGACTGAATTTATTTTGAATTTGCCTTTCTAGTTTTAAAGAGACGATCTCACTTTGAGTTAATGGAATGATGGTAAGCAGAATCTCACACGTTATATTGCTTTTAACACCCAGAACGTTCTTCAAAAGTAAGGAAGGATTTACAAATTAGTGCAACTATGCTGATTTGAAAGATCATGGAAACCTCCTTGACCATCCTGACAGAGAAGACAGTTTCGAAGATGGGCTTCATAGCTGTCTTACTTACTGTTCTGATAATAATCTTATGACCTTGGTTTTGAAAAAGAAGTAAGAAGTAGCGGTGGAATTTTTCTCAGTTGCCAAAAAGTAAATGATATACAGCATTCTTTCTCTGCAGTCTCTTTGTGCTAGTCATATTCCTTCTTCTAGCCAGAAAGTGTAAGTAAACTGTAGGATTCACATCCAGCAAAACAAGCAAAAAAAGAATTATTGAAATTATTGAATTATTGAAAGCTTGGAAATTATAAAAATTACTGGCTATGAAAGTCAAGTACTTAGGTAACTTAAAGGAAACTTGTTGCAAAAATAGCATTTTACTTCAGTTCTAAAACAACTCTTTTGCAATACCAATGTTAGTAGCTGCAACTTCTTCAAATGCAGTTTGTTACTATTTTACTTTTTATAACATTCAAATAAGAAGAGCAAGATCCATCTCCCTGAAATAACAAGTATGAATTATATTGTAATGTTATATACACCAAGAGAAGCATAGAAGGTGTCATCAGGGTCTAATACTGTTACTGGCATTTGAAGATGACCTCTAGTAGTTTAGCATAGGATGTTTTTATGAGCATTGCTAGCTGGAAGCAGAGAAAATTTTTTAATATATGTCTCTCTCTGCTGGGAAAGTTTGAGACTTTGAATGGGTTTTTACTTTATAATATATACTTTTTTTGGTCATTGAAGCTGTTTCACAATTCTTTCAAGCTGAAATTTCAAATAACCTAGCAGCATAATAAAAATTTGGTACTGGACATACATTTCCATTGCTACCATCAATGCTTTTAAAGTATCTGCTTGTTAGCATAGATTGGAAATTGTTGAAAATCATAGCTGTTGTAGTGGGAAGGGAGTTCTTGTAAGCGATACTTCTCTTTACTTATTTTCCCTTTTATGATGTTAGTTGCTGGCTGACACAACGTGTGTGTTGTTGACAGTCCTGAGCTGGGAGAAATCAACTGGGACAAGAACAAAGGGGTTCAAGTTGTGAGTTCTGTGTCTTGATTTTCTAATTAGAAGACAGGTTCTGATTAGAATTCGGTTGTATTAAACAACTGTATTTCCTCCACTGTTACATAAAATACATGTAGATCAAATTTTAAATTGCAACAGAGGTAAGGAATCATTATCTTCTTCTTTATTCTTTTTTTAATTCTGTGTCTTCATATCTATTTTCCAGCTGAAGTTGGCAATGATTATTGAAACAAAAAACTAGAGCAGGATGCAATTGTAGGTGCATTAGAAGTAAAATTCATAGTTAATTTAATTACTCTATATTTTCCCCCCATTTACACATTTTGATGAAACTTGTGCTCCAGAGACTGCAAATGATAGTCCTAAAGAATTAAGTCTTCTATTTAACTACAAAAACTTATAACACAGAGGCAAAAATCCATGTGAAACGCAATGATTGAAATGAATTAGCCTTCAATGCAGTACCTGCTGAGAGCAATGAGACAAAGCAATAGAAGGAAGGTTTAACCCAAGAGTGTATTGTACTTAGTGTGGCTGTGCATAATCAGAGCTTGGTGCAATGCTGGCTCTCAGGAGGTGTAAGCTTTTGCAAACCTTTCTTGAATAGAATTGTGGCTAGGGGGACACTTACCATCACTTTTGCAGATTATGTTTTGAATGAGAAACATTTTAGCATCAAGTTGCCATAGACATTTAATCAAATAAGTCAGTGGGAAACAATCAAGAAAAGATTTTGATCTGAGATGTCTGGGAATTCTTTCAATTCATTACCTCAAAAACAAACACTAAATATTGTTACAGCCTTTCTGTTGCTCCAAAGCAGATTCTATAATACTGTCAATAGTGTAAAAATTACTCTGGAGATGTCAGTCTTTCTGTCTTGAGTAAATGTGGAGCCTACATGATCAATTTTGGGTGACTACCACCAGTTATAGGAAAAGTGTAATTAGCAACCATTAATCCAAATCTGTGGTGCTAATCAATATGCAGCAATGCATTCTTTTGAAACTTGACTCTCACATAGGATTGAAGTTTTCAAAGGAGGGATTCATATCCATATATGATGTATATATATATAGCATAAACATATCCATATGTGACACATTTACTTAAGATACTATTAGAATATTTTATGGCACTGTTTTTAAGGATAATTCATTATAGAGATTTATCTCCTAAAATTTATGATAATGTTCATATTTGACTTTCACTTAAATTCTTTTCAGATATATTTTTCTCAGAATTTTTTTCCTTTAATGGAGCTGGAGCTACACATTAACATTAGATATAATGCTTCATTATCATGCTGGATATTGAAGCAGTAGCCTTCTGTAGTAATGCAATTTCCAGATCTCCAGGTGCTCTCTTTGTTTCCCTGCCCTGTATGCTATTGCTTCATTTTGAAATATGCATCATGCTGTACCTGAAAACCTGTTGGTGTGCACCCTTTTGCCAATCTTCCCTTCCTCCTCCTAGGACTGGCTCTTAGAGGGCCAGCGCTGCCCCCTTCCTTTCCCCTTAAAAGCCAGCGCCTGGGTCTGAGAGAGGTCTTCATCTCTGAGCTGCTAGCGCTATTCCCATCCCTCGCTTATCCTCCCCCCTTCTCCTCCCCTGCAACCCTTCTCCCCCATTACCCCAAATAAACCTCCCTGGCAGAACAGAGATGAGTCCAGGTTCGTTCCTTTATCCCACTATTAATTTCCTGCTGAATTGATGTGGCTACGAGACTCACACCACGCCGTGGGACCCCGAGGACCGCCCGCCCCAGATCCAGTGGAATTACGCGGACCATGGACCCCGGATCGGGGGGGAGTCAGCTCGTGCAACCTCCCCGGACCCTGCTACATCAGCCTTCTAATATTGTAGTAGAGGTTTTACATCTTGCAAAAGAAAAACATGAGAGCAAGAAAAGTTCTCTACAGTCTCATGATGAGTTTAATAGCTATGTGAATTCCTGAATGTTTAAAGAACATACAGATGTAAGGTCCCTCCTGCAAGGCACAAGATGAATCTACAAAGAGACAATTACCAGTTCAGAAAGACAAAATGAAAAACAGCTGTGAAATCAGGTTGACTAAAAAGGCTAAGGGTAACCAAAATAAAAGTAGTAGTTGCATATGAAAAATGCCACATGAATCATGAGAAAGTAGGCAAAAATATTGCATTCCTAGATGTGCTTATTGAAAAGAAATATTTTGCAAAATGAAATTTAGGAAGAGAAATATTTTTATGGCTTTTGTTTCTTTAATTGCCACTTATTCAAATGAAACAGGATATAAATTAACTTGAAAGCAACTGAAAAACAAAACCAAAGAAAAACAAACAAAACCTTTTAAATAAGATAACAGAATCAAACTGTTTCTAAACAAAATCACACCACCATTTTGTAATCCTGTAATGAAGCAAAGGTGAACAAACCTAGTGGCATTATACTGAAGTTTCAGCGGAACACTTTGTTCAGACTAGAATACAGTTAAATACATGCTGGGAATTGCCAGGGAAAGCCATTTTTTTACCATTTTCAGAATATGGCTCATGTATGCTCCTTTTATGCTGATTTATGGGATAGGAGGTTTCAGGAACAGAGTCCTGTCCCACTGTCAGTTCATCTGTCAGAAATGTTTGCACTGTGGGGTGGCAGCGATGTGGCTGCACAGAAATCACACTTTTTCTGTTTCCCACTGAGGAGAAACTGTACAGTCAAGCTGCAGTTTCCATCTTCGTTTTCTTCTGTGGTGAAATCCTGACTAAAATTTGGCTGTATTTTACTTTATCTTTCACTCTGGGACCACTATCTGGAGCGTAGGAGATAGCAAGGGAGAAGAAGTATGTAATTTGTGCTGGTTATGATTCTGTATTTCAAGGTAGTCTATAAGGAGACAAGAAAAGATGCAAGGAAGAAGTCTCAACTCGTTTTATACACTAAACTCTGTATTCACAATTATTCTTCAGAAGCAAAAGGTTTTTATCTACTTATCTACCTTTAGCACCAAATGGTTAAACAGGCTAACATTTTAACACATGCATGGGCTCACATCTAACTGAATACATGCTGTTTGGCAAGCTGCCTTCACATCCTGTGCAGTCACATTTTTTCTATGGTTTAAGTGTTTTTAGTTGTGCATGGAGAACATTTATGTACAAAAATACCCTTGTAAAATGGGTAGTGTTCTTTTCTATTTTTATTCTTTTAAGACATGCTAAATATAAATACACACAAAAAATAGAAGTAGAAAGGCACAAGGAAATAGAAAGCAAGTTAAAAATACTTTATGAGCAAAGAAGGTACTGAGTCAGAAAAGTGGAAGTTATACTTCTTGTCATACGTCACTTTGAGTCTTTGGAGAACACTTAGATACCATTTTGATGGGCATTAGTGCAAGAATACAAATATAATTGCTGCTAAAATCCATCAGTGTGGGAAGAACTCCACTTCCCTTATGTAAGAAACTCTGGATTAATTTATTAACAGTTTCTGGGGTGATAAGAAGGTAAGAGAAAAGAGAAAACTCTGTTTTTTCCATCAGCATTGTAGTTGTTCTAGGGAGCTGGGCAAAGACACGCTTTTCTTCCCATTGTCATTTGTAAATATGTAATTACTAAGTCTTTATATCGTAGTTATTGGTATATCCAAGTAATTAAATATTGTTACTATCACTGAAAATCAGAGCATCCAATAACACACTAATTAAACAGTTTAAAGAAGCTTTAAGGGCAAAGATCTAGGACATGATACAGGTAAAATTTATAATGAAAGCATATAATCATATCCTCTGGATAAAAAAAAAGTAATCGTTATTGCATATATAGCTTTCTTTATCTGATTTTTTAATATGTTTATGTGGACTTCGTGCAACTGGTGAAAGCTATATACGCTACTTGGTTTGAAACAATGGGTTCGTCTGAAACAATGGGTTAGTCTGAAACTGAGTCACTGCACCTGGTGCATTTATACTTCCCAAAGCAGCATTTACAAGAAAAACTGCAAACTTTATCTAGGCCACTGTCAGTAAGTGATGAATGAGGTCAGTGGTGGTGTAACCCCAATTATTTTCCCATGGGTGCAATTGGCTCCCTTGGAAACATTTGCTAGCTGGTTTCAGAATATTCAAGGACTCCTAGCAAGTATCTGTAGACTAATAGCCTTTACAGAGCTTCTGAAATGTTGTCTTGTCAACATTGAATTGGGAATGTTGGGAACATTGAAGGCAGCAGTGTAGTGTTTTCAAGAAGCTATATATATGTCATTTGTAGAGCTAGACAGTATTGCTTGTTAATGTATGAACGTGTCAAAATTCACTCTCCTATCAACTTTTAAAACTAGCATCTGCATTACTGTAAATCAGAAATTTGACATTTGAATAATTTTAAAGCAGTCTGCTAGCTGCCTCTCATGACTTTTTGAAATACCAACTTTATTCTAGAATCAATGGAGATATGATAAAAATTGCAGAGAGTTACTGATACAGCGAATTTCCCATAACATTAACTAATGTACATTTTTCTCAGCTGTGAAAAATAGCAATTAACTATCCAATTTTATATATGATGTGTGAGTTCCCTTTTGGTAGCAAAAGGCTGTATTTATGCAGTAGAATAAATGAAATTCAGGCTAATACAAAATGAAGGTTTAATTTGCGTTTTGGCTGTAGTCAGGTCAGAGTTTGAAAGAGCTTAAAATTTTAGCACCTTAGGACCTTAAATATAATGGTCCTTTGTTGTGCTGATTTCAGATCAGTGTAGTTCTCTCTGTGAAATGGGTGTTTATCTCCAGAACAAAAGGAGATAAAATACTGTGTTCTCTGAGAAGTCCTATGCTGGAATAATGGGTTTCATGGTCATACAATTTAGTTCCACATAATGTGTCTAAAAAGTGCATCAGTAGTGTGTATATAAACATATAGAAAATAAGTGATGTAGATCTACGTTTATGTATAGCAAACAGATCTAAATTCTTGTGATAATCTACTTTGTATTTACCAGTGAATAGCAATGCTCCCTAACTGTGCTCTACTGCTAGGAGTGTTTTTATCATTGGCAAAATCATAGCTTTACAAGAAGAAAACAAATCAGATGATAAAAAATCAATGCGTTCATTGTAGTGGCCCTTTTTATCCCTACTGAAGAAATCCAGCACCTGTTAATAGTACTTAGACAAAGAGGAAGAGGGAGAGAAAATGTAATTTCACTGCGCTGTCCATTAACAGGAGTTTTTAAATCATCAGCAGAAAGATGACAGTATCCTTTGATTTCCTCCTTGCCTATGGAGGAAACAAGAGAAATTTACAGTGAAATCAATATCTCTGATTATATGGTGATAATACTGTTTTAGGATATACCCTTATTATCTTGATTCCAAATTATAAAAAAAGCAATACAAACAAAACCCAGTCAAACAAAATATATGTCAAAATAAAAAAACAAAGACTTATTTTTAACAGGTTGATGAGGGCAAGAGTAAGTTGCTCTAAAGTTATCTCAAAAGGCACATGACATTTTAGCTCCCACCCTCTGTTTTGTAAGATTGTTGACTTTTGGAAAAGAATGAAAAAATAAGAAAGAGAAGGTAGAGATGACTGAATGGAGGTCTGGGCTAAGTGCTGTGTTTCTGAAACCCTTCTGACTGATTCTGCCAGTTAATGCCATGCACTCTATGCAGATAACAGCTGATCTGCAGCAGTTACCAAAATCTCATACTCTGGCAGTCTTATGCTCTGTAATTCATAAGGGCAAGTATGATTATGTTGTTATCAGTATCAGCAGATTTAGATGTTAGGTGAAAGAAATACAGTGAAATATTACTTTCCATGGCTAAATAACAAAAGGTAGAAGCATCCTTTAGTGATGCTGAAAATTGCATCTTTCCAGCAACTTTTAATAGATGCAAAATCGCTGACACCTTTTTTTTTTGCCAAAATTGCCTTCTGTTGGTCTTATTTTCTTCCATGAAAATGTAATAAAACACCCTAAACTCTCTTTACAGGAAGTTTTTATGTTTGGCAATGTGAAAACCTGTTTTCTTTCCCATCCCCCACCCCAAAATGGCACAGGGCTTTGCTTTATTATCCTGACTCTTCCAAATACTTTCACTGGGAAATGTTTGACTTAGTTTTCCACTTCCTCAGTTTTTACTCAGTTATGAGTAGTAGTAAATATTGATGGCAAATAGATTCTCTTTTCACTCTATTAAAAAATAAAGTTCATATTCTCAGTTTATGTGCTGTTTCACCTAAGAGCATGACCACACTTTTGTGCTGTTTGTATGGATGTATACAGATATACAATGTACAGTCAGACAGAAAGCACAGAACTCAAAGTCCTTCTTCAATCAAATAATGCAGAAGATTAATGAAGAGTCCACTGTTCATGTTCATTTGTGTTATAAGAGATCTTAAAATTACATATTCTGACATCTAGAAAGAATTTTAGTTCTATTTTTTAATTGAAGATGAGACCTCATAATTTTAAAATCATTCTCACCATTTTTTCTTCTGTTTTAACTTGCTCTTTTGAATGTGTCTCTTTCTTCCTGTACTCAGCCCTTTTGTACCAATAGTCCCTTGAGTCAGAAAGAACCATCATGACCTTGAACACATATCAAAGCAGATGTAGTAAATTTACATAGTATCATGCAGTTTTACTTGAAAATATATCACCTAGTGGAAAATGGGGACATACTTATGCCCAGACAAAATGAAATGAAAGATAGCTTTGGCCGGAGGTCTTCGACATATTAAACTGTTCTACATGAGAAATGGCAAACTTGTGCAACTTTTTTTCCCTCTGAAACTAAAGTCAGTGGGTTGGTGTACTGAAAATGTGGTGCTGAATGACACTTATTCACATCAGGAGGAGCTACACAGTTTTTGCAAATCTGTTTGACCTCAAATTTAAAAAAGCAAGTGACTTAAATCAATCCCTTTTCCCGATTCCTGCCCCTTTGCCCTTAGTGTAGCATGTACACACTAGTATCCAAAATTGGTTTTTACATTTATTTTCATGTTCTCTTTAATTAAATGCAATGTGAGCTTACATTTTTTTTCCTGCTGACAGAGAACTGCAGCAGCAGACTGGCATCATGATGCCTGCTAGTGTATGCCAGCTGGGTGATAACAGGCCTTGTGAAACAAGTTGGGAAAAACCCTACATGTTTTCTGTGTTAACCCCACTACCCCAGATGCCTTATTGTAGTCAGTAGCTGCAATCTTTCTGGCGTCAGAAAAATAGAAAGAAAGCACATCTTTCATGGCTATGCATGGTGTCCCAGAAGTACCACTGAAATCCACTTGTGTTTTAAAGGTTCAGGTAGGCGGAGCTGTCTGAAGTCTATCTGTTCTTAATACCATTAATAGTAATGGTATTAATTTAATTAATAGTAATGGTATTAATTTAATTAATCCCACTTGGTCTGGTCCCCGTAGTTCATGAGATGTTTGAAGAGAAGAAGAAAATCTGAAGATTTGTATTGGAAGATCTCACAGGTGGGGAACAGGATTAGATGCAGTCGAATCAATTCAGTGAAGAATGCTGGTTTTGACACAGTGCAGTTGTGTATTACATCAGTGCAGTGCTTCAGTCAGCTGAAAGCACAGTTGACAGAAGATGACGGAATAAAATGTCTGCACTAGGTTTTTTTATTTATATGCTTTGGCTATAATGATGAGGAAACAGAAATAAGCAATATTCAGTAGCTGAATTGTGTGCGTGCAAAGCTATAGAGTTAAGCACTGGCCTTCAATTTGGGTAACTGTCATTTTTTCCCCTGTGGGCTGACTAGAACTTACCATTTTGCAAAAGGGAGTGTAGAAACTGCTCTTTACACTTCAGGTCTTAAAAAGTGAATAGCTGATATATTAATGCTGTAGGTCAGTGGAAGCTGTCAAGATTGTGACAGCCAGTACCATTTGCAGATGTCTTGCTTTTGTCTTTGCTGTTGTTTTATATTATATTTCTGAAATAGTAGGCAACCAAACACAGTAGAGAGCTCAGACATTTGGCCAGCTGAGTTGTATTTGTCTAGCAAGTACATTGAGCTTTAGCAGGGTATTGCTGCAGGATGTAAGGGAGATAAAATTAGTGTTCCTCTTGAAACAGAGTGGTACAGATGCTTCTGTGTTACAGCTACTTTCAAACACCAAATGCCAAACTCCTTTGAAACCAGCAATGCTTGTTGTTGAAATTGTACATCAAGTAAATTGTGTACTGATAGCAGGAGCACAAGAAGATTCTAGGAATTATTACCATATCCTAACAAGTCATCTCATGTTTCAACATATTTGACTATGCTATGTTGTTTTCCTGGGCAGTTTCTGAAGTAGGTTAACAGCAATAGGGACTTGAAAACTACCTTTAAAATTTTATGCAGGTTAACATTGACAGGCAATTTGAAACAGAGAATAAGTTGGTGCTGACTAGTCAGGTATGGTCTATATATCTGGCATATGTTTCTTTTAAATATGCAATCCTGCTTTCTTTTTTAATTTAGTGCTTTAAAACGGTTAATTCTGGTGACGGTATTGGATTGTCTCTATTCTTTAAGGATCTGATCTAATACCCATTAAAGAGTAAGATGAGGTACTAACAGAAAACTGGCTAGCTCCCCCAGGACTAAATTACTCTAAGCAACATCTGAAGAAATGAACTAGAATTTATATTCATTGTTTCGAAGGTGAAAAAACGTGCTTGGGAATTAAAAAAGAAGTAAAAAAATGAGGAAGTAATTTGTGTCTTATTTGAATTTTCTTATGGAAAGAACTTAGAAATCCCTATCAATTGAAAGATTTAGTAACCTCATAGAGACACTGGAAATTACTTCTCTTTAGCATTGTCACAAACTTTTCATGTTAAGTAGTGCCTGTGATGGATTTCTTTTCTGAGGAGTTGCTCTTTGCATAATTATTTTTCTGGTTGATTTATCTGCCAGCTGTTATTTTTATTATGGTCAAAGGCTTCCAAGGAGCTGAACTTCTAAGGTAAACAAAGCTGTCATACAGACAATATACTTTTATCTTTATCTTTCTTTTTAAATGTTACTTCATCTCTATAATGCAATTTTACCCCTAGCATAAGGGTTCTCCACTTTTAACTAGAGAAACCTTCAAAACAGATTGTGCTGGCCACACGCAGAGGGTTGTGGCTGTTTTTCCTGTAAAAGAAGAGTGGTCATTTAGATAAAAATGCTTAGGAGAGGCATGAAGACAGAGCTGATACATTGCTTATTGTAGGGAATGATTGTGTGAAAAACTCTGAACTTCCTTGCTGCTAATGGGAGAGAGGAGGAGCAGGAGGAAGAGCAATTTCAGCATCCTTATTGATTGATTTCCAGCAGTGAATCATCTGTTCCCTCACAAACTATTTAGAAACTTAAGTAATCATGCACTGATGTCTTCTTAACATGGTAAAATAACAACCCTGTGAACAGTTGGTCAACATTAAGTCAAAGTCATGCTGAGGCCCTTTGTCAGGTTTATGGGCAAAACAACATCAGGGCCAGAGCTTGACTGGTGAGAAATGACAGAGGTGGGCCATCCTGTGCCACCCTGGCCTGGGGACAAGCTGTGCTGGGCCTTACAGACAGATCACGACGGCTGAATCAAAGAGGACCACTTCCTGTCCCTGAGAAGAAGTGACATGGACTGCCACACAGCTATACTGCCTATGACTTCACTACATCATTCCTTTCTTGCAAAAAACTCTTTGGAAAAGTCCAAAATGGAATCAGAAAGTAGACTAACAGCAACAAGACAATCTGATATCTGATGACATGGCTTGCTTCACCCTGTGTTCATGCCCTTAAGTCTAGCCTCAGAGGGATGTTAATGAATAGCTGCAGCTGGCTCATCTTTTCAGGCCTTCCCAGAGCCTTCTCTTCTCCCCGGGTAGTCTCTGCCAGTCACATCACCTCACAGTGCATGTCCCTACCTCAAGTACTTGGACACATTTCAACAGAAGAAATTTGGCTGTTCCCACCACGACAGCTTGACTCTGTGTGAGGCTCTGTAGTATGTGAGTATCTTTCACCCTGTGTACTTGCTATACATTCATGTGCTGGTGTGAATTCCCATCTTACATGCACACTTTTGGCTAAGATGTCTTAAAGACTCTTTTTATAGAACCTGGAGTATATTTCATCACATTAGAAGAACTACCTGGATTTGGGAACCTATCAAGCCTTTCCCATCTCTAAGACTGAAGTTTCAGGTCCTTGCAGGTAGCGTTTGTTCTCCATTGACTCATAAGGGTTAAAACAATCTGTAGAGCAGACAGTGTCCATTCTGCTGTTAACAAACAACTTGGAAATATAAACTCTCCTTTTTCCAAAAGTTTACATGTATAGGACGTAATAACTTGGAATGAAAATGAGGTAACAACTAAATGGGAAAAAAAAAAAGACCCAGTGAAGCAGACTGACTAATTTTGTTTAAAAGAGAAATAGAAATCTGATTATTAGAAGCAAATAATCACCATTTTCTGCAGCTACAAGTCTTTGTTCTTCTCTGTTGAGAATGGAGACCTGCATGAGCACCCTTCTTTGTCTTGTAAGGGTTTCTCAATCATCACTGACAAAAATATCGTTAAAAAAAGTCAGGGCAGAACCAGGTGTTGCCACTTGGAAGAAATCTTGTTATGTAGCTCTGCCTGCAAAAGGACCTTCTACATCTTCAATTGCAGCACTAGCCTCATAACCTGCAGCTACACTAATGTAAAGAAAATTCCTTCCTCTGCTACATGTCTTCCTTTACTACAGGAAATTGACTTTGAAGCCTTAAACTATTGGCATTGCCCTTTACTCTTTTGTGTTGCTAATGGACTCCTCATAGCAAGTGCCATGTTCTTGGAACACCACATATTCTTGGAAGTTTTCTTCCAGATAGCATCACTGTTCATGATCTCTCCTCTCTAGCCTAGGACAAAAATGATGCAATTGATTAATTTGCAAGGTTTAGAGCATCTCTTATGCACAGTTTTGTAGCCCTGAATGACAGTAAGAGCTGCTAGATCTGGCCAATGTAGAGCTTTTATGGGAAATCACAGCTGTGCACTCAGAAAACTGGCCAGCAGTCTTCCTGCCTATGGGGTAGTGGTGCCATGTAGAGCATTTTGTATAACCAAACACAGCCAAGTTTTGGAGTCTTCCTCTAAAGAGTCAACAGTTTCAGGAGGATTTCCACAATTCAGGGGTTTAGGAAACACTCATGGGTACAGTAGTCAGTTTGTGCTGGCCGGTAAATCAAGAAACCCAGCAGTTCTCTGTTATTCCCACCCTTATTATTTTCCAGCACTGAGTTCTTGTACTAGTAAAATCTCTTGCTCACCAAATCTTAAAAAGTACAGTTGTTTGTTTTGTTTTGTTTTGTTTTGTTTTGTTTTGTTTTGTTTTTCTTGAGGGAACTCAGTGAAAGCATACTGAATGTTTTTAGACACACACAGTAATGAGTATATGTAGAAATTAATTAAATGATATTTCTGAATAGGATACTCAGAGATTAAAACATAATTATGAAGTCAAATATAATTTTCAGTATACAGATCAATTTTTAATTGCGAGACTAATTACAGAAAGACAAGAGACCTTTGAAATCATTTGATTGAACAATTAATCAAATGCAGGGTTTGCATTTTTCCACTCCTGTCCCTGTTCCTTTGCAATTAATACCAGTTTTCCCATAGTCATATAATAAAAGCTTTTTATTTAGTAATTTAGAAGTTTAACTTCTTGAATAAGACCAATGAACCATTGCATTAATATGATAATTGATACTGTAAGGGGTCTGGAAATTATTAAAGTCTTAAAATATTTATTGCTGTTTTGCTTTCAGCTAATGTAGAAAGTGAGCACAGAGTCTAAGTTTGAAGATTTGTTTGTGAAAAGATTTTAAAATGGGGAGAACTTTTAATAGTCTAACAAGAAGCATTTCTGATTTGGATATTTCATCCACTTGAATAATTTTGAGTGAAATAAGACATTCCCCATTGGGTATAATTTCATTCTTTTGGGATGCTTTTGCTAATTAAGCCAGCTGAAATATGAGACAGTGTCATTCAGCAACTCAGACTTTTTCCTCTGACTATGAAAAATAACACAGAAGGTTAAGGAATTGCAAGATCTGTTCTAACGACAGTCTTTTCTGTCAGTCCATAAATGAGAGTCTGTGGGGCTCTGCTACAACTCATGAACATCATAGAGTATCAACATGAAACATTTTACAGGAGCTATAATTAGATCACAGAGATAAGTTGAACATATAATATTTTATATACAGGAAAAACAGCAGCTGTATGAAAATCAGGATTAGACTGAGTTTTGAATTTCTTTAAAATGTGAAAATCGGATTCTATTTTCTGATATTTTCAATAATCTGTGACTTAATAGTAAGTTCTCTAAAACAGCAAATAAGTACTTAAAATAGGCACTGTAGGATTCATTTTCGTTAAAAGGTACAGTGTAAGGTCCCTTAATCTGCTTACATAATACCATCCCTACCTAGCAGTGTCCTTTCTGAACCTGTTTGAAATAGTACACTTAATATACAAGGAGCATGCTGCAGCTCTTGGTGAAGGTGGTTTGTGAGAGGTGGTGTCTTTTTTTGGAGGGAGATACAGGTGTGCTGCTTTTCAGATTTCAGAGGAGGAAATAGAAGAGACAGATGTTGGCTATGATAAGGAGATGATGATGTATATATGATTAATATATCACTAAGGATGTTTTGGGACAGTCTGTATGACCTCTTTATACAGATTAAAAGCATGTGCTCTAAATAACAGCAGGCTTTTAATTTAATCAGTGTTTGTCTTTATACTGCCAGGACTGAAATGGAAATGTCACGGGCATTTAGGTTGATGGGACTTTGCAGCTACTATATCATTCTTGGTATGCACAGTAAGTGACTACATATTTGACCTTTCCAGCTATATCCAGTTACACTGTAGATAGAAAAATTATAGGCGTGTAAATGTTGTCATTATGTGCTTTGATAATACAAATCAAATCCTATTTTGTGGATATCAACTTCATTGTTACTCTTGAGTGCTATCATTTGTTGCTCACATGAAATCATAGCCCACCCTGCTTTCATGAGACTAAATTTAAATGTATGTGAAGAATATACTGTTTAACATAAATGCTGCATGTCAATTATGAGTGAAGCCATGTATTAGAAGTTTGATATCCTAATACCAGGTTGCTCATAAACCCAGCAGAAATCCCATACTTTGGAAATTAAATTCCATGCCTACAAATTAAATTCTTGACTTCTGTTTAAACACAACTTAAAAAGAAATTACAAATATAAGACTTTATCTTACCTCAAAACACATATAAAAGCATGCTGTACATGACAAAATTTCGGGATTTTTTTTTTAAATTCAAAGATCATTCAAAATCTGTCTTGATAAACAGGAAAACTGCAGTCAGCCTTGTTATATATTCTGTGAGATATATCATGATATATCCACAATGGGTAACATACATGACAAACCTACACAGGGCCCTAGATTCTGGACAGACAAAATTTGAA
The DNA here is from genome assembly GCA_024500445.1 of Entomyzon cyanotis. NCBI lineage: Eukaryota > Metazoa > Chordata > Aves > Passeriformes > Meliphagidae > Entomyzon > Entomyzon cyanotis. The sequence goes on along the minus strand of JAKEPQ010001016.1, from coordinate 41,222,202 downwards.
GAGATGTAACCTATCCCTTTTGCTTTCTTTCTCTACTTTTAACAGTGAACAATATGCCACTGATCTAATAATTTGTTTTCCAACCAAAATTACAGAAAACATTATGATTCATGAAAGAATTTACTTCATACCAAGAGAGGTTTTTGAACAATGGAATTTTTTTTCTTCACCATCAAATTCCTTTGAAAAAAAGAAAGATACTTATGCAAATCACTTTTACTTTATATCAGCTTTCATCTGCATGGCTTTCATTTGAAACTCTAATGCAGATAAAGAAATATTTCAATCATTATGCACTGTGTGAAATTTCAATAAGAAAAAGAAGTCAAAGGAAATTTAAAATTGGACCACCAATCATAAGACATTTAGCTACTGAGAATACAAACATAGTGATCACAGAGAGGGAGAATGGGACAAATCACTTTTCAGAGCTAAGAGTTCTCAGAGGTAAAAACAGACTGGAGGTTTCCCCTGGCATTTCTGCAGATAAAGGGTTTTGTTTTAATAAAAAACATGCAATTTTAACACTAAATCCATTTATCCAAAATAGGGTCTCCTGAAAGACTTCTGGGTTTCCTTTTATCTAGAGATGATGTACAAAGTTACTGTGGGTAAAGGGACTGTCAAGTGACTGTGTATGCCAGAAATACAGGAAAAGAGACTAAATTATGAAATGCCTGAATACATTTAATAAAGTTTTCAAGAGACCAGAAAATATACTAAAAGTAATTGAAATGTTTAAAAAGTTTTCTAATGAAGTTCATGGAGGCTGTATTTATACAATCCTTCTGTGAGCATTTTCAGGCTAAATACTACAGTAGGAGGTGGAATCAGGGTTTGGGTTGTTGTTTTTCAGGGATTTTTTTTGTACTGTAATAACATATAAAAGAGAAAACTAATAAAATATAAAAGCATGAGCTTATGAATTTCAATTAATTTCTACTTGACAAAATTGTTTTATGCTATTTATTCTGAGAAAATAGTCTTCCTGATTGCTCAGATGTATAGAGTTTAGGGTAAGTTTTAAGAGCACAGACCTCTCTAAATCTGCTTATATGGATTTCTCTCTTCAAATTAAATTTGGTCTTATATAATATAGAGAAAACTTCAGAAGGTCTTGTCAAAATACAATAGAAAAGATGCATGTTAGATCCAGATCAACTGAAAACCATAAAAATACTCTAAAAAGACAAAGAATACTGTATTTCCGTATCAGCAGTTTGAACTGAAGCTATCCCTTTTAAAAGTTCTCATTGTAACAACATCTTTCATTTTTTTACTGTGTACATACAAAGTTTAGTTTTTCATTTACTGATGGGAATCTGCCCTGCTTTCCTCCCGTGCTTTTGAGTTGTAATACAAATGAGCATTAGTATATGTCTGTCGTGGTTTAAGACAGTTTAAAGAGGTTGACACTCTAAAATGAGTTACCTCCCTTTAGTTTCAACCACTCCCTTTCCACCGATAAGGAATAAATACAAGTAGATATAAGTAAAAAAATAATACTTCCCAAGATGCAAAACAGCCACGGGAAAATAGTAGCAAATAATCACTAGATACAAAATTGCTAAATCTCACTAACTCCATGAGAACAAAGAGACACTAGGAATCGCAGAAATACCCTTTCCAAGAAGATAGCTCCCACTGCCAACTGCATGTAGGAAGACAAAGAGAATAAAATGGCATCAGAATAAGAGATAGGTCAGACTACCATAGTGGTTGTCTGGCTTATGCATCTTGTACGATACGAATGCAGACTGCATATCTGCCTTCATAACAAGGAAGTGAAGAGCAGATCACAGAAGCTACTTCCTTTCCTGTTACTTAAACCATTTGCTTTCCCCCGTCTGTGGCATCATCCTATCTGACCCTTTATCCTCCATCTATCCAGAAATAAGCTTTGTAGAGCTATACTAAGATTATACCAATTGGTGGCTTCAAAATAATAGAGGAATAATTATTCTCCCTTTTGGTTGACTTTCTTCAGACAGATCTTGACTCACAGCAATATGAATTTTCCAGCTGAAGAACTTCCAGTTGAAAATGTATTCTCTCTGTGTTTTTCAAGATGAAAAAAATATGGGAGAAATAAAAATATAGTTCTAGAATGTGCAAGTTTTTAGTTTAAGAGTGTAGAAAGGTTTGATGAACACAGACTATATCCATCTGAAATATTTGTCTGTTGCTAGGTTTGTAGAGTGTAGAAAGGTTTGATGAACACAGACTATATCCATCTGAAATATTTGTCTGTTGCTAGGTTTGGGTGCAGTGGGCTGTTTTGCTGTGCTTGTCACTAAGCTTTCTTCTGCCATACAATCAATTATGGAGCATAATTGGAGCATGGCACTGCAATGTGGAACTGACTTGCTCCACGTCTGGAAGCAATACAGTTGTGCTGGTATGGATCTTAATCCAAACTCATCAAAGCTCCTAGACCAAAGTTAATTGGGACCATGCTAATGAATTTAGAGTGCTTTTGTGACTTCAGGTGTTCAGATTTATTTATTTTTTAATCTGGTCCTGCACAAACTTTATTTAGTCTCTCTCCTTTAGGATGCTTTGTATGCTTCCATGCCATGCTCCATTTTAAATATACAGATATGCTAAAGGAAATGGGATGAATTGAGTGCTCAGCAATATGTTTGTCATAGATTAGAATATCAATGCATTATGAAATGCTGCTGTAAGAAAAGTAAAAGGGCTTCTTCCTCTGCCCATTAATTAAGACATTAAGTAGTTTTGGCTGATTTATGCAGCTCTGGAATAACACCCAGCTGTGTAAATGTGTATGTGCACCACTTGTGGGTGAATGCATGTAACTGAACACAGATATCTAAAGTATAGATGTCTGCATCTGAGTTAATCATGCTTACTTCCTCTTATAATCTCTGGAGAACAACAGAACTTCTAGAGTGTGATTCACTGCCTCCTAAAATAGACTTCTAAATCTGACTATAGGATTACACTGCCTGTTTCTCCCCATCAACCACACATGGATCCTACAGTGACTAGCACAGATATAAATTACATTGCACATATCTTTGGTCAGAAATCCCATCCTAAATCACCAAAATAGATTCTCTCTTAGCACATATTATAAGCATCTGAGTTTCCCTAGAAATACTGTGATAATGAATAATCAGTGTAGGCATCAAAACAGCTAATTAACTCTATGACGATACCATGCCTGCTGTGTGTTTGCCAAAGTGCTTATAAAAATGATAAATACTTATAACATATTCCTAGAATGTATGTTAGGTTTTCTTCAAATTGTATTAAGAATTTTTCAAAGCAAAATATCTGTATCACATTGTGTCAATGTGGTATTGCTGTCAAACAATTCAGGTGGGTCAGCTCGAGTGAATATGAGTGCCTGCAATGACAGTAATACAAATAATAATTATATTTTTAAAAAGCAACAAAAGGTAGGAAAATTAGAGGAACTGTAATACAAACATGTGGTAATGAACCCTGTGATTTTTCTTTTCACCTGCTATCTGGACTAAAGCGTGACTTCTCTGTTAGCAAAAAGATTTCTGGCTTTGCTATTGCAACCTAGGACTAGGCCATTTCCTTTTTTTTTCCCCCCATTTTTTGTCTCTCACATTCCTCCTTAGTCTTGAAGGACTTGACTCAGGGGATGGGATCATCTTTGCAAATAGCAGCATGCTTTCATTAAAAAAGACTGAGGAAGAGTCTTGCCAGATCACCTAATAGTGTTGATGCATGTACTGATAATTTATTTCCAGTATGCAGAATTTTCCGATTTGGAGGTATTATTCCAAATTTATGGAAGAAAGAGGCTTTAGACCAAAACTTGAAATCTACAGTCTTAATGCCAAACCCCTGTTTCTGATCATACATATTGTGGGTGAGTGTATAAAAATATTCAAATATGCATAAACATAAACTCTCCTGTAAGCAGTGTGCTGTGTAAGGGTGTTAGAGGGCTGGGCAGCTGCTGGATGGGGAGGATTTTAAGGAACTGTTTAGACTTAATGTTAGCAAACCCCAGCCCTAACAGATGCCTACAAGTTTGAAGTGTGAATTTCAGGCAATGAGTGCAAGCTTTAAGGCAGGTATGTCTAAAAGCCTTTCCCTTTTTGAACCCTTATTTTATAATAAATTAATTTACTTTTAGGTCAGTCTATTTGTCTGCAGAGACTATGAGGAGAGTTTAGGTTACTAGTTCAGTTTTAAGTGGGCAGCATACATGTCCCTAGATACTGGAAATAGTGTGCCCAAGGCGTAATTCAGGTGCCCAGAGGCCACTCAAATGAGTAGGAGTCAGCTCCACACTAATTTTCATATATAGTATCACTTTCCTCTCCACAACTGAGTTGGGCTACCTTGAAAATTATGCCAAGAGCAAAGTTATCAGACTTATAGAAGTTAGGGTTATAAATTAGCCAGAATAGAACATGGGCTACCTTTAAGGCAAACGTTTGTATTAGTGAGTTTCTTGTGCTCCTCTGTCATAGGATGGAGGCTTTATTCTTTCTTTTTCCAGTACTATGGCCCTTCCAAGGTTATCTGCCTACATCTCACTGTAAGCTGCTTTTCTTTTGTTGTGCTGAATGTACTTAATTTCCTGGGATCCTTTTCTATAGAGGAAAACACTGCTGTTCTATATACAGTCCAGTAGTGATTTTGTGTGCCTGGATTTAAATATCTCAAAATCTTACATCACTGTCTGTCATGAAAATCTTTTTTGGTAGAAAAAGCATAAATGGCAGATTTAGACATAGCTTGTCATATTGAAAAAATTAACACTGCAAATACAAACAAGCTGTCTTTCTGGTGACTGTAAATCTCAGAGGGTTGAACTAAAACTACAGCACGTTATCATAATCATTGCGAGAAAGAGAAAGATGATGATGATAGAAAAAGAAGCCTCGGGAATAAATGATAGCTAAAATTATTTTAATCTCTGATGTTAAGTATTCTCTCAACACCCCCTTTTAATATGCTTTCTCATAAATTCTATACACCAGTTTGATACAGTGAGGCAAGTGCATTTTTAAAACTAAAAAAGTCTTCAGTTGTAACTGATAATGTAATAAACAATGGCAGAGTCTCTTGTCCAATCTTGTCTCTTGTCCAATCTTAAGATCTAATAGTTATATTGCTTAGTCCCTTATAAATGGTCAGGTCAGTTCAGTGAATCTTCAGCAGAAATCAATAGCTGCTTTGTATACAGAGGTAAATATAAAAAGGTTTACAAATAAATAAAGTGAGTACTAGAAATTACATGGTTTCTGGCTGCATTTATTGTGGTCAGTGCTGACAGTGGTGCTAAAGTTTCCTATTGCAATCAGTGTTTTCAGTAAGTTGAGTAGCTGTGAAACATCAACCAACATTTAGGGTCTGCTAAAGGATGGTATTATCCTTTAAAAAGTTTTATTAAGCTTTATTTATGGCCCTTTCCATGCCTTAAGTTTTTGAATTTTGAAGTATTACTCTCCTTATGTGGAGGCTGAAGGTTTTCTTATTTTCTTATTTTAATAGCAGCAAAGTTTAATAAGTGGGAACATACCTTGTTGTAGATAACAATCAAAATATGTGCAGTGTTTCCTATGCACTTTCCGACTGAAATACCTGAAAAACATGTACATTTGCTTTCAAGAGAAAAAAAAATTAAAATGTTGTTATGAAGAAATTTGTAGTGTCAGAATATTTTGCTGAAGATTTGTAACATAATTTACACACTGAATCAAATTTTCACTCTCCTTACTGCAACCACTTACTTAATTTGCACCTCCTGCACTCTCTCTTTAAATTCTTATCTTCAGTAAAAAGATTCCATAGACTTATTTAGTTTTGCCTCTGTTTATCAGGCTCTATCCTTGCAGCTTGAAAGGATGACTTTGCAAGAGCTGTTGTGCATTCCTTCTGCTACTCACAGCTTTGGAAACCTTCTCTAATAAAGAGTTTTCATTATTTATTGTAGCTGATATATCACTGCATAATGTTACAGTAATAGAAATGCATAAATAGGAAGATCTCTTTGCCTGGTAGTAGATGGAAATATTAAAAGTAAGGCTTGCCTTTTGTGTTAAAATAAAACACCTTACTGCTTCACAAAAGCTCCTGTAATTGTTTTATGTGGTAACATTTGAAGGATGAGAAGACATTTCATCTGGATATGCTATCAAAGGGACTTTACTGATACTGTAAGTGAAAAGGAAGGGAAAAATACAATGAAGTATTAAAAATGCTGCATTTCTTCTGAGAGATCACCTTACTCATCTAATGATACTTGTGGTTAACCTTGGAAAGAGAAATTAACAAATACCAAATTATTCTGTAAACTGAAGTGACCCAGAAATAAAATGCTTTCTTGTGGATAGATCTCATTTTTTTAATAGGAAAGGAGAAACAGCTAATTCTGTGATATAAAGATGCCTTTTCTGCCCAAGTGGTGAGTGTTGTGTTTCTCTCATTAACTCTTGCCACTGTTCAGGCATACTGTCTGCACAAGGGACAGAACATCAGGTAACCTGTTTTCCAAATTTCATTTATTCTTTTGTTGCTGTTCTGATATCCTGCCTGATTTCAATGGTCATGGTAAATACTGATTTTTTTTTTTTTTAGGGAATGAAGGAAAAATTCAACAAACAGATTATCTTATACCAGCCACAGGCAAGCCAGACTAAAATATGAAGTGTTTTATGGAGCACTAAATTGAAACTGTCTTGGCTAAAATACAATCAAATGACAGTGTACAGGCATGCTTTATTTTAGTTCATTTCCAGTCTGTCAGAAAAAATTGGGGATATCAGTCCTCCTCTCTGTTTGATTATTCCATTATCAGAAGAATGGGGAGTGCCAGAAACATACATGTTGATTTAGTGTTGCACTGATGAAACCATTCTGTTTGTGTGATGTGTCATTTTTCATTGCTTTCTTATCAAGGTGTTTCAGCTGCACCCATCCGAGGTCTTGTAATTGCTTCAGTTGCTTGTGGCAAAGTTATGTCAATGTCATTTGCTAAATAACTTTTGACTGCTCCATGTTGGATCTGTTAAAAGAGAAAGACAGTGCAGGATGGACTTTTACATACTGATGGTGTCACTCTGGATTGCAAAAGAAGGCTTTCTACCAAAGAATGTGACTGCTAGTAAACATGTTAGACATAAAGTATTTAACATGAAACCCTGGTAGAATGCTTATTGGAGTGAAAAAATACATTTGTGTTAAAAAGAACTATGAAGTCACGTGGGGGTCAGGTGACACATCCATAGAATATCAAGTACAAATCTGAAGGCAAACTTTGTTATCCACACTAGGTAAAACTCCTGAATTTCAGCAAAAGATATGTCCCCATTTGAGACTCAGTGGACACAAAATGCTCCCCCAAAGGCAGAGATAACTCCCATTTGGTCCTGTCCACAGCCATTCCCTCATTGCTCTGAAATGAGATGGCAGTGCCATTGGAGAGGGCTGTGCATCAGTGGTAATTAGCAGTTACTGGAATGTGTAAGCTTGTTCCTCCTGCTGTGTAGACAGCTGCTGAAGCAGATTTAGGAAGACACCACAATTTTTCCTGAAGCCCATTATGTACAGATTTCAGATTATTGTATGAGCCAAGCATTATTTTAATGTCATATATGAAAATTAAAATGAAGGAAGTCTGAAAGCTAAATGTGTCATGTGTCAGACAAATTAACACAATGCAGCATTTCTTTGTTAAAACAGTCCTATTAAGTATTTAACATAGCAAAATACAGGGTCATATGTGTACTTTTAAAATATAAAAAAGAGACAAGCACAACTAACTGGTTTGCTACGTAGTAAGTTTAGAATTAACAAGTTGAGCATCAATTATCAAATTACATTTTTCAGTGACTTTATGTTGGAAAACCAACTGGAACATATTTCCAACGATACCACTTTTTTACCACTCTGAATTTTTCATAGCTATGACATTCACAAATTGCTATAGCTCAGGTAAGACCAAGCTCTGCTTAATGTGGTTATGTTCAGAAGCCAAGAAGCTCTGACATGCCAAGAACTGGGGTTCCAAGCTGTTGTGAAAACATGTAGCAGAGGCAGATATAGGAAATCTGGGGGGGTAAAGGCAGGGAAAAAAGCACAGGGCAATGTCAGCCTGGTTTTCAATAAATGCCTTTGCTTTGGAGGTGTGATTTGGAAGTACATTGGGTGCTCTGAAGTCAGAAAGAGGAACAGATTTATTGACTTTGCCACCATTGGTGTGACCATCTAGCACCAGTCAATGACCTTTGCCAGTAACCATTCAGATTTTCTCTACATTCTGGGTTTGGCATAGCTTAGCACTGAAAGCTGCCTAGTCTTTGCTTCAGAGAACCTGGAGATCATGAGAGATGAATCGCCAAGTTGTCAGGCTGATTGCAAAATAAAAATAATGAATAGATACTACCACAGAATTTCCAGGTATCTGCACTCTTGTTTGAGCAGGAGTGAGCTCCTGTGTGATGGAACCTACAGTGCTTGCTGAACACCACTCTTCCTTGTTTTCTTCATATCCGGTAGGAGACACTACATTTACAGAAGAGCTCTTGTGTCCTTACACTTACTGTGAAATTCGGGACTGACTAAAAGTTACACTCCCAAGCCATCCAGGGGCTCTGTCAATAAGATAGCATTGCCTTCTGTGTCTGTATTTAGCAACTCAGTTCTGCTGCACAGAGTAGGACAAATGATCTGATTCCAATTTCCTGGTGGCACCAGAAACATACTGTTCTTCATTTCTCCAAAACAGTTGAGCATCTTAGAGAATCCACTGGAATCTTTTATGTAACCCACCCACTGACCCATTTGAGTTTTTGCTGTTGTTGTAAATTATTATTGCATATATATGTGGAGCATATGTTATCCCCTAAAGTAAAATCAGTAGGGCCACTGAAGATACTAATCTAAAGATGCCATGAGTAAGGATCCATGTGTTCTTGAAACAAAAATGAACCATTCCAAATTTTCCACATTGGAACATTCAAGATCCAGTTGCTGTAATAAATACTGCCATTTCCTACTTACATGATTTATATTTCCCAAATTAACATGAAAAAGGCCAATAGTTTCTGCTGTTGCCAACTTGGCAGAAAGTTAATTTAAACTTTAATTGCAGGAAGACATTTTAAATTCCTTTATTTTTTTTAAATTGTTCTGAATTATAGGCTTGTCATTTCATTCCAGACATGTGGTTTTAGAAAGGATGTTCTTCAGGTTTTAACTGAATAGAAAATAAGTATTTCAGTCCATCTTCTTTGGCAGGATTTCATTTTTGATAGTTCATTTAGCATTTCTTCTTAAGTTTTCAAAAGTGTGTCTTTTCTGATCCATGAGATGCCTACAGAAACAAAGCAAGCTATGTCAGTTGGATCAATGCAATACAGTATTTCTTTTGTTATTGTGTTGTTTCCAATTTTTTCTTAAGTAACTATATTCTTCTGATCCCAGAGTTTCATGAAACTGTACTTTGCAAATCTTAGCACACTTAACTTTCCCATACATTGGTAGTCTGTGTATGCTTCAGTGACTTCAAGACTAATTTTGTGTGCTCTATTTTCTTTTGATTGCTTTTGATACCTTTTTATTCACTTAAATCCAGTTAATAGTATTGATTTTCTTGAGTCAATAATTTTAGAAGGACACATTTTAAGTTCTTTGCTTGAATAAACTTTTTTTTTCTGGTGATTTTTAAATACTGTCTTTACTTTGATATGCAAAAATTTGTACATTATTCAAAATGTCTATAAAGATGTTGCAGACTGTTGGGGTTTGACCCTGACTAAACATCAGGCACCTCGACTCTCTCTTGCTGCAAGAAAAAAACTGCAAAAATACACACCAATCTCGTGAGTCAAATGAGATAGGACATTGCTAGGAGGACGCACAGAAGAAAAAAGGGCAACCAGGCTCCAAGCTTAAAGTTGCAAAAAGCGATTTAATTACCTAACAGAGTTGGAGGATAAAATGCAAGGCAAAAATAAACTTTTCATACACTGTTTTGTTCACTCCCCCCCCCTCCCTCTTGCGAACCCATTTTTATTCACCCCCTTTCTTCCTTCCAACCAACAGCTTGGGTAGGGGGGCAGGGTGTGGGGTGTTTACTCAGTCCACAGAGCAGGTCCATAAATCTATTCATGACCACAATTCTACTACAAATACTCTTTATCTCTACTTATCTCTCTCTCTCTCTAGACAGTTTTTCTGCTCTCACCCCCACCCTCTTAAGAAGCAGTCTCCCCGCTCACCCCCCCTTCCCTCTTTCCAAACCAGCAACACAGATAGGGGGCAGGGTGAGGGGTCCTCTGGTCAGTCCGTCAGGGAGAGGGGATCTCTGCTTAGCCAGGGGGTCCTTCCCACGAGAGACAGTCCTCTGGGAACTTCTTTGGCGTGGGTCCAATCTCACGAGCAATATCCTGTCGCTGTTGAGCCACTAGCTGAGGAATGACCCAGGTTCTCAGACAAGGAAAGAGAGAAGAAGTTTATTGTTTTGATTTCCATATATATAGAGTTTACAGAGGTGCCCCAGATTGGTCAGCCCGAGACCTCCCCCTAGGCCCAATTGGACAAGCCCGAACTGACCTAATCCAGAGACGTTGTTTGCAAAACATCCAAACTTTATCTTTGTTTATGAAATATAGCAAAATGTTCCCACGGGAAGGACCTGTGCTAGCCACAATATCCCACCCGAATTCTGCTGCAACATGAGTCTTTTTGTCCATAAGGTGCTGTGCAGACTCTCCTGAGCTGAGGCCAGGCTGCTTCCATGCCAGGAGCAAGGCCTTTCTCTCCTTTGGAAGGCCTTTGCAGTTTTAACTCTTAGATGAGACTCCCACTGGTTCACAGTCTTTTCCAGGCATCCACCTGCTCTTCTGGCGTGGGCTGTGGGTGGATTTCTGCACTCCTGTGGACTCCATGGGCTGCAGGGGACCTCCTTCCCCCCCATGGCCTTCACTGTGGCTAGCAGAGGGTTTTCAGCTCCAGCACTGGGAGCCCCTCCTCCCCCACCTTCTTCACTGACCTTGGCGTCTCCATGCTGTTCTCCCTTCACATATTTTTACCTCCACTTCCTCCTCCTCCAACTACAAAGAAGTGCGTGCCTACCTTGTTTTGAATTTTTCTTAAACATGTTGTCACAGAGTCGTAACCAGCACCTCTAGTTGTCCCAAACTTGGCCAGCAGCATGTCCATCATTTTCAGAGCCATCAGAGATTGGCTCTGCTGGACTTGATGTAAAAACTTCCAGAACTTGCACTCAGGACACAGAGGAGCCATCCTTGTGCCACTCCCCACCCCTCAGATACCTCCTCAGGCCTACCACAACAGCTCCTGAGGGGTCCAAATTTCTCCTAGATGTTAAAAAATACTTTACTGATGTTTTGGACCAATCAAAACCACCACACAGACCAAGAGAAAATGAGAGATTTAAATATCTCTTTCTAATCTGCATCTGCTTTTAAGCTTAAGAAGCTGTCAGGACAATTAATCCTATGTTTTGTTTCTTAGACACATTCTGCATTTTCAATAATTCACATACAAGCAGTGAAAACACTTCAAAATTTCAAGAATATTGAAAATATTTCTTTTAGTTTCCTGTCTTTTACTTATTAGGAACTGCTCAGCTCTTCAGAGTTGTTGATAGGTATTTCTACAGCAGAGGACTGAATTCCTCTTTCCATTTAATGGTTACCCCACAGGTCCAGTTTGCCATTATTGTGCCTCTGAGAGGGAAACATTTAAAAAGGGGTAAAATGCTGACAGATGTGGACATTGGTGTGCTCTCAATAACCATAAATGAATGAATAAAACTTCGCTATGAATTAAGTATTAACCCTCATGTATAAGATTAATAAATATAAAATATTGTTATAACTTTATTTATAACACTGTATTTTTAAAAGCAGAGTAGCAAATTTTAATGTAGAAGTGTACATTACTGTAGATGGCATAGGAGAAGATCTTGTAATTGTTCCAAACAGCAAGACAATTATAGATAAAAACATCTTTTAATGCATCTTCTAATGAAGTCTTGAGGAGGACTTTATAGGATTTTAATTCTGACTGGAGTCACACATCCTAGCCTTCCTTCAAGATCAGGCAGGAGGGATGTGCGATGAGAGGAATCAATTATGCCAGTGCTATGGATTTATGCTGCTGTCACAGAAGCTGCATCTACACTGTCAGTTTGAATCATTCAATTTTTCAATCCAGAAACCTGTTCTTCCTGGTTGTTCACACTTCATGCATGCAGAATCACTCCTGGAATCCCTTTTGGAGGGGAGCAGCTGTGTCTGTCTGCAGATAAGCATCAGCAAGGTCTCTCTGCAGGCTGGCCCAAGTATGGCTCCAGCAGGCAGGGAGGGTTGCCATGCTTTTTGGTATATAGCAGATACTTTCAGCTTCCAGACATCGAATCAAAAACTTGACAGGTACCAAGGACGCCATTTAGCATGTCCATTCCATGTAGAAATATTAATTTTTAAAGAATTGTAAAAATGCTGCTGCAATGTCTCATGCCCTAAAATTAAATTGACCTCAGATAAGTCCGTTATGAGAGCTGGTGCCACATGGCAAGAGAAATGCTCTTCATGGTGTGCTGAGTATGTTGAAAAGCTTTGTGAAATACCTATTACAGCCAAATTATATATAGCCTGAAGATGCACACAGAATAATTCAGAAAGTGCAGGATGGGCTTGAATCATTCAGGACTTATTTAGGTGAGGGAAGGGTCACTCCCTGGGACATATCACAGAAACCACATGACCCAAAATGTACATATATATATATATGTTTATGCTTATAGACAGAAAGGCAAAGCTTGGTTTTAAAATTCTGAAAATGTGGCAGGCATGAAGAACTGAATGGTTCTTTTTCTTTCAAAGAGACTGAAGTGTCAGTTTTATGGACATCTAAAAAACTCATAATAATGGAAATGTGGCTTCCATTTTTACGGAACTTCTAGATGTTTTCTGGTCCACTTATGATTTTTCTGTTAGTGGTGTTCATTTGCTTATCAAAGGTAACAATGAAAGTTTCACCAGATCCATTAATTTATGATGATACACAGTTTATCTATGGAAGCTTGACCAGAATCAAGCCCCAGACATCTAGAGAGAAGATTGTCTCTTTGGAAATAAGAACATTGGACCCATAACTGGATCAGGAATGACAGATTTTTGGCAAAAACTTCAAAATTTGTGTAAAAATATACACTTCTTTTTAACTACAGAAGGCTAACATCAGCATTCCACTGACTTGGCAGACTATTAATATTGCTCTTTAAAACACAGTGCTAAGCAACAGCATTATATATCACCACTGATTGCCATAAGACTGCTTTCATATTCTGTAGTCACAATTAAAAAACATTACAGTTAAAAATGTTAAAAAACATGGAAAAAATTCTAATTAGAAGGCAGACAATGAGTGGAAGGCAGCATAGACCTTCCTTAAAACATGTCTAGGACAGTAGCTGCCATGCTCTGATTGCTAAGATGATACTATTTTCAGATGTCACTCTTTTTCTTCTTAACTTTAAGTTACTGTATACGTACTTATGCATAGCTTAGCACCCTGACTTACTTATTTATCTTTAAATTTCACTAGACAAAGCATGAGCTCACATAATAAACAACTTCCTGAGATGACTCACCACAACACAATATATTTTTTTTTTCTGTTTTATGTGTGTGCAGGTATATTCTATGGCAAAAAAAAAAAATTCTTTCATAAAATGTCATATATGCAACTTCTACTTTTTTTCCGCTGATAACAGATTAGTGAATTCTAGTTAAGCACTACTCAAGTAGTTGAAATGTTAATGAAGAGTGAAATTATGAAAAGTATAAGCATTATATTGCAGGGTGCTATCAGTATTGTCTGGAGAAAAAACCCAACATTCTTTCATTGCTTGTTTATAAACATTTAATAGATTAAAGATGAGGAGAAACTTGATGGCATATTCCATTTTCACTTTGAAAGAAACTCCAATGAGATCCTTCACAAGTGGCTGTCAGCAGTGTGTCAAGTACAAGATTTGGAAATAACCTCAGTGATGTCTGACTAGTAATTTAGAAGATTTCCATATTTGAAGGTGATACCAAATTATTCAGGCTATTCAGGAAAAAAAGAAATTGATAGAACTTCAAAGAAAGCTAGAGAGATTAAGAAAACGGGATCATGGTTTCAGATAGGTTCACTGCTGAGAAATGCTAGGAAATCTGTTTAAAGAATATGTGAGCTGTTTAACTGGTTCAAACTTAATTGCTTAGATTCAGGAAAAAGAGGAGACCAAAAAGACCTAATAACTTCTGTTGAAGAAATCAGAGAGAATAATAATGGAATGGGCTAGAGCTGATAAAGCTACTAAAAAAAAAAAAAAGGGCTACTCACTTGAAACATACAAATTAAAGGATTAAAACTCTGCAAAGGAAAGGGAAGAAATTATAAAGACAGGTCAAATACAGGAATACAGAAAATTAATCAGAACCTGTGGGCAAGACACAATGATCTCTCCTATACTTTAGAAGTTGCAAGCTTAAAACATAGTAACATATGGTAGAAGCAATAATGTTCTATCAACATGTAAAGTATATAGGTACATTTTCTTTTGAGTTGTCACAGGGAAATTGAATTTAAAACTGCAAAAAATGTGTGTATATGTTTGCAGAAAGAGATCTTCACACCCTCACCCCTTCACATTTGTTTTACCCAAATTCTCTCCATCTCTTTTGCTTACCAGCCTGGGAACTGCAGCAATGTCTTGGGGTGTTCATCGTCACACAAGTAGAAAGAACAGCAGACTTTTGTTGCATGCCACAGAGTAAAGGTCATAATCTAATAGGCAGAGATATTTTTTTCCGTAAATGTCCACACATATACTTATGTCAGCTTAAAACTATGAACTTTATATGCAGATAAATGCAAAGGGAAAGAGAAGTTAAATTTATTCAATAAATTCTTTATTTTAAATGGGAATGCTTTAAGAGTAGATCACCTTTATTCACTGAAATTGTGCATGAACTGAAAATATTTTATAACAGTGGGAAATTGATAAAATTTCACGCGTCATAGTTACAGTTTTTATGTCTGTGCATTTACATATTATTTTCCCATTCTTTTTCTTTCTTCCCATGTCCACAAAGAAAAAATACTTGTGCCCACCATCAGTAGACATGGAATGTTGCAAAATTTCCCATTCTTATTTCAATAGTTCTCAAAAAAAAAAAAAAAAAAAAATCCCAAACCCAAATAATGGTTGCTTGTTCTTTGAATTGTCCTTGGATTTTTTAAAAAATTTTAAGAAAAAACCTTAAGTATGTGCAAGAGCACAGTGTATTACAAATATGTAAAAGAATGAAAAAGACATTTGCATAAATCTGTATGTCAGTTTATACTCATTGATTTCTTTTTATGTTTCCACAGGAGCTTTAACAATAATCAGAAAAAATAAAGAAAGGTAAATAGCTGAGTCCCCAGCTTTGCTTTTTAACTGCTACTTCAGTCATGCCTGAGTTGAATTGCTTTCTAATTTCTGTTTTAGGAAGATTTTTCTGGTCTCTATGTGACTGGTAAAGAAAAAGAGACCTTCTTTTTAGAAGTTTGAGTTAGGAGTTAGTTTAAAATTAGATTTATTCTGTCTATAAAACCAAAGATCCAAAGATATTTATAGCTATAAATATCTTCATCAAGTTGTGTTGTGAGTTATTTGTTCCTGTTTCTTTTCCACATAAACATGAAAACTGTTACCATGACGCACTCATTCTTCCTGTTGTCTTCCCTGTGAATCACATATGGGCTATATTTGAGAATGTGCTCATGAAGAAATAGCCTCTCCATCATCCATTATTTATATGGAAGCATGGATTTACTTTTCTATTAAACACCTTGGAGCTCAAAGGGAAGGCCTGGGATTCAGTTTGCCCTGGTAGCCTCAGGACCATTCCCCCTCCCTCATCTTTGCATTATCAGGTGGCATTTGCCCCCTTGCTCCTCCTTGTCACACACCTTGCACAAGCACAGAGACAGCAGCCAGAGCACCCTGCATCCACCTTGCAGCTGAGTCTCACCGGGCCTCAGCCTGCATTTTCACCACCAGGGAAAACACTTGAAGAAGTCAGTTTTGTGTTCAAGAAAGGCCTGCAAGGCTATAGAGCAACTGTAGAGACATTGGAAAGAGGGACTTTGCTGTGCCTTCTTTGTTGTCTTTAAAAGTACAGCTCTGACTCCTTTAGATATTCCACCTAACTTTTTTTTTTTCATTATTTACTGGGTCAGTCGTCTGTATGCACACTGCAGCACAAATTTCTTTTGATATTCATTACACAATTATTTTTCTTTATGCTGTAAAATATTGGTGGATTGGGAACTATTTTACTAAAAAAGGACAAGTTTAAGAAAAAAGCCTTATTATGAAAATTTATATTAAAAATGTTAATCTTATGCTGTTAATATTCTAATAGCTGAGAGTGAGGTATTTTTGTCTGTAAAAATGTATTCAGAAGCATGCAGCAGTTTGCTGCTAGGCTTAAGGTATAAGGGTTTCTGAACATTCTGTAATGAAAATGTAATCCAGGGAAATTACTCATTCTTAAGCACAGGTTCTTTAATACAGTTTTGTAACCTCCTGAATATGGTGAGTGTACTTGAAAGGAGAGAAATCATTATTACCCAGAGACATAAATGTTTCTCTCTCTGAGACTTGGAAAACTTTGAATAATTGGGGATTAATGGAATAGATGAGAAAGTCATAAACTCTTCTTTTACACCCAGCTTAACTTACCAAATATGTTTAATAACGACCTGGGATGACTTTCTGGAAAGGACACGTTTTTAGAAGTTAGAAATTTAAATTAGCAGATGACCATTTAACATATGAGCTTGAAACACAATATTTACAAATATCCTGATTTAGAAAGATATTTCTACTGAAGAAAGCATATGCAAAGGTGCTTAAAGTAAAGCTGACTCGGAAAGCTGACTCTGAAGTTGAATTAGAAGTAACTTAAGTGAAAGCATGCCAGTAAATTCCTCTCTGGTTTAGGGAAACTTGTACACCTCTGCTTTACACTCAAGTACACAATGAAGTTTTTTTCCCAAATAGGATATGTGAACCACCACATGTCTAAAACAGGGATTGCTGTCCATGCCACGCCATTGTTTATGGCATTTTACACATAAATGAACTAAATCTATTTTCCTGCTTTTTTTAGGGACTGAAACCAGGCATGAAAATGAACCAACTTTCCAAAAGGTGTAAAGCTCTCAGATGTGTTTTCCAACAGTGCAGCACTAAACTCAATTCCAAACCATGCTGTGCCATCAGAGGCCATTTAATGATTTAAGGAGAGTTTTTCTTTTCCTTGACAAAACTTGTTCCATTTCCCTTTCCTGTCCTGACGCTTGCCAAATGCTTCGTATTCAATTAGGCAATCCTACAAAAAGGACTTTACTACCTTATGAATTCTGCAGGGTCATTTGACTTTCATAAATTTTTATACCTGCAAATATTACTCCCAAATAGTAGTTGTCCTGAGAGCCATGAAAAATTTTTGATAAATATGATGGGACAAATAATTCCCAGGTAAAGAGAAGATTCTTTTTTTCTTAGAACAGCTTTGAAGGATACAAAACAAACATATTTTTGAAAGGTGAAAGCTGTATTTATCAAGACAACATGTTCATACTGTGACATCTTATGTAGCTGGTATCACATGCACTGCCTTTGACTGTGCCCATCAGGTGGCAAAACCTTTTGCTGCTGCATCAATACAGAGTGGCATTTGGGAGGATTCTGAATCCATCCCTCCTTTGTAATTTCAAACTTGAATTGAATTTAACTATGCATTTTTTTGAAAATAGCAATCAAGACTTCAAGTATGAGGACATCGTAAAAGGGGATTGCTCACATTTAGTGGAGAGCATTTAAGTTTCTGAAGTGTCACTACCATGTCTTCAAAAAATTGATCTACCCGGTATGGTACCAGCACAATAAAACTAATAAATAAAAACAAAATTTAAGGTATGGTTGGGGAGAGTTGATCAAGTCTGGGGATGGATAGATGACAGAAAGAGAGGCAGAGAGATGTGTATACATGTGCAAACACATATGAGACCATAAATTCTGCTAGGTTTGTGCATGTCTCTCACCCCTTCTCCTTCTGACGGGAGATTAACTGCATGGAGACTACAGAAGCATCAGTATTTCCTGTTTAAAAAAATACAGACAGGCAAACGAACAAGTTTTTAAGCTGCTCCTGTTTTGATAATGTGCACTTTATAATTTTTATTAGCATTCAAATGCAAAAGGGGTTTGAATGGGCATTCAAATGCAAAGGGCATTCAAATGCAAAGGGGGGAAATTAGCATTCACAAGACCTGCTGGGGTCAGGTCTGTGATGGCAATAGAGAAGAGTACTATTAAGCAAACAGTCAGCAGTGCTTAAAACTGAAAATAAAAATAACCCACAATTTTTTATTTATTTGCCTATTTTTGATTTTGTCTTATTTCTTCATATTTGAAAACATGTAATCAGTTGTATTCCAGCTACAAGATTCTCATTACTATTTGAACCATAAAAAAATCAAATGAACCCAAATTTAATTAAAAAAAAATATCTACTGGGATTTCCTTTTAATCAAAAAGGGACAATAGTCTATAATCTCTTATCACTTTCCAAATTTTCAGGGTGTAGAATGGGAAAACATTGATATCAGACACTTAACTAGTGTCTTCAAACAACTGAGGATAGGACAGACACAGTATGTATAAAAACAGCAAGGTTTGATCCAGGCAATTGTCTGTGTTTCTAAATATTACAAATGCTAGTGATGCTGCACATGTGGACCTTGTGTCATTTTCAAGTAAATGGCTTAGTTGCACCCCTCTTTATTATGTATTGCACATGTGAGACATAAATTGATTTGGAGTCTGATTAATGTTGGGAGTTGATTTATTGGCTTTGCATATGTTTTCCTAAGTATCTGTGTCTTTTTATTTCACTCTTTTTCTTCATGCATCCCATGTCTACTTCTTTCTTAGAGAAGTTCTAACTTCTTCCTGCTTCTTTTTCGTTAAGCCATGAGATTCACCCAAGTATCTACTTTTGACTAGTAACTATGTCTGCACTGCATAAACCATGGCCTTGGGGTGGCTGTGAGAGCTGGCGTGCTGCTCATCCTTATCACACATTCCTGGCAATCCTTTCTTTGCAAGAGAGTGCCCCACATGTGTTTGTGGAGAATGCCTGGGTGGCAATTCCCAAGGCACAGGATGACAAGAAGTGCACCAGTCCTGGCCTTCCTTAGTCTACACAGTTCGTGAGTCCCATGGCAACCTCAGTAATGTCCCATCTGTCCTTATGCTGCGTTCTGGCACTTGGAATACAAATAATAGAATTGTAGAATGGTTGGTCTGGAAGGGACATTAAAGATCATCTAGTTACCACCCACCTGATGTGGGCCAGAACACCTTCCCCTGCACAGTCCTCAGTTTCATTCTTTGCTGTAACACTGTCACTCTAGCTGGTGGAACATCAGTGCTATATAATACAGTTTGAAATGAAAAAATCCCACACCTATTGTTGGAAAACACAGTTTTCCAGCAAAACTTGTGCTAGTTGAGCAGGCCTGAACAAAGCCTCAGCATAGTCAGGCCTCAGTAAAAATCCTAACAAGCTGTCGTGAGAAGCTAAAACCTGGGAACCCCAGCTGTGCTTCTGGGCTGTGAGAAGAATGTCATGGGAAAGAATAGGGAGTCAAAAGTGTTATGAGAAAGAATGAGGGAGTCACCAGGAGGATCCCTGAATATGTGAGAATGAACTGCAGATACGTGTGTAGCTATAAGTAGAAACATCTGCAACAGTATATAAGTTTCTCATTTGGTGAAATAAAATGGAGCTTGCTTTATATTAAGTCGTGTGTGAGTTCTCTCTCGCCGTTCATCAACCTATAAATAGCAGTAATGTAAAAGGACCAGCAGCAAGATAACAAACAGTAGGTGTGGTTATGGGGTATGGCAGCTTATACTGCTTGTGCTTAAGGGGAGAGGACTCTCTGTGACCTTGTTTTATTCAGCAGTGTAGGTATTGTGTCTTTGCGCTCAGTGGAATTAATCCTATTGTACTGTAAAAGTCTAATTTGGATTAGCTGAATTCTGCTGTAGGGGAGGCTATTACCTGGGTTTAGTTGAGGTCAGTCCCACTCCAGGTGCTCCAGTTCTCTTGCTATATGTTTCTGTGTGTTTTTTGTTTTGTTGGGAGGTGGGATTCCTAAGGGCTTTTACACAGTCCTTTACAATGGCTAGTTGGATTTCCCCTGTTGGGAGGATTGTGCTGTTTCAGAAGTGTTGCTTTAGAAGGTACCTTATACACTGAGAATCTGCTGCTAACTGCTGTGTTTCTGTGTTTGTGCAGCAGAGAGTTTGCCCTTGCTTGAGAAAGGGAAATTCAAAAAACGAATTTCCGATTGCACTGTCACAGGTGTTGAATCTTATCTTATTGGAACAAATGTACAGATAAACCCCTATGGTGTGGTCTCAGGTTCAACAAACAGCTTAGTTATTAAGGTTAAGCAGCGCTCCTGAGAGATATGCTAATGTCCACCTCATTTTTAACAAACATGGTTTGAACGGTTTTGCAGTCTGAAGGGACACTGGGTTCGAATGGCTTGCACAGGGATGACTAACAATTGGATCTAGCACTTGAAAGTACAAGGATCTTTTGAAAAATTATTTTAAAAAGAGGTTTATGTGTCATATATCCTTTAAACAAAAATGTTCAAAATCACCAGTTTTACTTAGTGTATATCTTTACATACGTATAATATTTTTACTACATTTTTCTTATTATACCTTACTTTTGTATATTATGTATATTCTTACTTATAAGCATTTGACTTAGTAATTGAAATACTCTATGTTCTTTTCTTAGTCCAAATTAATTACACACCTTCATTATGAAATTTAAATAATGCATCGTTTTAAAATTGGAAAGATTCCAATACTGAATCTGATGCAAAAAGTAAAAGATTTTCTAATACTTGTGCAATAACAGTGGTGGTATATAAATCCAGAGCAAAACTATTTCAGCAAGGTAGAAGACAAGTTTTTAATCCTTTAACATAATGTTATTGTGTGCCTTATTATAGAAAACATAACTACACTCCAACAAATATTGACAACCTCAGTCCTTAAATAGCATTATTTTGAGTTGTAAATCTTTCTTTAAAATATTCGTGGCTAAAGGGAATTATGTGGCAGATTTCTAATGTCTAATGAAGCAAGACATCCTTCTAGCCTGGAGAAATGACAGCATAAATCGCTGAAGAGCAACCAGATCTTCACTTGTGTAAAGACTGGGTGTAGACTGAATAGTAGTCTGCAAAAAATGCATGCGGGGATTCAGCAGTTACCATGTCTTATTGGTGCTTTTTAGACAAGTTGGTCTTTTGCATAGAAACGAGGTGATTTTGTAATTGTCAAAACTTGCAGAATAGCATCAGTCTCTGGTCATCAAAATTAATTGTCTTCCTGCCATGCACCTGTTGCCAGAAGGCAGCTGAGCAGTTGGACAAGTTTTTGTTTTCAACCTCTGCAACTTTTTTATGTCAGGATTATATATCAGTAATTTATATTATCACTGTACTGTAACACAGCAACACAAATATTGTAGACATGACCTACCATTTCTTTATTCTTGGTAGATCTGCTTTAGTGACAGAGGATTCCTGTCTACAAAGATGTTCCTGTATTACAGTGGAGAGATAATCTTAGAGCAAGCAGGTAATGTCAGGTCATCATCTACAAAGAACAGAATAGATGCTTTTCATCAGTGTAGATGATACTTTCATTCATTTATGAAATCTTTTTACCAATGGGCAGCCTGAGTTTTCCTAAACTGTGGATCAAACTAACCAATTTTGGACATGTGCTTTAAAAGAAAGGCAGTAATCCTGCAGCTGATTTTTCCCTGCATCTTTCCTTTGCACATTCCCCACAGCATATATACCATTCTTTTCATGTTGATAGTATTTTTTCCTGGGCTTTTTTATTCCTGTATTTCAATTCCATACGAAAGGGGGCCTGGGCTTGTGGAAGAAGGCTTTAAACTAGAAGTATAGTGCCTTCTTCCCTGAAGAAGTATAAGATGGCTTAATCTTGTAAATTATTTATCTATGTGCTTAGCTGTGCACTGAACAATCCATCCATTTTATTGATGCACCTTTAAAGAATGTTTAAGAAGAGGTACAGTGTATTTGCAGAAGGAGTACACAAGTTTCAGAACAATATCTTAATATTGTATGTCTTGGGATGCTGAAAAAGACACTTGAGTGGGAAGAGGAGTTAGCTTCTTCAAGGAGGAAGCCATTTTTCCAGCAGGTTTATTCTATCAAAGGAGAACACTCACACAGGCAAAGCTTAGAAGAACCATTTGTAGAAGATCAGTCAATAGCACTAATTGGAATTTAAAAGAATGAACAGATGGTCTTTATGTGACTGGAAGTAGCAGGATAAAAATTAGCTCTTGTTTGCTAAGACAGCGCGGATTCAAGAAAACACACCTGTTTACTTTTCTGATAACAGAAATATTGTTCATACAATTTTTATTTACAGTTACCTTTGCAGTTAAATTACTCTGCAGTGTTTTAGTCCCTTTTGTAATCAGACAGATAATCAGTTTAAAACTACTTAATATTATTCATATAAGTGTTTTTCCCCATGGGTCCAATAACATAAATCATAACATCAGAATAGCAAGGTGATCTTTCCAGTTTCCTTAATCCTATTTACACCATATGGCAAACACAGTCTGACTAGAAAGACAACAAATGTTCTATCTTCACAACTGGAAAACAGGGTTTCTTCCAAACAATAGCAAATGAAATTTGCTTTCAATAGTTTTCTCTGGAACATATTGATGGTAGATCCTAATATTGCTTATCTTCCTAATAAAAATTGCCTGAAATAAAGAGCAGGCATTAAATAGCCTTTTTCACCTTGGCCAGTGCACAAGTGGTGCCAAAAGGGTTCACCATGTATCACTCTCTGACTGTCCCTTCCTGAAAGGCATCCACCGTCAAGGGATTTGCTATGGCAAGGCCTCAAACCAGTTATTGGAATTTAGTGGAAAGCAAGACCAAATTCCAAGGATTTTTAAGCTCATTTTGAGTTTTAGAAACCCAAGAAGTATGGCTTCACCATGGCTTATTTGGAAACAGATTGCCTTGTATATTCAGATGGTCTTGTGTGCTAAAGTGATTGAAAATAACTTGACAATGCCATGGTACAACAAATGCCATGGTACTTAACTTCTGACCTCGAAATAAAATTTTAAAGAGGAAGATAAAATAACATGAATTTCTGTGTGCCTTGCAGAACTCATTGAAGGTCTTCCTTTCTTGCTTTCACTCTTCTGGAAACTTTGAGGGAATTGGAATTGTTACTTCAGAGTTTTCTGAAACTGCACTTTCTCACTAAAATTGTTCAGGCTATAAAACTCCTCTACTACCTTACTCATGGCTTTTAAGAAATTTTGTCTAGTTTATTTTTATTCTATAATTCAATCAGAATGTAACATTTCTAGACCATACATCTTAAATAAGTGTAAGTCAAAGTTTTCCTCAGCTCCAGGTCCTTTTGGCATTGGTCTTTAAGAGGAAAATTGCACATGCCTTATCCCTCTTTGACTAGGGAACTTCCTTGAATATACCTTTAATCATATTTCTTAGTTAACCGTTTCATACTTAACTTTGTTCATACTACTCAAGGCATTTTCAAATGTAATAAGCAGCAAATAATAGTAAATACTATGTAACAACAACACAAATTAATAAAAAAATTGTACCTTTTCATTGAAACTTCCTGCCATACGTCATAATAAAATAAAGCTCTAGTCATTAATGACTAGAATTAGATGAAGACAATATCTGTTAGCCATAGAACTAACCAGTTAGCATGAGAACATGCTTTTCTTTTACGTGCTTTCCTACATTTCTTTCAGCAGTGTTGTGGTCTAATTCCAACTGTTAAAGGTCTGAGCTCTCATATACATTTCATTGAATGGAAAAAACTTGATTCTTAATACAAGTATTTTTATAAGATGCTGCATATATTTCAAAAAATATGAAAACACCGTACATGCCAGCTCACAGAAATCCCTCAGTAAGAAAACAGTTAAAGCTAATTTATAGTTAGATTGGTAGCAGTTAACGTAGCAAAACTTCATGGTTCCTTGAATAGTTGGACCCATTTCAGGCAAACAGTTCAGAAATCAGGTCAGGAGCAAATCAAAAATACACATCATGCCTTCAAGCCAGGAAATATGTTTGCTCTGTCATTTACTAAACTTCATTAAGTTACAGCCATGGGTAGGAAGTTATAGCAAAAAAAAAAAAAGAAAAGAAGAAAAGTAGAATAGAACAAAAGTAATTAGAAGACACTTTACCCCTGCATATGCCCCGCAGAGATTAGCAGTTGGAGACCAACCCACACTGTGAGTGAATCGCATTTAAGTTTCTTTACCTTGTTTTGGAAATTAGAGAGCGAAAAAAAATATACCTTGTTAATAGACATCAGACTACATTTCACCCCACTGAAAATTTTCAACATTATATGCTAAGTCTTATTATCCATATGGTTGTCATTTAGGCCTCAGCTAACCCATTTATCTTTTATTGTTCTTTAATTTTATCCATACATAACAGAATTTCAGGAAACTTAATTCTTGTCATCTATCACTACAAGTAACAAGCATAAAATTAACTAAAGAAAACCATAGCTTTGCACAGATGGCCAAGTGCTGTCAGATAATGGCTCACATGTTGTCTTTCATCACCACCTGGATATATATTGCCTCTTAAGTAAAATATAAATACATATGTATAAATACATAAGTACTGAAATGCTCTCATCTGCCTGGCATGAAAGCTGATTGTAATATCCAGATCAGCTTCTTTTTTTTATCCACCCTAGCTACAGCTCTACAAAACACTTAAGTCAGGCATAAAATTAAGAATGACTGTATGGAATTACACATAGGATAGAGGCAAAATATATTCCAAATTGGAAGCTTTCCTTTGAAAGTGTTTGGATCTTAATGTTAAAAATGCCTTAAGTGTTTTACTGAATCAGAACTAGGGAGAAGTTCAGAGGGTAAAGAAGTGATTGCCTCCTTCTTCTAAATTTTATACTGTACCATTTGGTTCTACACAGTAATTGTGATGGCTTGCAGGAATTCTTGACAGATAGATAACCCATTCATTCGATTAAGTAGTTATCATCTCATCACTCTTTGTTTCACTTATAGCTCATTTTTGAAAAGAAGTTTATATTTTCAGTCTCTTTAAATGCTTTTACAAGTGCTCAAAAGATGTTCTTTAGCAATTGCCCATGGGATTAATGTGTGCTTTATGTATTATTTCCATGGTAACTTGAGAGAACAGGAACAGGGTTGTATGCTATGTTACATCCGTCTTAATTTAGTTTAGGACATGTTGTTTTTTGGGGTTTTTTTCCCTATGGTCAGTTTTCATTTAACAAAATATTTAATGGCTGGTAAAATGAATATTGAAAAGGCAAATGTCCTTTAGTATAATACTGTACTGAAGTCCTTTTTTCACAGTACATTTGCTTTGATCTTAGTGTAAAAAAAAATGAATCTTTTTTTTATTATTAGTCTTATTTCTGGCAAAGCAGAAACTGATGTCTCTTGTAAGTATTCTGTGATTATTTGAAATTTATCCTGAATATCTTGGAAACTTGCTCCTTGACCTTCTTCCTGTGCTACTCATAGTTAATGAAAGTGCTAGTCATGGACAGAGGCAACTTTTTCCAAGTGAATCCAAGCAGCTGATTGGGTTGATAGATTTTCAGTAGACATCTTCAGGAGCTTCTTTTGAAAGTGTCTTTTGAAATTACAGTGTTGAAGCAGTTTTCTCTTTCCTACCTGGCTATATTTTGATTCACAATTCTACATCTAATTACATGTATCTACCTATATGTGTGTGTATATATATATATATAGATATATATATCTAAAACTACTAAATGAGACTCCCTATTCAACTACTGTTGTTATGTAGTATTTTTGCGCAGGTAATTTAATTTTCTCCAGAGTCAGACTTTTTATTGGTTGCTTCATATTTATATCCTTTGGTCAAATATTTATTAATTTCTAAGTAGATTACATATGAAGTATCGAGGTAATGCAGAATCTGTAATACATGAAGCTACAAGAAATGAAAACAGCAAGTACTACTGTTGGAGATAGTAGTATGCTAGCAAGAGACATTCATTAAAAGATTAGGCTTCATTTCGCTGTTTGCACATGTTGCCTCATAAACATTAAGAAATACTCTGTCAGACACCATACAACTTCATCATGCAGCTGTCAGGTGAAAAAGCACGCTTTGCAGATCCAGAAATACACCGGGTGGAAGGCATTTTTACAAAATATCAATAGAAAATATGCTTTGGGGAACAGTTGTGCTGTAGAGACAGAATTACATTATAGTTGTCTCCATTAAGTTGTCAGCAGTCACCGATTGATTCCATGAAGTCATTTCCTGTTTGCAATGGGGGGAACAGCAATCAGCTGTCTGATGGAAACAACTGCATTTTGTTATACATAACGTTAACTTATCAGCAGTTTAATGCCAATTGCTATATCTCAAATACAACTTTAGAATATTTGCATGTTTGCTTCACAGCGGGGCCATTTTTCACTGGAAAGCCGTGGTGGTTATAATAGAAGATAACTCTTTATTTTGAAATTCTAAGTGATTTAGGCTGGAATTTTTCAAGAAGGGTGTGTGAGTTAAAATTGAAACAATGTTATAACAAAGTGTTTCAAACATGAACATCTCTATTTCACTTCTCTTATTTCTCTAATTTCTATAGATGGAATACACTTGAAATTCCTGATTTGTAAATTATTTTTTTCCATCTTTGAAATGTTCCTATCTGTTTCCTACTCACTACTGTTGTAGAATGCATTGATTTTGGCACATGGTTTCAAGTCTGTGAAAACTAAATGTGGTTTTGGCTGAAGCAGAGAAACGTGAAGATAGCACTTTGTAGGAAGTGTTTTCTGTAGCAAGTGACACCTTCATCTGTAAAGATACTTCTGGCTTTCCTCATCTCCCTTCTCTTACCCCTTACATCCTCTTCTCAGTTCTTGCTCATGCTGTTTGCTCAACTTGGTGCCTAGAAGGGGCTATGAAAAGGTTTGGGTATATTTTTTCTCATCATATGCCCTTTATTGTGTTTTTCCTTCTCATGCTGTATTTGGGTTTAAATAACAGACAGAAAACACAGCTGACATACAGGCTCACTTTTCCTAGAAAAATGATCTCTCATGAGCAGCTTTTAAAGAGGGCAAAGTCAGGAGTTGAAGTTCAGTGATCCTTAAAGATCCTTTCCCACTCAGGGTATTCCAGGGCACTAAAAGCAGGGTTTTAACTATGACAGTGGTTTTGGAAAAGTAGAGAAAAGAATCAAGATAATTGGTTATCAGTGGAGGCACAACATTCACATATTGCAAATCCCACCAGACCCAGGTTTGGATATCATGGTAATCCACCAGGTTTGGATATCATGGTAATGCAAAAATATTAGTATCAAACACTGCAACAGAATATCAGGGATTTTTATATTCTTTCCGGGTCCTTGTGAATAGGTTTACTGCCTATCCAGAAATAATATCTTCATTTATCAAAAGAAAACTTCAACATGAGGCTGAAATTAATAGGTAATATTTTGTTCCCTTATGTATAATGTTTGATTTAGCTATTTCTTGGAAATTCATGTTTGCTTGTTCAAGTGCAGGCAGACCGATAATCTGAGTTAACTTTCCTCAGTTTTGTGAAATGCAATTTTTGTTTATCCTGAGTTTTTTATAAAATCATAGTTAGATTATAATTATTAACTGTTAACCAAGGTGGCATTAAAACAACATGTAGGATCACATTTTCTTTGAAGTGCACGCAAACGGATTACAGACATCTTCCAAAGATCACAGGCTTGAAATCATCAGATTTGACGTAATCTATGCCTCTCACAATGACTGCCTCACTCTTTTCTTTTAAAAAGCCATTATGCCAGAGGGGACATCTGATGGCTTTTATCATAGAATCATAGGAGCGTTTAGGGTGGAAAAAATCCTTAAGATCGGTAAGTCCAAAAATCTGGCATTTTGGATGTATGATGGAAAGTGGCACACCTGGGTCCTCATACTTTTATACTCTACGCGAATTTAATTTCATATTTCCCAGGTCTGGAGTAAATTTTGCTTGAAGCTGAGTCTTGTATTACCAGAAATGTAAAGCATATGGGGCCATGAAGTGAAGTCTCAGGAAGCCTGACTTGGTAGCACTGTAGGCAGATAGCAGGATTGCCCTTCAGTTCCTGAACCCTCAGAATAAAGAGCAATGGATGTCTGCAGTGCAGATCATAATACAGCATTGCATTTCTCCATGGGACCCTTTCATTCTCATAGGTTATCCTTTTTGGTGCAAGGATTGCATGAAATACGGTGTGTTTGCACATGTAATGTATGTTGTACCACGTAAAGAGACAAACCTTAACCAACTTTCTACTGCCTGCTGGAGAGCATTACACAGAGGAGACCTCCAAAGTCACCCTGACCTACCCACAGCAACCCTGAACTTCAGCTGGAAGCTTAAGAATTCCTGAGGAACTCTGCATTGTGCCATGCCCATATAGATTAAATCACATTAGAATTTGGGAGTCAAGAATCTAAGCATCTACTAAACGTACAAAAAACCAATTTTTCAGAACCTTGTAATTTTGACTGAATGTGGGCATATCTGTGTTAGGAGTGACAGAAATTCCTCACTGGCACAGAGGCTATGCAGATGCCACTCCATGTCTTTGCACTAGGCTGGAAGTGGGATCAGTGTTTCCAGTTTCAGCTTTCCTTCTAACTTCTAAAATTATTTCTCCTCTTTAATATTTTGTCTTCTGTATTATCTTCTGGGGCCACTCTTACGTGCAGTTCAGGGTCTGTCTGCCAACCCTCATTAAGGCATATTTACTATCATTTTTGCAAAAGTAAAACTGTGCCATTAATCCTCCCTTATAATGTGACCTCATTTGTATATTGAGATAGTGCTGCTACTGTTGCCAGTGCCCCTGCTTTCCTCCTGAAGGTGACAAAATGCCTTGAAGATGCTAATGAAGTACAAGTCCCAACACCCATGCATGATAATTAGATAACTTTATTCTGTATTGTAGATGGAAGAAATTCAGCTGGAGAGAGGACTGATGATTGTCTCCAAAAGGCATAATATTTTGAGATGCAGTAACTTACAGGGCGAGATTTGAAACAAAAAGGCTTCTGTATAGAAATGATCACTCCTGTCGTAAAAAGATACTACTGTGGCACATTTTAGATGTGAAAATGTTTGCTTTCTGCTTTTCCAGTCATTGCCTGCAAATTCAAATGTATATCAAGATGTTTTGAATTTCCAAAAAATTAAACCTATTTCTATAACTTTTTTTCATTCTGACATAAATGAAATTAAATAAATCTTGGTGGCATTTCCATCTGTGGAGATTTTCAAAACCAGACTGGATAAAGCCCAGAGCCCAGAACCTTACTTGACCTCGTGGCTGACCTTACTTTGAGCAGGAAACTGGACTAGAGACCTCCTGAATTTCCCTATGTACCAATATTTTTGTGCTGTTTACTGCTAAAAGTTGCATGCCTATGACAATTACATACATGTATTATTAATATAATATTGTGTGTAGGAACTGAATATTTAAAATAGGGTTAATGGAGAATGCGTTCTATTTATTGTAATATGATACAATAACACTAGAACTTCTTTGCATTATTGTAGAGCCTCTCCTGCATTAAATAAGCATATGATTTAATTATGACTAAAATGTGTCCTAATAAACCAGATAATTGTTATGAAAGCTGAAACTAGAGGATGGCTCAGGAACTATTCTGGGTACCTGTAGTGCATACTTTCAAGTTGATTTAAAATAGATTAGAAAAAGAAAATCAAATTATAATTAATGGATTGTTTCCATAATAATTGTAAAATGTATTTTGTCTGTGAAGTTTCAAGAAGTTGTGCATAGCATTTTTATAATGACTGTAGATGAGTTTACATTGTGTATAAATTTATCATTAGCTTGCATCATCCAAACCCTAGAAGCCTAGAGACTGCAGCCTAAATGCCATATCCTTTCTGCAGATTAATGCATTAATTGGCACACAGTGTACATAAGATTATTTATTTAATGAAGTTCATGATGGTCTCTGTGGGTGAATGCACACATTAAAATATTGCAAAACCTGCCTAATACTTTCTCTTCCTTTAATTCATTAAACTTTTTTGTGTTAATTCTCGATTATTTTCTGAACTCTTCAAGCTTAAGGCAGAGCTAATCTGTAATAAGGGAAATCCAGAGAGCCCTTGGAGTCAAGGTTGTGCTCTCTGTTTCTCAGCCTGACTTGCGCTGTGTCAGTAGGGAACTGAGAAGAACCTATCGTGACACTCTGTGAAGTTTGGGCAGATGAGGATGCTGCCCTTTGTATTTGAAAGATTATTTAACCTCCTGCCTGCTTGGGCAAGCTATCTTAAAAGTCTGTCTGAGAGTAAATAACTAGATCCAGGCTCTTTTGCAAGGTCTTTTCACAGACAGGAAGACAAAGAAAAGACCTAGAGCCCCCCTTTGAATATGCAGTTCACAGTGCAAAACCTGCAGCTTGTCAATCCAGTGAGAAAATCCTGCCAGTGAAGGTTGCAACAGAAATGAGTACAAAGAGTCTGCCAGTACAGTAGCTTACTCCAGAAAGTAAACTTAAAGGAACAAAAATGTTGTACCAGGACAAGCATGTGTTACCAGTTGCTGTAGCATGTTACTTGTAAAACTTTATCCAGAGTTCAGACTCATTTAGTGGTGACTACCTGTAGGTAATATCAGGATCTGTTTGTTCTTCAGTGAAGGACTGTAAAGCACAGCATCTAAGAAGATACTAGGGAAAAAATAGGCTGACTCTGATATATCTGAACTTGATCATCCGTCTTCAGTTGTCCAAGTAAAAGCAGAGAGCATTATCTGATTTTGTTCAGACAGTATATTTAGAAGAGCTAAAAGAGAATAGTAGAATACAACACAGTTGCCTCCTTTGATTTTACTTACATGAAATATTTATAACTTGCATTCACTTTGTGATTTCCACTCATCTTGAAAGCATACAACTTAATACTGATGTGAAAAGCATAGATCTTAGCGTCTGTCATCTTGTGAATGGACCACAGTAACAATCTGAAATCTGAACTCATGTCTGCTGTCTGGCTACTTAACAGGAACTGTTGTGGGACAGCCCTGCGTACAGAAAAATAACTGAAATACTCTAATTTTTTGCATGTCTTATGTATATTTGATTTCAGTAACACTGACAGAACGGTAAATACAGTGGATAAGCACAGCCCAGATCATGGCCATGCAGCTCTGGCCAGCTGGAAGCTTTTTTTCCTAAAGGGAGGTATTTGGGTTCTGTAGCTCCACCAGTCAGAGTGTGCCCCACAACAGAAGGTCCGTGCCATGCTCAGGCAATATATTGACTGCCCAGCTTGGGTACCCTGTCCTGTTCATTAGATATGCTGTGAGTGCATCAGGACAACATGGATATTAGTCTGCAAAGAACACGTGCATGTTTAACACTTAACAGACTTTCAGGGTCAGGTCCAATTAACTTAAAACCCTGGTGGCAGCTAGCAAGAAACCTGTGTTGAGGCATTGACCTTGAAGAGGTTGGCTTCACAGCAAGACTTAACGATTTTTTAATTTTTTTTTCCCTCAATGAAGAGCAAGATAACAGGAGGTGAATGCAATTAATGACAAAATTAATCTTCAGCACAGACTGTCTTCAATGTTTCTTCTGACCCAGCTGCACCAGCTCAAACAAGATTTTCTCCTGCCACCACTAGTCTCCCTCATTTTCCATGTACAGCTCTGGTGACTGTGTTCTTCTGCCTTCCCCAGTTTATCTCTTTTGCCTTCTCCTGTGCATGGGGAGGAGGCACAGTGAGTTTTATGGGAAGCCCTCTGAATTTGGAATATGCAGCCTGAGCAGCCTCCTAAGTCCTGGGTGTTTGGTAGGTCTTCAGAGAGCAGACCAAGAAGGAGCACCAGGCAACAGAAAATCACTGGTCTTCATGCTCCCTTCATGCAAGGTGTTTGGTCCCCACCTCAGACTTGGCCATTAGAGGGTTTTCTTAGGATAGGGATGACTTGAAAACGTCCCTTCATGGATCTGATGCAAGCCACACATTGCGGTTCTGTGATGGTGCATGAATCTCTCCTACTTTTGTTCTGTAGCAGCCAGCACTTACAATACAGATCAATAAATTTCAATTAGCTACAGGTGCTTAAAATAACCAGGCTTAAAATCT
Organism: Entomyzon cyanotis; assembly: GCA_024500445.1. Lineage (NCBI taxonomy): Eukaryota > Metazoa > Chordata > Aves > Passeriformes > Meliphagidae > Entomyzon > Entomyzon cyanotis. The sequence goes on along the minus strand of JAKEPQ010001016.1, from coordinate 41,189,781 downwards.
GTAGGGCAGCTTTTAACACTTTCCTTTGTCATTTTTTATCTTAAAAATACTTAGTGAAAGTGAGGTAGAGAATATTATTATCAGGCAGTTAGATGAAAAAAGTGTCCATTTGGTTTACTTGCAGGCTTTTTGACTAGTGTGATTTTGATTTAACAAGACACTATTGAGTTCCTGTAGAAAACCAGCATGCAACAAGCAAGCTGTTCTTTGCAACCAGTTGGGCTTGGTGGGTGCATTTCTGTTCTCTAGTGGGATTGAACTGGAGATCAGACTACACGTGGGCTAAGGTGATGCTTCATACATGATCCTGTTGGACTTCTTGCTATACCAAAACTGAAATTAAAGGTTTAGCAGTGATATTGTGGATGTGTTTCTGTGAGAAGAGATTATCAGAGGAAGAGAACATGAGAAATAACCAAAATCCAACATTTACTGAGATGGTGGGTGACATAAACTCAAATCTCCTATTTCATGCCTACTGGGACCTTGCATTTATATCCTGGTCATACCTCTGACTTTATGGAAATTCTTATGAAAGACTTTAAAATTTACCTTTTGAAAATTAATACATTGTTAATACAATATTAATTTTGTTCTGTTTTTTAGAGCAACAACTTTATAGCTGGGCATCCTGCTCTTCATAAGATTTCCATAACCTCATGGATCTGGTCATCTAGAGACTTTCAAAAGAAATAGGTTTCAGCACAATGGAGAAAGAGAACTAGTGGGGTGGGCAGTTTTGTTTTTTCTTTTTTACAGAATGGGAAATTTTTCCTTCTCAGGATGTATTTTCAGTGGGATCTTTCTCGTTGCTGGATATCCCACTTGAATTAGAAAGGCAGAAGCTTAAATAACCTATAGTAGCAACACTGTACTACTTAATATTTCTGTTTCTGTTTTTTCCGCTTGAATGTATTTCAAAGTTCAAGTAAGTTTACCATGTCTAAGTAAACTTTGGCCTATAGAACAGTGGATCAGATATTTTCCCTTCTGGGTTCTTATGATCCTGTAAGTTTAAATGATCCTTGGTTCTTAGTGGGGTTTTTTTGAATACATAAAAAATAGGGAATAATTTGTTGACATGGAAGGAGTACATTGTATTGAGGAAATATCCATATTAACTGGCAAAATTGACATCAGCAAGTCACGCATCCATTCTAATCTCCGGTGGTTGCAGGAATAAGGGTGACATGGTGTCCTTTCCTCTCTTTACCTGAAATCCTTTTCTCACATATTTTCAGTGGCTGTGTCTGTTGATACTTTCTGTTATTCCACAGGTTCCAAAACACTGGTCTCAGTACATTGCTTTCCATTTTTAATAACTCACAGTTAACTGAATCATCAGTCTATCTTCTAATGCTCCCTTATGTTTGCTAAAAACATGCACATTGATGTGTTATTTCCAGTACAGGCAAATATGCTGTTTCTGAGATGCTTTGACTTGCCATGCTGGGTGAAGCACCAGTTGTTTAGAAAACAATCTCTGCCTCCTTTTGCAGAAAAGCCAGTTACATAAAGAACAGCCTGCAGTGTGTGGATAGATGGTCAGTGATCAAGCCAAACTATACATCAAATTTATGTCTCAGAAACTTTACTATTAATAATTTTTACTGTCAACTTTTAATACCAAAGTAGAAAGTACAGCACAGTGTTTTAACACACTCCAGAACACTTTATTAAATAGCATGGCAGTATGCTGTTGTAAATTGAGGTCAGGAGGAAGGGTAGCAGTACTTTACAGTCTTAGGAACTTGATGTTTTGGTATACTGCTGGGATAAAAGTCTTTTTTCCAAGACTGTTTGCAGCTGACAGTGTGTTGTGGCTTGACCCCAGCCTGCAACTAAGCCCCTCAGAGCCACTCGCTCACTCGCCCACCAGTGGGATGGAGGAGATAATCACAAGGGTCAAAGTGAGAAAACCCATGGGGTGAGATACAGCTTATCTCAAAGTTTATCAAAGCAAAAGCTGTGCACAAGCAAAGAAAAGCAATGAATTCTTTCACCACTTCCTATCAACAGGCAGGTGATGGAGAGTAGAGGAGAGTTCAGGAGAGCAGAGTTCCATCACAGCTCATGGTGGCTTGGGAAGACAAACACCATCACTCCAAACATCCCCCATTCCATGTTTTTCCCCCATCTTTATATGCTAAATATGATGTCATATGGTGTGGGATATCCCTTTGGTCATTTGGAGTCACCTGTCCCAGCTGTGTCCCCACCCAAATCCTTGTGCACCCCCAGCCTGCTCGTGGGTGGGGTGAGGAGAGAAAAGGCCTTGACTTTGTGCAAACACTGCTCAGTACTAACTAAAGCATCCCCTTCTTACCAGGAGTTTCCAGCACAAATCCAAAACACAGACCCATACAAGCAACTGTGAAGAAAATCAACCCTGTCCTAGCCAAAACCAGCACACACTGCAATCAACAACTCCAGCTCATCATGACAACAACAACAATGATGATGATGATGATAATAATAATAATAGTAATAATAATAAAGAAAAGAAGTAATTATCAGAGATATGGGTAAAAACCATGATTTTGTTTATCTCAAGCAATAAAGGCAGCCAAAAGGGATCCCTGGGACACCTGAGGGAAGAAACTCTAATGCTAATTGGCGTGATTTAAAAAGATGACTCTGTTATTGCCAACAGCCTAATTAAGTCATTATCTCCCCAATGTTGAGGCAATCACACCAGCTATAATTTTAATAGATGGATAACAAGGTATGCTTCGGTGTACAGACATATATGCAAGAAGGTAGGCTAGAAGAAAGTGAAAACAGCCTTCTAGACGTTTTGTCTATCTTTTTATGAAACACCACTCCTTAGTGTTGCCTGCTGAATGAGCTTCATTATATTTTATGCAAATACGTAGTAGTAATTTGTCATGAGGCCACAGAAAAACAGCAAGAGAAAACAAAACTACCTACATCTCCTTAATTTCACCATTTCTCAAGTTAAAAGGTTTATATTTTTAGACAAAAACAAGTATTTGTTAAAGGGAAAGAAGTTTGTGATGTTTTCCCTCCCTATACTGTATGTTTGCTTTTCAGCAAATGCCCCTGTATTAAAGAGCTCTCTCTGGTGTTCACCCAGAAGTTGTCAAGGCTTCAAGAATTAAAAAGTGGATGTACTTACTCAAAGATTTGGTGCAATACTTTCCTCACATCTGTTCTGAGTACACTTCTCACTCTGAAAATGTCCTATCAGTATCATGCATTTTTACTAAGCTATTTGACTGGGTCCTGTAATGTGTTACCTCTGCTTTGACCAGCCTTTGCTGTCTGTCTATCTATCTATCTATCTATCTATCTAAATATCTAAATATCTAAATATCTGTCTATCTAATTATTTGCTGCAACTCAAAATATCTGTTGTCATAACGATAAGCTTTGAGAGAAGAGAGAACCTTTAACTTTGGTAAGTCTTTGGAGTTCGCCCTGCTCACACAACATTGTGATACTGAAAGCAGCAGTAACTTTATTCCCATTAAGTAAGAGAGTTACGAAGTTGGAACAGGATTTTCTTCTTTGCAAGGGTTGTTCATGTCCCATGTGGCCCTTCTGCTGCACACTTTGCTTAGCATTTGTCAGGAAGGGGATAAATATAGGCCCCAATACCACTGATATTCTGCCACCCCAAAAGAGAGCATTTTATCAACATTTGTTTGTTTCTTTGCCAAAAAACTTGATGTTTGAAATCCAGACACTGTCTCAGTGACAGGATTGTGTCAGTCAAGGAGCAAAGGTCTGAATGAGAAGGGGAGTAGCCAAAGGCTCCAAAGACAAGGTGTTTTTACTCCATGTAGAGATCAGAGGTTCAGTCTTTACTTTGATTCAAGCAAGGTATGAACAAAAATGCATACTAATTTCTCTGTTTCCAAATTTTTAAATGTAAAATCCTGAAAGGTCAATTTCAAAAGTTCTAAGTGGTCTTGTTAAATTAGAGGGCAAAAAAAGTGACACCCTCAAAAAGACTGAAGTTTGAAATGAACTGTTTAATTCTAATACCAGGTTATTTTTGTTTACGTTTTGTTTTGGGCTGAACAACATAAAAATACTAAAGATGAGCTTTTGAAAGGCATCTCTTGTTTGCTTAGCTGTTAGCTGCCAAGAGGTCTAGCAAATTTGATAGAATTAATTCACTTCCATGGCATTACTACAATTTATCCCTGGATGAGATAAATGGGCTTTAGAAAATGATACTGCCAGGAATGGATTAAGACAATTAACTTGCATAAGGAGTCAAATCTCTGACCTCGACTTTGCTTCACCTCTCATGAGTGCCACAATCCTCTGGTAGAAAGATAGAAGTGATAGCCTTTGCAGAGTAGAGCAGATGAGTGCTCTTGTACAGAGAACAGCTTTTGAGGAGTTGGATTTCATGTGGGTCACTCCAGTCACAATTTACTGCTGTCTACTGCTAGGGCAATTTGCATAGGGGAGATTTTTTACACAGCTTGTTAAAACAAGTGTAAGGGAATCACTGCCAGACAGGAGACTACACCATGGGAATGTTAACAAACCAGCAGTCTGTCATTTGCTCTCTGATAAGTTTTCCTGGTAATGTTATAGCATAAACTAGTCATAACCTATAATGTACTGAATTAACAAGTACCATACGATCCCTCCTTCCACACATATACCTCCAGCTCTAAAAGAGTAGCGCTACTGTAAAAAGGAGCCAGGAAGGCAGAAGCCATGCCTATGTAGTGGTTCTCCATGTCACTGAAAAAATTGCCAGTGTTCTTTGCTGGTGCCTTCGAAAGAAGGAGAAGTAGTAGGGACAGGAGAAGAGTTCCATGACTGCAAACACAGTCCTAAGTTGTGGCTAGCGCAGGTCTTTCTCGTGAGAACATTCTGCTGTGTTTTATAAACAAAGATAAAGTTTGGATGTTTTGCAAACAGTGTCTCGAGATTTGGACGGTTCAGGCCTGGCCAATTGGGCCTAGGGGGAGGTTTCTGGCTGACCAATCTGGGTGACCTCTGAAAAGTCTATATATATGGAAATCAAAATAATAAATGCACTTTTTTTTTCTTGCCTCACTGAGAACCTGGGTTTTTTCTCTGCTAGCGGCTCAACAGCGACACTAAGTCAGGGTTGGATTTCCGTGAGGCTCCCAGTTCTGGAAGTGTAAAAACATGCACAATGTGGATGAAATAATCATCATTTTAGCAGGAGTTAGGGAAAAAAATCACAGCTGGATGTCAGCAAAACATTCTTACGCTGTGATGTTAATACTTTTCCTGTAGATAATGTATGTGTAACAGAGGGCTGCAAAAAATTATGTGCATTCTGAAATTGGAACCATGGAATGCTGTGGCTGATTAGGGAAACTTGTCTGTATCTCACGTAAGGTGGCATTTGTAAAGATTTCTCTTTGGCTCTTGTGTAAGGCTGTAATTAATTTCTTTCCAGTTTTGAGAAGGGATTGAGCTATGACTTGAAGCTAACAGTTCTGATATTTGTAGTTGTATATAATGACAACTGCTGAATTTTGACTCCAGGAAACAGTTTCTCTATTTATTGAGAATATACGTCTGTTCTGCTGATAGGAAACATCCATCCTTTGGGCAGGGGAATCCTGAGTGGGCCCTCAATGGCTCTGCAGCACACCTATCCTGCTACAGTTTTGCTTAGGCAACTGCTCTATAGCAAAATGCAGTTTCTTTGGTGAGCTTGTTACTGTTTTTATCTACTCAGAGGAGAGCAATCCTCCACATTAGTGCTGTCTCTGCTCACTTGCCCCATGAGTGATGTTCCCAGTCCTAATCTCCAACTAGTGCAATGCACACCTTGTGCTGAGTTAGCTGCACACACCTGAACCTGTCAGTTACCATGTAGTATGAGTGGCCATAATACACAAACACCTGTCACCATAGAAAATTCTATCTTGTCATTCAAAGTTAAACCATGGCTTCTTTTACTTATTTCATGCTAAGTCCCATAGATCAAAATCTTGGACTTGACGAGAAAGGAAGGATATGAGATCACATTAATCTGTAACCATGAACAGTTCACTGCAGCTTTCAGCTTTCTGGTGTGGTCATCACCTGTACTCTGCAGTTTCACACATCTCATCAATCTCCTATATAACCCACCCACTGCACTGCCTGGGTGCACCACAGCTTTGTCTTGTCCTAATTGCACTTTGGGATTTAAATGTGATGTGCAAACATGGGGAATGGGTCACTTACTCACTTTTCAGAAGTGTTCTAATCCAATATAGCCACCATAATGAAATGCCAGGTACACTGGTCCTGTTACTGTCATACAGAGTTAGGAGATTGCGGGAAAATATTACCTTCTATAAAAAGCTTTAGAAATTATCTTCCTGGAGCTTGTATGGTATTACTGATGATGAAAAAGGCAAAGAAGTGTTTTTGAGGCTTTTTTTTTTCCATGAAAGTTCTTAATTGGGAAAGAATTAGAGCTCATGCTTATATTAGTCTTTGTTCAGTAAAGCCTGTAAGAAGTCACTCATATCCTAGATGATAATTTTGAAGGACAAAATTTCCACAAAATAAGACTTCAGAAAATAGTTTTTCTGGACTGCTATTAAACAATAAAAATACATGTTGCATGTTTTTGATAAGGAGACATACTTTAGCCACTACCTAAAACACATTAGCATAATGCTTTCAAAAAATGTGAAGGGCTGTGTAGGCATGCAGTAATGATTCTGCCTTGGAAACTTAGAAATGTGCCTGGTTGCCAACAAGTAAGGGTCAGAACAATACACTGTGCTCAAGGATATATGTATTTATATATATAAATTTGCATTTTAAAGTTACAAATATTTTCATACACTTCAAAGATCCACAATACACATCCAAAATTATATTTTTTAGAGTATATAAGGTAATGCAATTTAATCATTACTGCTAAAATATAGGGTTCTTTCTGAAAGAAGTCTAGTTATGACAATGACCTACCCCGTAGTTTTTTATTTTCTCAACTATTGACATCATGTTGCACCAGGGAAGGTTTAAACTGGATATTAGGAAAAATTTCTTCAAGTAAAGAGTTGTCAAGCACTGGAACAGACTACCCAGGGAACTGCTTGAGTCACCATTTCTGGAGGTGTTGAAAAGATGTGGGTGTGACACTTATGGACATGGTTTACTGGTGGACTTGTCAGCCCCGGGTTAACAGTTGGACTAGATGATCTTAAAGGTCTTTTCCAACCCAAATGCTTCTATGGTTTTATTAATATTTCAGTTGTCACCATTTGTACAGTGCCTATAACAGTCAGGCCCCCTACTCTGTAGGTATTTAAGCACCAGGAGAATTTATACAGTTAATCATGGTAATTATGGAAGGTGTGTGCTTAAGGAAGAACAGTGCAACAGTTGCATAACACATGACCAGGGCACTGCCAGTGGTAAAACAGGAACAAACAAATGGGGCAACAGCCTTGTTTTAATGTACTACATTATGAGATGCAAAAGATAAGCCTGAGTGCAAGTAGATAAACAATCCAATACTCCACTGGGATGTTGTGCATCAGACAGAATGCAGTGCAGATCCTTTGAGATAAGAGTCGTCTCTCATCATATTTCTTGAGTCTCAGCAGAAAATGAAGAGCAGTACATTTAAGCATGCAGATAGATAAGCTGAATTTAGAAACTGTGTTGAATGTCAGCAAGAAATGGGTAAGGTAGAAATATGAAAGTAGGGAGAGCATGACATTATCATGTTCGCCATGAATTAAGGTAAAAGGAAATCTGACCCTATGGCTATGTTCTTTTGAGAAATGTATTTATTATGATTAAATGCAGTCTTCCATATATGTGAAAACCTGCAAATATTCACAGACCAACTGCACCATTTTGGTGTATGGGAGATTGAACCATATATTTAGTAAAAAGATTTTCAAACATTTTATTTAAACAATTAGTTACAACACCATTTATGAGATATATTTAGGAAAAAAAGCCCCACCAGTTATACTGAATTTTTGGCCTTTGAATTGTCAGCTGATATTTCTGGTAATCCAGTACAACTGCAGAATATTTTTGTGGTTCGATGAAATGCAGGGAAAATGAAATAAGAAAGTAATGACAATTCTTCACATTTTCCATGCCATTTCCTCCATAAGAGGAAATTTTTGACCATTAGCTGTTAAAGTGACCTGCATATGATAGAATCATATCATGGTTTGGGTTAGAAGGGACCTTAAAGAGCTTTTTGGATCATCATATCCATAGGACCTGATACTTATTGCCAGTAAAACACTGCAGATTATTCTCACATAAAAGGTTAAACATGTGCATAAGTGTTTGCAGGAAGAAGCTATTAAAATGTGCACTGTATGCGCCCCAGTAGCAAACCCTGAAGAAAAATGAGACAGAAAAATTCCATTCTTTAGACCTTGCTGCTTATCTGGCAATTTTTAGCTGTCAGCTCACACAGCCAGAGTCTGGAGAAGCACCATCAAACAAAGGGAGAGAAATCAGCATTATAATTATATGGAATATCTCATATCAAAACTTCTAAAATTACAAAGAATCATACAACATCGCACTGCTAACTACATGAGTTGGCTCTTCAGGGTTGAATGCACTTTACTTTCAGTGATATCAGAAGGATACTGAATTACCTGCCTTTTGCCATAGGTTTGGAGAGCAGTTGCTGTGCATCAGCTAACACACTGTTGACATTCTTACATGCTGAAGCCTTCAGGCACTGTTTTCAACCCACTGCCCGAGAGAAGTGATCACCCAGTCTATTCCCACCTGCAACTAGCAGTTTCCTCATCTATTTTCCCTCCCAAAAGGTTTTAGAGTCCCCATATTCACTAAGCAAAATATCTTTGTTTTTTTCTTTTGAAAATAATGGAGGAATTCAAAACTTTGTGTAGAAATATAACCTGCGAAAGCTCAGCACAGATTGCCTCTGATTCTAGTAGGTATCATAGGATTTTATGTAAGTATAAATATTTTCACTACTTTTCTTAAAATCAGGTCACAAGTGGAAGATGAATCCTACCTCCTACATTTCTGCCTTTGGAGTTCTCATCTGAAGAATGCCACAACAGCAAAGCACACGAGTGTATGTCAGGCTGAAATGTTTGATTTCTTAATTGCTGTGAAGGACCTGTCTCTCTTGGTACATTGCACAGAAAACATTCCAGCCTTCAAGTATTTTCCAGATAGTGTCCTAGTTTTATTGCTTTGTTTGGTCTGGTTTGGCTTTGAAACTAGTCTTATAATTATTTTTTTTTTGTCCAAATTAAGCTATGATTTCTCCACATCTGCTTGACAGAAGGAGTCGAGCACATTGTTTGATCTATATAATGAAATATCTAAGTAACACTGTGCCAATCTTTCAAAACACACCTTGTGAATCTGCATTTTCCAGATAAGGTTTGCTTTCCCTTTGGGTGCACTACCTGAGCCACCACAAACACAGGAGCATAACTCCACTGCAGGAGCAAACTAGTGTGTGTAAGGCTGCAGGGTCTTAACATAAAAACACTAAGCCCAGCACAGCTGGTGGGGATTTTCCTAAGGCATTTACAGCCCTCATCATGCTAATATATTGCAAAACACTTAACAGCTTTGAAGGCAGCACACTTGTTAGACACAGAGAAGTCCCCAGTATATGAAGATGCCATATAGTTTCTAATAACAGGAATGGGCTCAGCATCAAACTGCTTTTCACACAGCTGTGCCCACACAACTGAGCAGCTACACCCACTTCAGATTCAAATACCAGGACCCAAGGCTCTGTGATAAGCTGCTATCACACAAACAACCTTTCCCCTTTAATTAAACGTGAAAAAAGAAAAAAAATCTCAAATCTTGCAGTTCTGGTGTCCTAGAGAGTTTCTAGAATAAAAAATGCTTTCTGCTCCACAGTTTTTAGGTGGTAATGCTGATAGTCATTACTGTAAAAGGTTAGCTGAGAAGGACAGCAGCATTCACTACTCCAGTTCTGTCTAGTTTCCTAGAAGACTAAATAAATCAAACAGATGCAGAAGCGAGAGAAACAGACAGAGCAGAAAATACAGCATCAGTGATGAGGGCTGAATTGCTCATCATTGCTTTTGAAAGAAAGACAGGTATTACACACAATCTAGTCAGCTAGTCTGACACTTGACAAACTTGTGGTAGTGCCAAACTCTTTGAGATATTATCATTAGCTGCCTTTCTAGTGATAAGCTTATTGCAATTGAACAAAAATAGAACATTTTGAGCAGCTAAGGCTAGCAGACTTGCAATGAAATGGATTAGAACTCATAATCTGCTACACACATCTGTTTTGACATTGCCTGTTTATGAAGTGTGACCACTCAGCATGTAGTTTTGGTGTAGCTGAAAAAGAGATATTTCAGCTATTAGCAAGAGCCAAAACCAGTGTGCTGTGTGTTTCTAGCCCCCAAGCCTACGAAGAAAATCCCTACTCTGGGATATTGTTCATCAAATCAATAAGTCACTGAGTTGGTGAACACAGTTGTACAAATAGAGCTCTGGTCAACTCTTTCTTCCCTCCTGTTTTACTTGCACTTACTTTTACATGTGTTTCCAACTGCAGTGTTTTTCATGTTAATAGAATGCATATTCAGGGTTGCTGGTGTGGCTCTGCAACTGGAAAGGTTTGAAGATGAGAAATATGAAGCAAATATGGAAAGGAAACAGGAAAGCAAATGATGTTAGGAACCTAAGTGTCGCATTTTGAATAAAGCTGGAGGTCTGACTGAGGCAGGAAAAGCAAAGCAATCCTCTGTGTGTCTTTTTGGTTTTGACCCGGTCAAGTAATTTCTAAGCATGAGGGTGAGGAAGAGCAATGTCAAGTTGGGTCAGGTCAGGTTTTCTTCAGGTAGAAGAAAAAAGAGGAGTAGAAACTCCAGGAGGTGGCAGGATCTGTGGGTAATTCTCATTCTTTTACTTTCAGACTATAAAACCTGATGACTGCTACTTTACCTCCTCCTTTTTACTTTGTTCGCTTGTTAGATCCTATATTTTGTATCAATTTAAGGTAATTTCTGTTCCATAGTACATATGTTTCATAGCTAAATTTGAAAATTTAGCTCTGGTTTCATATTATAATTGCTAACTGACTTTGTAAAATACTTTATGCAAGTAGATGAGTTGGGGTTTTTTGGTACTTTGTTACAACTAAAACTACTTTGTTACAACTAAAATAATAATTTTTACAAAACATTGTCTCCTTTAGTTCTCTGCTGTACATTTCTCTACAGTTTCATTTGAATGAAGTTAGAGTAGACACCATTTCCACTGTAGTCTCTCTGAAAGACTGGGAAATAATCCAACCAAATCCAAGATGAAACTACTGAACAAAAAATAAGCTCGAGTTTAGCATTATAATTAGGTGAAGGTAAAAGTGACGCAAACCCAGCATAATGACAGCCCCTAGGTATTGGATTCAAGACTGAGAAGTATGCCAGCAGAAGAATGCTTGCTAAAACTGAGAGAGAGGGGAGAAGACATCTAGAAGGATATCCTGACTCTTCTCCGAAGTACCAAGACACCAAGTCCTGCAAAAGGTCTTGTTGCCTTCACAGGTGAAAATTCCAGGGAAAATTATTGCCATTATAATTCCTCTCATGGAAATAGCAGGGAATTCTCATCTGGTAATATGAGAGAAGCCCCACTGTCAACTGGAGACAGAGGTAGACTGATGAAGGAGTTTTTAGTTACTTTATATGATATACCCCACTGGACCCTGGAGAGATTATTTGCAAGCAAGTCCAGAGTACTTGCTAAAATGCAGAGAAGGGATAGAGTACTATTTTCAGAGAAGAAAAAAGTTAATAGAAATCTGGAAGGGTTATTAAAAAACTATCAGGGGGAGAATTGTAATTGTAGTGTAGAAGTGGTTTAATTGTTATTCCCCTCTAACTAATAGTCAGTAAGAGTCTGAAATTGAGCATCAGCATCGTTTTTTTTTTTTTTTTAATTATTATGGCATTTTGAATTCTTGTTTTCCATTACTTGTAAACATTTTATGCAATGGATCTTGGGTATATGTGATATTCCTAGTCTTTGTGTCAGTGCATATAACATTATAAAAAGAAAATTTTAAAAAAAAGTCAGTTATTTCTGGACAGGATGTTTCATAACCTTTTTAAGAACCTCTTAAGACTAAGAGTCAGCTGGGATTAAATGTAGCTTTAGCTCTTCCCCAAACACACCCTAGGCCTGTTCTGTTTGAAACCCCAATTGATCAAATCCCTCTCTACCCAAGCCTGAGACTTGCTTAGGAATACACTTGATCCTTTTGCTCTCCTTGATATTATGTCTCCAACTGCAAGCAGTATTAAATTCCCTTTGGAAAATCAATAATGATAAAGGAAGCATGCAAAGATGCATCATCCTTGTTTCACTCCAATGAAGCACCCTGTTCCTTCTATTTTCTTCTGCCTCACTGCCTTAAATCTCAACAACTTGAAATGCCTTGTCATTAAGGTATCAATCTGACTTCTTCTGTTTTGTGGAGACATGTAAGATTTGTGAACAGTAAGGTGAAATCTATAAGCAGAGATTCATGGTGAAGTCCAAGGATAAATAAGGATTTCTAACTGGGTTTTTAAAAAAATTTGAGAATGCTCAGGGTCAAAAATTAAAGAGACAGAAGTCAGGCCATAGAGAAAAAGGTTTATCCTTAAAGTAAAGAGTGATTCCAAATTTTCTGGTTTCTGAGAAATGAATGAAATAATTTAATCTCTGGCTCACTGCTAGATTTATTACCCCAGTAAACATGTAAAAAACAGATTTTGGGGAAAAAAGTGAAAATCAGTAATAGCTTATTCCTGTTTCTGGAAGAGCCACTGGAAAAGCTGTCGATTCTGCATCCATTAGTGAATGGAATGTATAATTAATTTGCTCTTTTAGCTTGGAAGAGATCACCTCTTTCTGTGACAGTTTTGATCAGAACAAACCATCACACCACTAAACCACCTCCTACTGTGAATGATTAACACTCAGAATTATAATAAAGCAAAGGAAAAAAAAAGTATGTTTTTCATAGCTGTAGCTTAGCATAGTAGCATCAGTTTATGTCTTCTGTCATAGTAGGGCTATGTTTTTGTACTTGTAAATTCTCACAATTTTGACAGAATCATAATGCGTAATTTACTTTTCTTTATAAATTTGAAAAACTTTTCAAAGGTGTCAAAAACTTAATTGGATGCTTCTTCAGTGCTATTAATAGATGGAAAACAAACCTCAACATTTTTAATACTGCTGTTATTTCATTGAAACAATTGTATTGTGCATGACTGGTGTAGAGCAGTGTGTTTTCACATATTTCAGTATGAATGTATGCTAGTTGTATAAATGTGTAACTGCTCTTAGTTAAAATTATGGTTCTTTGCTTTTTGTTGTTGGTTTGATTTTGGTTTGGTTTTGATTTTGTTGAAGAATAATATCTTGGTGTTCACTTCATGTGTACCAGAACATGCTAGAGACAGAAATAATGTTAAAAAACCCTCTGATATAAGAATATTGTCTCTGTTGAACACATTGAAAAATAATCTTTCAAATAATACATTTTTTAAGTATTGTGTAATTCATGTATTACGTGTCAGTAATTTATGAACACTCACATATTTCTGAAATATGGAGCTATTTTCAGCTGGCAGTTGGAAACATCAAACTGTGGTGTTCTGCATCACTTTAGCATCTATACCAGTATTACCATCTGTAAAATTCAATTAAGTGTTTTGGGGCATTAAAAATTGCACACATTTTGCCACTAAGGTAAACCAAAGCAAATATACAAGTATTAAGAGAAACTGACTCCCAGTAGAATCTATCCATATTGTTTCATTAATTGAATAAAGTATTAAGCATTGCAAATTCTGATAAATTTTAAAAGCTACCCCAAAATTACAGTATTGTATTGCAAAATGGTGACATCTGTCCTTCAGACTTCAATGTGTGTAGTCTCTAATGCCCAAAAACATTTAATTGAATTCAGCTCAGCAACTCACACATACAGATTCTGTATTGGCTGAAGTTCTTGCTGGACCAAACCATTGTTTGGCTTGAATTACATATACAAATATTTGTCATTTTGTTGCCAATTTGTTTTCCTCCGTTCCTACTGAGATACACCCTAGAAATACTGACCTTATTTACAGGCCTCTTGTCATTTTGTCCATTTCACATAAATTCAGGTGTCATTTATGTAAGTTTAAAATATTTACACTTCTTGAAATTGGATTTTACTGTAAGATGTGACTGTGTAGAACCTCATGCAGTGAATAAAAAAGCTAAGATGGTATACATGAGAGTACTCAGAGCATCAGCTTGCTTTGTTCTTGTGGAGGAATAACAGTAATTCTGTTTCCTAACTTGTGTTTGAGTCACTGCTGTGCCTATCAATAGGGAGCTTGTCTAATTATTCTCTGAATTGACAGGAGGCTTGGGTTTCCATTATACAGCTGATAGAAATTCACCACAGCAATACTGTAAAACAGAAGCACTATTTCTAATAATTAGTTCTAATCAAATGGCTGTTCCCTAAACCACGTATACCTGCTTCTTACAATCTAGCATTCCAGCTGCCAAAGGACAGAATTCTGTTTGCTTTTTACTTGTTTACCTGGTCCCATCACACTGATACTTGTAAATATTTGTGAATCAATGGATTCCTTGTTTACAAGCTCTTCCACAAAGCTTGAGTGTAAATCTTCTCCTGTGATTCTTGGGCAAATTATTGCACATTATGATAGGCATAAAGAATTGACTATTGTTCATTTACACTGCAGTCATCTTACATTCTATTAGGCATATATTAAAAATCTCACTTGGGTGTTCTTTGAGAAAGTCAAGGTTGTAAGGTCACAGATTTCATGTTGAACAAACCCCACATTAGTTACAAGAGAGAGAGTTTGTATCTGTGCAAGATCTTGCGATTGGAGCTTTTTGAGGAGACCAGCCATTATCATACAACATCTGCATCTTGAAACTTATCACTTTAGTAGTGATATCTTAAGGTTAATCTGTACAGAAACTGAGTTTTCTTCACCTAATTGTTATTCAGTGAATGGCCTGACTTGCACTGCTGAAGATTCCTTAATCAAGTAGGTTTTGCGTTCCAGGTGTTGGTGTTGTAAAAAAGCTGTCCAGTTTTGAAAAGGAATTTTAGATGTTTTTCTCTTTTTTCAGGACCCAGAATAGGAAGATAGGTTATTCCCAATCTCATTGAGGACTGTGATAATTACTGTTAGGATAGATACCTGCAATGACACAGTTACTGGTTAATGTTACAGAATGATTGAGCCATGTACCTTCCAAACGTACTACAAAACTTTGTGAATTAATGCTCAAAACAATTCAGTAAACTCTAATACATTAACTTGTATCTGGTCTTAATGTTAGAGATGGAATTGGTCCAGGAATTGTTCTGTGCATATTAGAAGGAGCTTCATGACAAAGTTTTGTTTATTTTATCTGAGAAATCCAATTAATCGAAACAGAAGCTCATTATTGGTTTGTGCCATTATAAAAAAGCTTTTGCTGGCAAAGCCTTCTCAGCTACCCAGTGGAGTTCCTGGTCAAAATCAGTAGTGAGAGAAAAACTGGATTTAATGTCTAGGGTTGTGGTCTCCAGCATGAGAAGAGAGTGTCATGATGAACAGGTTATTCATTATTCTGAATTAGTTTTTCCAGGTTTTCCTGCTGGAGCTGTTCCATGTCCTGTGCCTAATCAGGTATTACTTGATGAATCAGAATCATCAATGACCCAAGTAACTCCCCTGCCTACTGAATTTATCCTTAATAAGTTTATCCAATGTAGAAGTTTTTCAAAAAGGGACAGACATAATAAATAAGATTAATCCAAATCCAGTAACTTTGTCAAATGGAGAATCTCTGAACAGAGAAACAAACCTGTGCTTGAGCCAGCCAGAGGCAACAGGAAACATTGGTATTATTCAGAGCACACTGATGACTGGAAATGGCACATCCTGCAGTCATCAGTGCAGTAATGGCAGTAGGACTGAAGCAGAGAAGTTAACTCATGTGGAGATAATACCGTATGACACCTGAGATAGCAAAAATTAAACTCAACTTAATTCAACACTGCTCAAAATTAGTCCATTTAATCAGGATTCCTACACACTGCCTTTCCAGCCTTCAGCAATGACTGCTCTAATAAGGATTGCTGGCACATATTATGCCCCCAACTTTATTTCTCCTCCTTCCTTTCTCAACAGTTTGAGGCATTTTTGCTGACACCCATTGATCAAGATTTTTACTCTGCTCTCACGCAACAAAATAGGAAAGAACTTGATTTCTAGAAACTAAAGCTCGAGGTAATCCACTAAGTGGGTTTAGCAGAATGACTGCAGGATCCTGGCTGAGATGCTTCCCCGAATAATGACTATAGATTAGATGTCATAATAACAGCTGTCAACAGGCAGTGTGCAAAAGAGCTTTTCTGAAGTCACAATTACTCAACAACCTCTGCTCCCTTTGCGTTGCAGCGACACTTTTGATGTGCCGTCTGTTGCCCTCCCACCCAGCAGTGCCACTGCTCTGGGCACTGCACATGCCTGCTGCTGCTGGCAAGATGAGTCACGCAGCTCAGCAAAGCATATCCTTCAGCTGCGGAGAAGAATGAAAGTGATACCAGCGTGCTGCCTACATGGGATGTACTGAAACTAGAGCTTTTTCAGTTCAGCAGGAAGCTGATTTCCTTTGCATTTGGGATTGTTGTTGGCAGGAGGTTGGAAATGACCACTCCATGATACCTTTTGTCTGTAATTGGCCTTTGCTATCCTGACATATTTGATCTCAGTGGGAATAATTAATCTTACACCCATTTAGGGTATTGATTGGGTAGTTGAGCTTAGAAACATCATCTAGAGTTGCTCTGAGTCACAAAAAAATTGGCGCAGGGAGAGGAGAAATGAGAAAGGATAGAGGTCTTCTACAGTCATCAATGCAAGACCATGCAGGGAAAGAAATCAGCACATTCCTTTGCTTTCCCTGCAGAGTAGCTGAACAAAGTGTTTTCTAAATAACAGTCTAAAATGTTGGGTTGATTAAGATCTAGTATATGGAGAAAAAAAATATAATTTGCTCTCTTTAGAAGGCAAATGTCTAATACTGAAAAGGGAAACAGGATTTTCCTGGCTTAAAAAATGATAAGAGAGTTACCTAAAAATAGGTTCCCTGTAAGATAATTTTAAAAGAAAAATATACAAAACTTGTTACAGCTCCAGTAATACATTTTCTTGGTGTTGTGTCTCTCTGCATTTAAATTCCATCATTTCAAGTTTTTGAAATGACAAATAAATCAAGAAATCTAGTATTCTGAGAATGTCTAATGTGCATGAGGATACACATTTTGACAGTGCAGTAAGCAATATTGATTCAGCCAATTCTCAAAAAGCAAATGCAAGAGGAAACATCTCTCAAGTGCTGTATCTTGTGCTCCCCATGTTTCAGTCTTACATGAGGAAATCCATTTTCAGGTGTGGGCATTACTATTTTGGACCCCTGTTACATTTCCTCACATGCTGTAAGCAGCCAGAGGTGACTTAGAAGGGAAGAGATGTGGTTTTAAACTTTAGCTATTGCTGAATCCCACGGATGAGGCTACCCACCCTCACAGGGAGTGGCAGCTCCTTTCTACTGTCTGAAAAATCTTAGAGGGGCTTCAGAAATCAGAGCCACTGTCCTTCAGCCTGAGTGGATCAGGACAGACTGTACCGATTGCCTTATGTTAAAATTCTGTTTAACTCTTCATAAGCCAGCAGGACTTACATACAGATCTAAAAGCAAGAAGAAAAATGGAAGAGGTTGATTCAAGGAAAAGATTAACTACATTCTACTCTTCTAGAATTTGAATGCATCCAGACATCCTCCTTGTACCTATGGGAATTTGGATGGAAATTTGCTTAAAGGTTTTCTAAACCAACGTTCCTGTCTGCATAAATAGGATTTTCTATACATGGAGTTTCAGGAAAAGCAAATAAAATTTAAAAAAACCCTATAAACTAATTTCTTTTCAAAGAATCATCATTATTTAAGCATACATGCAGAGTGGATTTGACATAGTTCTCTTCTTAATAGATAATACACCATTAAGTTGACTTAGAATTTGGGGCTGGTCCTAAACTGAAAATTCTTGTTTTCAGTTGTTTTCAATTTCCATTCTAAGATTATTTTTATTTAAATATCTTTTTTTTTTTTAACTGAAATTTTGAGTTCATTATTTTGATTAGGTCTTACTTTCAACATGAAATATATTTTTACATAATTAAAAATTAATGAAATATGCAGTACAAATTGATTTTTCATTTTTTGATGTGATTTGCCAGCAAAGCACAAAGGTATGTTTTGTCAAGCTCCAGTCACGAAATATTTAGTGCATCCTACAGTAACAGTACAACATGATTTTTACTATTTTGTAAGTTTGCATTAATCTTTGCATTAATATTTGTATTTCCAGGCAAACAACTCCAAGAGCTTAAGTGCATGTAACATACTGTTATGCAGAATAGATATTTTTGTCTTTTGTTTCTCTCATTTAAATATCATGGTCCTGATACCAGTACTAAAAAATTACCAGGCACTAATAGCTTTGGCTTGGGGAGGGTTGTGGGGAGGGGGGAAGGTTTGATTCTCAGACCTCAGACATACAATTTTTTTTTTTTAATTCTTATTTCAAACAATTTAAAGATTCCGTTTAGTGGAATGATGAAATGGTTAAACCTTTTGTATTAACTCTTTCAACTTGGCATATATATATATAACATATATGGGTATTTGTATGGTGGATTCATGTATTTTATAGGTGAAAGCCTTACAGTCCTCATAAAATAATAGATATTCATGACAATAACAACAGATAACTGTAAAAAAAATCAACTACTGCAGTAATGATAAAAGAAAATACAGAGCTATACAAAATTCAGTTATTTCAATCTGTAGCATGATCTGTTCTACTTCTCTAAATTTGGATTAATAGAGTGTATAAAAAATGCTAGTCATTTTAAAGCTGTACAATTAAGGTATTTTGTTGACAACTCAAGAGTTTGGCCACATTATCCTGGGTTCAGATGTAGCTCATGAAAATGAAACTTCGCTTCTAATATTTCTTTTAAGTCTCAGCAACATCGATTCTTACCGTTTCGTCTAAGCTTCCTTGGAGATCTTGTTAAAGTTTCACAACTTGCTCCTTCCTCCCTGCTGAGGTTTGTTGTTTCTCTTTGCTTTTAACAAATAAGGTCTTGAAACTTTGAGGTTTGGGATTTCTCTAGGGTATGAATTAAGGAATTCATGTTTCTTTCCAAAATCTTCTCCATAGATTTCTAGCAACTTGTTGCTATTGTAACTTCACATCTTCTTTTACTTTAAAAAGCAAAAATTTACTTTTATACTTGCACACTATTAAAGAAAAAAAGGTGTTGGAAGATGAAAGTTAGAAACCAGGTATGCCCTATGGCCATGTCAAATCTATTAAATCTCCATCGTACAACTAATCTTTTGCTATTGTTCCCCTGAAGCAATAGGCTGTGATCTCATTGTGTTTTATAAACTAAGAAAGGTCAGGCCAGCCTCCCCAGTCTTTGGATGAATGAAATCCTAAGAACTCATCTGTGCTTGGGATGATGCTGATTAAGTTAGTGCAGAAACAAACAAGATCTAGCTAGAACAGTTTGAATTTACTTTTCGCAGCTGTTTATTGCTGCTTCTCTAGGTAATCATTACAGCCCCCGCAGCTGAGGCCAATAACAGCTTGTGGGAGTCCTCCCACTCTGTTTCAGGGCAAAGCAGCTGTATTAATTTAAGTCACTGTGGAAGATGGCTCAGGCTAACCCAAACGGTGACTCATTAGTGCAGCTCAATATGGGGATAATGAGGAGCAACTGTTAATCCTGAGAGCTGCAGCTCCTACTGCTGCTTTCCAAGGGAGCGCTTTGTGGTTCTCAAAGCTACACTGCTGCTGAAAAGTAATGGCTGGAAGAAGTCCTAGAACATCCCAGGTTCTGCTGGGAGATATGATACTTATTTTGGAGAGCTTTGGCCCTATAAACAGGAAAATGAAGAGTTCTGTGTGGTTAATAGGGTTAGATGTCATAGTGGTTCAAATAGTGTAATGCTTTTATTTTGATTAAAAGAATGGGCCCTCTCTTTCTCTCAACATCAAAAAAATGAATTGAAAGAGAAAATATTTACGCATAAAATTAAAATTTCTTGATTGATATTACATTGGTTTTATTATTATTATTATTTCTCTCCGTGCAAATGAAAAGTAATGCTGTTTAACAAAAAGAATAAACAGAGCTCATTTCTTTAAAAATAATTTACATATTTTTTGTCTATGGCTAATGCTAATTTTCTGATCAAATTTGGACTAAAGTTAAATTTGGAAATACAGTTAATTTTTTGTTTTGATTAGGAAATATCCAACTTTACATAAATGGACAAATACATGTATTTTTTCTTTTTCACAGTACTGCATACTGTTGTTGAATGTTGTTAGATGTAGCCTACATGATCAAAAACATCCATGTTGCTAAATAAAAGAGACGCAGGAAATCAGCTTGAGTATTCAACTCATGTTGATCCCCACCATTGATTTTTTAAGGTAGTCTTCTGATCACTTTTGGACCTTTCTAACTTGCTCTCTCTGGTAATCTTGGGTGTTGTGAACACACAACTTAGGAACAACTGGTTTCTTTTCCTTTCCTTGTTAAATTCTGGTATTTCAGGATAATTAACTGACAGAAGCTATGCAATCAGTTTATTAGACTACTTCTGCATCTGTTTGTTGAAGTTCAGCTATGCCCTGTCATACAGTGTCTAATAATCTTTTTTATTGAAGTTTCCTGAAAATCATCTCTTTCTTGTGACATCCATTGCCTCTCTACATATGAGACTATTACTTACAGAGAACAAAAAGGAGGAGGTGAAGTTCTTCCTTAGATAATTTGTATGGAGCCAGGGACAGATGATAGCTGTTTTGACTCTCACAGATGAAGAAGTATATGCAATCTTTGCAGTAATATCATTACTTATTATTTATTATCTGAGAGAGACACTACCCCTCTGGCAAATGATAGATTGAGTTGCTGCCAGGACCATCTTTCCTCTGGCCATTGCTGAAGGGCACATATTTATTTCCTCCCAGGCTATTTTTGTCACTGCTTCCTATGCAAGGAAACTAGAAAAAGATACCTGATAATTTTCTCCCATGTGCTCTCAAAGAACACTACAAGGAGGGATTCTTAATTCCATTTATAATGGCTGAATTCTAATTTCTTAATTACTAAATGGTGGTTACACATACATATTTCTGTGCAGATATGTATGCATGCACATGTAAATATCCATGCATGTATCTGAAAAGCTACGTTGATATTGGGGAAATAAATGTTTAGTAATAGGTACTGTCCCTTTTCTCCTAAACAAATTTTAAAAAATAACTATCAACAGTAGCATGTGGTTAATGCTGACATTCAATTAATGATGGAGTTTAGGTTTCAACTACAATTCTGGTAATTTATTCTTATTCTCCCAGACTGGGGAGAGGGCCTGCAATACTCTGTGGATCATTTTGTTCTTTTATTTTGTGGCACTGATGAACAGCAGCTCCATGATCCACCTGTGAGGAAAGGTTCATACTAATTGTGATTCATAAATGTTATCCTCCGTCGTGCTATTTTAGAGCAATACTCAATCCAGGTAATTATGCTCTGTTGCCTCTGCTGCAAGCAGACACTCTATAAATCCTTCAGCCGAGGTGGGCTTGTCAGGCTGAGAATAATGTGCAGGTCCTCAGAAAGGATTTATATTCAAGGTCCATTTGATAGGTGTGTTTTCCAGTTTTTCATTTCTCAGAACTGATGACAAACCGAACTAGTTGGTTATTCCCTACTGATGCTGCTCCAGCGATAGGATGATCGAAAATCTGTGATTAATTTAGAGTCACTTGTGTGCTAGTATTAGGCAGTTTTGACAGCCCTACTTTCAGTATCGATTTCTTGTATAATTTACAAAGGAGAGGCATACCAGAGACGATGATGCTTTGAAAGTTGTTTGCATTTTTCTTGTAGACAGACACCTCCCCACCGAATCAGAAAAATCCCCATGATATAAAACTCATTTGAATCAAATAGTCTTACTCCTGCTCCTCTGTCTTTCATTGATGACAGATTTAAGTTAAGTTTAAAAATAAATTAAGCAATCTTTCAGCAGAGTATTAACAAGAGTCTGTCCCAGCAACTTAATATACTCGTGGTGTTATGGTTTTATAAGGCCTAACAGTCTCAAATCCGAGAGATCAAGGCATATTTTTCTATTTTATACATTCAAACAAAAGCTCTTTTTGGTTAGCATAACTAAGGAAGAACATAATGCCATTTAACAAATAAATGCACGTTATGATCATGCTTTAAAAATAGTAATTTTAGCAATTTTTCCTCTCCTAGAAAAACACGTAGTGTTTAATTCAGTTTTCTGTTTTAAAAAGTGCAGTTTCTCTTGAAACCCATGGCATTACTATGGTGGGAAAAAGGTATATTAGTAGTATATGAGGGCGTATTGTTGGAACACATAAAAATTCATCTGATGGGAATGAAGAATAGTAAAAATTGTAGTAGAGAATACAGGATGTAATTTTAGATAATACCTTCTATTTGGAAGTACCAGAAAAAACAGTTTGGAAGGTTTAGTGAGGGCTGAGGAGAACAGCCTTCAGTATATGGAAAAAATAGTGAGTCAGTTATAGCAAGGAAATGTTCCTCTCTGATAATTGTGATAAATGGGGTGGGTTAATCTTCCCTGACATCTTCAAAACCGTGGGTTTTTTTAAGCAAATAGAGAAGATTAGTGCTGAAAATGAAACTAATTCACTTCCCTTTCTTATGACTGAAATCATTGAGATATGTAATGTATGATATGTAAGATATGTTAAACATTTTCCAAAATAATTCCCTTTCGGGAAATTTGCTAAAATGTTTTTATTTCATTTTTTGTTTTCATTTGAATAATGAAATTATTTACATGAATCTAGATAGTAACAAAACAAAAAGACCTGTAACATTATATGGAAAAAATGGATGCCATTTTAACTGAAGACAAAATAAATGTGCTGCTGATAATATTAAAAACAATGAGCTCAATTTCTGTTCTGAGTTGTGGGTTTTTTTGAATTCTCAAACTACCCTGTGGGACATGAAAAGAATGCAGGAAGAAGCTAGTTTGGAATGGTGTGATTGATTGTTTGTTTCATTTCCTAATTTTTTTTTCTCATCAGATATCAAGCAAAGTGTATTAGTACCTATATCCTGCTGTTTTGCTAATATGCATCAAACTATATTCCATGTAGTACAATAACAGAGTATCACATAAACAGCAGGTAAATTTGCAGCTGTGTATACAAAATGAGATCAGAATGCAATCTGCAACACAGCCATCCAAACCCATTGAGAAGAGAGATACATTTGATGTGATCTGTAAGGCTGACATTTTCAGCAAGAAAAATGATACATTTTCAGCAAAGATGCAATATATGCAAAAACATCCAGCTCGCGATGGACTTATCTTGTGACTGGTTTTGATGAACATTTCTTTTGCCTATTCTCAACCAAATTGAAGGCATTGGCCACTCAGCTGCTGAGCACTCTCCTCAGTGAGAAGGACTGCTGCCTGCTGCAAAGGCTGAGTACAAAGTGTGTTGCTGCAGGTATGGGAACGTCCCAGGTCAGGAGCTAGTGGCAGGATGGTGGTGATACAGTTTTGTGGTTGTGGCTCTCACCGGTACAACAGCTTTTTAATTCTTTCCTAAGTGTGAATTTACCTGCTGCCTTCAAAAACATGCAGATCTCTGCATATCCTGCTCTACTCTGTGTTTGTGCACCCTCTCTTCTAGTCCTGTGTGCAGTTTTGGACACCACAATATAAAAAAGATGTAAAGCTATTAGAGAGCATCCAGAGGAGAGCAGTGAAAGCTGGCGTATTTCTATGCCCCACAAATTATTCAGAAGAAATTTATATGTATATTCAGTTCAAATAATGTATGGTGGCCTTGAAAGTATCACAACTGAGTGGATCACTAACAGAAGGGTCCATTTTAGAATGTGAATGTCAAACTTCATAGAACAAGTGACTTAAACTATCAGTGGAATTGCACTTTATGCTGTCGGGGGATTCATGAAATAAATGAAGAAACAAGCAATCTGGTTGTTGATTTTCAAGACAGAAGTGATGTTTTTCTAGTTCTATCTATTACCCTAGCAGCTGCCTTTCTTTTTTATCACAGCCTTCTTTTGAGTGCTGGGCAGCTGGGTTTTGCACAGGCATAGGAAAAGGAGTCTAAGGGACAGCAGTGACCACAACAGCATGAACATCTCAGGCAGGGAATTTCATTACAATGTAAGTTTATTTTTAGTGCTGTTCCAGAATGTGTTTATTTTAGTTATTCCTACTCTTTTTTTTCCATATTAAAGCAAAGGAAAGCATGAGGTTATGCATTTTATTTCTTTATTTCTTTTTTAATCTATAAAAAGGTGAAAGTGAAATGACAACATTTAAAAGGAAGATAGGACTGACAGGAAGGTTAAGGAGGTTTTTATCTTCAGTATGGGTACAGCAGCCAAGGTATTGAGCACATTTAGCAGGGTATGCAAGTAGAAGTCCATCTGATGGCCCAATAATGAAATGACATGCAATATTCTGTGATTGCCCTCAATTACCCTATGCAAAGCAAGAATTAATTACCAGCATTGAAAAAATTCACCTTTGTCCCTCATTTCAGGTTCTCATTTATACCGAGTGTTTCTCAGGTAGTATTAATAGAGGTCCAAGTACTTGATAGGTGGATTTTTTCCTTCTTTTTCCTTGTAATGGAGTCAATCCTCTTACATGATAACTACAGTCTAATCAATCAGTGGCTGAAGTGAGCATTAAGGTGTATACAAAGCATTTTAAAAGTGCTGAACCCACCCATGTACTGTTTGGCACTTGGTTGTCCAGAATTGTAGTACACAGGATGGTTAATTTGATCCATTTGTTTTGCAACACAGACTGCCACCACCAAGTTATTTTAATGTAATGTTGTAAATCAACTTGAAGGCTGCATAAAAAAATAAATAAGGTAAATAAAATCAACATAGAGATTTATCACATTTTGTCTGTTTTCCCTCATTGAATCAAGGGATGCATTTCTCAAAGAAAAGCAACGCTAAATGATCATTACCCAAGGTTCCCTTTGATTCCCAAGTTGCCAATATAGTATTATATTGGTGGAAGGAACTTGTCTGCTTGCATGTGATTTTAAAAGACATTCTGTCTGTACATATTTAGTACTAGTCTAGTCATAAATGCAGAGCCAGAACCAGAAATTTAAACAGAAATTGCTCAAAAAAAAGAAAAAAATATGAGAATAAAATTTCTCCATTTCATGTTTATTTTATACTTAGTTTTACTCTTTATTCAGGTCCAATTTACAGGTAGAAGTCATGCTGTAGTAATAAATGAGAATGTTATGATACAGAAGAATGGATACTACCATCTTAATTTGGTTCTAGACATTTTCTTCCAAATAAAAAAGATTTGGGAGGTGTGAATCTGTACAGTTACAGTTAATTCTGAGTTGCACTAAGATTTTTTCTGCATACTCAGGTACAACAGTCAGGTGCATGCTAAGACTGAAGACAAGTGCATGAAGAGTAAAAGTAGCAGATGAGAAATCTGTTCCAGAGGGAACTGAAATTTCTAGTCCCCAGTGTCAGCTGGAGAGTGCTAGTAGCGAACTGCTGCTGAAGTGAGAGCAGCTTCCGAAATCAGTTGTTCAAATTAACCTGCTTGACTCTACTGTGAAAGTTACTGTAAATACTCATTCACTCAGGAAAGCGTGGGAGGAAATTTCAACAGCTCTCTTTTCTCTTTCAACAAAAATCCATGGAAAGGGATCTCTCATCTATGTAGACACCTCTAATACATTGGCAGTGTCTGAAGTAGTCATTCAAGGGGGCTTTATAGGAAAAGAATAGGCACTTCTAGAGTGCCGTTCCCCTCCTTTCTTAGGTACAGATCTGGTACAAAGCACTTTAACAGCTCTATAAAAGTTCGTACTTCTCACTAACACAAGAAAAGGAGGGCTAGAAAACGAAATTTTTTGTAGGTGTCTGCAGTAATCTACAGGTGGATGAGATAAATCCCATCTCCAGAAAGTGACTTAAGAGTGCTTCGATCCCATTTGGTGCTAAGTCAAACTGGTTATTTTGAGTTATAACTGGAGATTTAGGAAGCTGATCCTAGCCATTTCCAAAATTTAGAAGATTTCAACTGAAAAGAATTTAAAATAAGCTGTTCTTCTTTGCACTGAAGGGGGATGAAATCTATCGCATGCCAGCTGTAAGCGTGAAAAGCTGCAGAAAGCATCTCCCATCAAGAAAGCTGTGTGTTAACTCAAAGAGACTGGGTGGGTATCCATGGCAATTTGGTTTGTTAATCCAACACACTGTCAATGAGTTCAGGTCAGACAGCCAACTCACCTAAAAATGTAAGTGTATTTTTAATTACTTTGTAAAACAAATGGTCCCAACAAAAATGCTTTGGCAACACAAAAATATGATCAGATACCAGCAGCAATGAAGCCTCCCTCACTGAAGGCTGGCTTTATTTTATGTATATACTGTATTTTGTCTCTTCTTTGGCATTTTTTAGATTAATATTAGTGAAAGATAAGATAAAAGTTTGGATTTTTTCTTTTTCTGAAACCTCAGTATTTTCTTCAAATTCTATCTCCACACTTTCTTATGATCCAGCTTAAGGAACTTTTTTCAGGATTTTTTTTCTGCTGAAGGGAAATGCTATTTTCGTTTTAGAAAAGTAGAAGTATATAAACCCAAAGGATTATAGAAGTTAGGCCCCAACTCTGGAGCTGAGGTTCTGTTTTCATGGACAGGAGGATTAAAATCCTTCTCTTTCACACATTACAAATTGAAGTAAGTTTCTAACCTAAACTGCAGCCTTCACAGAAACAGGGTACAGCTGGGCAAAAAGACAAGCTCAGTAGCTGTGCATGGGGGTTTTGTTATTGCTGTTGTCTCCCCTTGTTTTCTACCTATATTATTGTGAAGCTAGATGGAGATAATATATGTCTGAGAGTGTAATTTGTTTTAATGAGTTGTGAACTCTGCAGGAGCTGCACTGACCACCTTCACAGATAGACACACTAAAAGCTTTGCTGATCCATGGCATTTTTAATGGAAACACTGACCCAGAAAAGAAAAATATAAACAGAAAAAAACTTAAATACTTAGATTTTGTATGTCTGTGGCTGAATATCCTCAACATATAAATACTACATATAATATATACACTATCCCCAACACAGTAAATTGTCATTCTGTACAAGAAAATCATGCGTCTAAGGTTTTCTCCTGACTTGCTTAATAGAGAAAAGCACTGGGCTTGGTGAGAGAGCCAGGCTGGCACACTGGTTGATGTAAGGTTGTGTATAGGAGTAGTGCTAACAGAAACACCTCTAAGAGGGAAGATACAGTGTGTATCAGCAGAGCATCGTGTAAGAACACTAATGAGTCAAAACTGCAGTGCTTTCTCCATGGACAATCCGTAGTGTTAAAAGCTTCTCTTTAAAGAGGAGTGAGAGAAAGGAGTGAAAGGGGAGCAGCTGCATATATTCACAAAAGCAATGGCTTGGTGTGGTAGGTCAGTGGAAGCATTTCAGTTGTTCTCACCCTAGGAATACAGAAATGCTGAGGTCAGTAGAGACCTTCACTGAAAATCTGATTATCTTAGTGTATGAATTACTACTTTTTAAAGGCAGTATATGCTGGTAAAAGCTGGAGGCTTTGTAGGATTCAAATTCTAACTAAGTATTTGTAAAATTTTGGTTGTGAGATCATTATGGTTACAGGACAAAGAAAAAATTTGAAGGATGGTCCTGAAAAAGCAGTAAGTATTTATCTGCCCTTCAGGATAAGGCGAAGATGAAACTTCAGGGAGAAATTAAATGTGTCATTACAACATTGTTAATATCTGACTATATTTCACCTGTAAATTAATAGGCTTCTACACAGACAACTAGTAAGAGTATAAATTGCTAAAAAAATAGATTTGTTTTCAATTGGTTTTCAGGAATCTTTATATTCAGTGAAACATCCCTAATGAATGTTCAATCTGAACACAAAATAGTTAAGGAAGTGAAAGTTCACAGCAGTAAATTGTGGGCTACATTGATTTTCTGACCTGCATACACAGTAAATTCTCCACACTGAGGCTACCCACAAAGCCTTTGTTTTCCACTTCTCAGATTTCAGTTTGAAATAACTGAGAGAAAGCTTTCATGATCTCCTTTCAGAGCCATCTTTTGGAGGTGACCTTTGACTTGGGAGGGACAGTTAAAGTCCTTCAAATATCAGAAAATAGGACTTCAAATATCAGAAAATTACATAATTTTCAGGGATCTTTTACTGTTTGGCCTAGTAGCTGAGATGGTGAAAATGTAGTGTTAAAATGAAAATTATCTGAAAAATCAGTAATTACTTGGTTTTGAGATTCCTTGGACAATGATTGAGGAAGAAATTATTAATGCAACCTTCTAACAGAAAAGTCAGTATCCCTCCAGTTATTTTGCTTTCATACTCTGTGTGTCATTGACTCAAGGGTCTTGTACATAAGGGTTTTGACTGGGATGTAGAGAAGAATGAACCAAAAATAGATGGCAAGGCAGAAAGCAAAATTTTGTATAAATGCTTAATTTTTCAAGAGAGGCAGCTACATTCCATCCAAGATAGCAGGTTTTTAGTTTCTTCATTTGTGAATAGTGTCATTTCAAAGGGATTCCATCCCATGAAGGCTTATGGAAATGTAGGAAGCTTTGTGTTTAGTCTTTATATGGCAAATAACCACATTTTATGCAACTGTTCAGATCCAGTTCTTTTGTCTGTTTAAGTTTTGGGAAAACAGCCTGTCATTTGCATTGCTGGCTTAAGATGAGAGTTTTGACAAAATAATGTTTTCAATATTTTTCAGTCTTCACTTTTCGTTGTAGGAAACTAGACTTCAGGAATTTCTGAAAGAGTAGAGAAAAGAAAAAATAAGACTAAAATTGAGCATTGAATGCCTTACCTCTGTGATAAACTCTTTCCTGTTCTGTAAAAATGGGTGATTATTGAGGCTGCATATTTTCATGTTTATACACTGATTTGGTGGAAGAATGTAGCAATGTGGGGTTTTAGGATTCCGTGTGCTCTCTTTGTTCCCCTGCCTTCTATGCTATTGGTTCATTTTAAAATACACACTCTTCTGTACCTGAAAACCTATTGGTATGTTCCCCCTGTCAATTCTCCCCCTCCATCTCCTGGGACTGGCTCCAGGGGAGAAAAATCCCACCCCTTCTCTTCCCCTTATAAGCCCGTGTCTGCATCAGAGAGGGGTCTCCTCTCTGGGCTGGCACCCCTTACCCTGTCCCTGCTTTTCCTCCCCCCCTTCTCCTCCCCGGCAACCCCTCTCCCCGTTACCCCAGATAAACCTCCCTGCCAGAACAGAGATGGAGTCCCGGCTCGTTCCTTCGTCTTACTTAATTTCCTGCTTGAATTTCCATGGTTGAAAGACTCGCGCCATGCCGCAGGACCCCGGGGGCCGCCCGCTCCAGACCCGGTGGGATTACATGGACCAGAGACCCAGTCCGGGGGGGCAGCTGGCTCCTGCCGCCCTCTCGGACCCTGTTACATCAGAAGAAGACATTTAGGGCTAGTCTGGTAATTAGTTTCTCTCTAGCAGACATTGTAAATATAATTCAGGGCTTCACTGTCAAAAGGTGGGTTGTTATCATGGGGTACCTATCCCTTATCAGATGCAAAGTGTAATATTAAGGTGAAAACAAGCCAGTGTAATTTTATTCAGAACTAAATTGAGGGCTCTAAATGAACAATAATGAAAAAGAACAGGAATTTAATTCTATGAGGAACTCAAAGTCAGCTAGTGAGAAGTAGTATGTGAGTAGTACCATATTAAGGAAGAAAAAAATCTTTATTTTCTCTAGACAACAGGACTAAAGTTTGTTTTAGTGTTGCTCTTTTTTTTCTTATTTAGTCATGGTGCACCTATACTGATGTTCATAGCAGAGAAGCAAGTTTTGGTTAATTCCTCAAAGTGTTTTCTATTCTGTGAGTAAAATTTTCCACTGAATTCAAAGGAAGAGGCTTCTTGCAGCTATGAGAACACTGCAGTTGGACTAGGTGATCATTGTGTGTCCCTTCCAATTGAAATAGTCTAATCTATTTTATTAACTAAGGAATACGTCTTATTTTCTCATGGCCACGTTCTAAGATGCTTGAAACCTGTGAACTGAAATACAGTCTCCATCCCACACAAAACAGCTGCTAGCAGGATGATCCCTTCCTTTTACCACTCCCAGTTCTGATGGAAGATTCTAACAGAGCCTTGCTTCTTGGTTAAATTTACTATCACTTCCATTTTTTGTTTCCAGATCTATCTGTGTTCAGTTGCGACGCTCCTGGGTTTGCACCAATATGGAATTCAGGGTTAAATAATTCTTTTCCATTCCTCTCTAAAAGTATGGAGCCATAAACTGTAAATACATTACTTTCTGCATATATAGTATTTATGCATAGTATAAAGAACAAAAATACATAAAATATTTATTGTTAGGGGATTTAAAGCTTGTATAGTGTTTGCTTTTTTTGGGCTGTGAATCACAGCTAGGAATTAGTTTGCAGCTAGCAATCAACTGTTAGCTGGTGAAAGAGTTTATGCAGAAGGAAGTTTTACCTGTACTTGTTGTTCATGAATGGCACTTCAAAGCTACCTGTTGTGAAGAAACACAGTTTTGCTTTTGTCCTGGTGAACTTCTGAAATGTGTGTCTTCTCTGGCTCTGATATGCCTCTGAGCCATTTGGACTAAGTCCAGGTAAAATATTTTCAGTTCAGCAAATCAGCTTCCTGCTGTTGTACATGATCATGAAGAACTGAAAGGGGCTTTCATATTTGTAAATAACAACAGATCATATGAAAGTGACTCATCTGTAATAGAAGACTTTATGTAAACCCAAGTATTAATTTCAGTCTTTGCCTATACATGGTGAGAATTTATGTGTTTGGACAGACTTGTTAATAGAGGAATGAAATCTTACGGATTATATCATTAAATGTAAAAGCCACTTGATCTTAATTTTTTACTAAAAAATTGTCTGAACTTCAATGCTCAAAGTGATATTTCAGGAATACAGAGAAGCAGACAAAATATATCTGTTAGAGCCATTCCAAAAGAGAACAAGGAGAAGATGCTGGAGTTTGGCAGCAGACCTTTGAAATACAAAAATGTACTCTCTCTGCTGACATTTCCAGTGATTGCACTACTGGTCAAGAGGGTCTCAGCAGCCTAAGAAGCTCCAAGAGTTTGATAAAAATTATTACACTTATGAAAAACAGCTTGTGCCTTTTGAACTCTTTCATAACACTCTTTTGCACTAGTCTTTTTTAAATTGATGATGTCATATAAAATAAGGAGAGCACAACAAAGTTATTTTCCCTTGAGGACACCAACCCACTGGTGGAAGTGTGTTGTATCATCCTATGCCCATTTATAAAATATATGAATAGTCACAGCCTTCAGATGCAAAGTCTTGCAAGGTGTTTGTTTTTGGTTTGCTTTTTTTTTAAGCAAAAGCCAATAAAAGGATTTGACAGCATTTAAACATGTACATTCAAAATTGTGATTCTGAGGGTTTATATGATTTTCCTGCCCTGTACTTGGAGAAATAGAGCTTCCATCACATACACCTTACCTTCTGACTTTCAACTTTTGCACTCCTGCACCCATCAAAACAGCACAGACCAAATCAGAATCACAAAACATAAATAATTCTCCAAATCATTAGAAGTTGCAGACAATGCTTAATTGTGGACCATCCCTAATGCAACCTATAGGATGTGGTTCCCCAAAAAAGGCCATGGTGATTTCTGCTTCTTTTTGTTACATGGAAGGCAGAAGCAGTGGTAGTCACCATCACAGTGCTTTTGCCATATCTGTTTATAGCTGAAGGACTTTCCTAGAAAAACCTATCTTCTGCACCAGCTTTGGTCTACATAGCTACAGCTCTGTATTGCTCAGGTCCTGAGGATATTGCTGTTTCAATGCCAGGGGACTGGAGTTTCTTCTCCTGAAGCTGTGTGATTGTACAGAGAAATCTGGGAGGGAACCTATGTATAGGAAGGCTAAGCTAAAGAAAGGACTGAAATTTCTGCCTCCTTTCCTTCCTCAAATTTCCTACTGTGGGAAAGATTTTCCTAACTATAGGGTTCATGTGTAATATTTAATGCTGCCAGAAATCCCACTTCATCTCCAAATTTTTTGTACTCCATCTTCTGGCCTTGGCTCAGATGTCTCAAATGACAGATGAATATTGCCTATTGGGGTTGCCACTGTTTAACCAGAGGCTGAGTAAGGGAACAGGGATATGTAATTTGCTTATCATTTACCAGAAGTGTCACTTCTCCCACTGTAAGTAGCTAGATTTTGGATTTCTCCACAAGCCTTCCCAAGACTCAGCCCTTGGAAAGACTCTACTAGGTGCAGTCTTTATTCCACAGGGCTAAAGAACAGAAGTGCCCATTATTATGGCAATTTGCCTGCATTTGGGATTTTCTTTAATGGTTTGGGTTTTTGATTGTTTTTGAGAAAGGGTTGAGAAAGGCTCATACTTGATAAGTACATTTTAAGGAATTACATCTGAGCCTGAATAGCTGACATTCTTTTCAAATAAAATTCTAGAAATAAACTTAATTTGTATTGAGAGAGACCTGACACTGTAACCAAAAGTAGTACTTAGCACCCTTTTTTATCTTTCAAAAATGCTTTGCCATGATAAACGTACAAGAGGTATTATTTAATGTGGATACTCCTCCTGAGTATCCCAGTCAGTTGAAGCTTTACATCATATATTTATTAAGACATGGAAATGGGTTAATAAAATTATCTTTTTCCTCTCTTGCCCACTTTACTGATGAGAATATGAAAATCTCTGTTCACTTGGAGCCATTCTGGTGATTGCTTAGGTATTTCAAGGTAGAGGTGACTCAATGTTACTTTTGAAGTAGATCAAACTAGCTTTGGTGCTAAAGCTTTTTTGCATGTTGACAGTGAAGATCCATGTATAAGGAAGACAATACAAAGAAATGCTTCCAGGTAAAACAACTTCATTTTGTTTTTAAGTAGGTTACCTCTTCAAAGTTCACTTCATTTCCTTAAAATACATTTAAGGGGGTAAGAAGAGCAATGAAATGAAGATGCAGGTGGAAAAAGGCCACTGCCAAGCATTTTCTGTTATCATGCTCTTTTAGAACATTGGTTTGAACCTTGAAAAGAAGAAATACTGCTCTATGCCTTTACCTTTTGATGCTATAGATGTTGTCTGATATTGCCATGCATGTATCAAGAAGGAATATTTAAGTTATTTGAATACTCTAGGGCAGACAGACATTGACATCCAAGACTGAACTCATTAATATACTTTAAATGCTATATCCTATAACATTAATGCAGTAGAAATGGTTGTTGCTCTTGAAGCTCCTATCAGTTCTTTTCTATATCAAGCATCTTGGATCTACAAACTCTCTGCTGAGACTTGATTCACAGCAGTGAGGGAAACATTCAGATTGAAGAGTAATTCCTTAAAACATCATCTTGCACCCATAAACTTTCCTTGGTGACAAGTTGTCATAGTTTTAATCCCAGCTGGAGGTGAAACGCTATGCAGCCACTCACTTAACCACCCTTTCTCCCTCTTCCACCCTGGTGGAATCAAGAGAAGACTCAAAGTAAAACTTCTATGTTGAGATAAGAACAGTTTAATAATTGAAAATAAAGTACAGTAATAATGGTAAATGGTAATGATAATGAAGAGGGAAAAGCAAGTGATGCACAATGCAATTGCTCCCCACCCACTGACTGATGTGAATCCCCCATTCCCAAACACAGGACAGCCACCCTTCCAGGTGACATTCAGTTTTGTACTGCATGTGTCTGCATTTAGGTATTTAGAAATTGGTGCTTATATGTGGCATTGTATCTGTGGTCTGATCCTAATCACAAGAGCCCCAGGACTTTATTCAGGTGCCTTTCTTGGCCATTTGTGCCCATTTGAGGTGCCTTAGGTATTCAAGGTTATTGGGCTCTGAGCAACCTGGTCTAGTGGAAGGTGTCCCTGCCCACACCAGAGGGGCTGGAACTAGATGGTCTTTAAGGTTCCTCCCAATCCAGGCCATTCTATGAATCCATGATTTTATTATTCTATGATTCTATTATATTCCTTGTACTTTACTTTGTTATTTTGTACGTTTGAACATGTTGCACTCTTATTGCAGATTATATTTTTAAGAAAACATGTAATTCTAACCTTATATCTTATCTTGGAGTGGACTGTTAGTGATTTACCAGAACTCAAAATTCCATCCCTGCAAGTTCTCAAATTCTTAGAAAGTGGAGTTTGAACATTTGCAATCAAAGAAATCAAGACTTTTCTTCATAGTAAAGAAGAGAGCATCTCTGAATGCACTGCCATGGGAGCTCATTTCAGGGTTACTTGGTTAGATGGTTTGCTATTAGGTTTGACTGTCATCCAGCATTTGATATGGGATATGATGTGTCACTGGGAATCCTTTTGTGCTTCCTATTTCATAGGATTCTGGTATCAATAGCTACTTTGGGGGCTTAGTGTCCATTTCACTTCTTTTTGTACATGTCTTTCAGCAGTATTTACATTAAAGAAAAAGAATGTTGGAGTGTTTTGTTGGTCTTTTTTTTTTTTGTCTTGGTAACTTTACTGGATTCCTTCACTCAGGAAGTCTTTGTGAAAGGAAGAAGACTGGGATTATCAAAACCAATGCACTCTCAGTGGGTTCAGGTACACTGAGGATCTGTGCTGAAAAGGTTTGCATGTAGAAATATTTAGGGCTATATGAAGATATGTGATAATTTACATATAAATTGATTTTTTTTAAAGGAAAAGGTTAGCTTTCAGGAATTTGAGGGAAGAGTCATAATTCAAATTATATTTTGTTGACTGCTGAACAAGCTCAAAAATTAAATTATAAAAGATGAAATTATAAAAAACCGAAGACATTTGAGAAAACATGTTTACACAAATGACACAGAAATTAGCTGTTAAAACAATAGGCCTTAAGTTTCAGAACTTTGAAAAAAGCAGAAGTTCAGAGTCTTTCATGCATGTGAGGTTTCAGAAACTGTGAGGAAGATATTTTAATACTGGTGAAATTTGCAGTGCATAGCATTTTATTTTCTGTGAAGTGTTAAGATCATACTTTCTTTGTAATAATATATGATAATGTTTAATACAAGTATTCTGGATGTGGAGCCAACTCAGAAACAAAGCTCTCAAACTCATTTTGGGGATTTGAGGCCCTTTTTGGTTTTGTTTTTATTTTGGGGGGGGGGGGTTGTTTGGTTTTTTGTTGTTGTTGTGTTGTTTTGGTTTGGGGTTTTTTGTTGCTGTTTTCCATCACATTTCTTTATTTGGGGATGTTGATTATGTTTCTGTAAAATAACATCTTGTGGAGTATAGAACATTGTTCAGAGGCTAAGATACAGAAAAACTGTTACCTCAGCACTAGCCCTATGTTCTTTGAGAAATGAAATAAAGAAGCAATATCCAACAGACTAGCAACCCCTTTTTTTCCTTACTGAAGGATGTAATCTTTTCCTAGTTTAGGAATCTGTGTCAAATAATTTTACCTCTTCTGTACTACACTGTAGATTTACTATGATTAAGAGAACTAAGAAACTCTATGTAACTAAAACAAACCAGCTAGTCAGGGGTTTAGTGCACATTTTGAAAGAAATTTTAATATTTTGCAGGTCTTTGTTTCTAGGTTTTAAATTTCCTGTAATTCTTGTTTCTTTTTGTTAGTTTCTTCTTACATGGCACATTGCACTTCCAGTTCTCTCCTGTCTTTTCTCCCACTGTCTACCTCTCTGCCTCCTTTCTTTTTCAGAGGTTTTGGGAAATCTTCATGGGACAGTAATATTAACTGGGGAAAATTACCTATTTTAAAAGAGATGCACTGAGGAAATATGGCACTAGGAATTGCATAGAAACATCTTTAACAGAGTCCAAATTAAAAACTGAAAAAGGAAGTTTTCTGGTGGAGATGGTGACTGGATAAAGACAACTAGCTCTGTAAGCAAAGTGATTTTTCGTGTTTTTTGAGCCCTTTGGTTCTTCCAAACTCTCTTGCATTTTTGATAAATAAAAGGAATCTTGAAAGAAGCCCATGCCATTATAGTTTTTTTGTTGTTAATGCTGACAATTTCTCCCCGCCACCTTGGAGTACATTTAACCCCTTTTAATAACAAAAGTCCTAAATAACTGCTTTTAGCTTCTGGTTACTGAGTAGGAGTAAAATGGGAAAGAAGATTACTATCAGGACAGGGTTGTTATTTCTCCACAGTCATTTCAAACAGCATTTCAGAAAATATTGGGCTAAGTATTCTGTGTTATTCTTTCTGTTTCCTAACCCGAACCTGAGATCTATCTGTTATTATCGTTGTACACATCTAATTTCAAGCAGGACAGACAAAGTTCCTAGTTACCTGTTCAATTCTCAGTTTTCAATTACACAAACAGCATGTCATGTTTCCCAGTGTGTAGCCAGATAGGTCTTTCTGAACATGACAGGAATGAATACTTGCTGAGAATTCTAATCTCAACAACTATGCAGCAGATTTTATTTCCCCTTCCTCCTTCAAAGCTTTGAAGTTTAGGATCACTATTAAGGATAAGAGGTTTGAGTTTTAAATCCTTTAAAATCAGGTCAAGGAACCAACACCTTGTAAAACCAAGATTAAAGAGCAAGTGATAATGTTTAATCCAATTCTGTTAGATTTTACAACAGAAGAAACACATAAGCTGTGTGCTGCATTTTATTCCAAGGCCCAGATTTGTTTGCTGTTCCTTCCCCAAGCTATATAAAAAATATTAAAGCTTGGCCACAGTAAATGTTTGTATAATTCTTAATTTTAACTTCCTGAAGCATACTTTATGATTTCTGTTGCTATAATACGCAAGTACTTCATAGACTGGTTGGCTATGTTGTTAAAGCTTTCAGATCCTCTCTGAGGCACACAGTCTGCTTAGCCCCATTATGCTGATGAGGAACTAAGCATAAAGTTATGTATAGATCTTTTGCAAGCAGACATCTCACTCTGCTGGGCCAACAAATAGCCTCCTGAGTTGGATCTTCAGGAAAAGTCGATGTACTTCAGCACTTTGGCAGCTGCTGAAGCAGAATGCAGACAGACACTGCTTGTCGCTGCATGCAGGATGTTGTGTGCACAGCTGCAGAGAAAATCAAAGAAAGAGCTAGGATTTCAGCACTGGGCACCTACGTCTGAGGCTACATGAGCACCTGATATTCTTTTTCTCTGTGTTGTGTAAAATGAGACAGGGGTACTTGCTTGCCACAGGCAGCAATAAAAATAGTCATATAGTACTGAAGGGCAGCAGTATGAAATGCTGCATATAATGGGATTTCCATACCTACATGCACTAAAGGGATGAGTTGTCACCTTTTATGGTCAATACATGCTCTACAAGTGTACAGAAACATCCTTTTCCTCTCTGGTTACTGTGATTCCACTCACTGTTATGATGTATGGCAGCAAGTCACTACATTCTCCAAACATAGTGACCCAATGGTAATTGAAATAACGTACGGAATCTCATTATAAAAGGCCTTTCCAGAGTTACAGCTAATTTCTGAGACAAAATCACTACTCATCACCATTTCCTTAAATTTTAAGCCACCATTGCTTACAGGGGCTGCCTCAGTGCTTCTGGTTTTAGCCACACAGTCAGAGACCTGGGCTTTTTGGCTTCTCATGATAGTACATCAGAGACACTTAGTAATGACTAATAAATATCTGTACTATGGATCACCAAGCTTAAAAAACAT
The DNA here is from genome assembly GCA_024500445.1 of Entomyzon cyanotis. Taxonomy (NCBI): domain Eukaryota; kingdom Metazoa; phylum Chordata; class Aves; order Passeriformes; family Meliphagidae; genus Entomyzon; species Entomyzon cyanotis. The sequence continues at coordinate 41,151,828 of JAKEPQ010001016.1, read as the reverse complement.
TTTTTAAAAAGAGAAAATTTGCATAGGGTTAGATATTTCTTGTGCTAAGTTTTGACTTCGTGCTATAGAAGGCAAAAAAACCCAAAAAAACCCCAAACATCAAAAAAAAAAAGGTAGAATTCAGGAGCTAATGCATATTTCTTTTCCTTCTTGTTCATTGCTATTCTGTCTACATTTTGGTTCTTAGTAGCTTTTGTTTTGGGATGTATGTCTTTGGAAGAACCAGATGTTGCATCACAATTGCTGTTGATTTCTCACAGGGTACCACACTGTTGTAAAATCCTAATTACACGTGTTTTCCACAGTTCCTGAAGCTGAATGATGATTTTTGCTACTGAAACTTCTTTGTTTCTTTCTTTCTTGCATACTGTGGGAACTTCACATCTTCCAGCAAAAAATGTACTTGAAATACACAAATTCAGTTCCACAGTTAGAAGAAATGTAAAAGGCTTTTTTCTTGGCCGAGATCCCATTACCAGTTGCAGCAGGTTAGTTATGCTCACGGAGAACATCTTCTGGTTTGGTCTCATTTCAAAGGACTCTAGTCGCACAGTCCAGGCAAGACCACGCTGCCATGTGAAAGGTAGCGTGGGTATGTGCATCAAAAGTGCATGCCTGATCAAACCAAATCATCTGAGGTAGATCCCACCCTGAAATGTAGATGATGGTGTCCCCAGACAGACACAAGCTTCCTTTTTCTGACATCTGCTGGGTTATCACAAGTATTATCTTACAAGTAGAGGTGTTTTGGGATGGATGGGAAAGCAAGATCCAGATGACGCCTAGGAGATATGGATGAGAGCACTCGAGCATGCTATCAATATGCTAAGTTACTTCACAAAGTGGCTTCAGTAAATACTGTAGGGCAGGAAAGGAGGAATCTCATATGGAAAAGAGATTACAAAAAGATGGCAATGCGCAAGGCTACCTGGTTGAAAAACTAGTTGGTACTTTTACAGAGTATTTCATGAAACAGTAAATTTTCTAAAATATATTTTGCCTCAATTATACCTACAAAAATGTGGAGATTTTTCTTGTAATTTTTTTTTTGTCTGTGAACCAAATATGTGAAATATGTTATGTAAAATACGGACAATTATCAGTGTAAACAAAGTCTGTGTTAATATTGTTAAGTAATGGGTTAGAAAACTGGCTCCATTTTAGTTAAAAAACTGGGTTCATTTTATTCTATGCATATTTCTTGTTGTCATAGGCAAATAATTTATCTTGACATTAGTTATAAATATTTACTGGAATAGACAAAATATTTTATCCATTACAATTTAATGAGTAAAAAGTCTCTGTTTTTGTCTATTAAGGGATCATTGTCTTTCCCTAACTTAAGGAAAGGTACCTAGACAGAAAATAGTCTTTCTTTTACATGTGTAATATGGTGTTGCCAGTGTTTTCCAATCACCACTATATTAATGAGTGAGAATAATTTCTTATTTTTTAAGTCATTTGTAATGGAATATTTTGTATAGATAATACTCATCAGTTTTCAGTGTAAATCAAAATACCATAGATTTTCTGTGTCTGCAGCACAAACTTCCCTTCTTCTTCCTAAGCTTTATTGTCCAGTTGGTTTTACTGGAAATTTAATACAGAAACTCTCTATTCTGTTTAACAGAAATAATCTAATTCATAGACAAGCTGTATTAATGGCCTTTTGTTCTTATGCCTGTTTTATCCCCCATCTTAACTACCTCTATTTTGTCCCTGGTGTTTAACACTCATGTGTACTAGAGAATAATCATATCTGGCCCCAACCCAACTTCCATAATGTTAGGTTAAGCATGACATGCTCTTCTAGAGTCCTGTGCTATAACAGGTTCTCTGTTCTTTTGCTTATCCCAATGATCACAGGAAAATGACCAATGAATCCCGTGTTCATATGTTTAATTTTTTTATTCTATTTCTTTCCAAACTGTTGAGAAGACAACCAGAAATAAATTAAATCCATTCATTGCACATTCCTTTCAATTGACCTTTCTGCCTGTCCTTATTTTAATAGAAAACCAGATTCCCTAACTAGCAAATAACCCCTGCACAATTATGACATCCATAAGCTGTGGTTATAATCAAATGAACATCAGGAGGCAGCTGTGATTCACCAGCTTGTTGCTGCCCACTGGGACTCTTTTCTCTTTATCAGCCATCAAATCAGCAACTGCTAGAGCAGTTCACACAAATGTAACTCCAATACGAGATTATTTTAATCCAGCTCCAGCACAATATTTCCTTGACAGTTTGTTTCCCAAACTGCTATCACCTACTATATTTTCCAGCTACAGGTCAACAAGGTCTGTTTCATGGAAAATCCCAAAACTAATAGTTAGCCTGAAGTTAGAAACACTGTTTTTGTTCCCTGCAGGGAATGGCTCATGTCACAAAAGTAGATTTGCTGGTCAATCAAACCAATTAGCACATGCCTACTTGCCTTTCTCCCAGGATTTGCAAAGTGTCCTGTCATCTTTAGACATATTACCAAGACTGTGATTGTAATTTTTTAGAAATATTTACCAGAAGTGTGAATGCCAGAATCAATCTCCCAGTGGTAATGCTGTAAAAAGAACAAACACAGAGCCAGAGCTGACATTTTGTTTTGGTTTGAGTTTTTTGTTTTGTTTTTGGGGTTTTTTTCCCCTTTATAGAAATGCTTCAGAAGCTCCCATAGTTGAAAATAGCTTCTAATATGCTTTAAGATCTTTGAATGAATAACAGTAAATAAATGTATAGTGTTAGTTGTTATTATTTGGGCTAGAATCATGCACAATAGTACTATGCTTATTTAGGAGATAAAAGAAGAATTTCAGTACCATATGTAGACTAAACATCTTAAAAATACTATGGGACTGATATAGATAATAAGAAATGACAATATATAGACAAAAATACTGTTTTAATAGCCTATTTATGTATTTTTTTTTCTGTTCTCATTCATATAACTGGCATGAAGCTCATGAATGCCCTTTGAGGGGAAAATTTGGGAACACTTAACTTGGACTCTTAACATCAGACTAAGTTTCATCTGAGCATACTGGATAGATCAAGTAAATAAAAGGGCTGAAGACTTTGACAGATAATCACAACCTTAGTTTTCAAATAGGAAGAGCAAACACTGAGTGGGATTCACATGACCATATACATTGTAGATATCTGCACTGGTCACTCTTGGTATTTCTATAGTCAGTTAAGAAAACTAAGCACTTCAGGATGCAGTTTCTATGTCTCTAAATTGCATTCCACATCTGCATTCTATGAAGCACTAACTAAACTCACTAACTAAATAAGGACTCTACTGTGACCAATTGGGATACAGGTATTAGCACTAACAGCATCTCAAGTTAGGTGGCATGAAACTAATCTTTTAAATAATTAAGTCACAAATCAAACCTTTTGCCAAGCTCACTCTTTACCTTGCAGTATAAACACAGATTTTTCAAGTGAATACTGTATTATCTGTGCTCCTGTGTCATGAATTGTGACAAAGTAATGGAAATAGGAATGCCCTATCAGGGAGCAACTGTGTCTTTACTGAACCATGCAGAATTAGCACAAGCTTCACCCACATTTATACCTTGTCAGTGAAAGTGGGCACATGTGCACATTTCCCTCCATGCAGCACAGTTTACATTAGCTGTACACACAATCACAGGACAGTGAAGGCTGAAAGGGACCTTAAAGATCATCTAATTCCAACCCCCTTGCCATGGTCAGGGACACCTTCCACTAGCCCAGGATGTTCATTCAACCTGCCCTTGAACACTTCCAGGCATGGGGCATCCACAGCTTCTCTGGGCAGCCTGTTCCAGTGCCTCACCACATCACAGTGAAGAATGTATTCCTAATATCTTGCCTAAATCTACCCTCTTTATGTGTAAATTCTGCTATGAAAGGCGAAGGGAAAGGAAAGTTTGGGGGGCAGGGGTGTGTTCTATTTTTATCAGTAAAACAAAGACACTTTTAGTAGCTTTTACCCCTACTAATTTTATCAGGGTTTTTTTCTTGTTTACAGGCTGTTCATTGTAACCTGGATTCTTTGTAACTATAATAGATAACCACATAGGGAAATACTATTCTCTATCCCACTCATTAGATTTTTCCTCAGAGATAGTTTAGAAGTCCTCTATTAGGGAAATAAACATTCAAAACAAAAATGGAAAGGACAGTCATAAGAGGTTAAGAACTCAACAAAAATTTAACATTGAGTCACTGACTATAAAAATGTAAAGAACTATCCATGATGAATGAAGAAAAATGGCTGTTTAGAGATAATGAATCAGTCAAAAATTTTGATGATGTATTTGTAGACATAAACTTCTTGCCATTAAGGCACTGTTATGGAAAGGAATTAATTTTAAAATTTTGTACTCTATACAGTTAGTAGAGGCCTAGGATGCCTGTTACTCCAAGGTGGTCAGTTTAAGTCAAGATTTTTACTGTTACTTTTATTTTGTCATGAACAAGTTTGCTCTTAGAGTTTGCAAGTGTATATCTCAAGCAACAGTAGTCTTGAAAAATGTCAATGCATTGGTAATCATGTCTATTTTTAACAGTCATAGATTTATTAATTTCTGAAATTTTATGGGAAATATCAAAACATTCAGATTGATGCACAGTTCTGTGGTTTTATGCTCACTTGCTAAAAATTGCAGTGGTTAATTACATTAGTGTGTATAAAAATATATAATGCTAATTTTAAAATTTATGTCTCTGGCACATGCATAAACATCCAGACATGGGAACATAGCATGGAAGATATATAATAATGTTAGGGTGATCATTAGGATATTATCTGTTTTCCCCAAAGTTACAGAGTCACATAATCTTATACCACTGACTTTACTTATATGTCAGGAGTTATATGTCAGGAGTCATGCTGAGGGAAATGAGAAAAAAATCAAATGCTTTGATTTCCGTGATTCTGCACAGTTCAGGTTGATTTGGGCATCTTCCTCAGTTCCTGGGTTCCTGGTTTTTATTTGTTTGTTTGTTTGTAGCACAGGTTTTTGTGGAGGTTATTTTTTCTGTGTGGAAATGGTCAGTCACATTAAAAAAAACTAAGCATTATTCTTCCAATTGATCTTCACTGTTTTGGATAGTGATGGGTATAATTTCCATTTGTTTATGAACATCTTGTATTATGAACATCTTAAGCAAACTTTCATGGGAAAAAAAAGTGTATGCTTTACTCAAAATTAATCATATATTAATCCCCCCCCATGGCAGGGGGATTGGAACTAGATGATCTCTAAGGTCTCTTCAACCCAACCATTCAATGTCTCTGTGATTCTCTATGTGTATGTGAGTTACTATGCTGAGGTTGCCCTTAGTCTGAAAACCCCACATAATAATCCCATCATTTCATTAAGAGGCACAGTGAAGTGAAACTCTATCTTGGCAGTTACATGGAGAATAAATCTTGCCAGAGGTCTGCAATGGTTGCTTTATGTCCACATGGGGAGTTGAAGAAACCATGAAGCTTTTGCTCATGTTCCTAACCTTGTAGTACATCTATTAAAGATAACCAAATTCAGGTTGCAGGACCTGATGTGCAAATGAGAAGCAGAATGGAAAAGCAAATGAGTAAAAGACCTGACAGCTTTGAAAGGTAGGAAGCAGCTCTGGCACTTCAGAGGACCAGCATCTTCCTTTTTCCCTTCTCTGATCTTCAGAATCTCCTTTCACCCACAAGCCAGTCCTCAAGGTGCGTAAGAGACAGGCTCCCACATCACATCATTAATACACACTCAGGAATTTAAAAGCATGTCATTAGCAGTTTCCTGAAATAGTGGATAAAAAATAAAATAAAAATCAATTCAAATGCCAAGATCAATATGTTCTTAGACAAGGTAGGAAAGGAAAAAGAATAGTTTTCACCTAGTTTTTGATTTCCTTCAGAAATGGTAGGATCATTTATAACAGTGAAATCACATACACAGTTTGTTTTCTGAGCTTTTAAACCTGTGTTTAAAATTCTCTTTAATAACAACTGCTACAATTACTTGTTATTGTCATGAATTTTTGTCATTTTGTAGTTCATTCTAGGATAGACGTGCCATTTGAGGGGCAGCAGTTTATCATCAAATCCACATTTGTTAATTTGCTTATTTTCTGAAATTATGAGGTTATTAGTTTAAGAAATATGGTCGGGGTTCTTTGGTTTGGCTTGGGTTTTTTTTCTGTTGTTGATGTTATTTAACTAAAGTTTTTCCCAACGTGAGCCTAAGATGGTATGTTCCTCAAGCACAAGATTACCAGCAATGTGCATTTTGGTTCTGCATAACTTTTTCAGCATGTGCTCAAATGCCTGTGGCCAAACAAAAAATTGATCTCAGAATATTGTACTAACAAAAAGCATTGCCAAATGATAAAATATTAATTCTTTTATTTTATATGCAGATATGAGAGAAGCAGCAATTACCCCTACTTTAATTGTTTCATAGATGAGTACAATTATTATGTTATTCTTTCCATTTGCAGACTGAATGTAGAAAATAACATCAACGTCACATAGTCAGACAGTTCATTTTAAAGTAAACCTTACCAATGTTAGATATATTAAAGCAATAAACCAAGAGATTAAACTTTCATAAACTGTAAGAGCTCATTGTTTTGTAAATGGATGTATAATAACGTGTTTGTAGCTCAAATGAAACCGTAAAAATGACTGGGCACTTTGGTCTTTCTGCAAACTTTTGATTTATCTTTTTAATCACTTGTTAGCTTTTTCTAATGGCAATTAAACACTGAAAATGGGCTTCAGTCTTCTTGCTGCACTACTCTTCTCTCATTGAACCGCTGTCATTTCTTTATGATGACAAGAAATTTAAAGATGCACAACCAAACCAGTTAAAGTGTATGAGGTTCCTGCTGCTACGGGTGTTTGTTACTAATGAATGAAGTGATGGCTGTTGTTGGAATGTGAATTTATCTTTCTTTGTGACTTGTGCAGCAGAGAGTAGAACAGGGTGCCTTTGAAAAGCTGGTAGGAACAATCACAGAAAGGCTGTAGCTAGACTTTGTGATATCAGAGTTAATGTTAGGGAAATGTTAAATAAAATTTTTTAGCTAGATTGCAATTTTGAGCCTTACTTATAAGTACAAGTAAAAGAATGAAATACAACAGGTGTTAAGGTCCATCTGTTACAGGTATCTGCTAATGTTCCAAACAGGTTTTTAAAAAACCCACCTAATACTTAAATATACAGAATTAAGGAAATGAAACATGATGAATGACAAAGACCATAACTGCTCTAAAATAATTGAACATTCTATAAAGCTGCTTGCACAGTACTTGTACTGTAACACATATTGCTAGCAGTAGCTATGGCTGGGATTAGGAAGCAGTTCCTGGGAATACCAGTTATGTCTTACAATCACCCATCTTCCTTTTTTCCTTTTTGAGGGAGGGAGGGAGAGACTGTTCATGCCTAACAAAAGTTACTAGCACATTCTCTGCCCCCTCTGTCATGTTATTGCTTCAGGGCTAACAGGACTAAAGAGTGCTAAGAACATATTTTGTCATTGAACAAATCTGTTGGCTCAAACTGCCATTTTTTGTGGTGACTTCTAAGAGTCGAACAGCACCCTAGAGAAAACTACTCTCTGGAAGAAGAAAAGTAATAACAGCAGCAGAATTTCACTTCCTATTTCCCAATGCCATCCAGCTACATGAAAATATTTTCTATCTCTGTACCCAGTCCACACTGAGGAAAGAATTTTAACCTGGGAATATTTCACTGCTGATAGGATTGAGTCTTTTGTATTTTTAAATGCTAAATGCCCACAGTGACTTTTTGTTTCTTCCTTTGCTGTTAATGTCCAATACCTTGTCTCCATTTTTTTATTAAATCATTTCTTGAAGTTTACATTCATGTATTTAAAAACCATTATTTTAATCTATCACATCGATTACTATCTGCATCCGTTAATGATTTTTTTCTGCCAAATATAATCAGCCTGGCTCTACAAATAAGCATGACTTAAAAATAAACCAGAGAATTTACATCTATATATCATGGAAGAAGGCAGTAAATCCTGAAATAGCATCAGCTTCAAATTCTGCTTCTTCAGATGACTTTCCATCCACAATTTACATCAGTCATTCTGTGTGTTGCTAGGACATCCCTACTGCCTGCTATTCATTTTAATAATTTTAGTGGTGTGCTGTTTATGTAAAATAGAATGAACAAAGGAGAGTTTCAGGGATGAGTCTGAGATTTTGGCTTTCATTTGCTTTAGCTGCAGACACTATTTGCCTGTAGCTTTTGTGGTATAATTGTTTTTAGTTCTGCTGACATTGTGGTGGGAGAGCAGCACAGATAATAGCGGATGATGTTTCCTTTTGTGGAAGTTAAGAACTAGCTGATTAATTGTTATTATGTTACACTCTAGAAGAAACCTTGTAATCAAACTACAAAAAACTACATTAATGGTAGGTGTCTGACTTAATCCCACGAAAGCAAGAAAATTCAAAGTTAAGGATGAAGAGGGTAATGTTATGTGTTTTAGGCCAAATGCTGTTCTTTGGAAAAGAGCTTAGTCTGAGTATTTCTGGCCATCGTGGTTGTTTCTCTGTGTGATAAGGGCAGCTGCATTTAAATGAAATTAAGTCCTTTGACTTTTCTTAGTGTATAGTTGCAGATCAGGCTTTATAAAAAAAGATTATTGTGCACTCAGCTCAGCAGTTATCTTTGGAACTAGGTCTGATGCTAGATTTCATGCTTCCAGGCAGCTGGTCCTGGCTTTGAACCAGAGGACGAGCTCCTCAGTAATTTTTATATTTGCAAGTATACTATATTTCCTGACAGCCTACCAGATTAGTATTGGTACTTTTATGTGGCATATTTTGATTTGCAGTAAAATGCTGTTTCTTTATGTGTAAAACTTGGAAGAAGAAACACCTGGTTTATTTGAATGACTGCTTTCCTAAAAGCTAAAATCTTCCAAGTTTTAATACACACTCTGTTCAGGACATAATTTAAAATTATTTCCACAGTGACACTTCCCTGTCCTGCTTTATGTGTCTCCAGCTTTTTTATCTCCCCCACATAGACTGACTGAAGATTTCAAAGCCTGTGGGAAGTTCTATGCAGACAAGCTATCAGGATGAAATGTACCAGTAAAAATTCCATAATTAAAAGTTTGAGACATGTCAGGGATTAGTCTGACAGGATGATCACAGTGACTGCTTCCCCATCTCTGCTTCCTTCACCCCAGCCCCTCACTGTTGGAGAATTACAGTGACTGCCTGCAGCCTGGGTTGTTAGTTGTCACATGCATCTCCACAGCAGCTGACTGAGAGCCTTCAGACTCCTGCAAGGTCTTGATTTCATGTAGTCCCCTTTTGTATGAACAATTTAGGTAACACAGAACTTAATTCTCTATTCTCTGGATCCTGTGACAATTTCATGGCCCCTTTTGCATCTATTTTGGGTAGAAAATTGCACACTGGTTGATAGAGTTGGTAGTGAAGTGGCAAAGGCAGATGATTTCCTGAAAAATTCACATCCTCTGACTAAAAGACTTCAATCCTCAGGTATAGATTCTGCCTTGTATCCCTAAAGATTACTTTTGCTTATATTTCCAGAAAATTAATGCTTAACACTTAGTACTGAAGCAAGGGAAAGAAACATGTAAGTGCATGAGTTCCTGAATCAATCACAGGATTCATACATAGTTATTTCTGGAATTTTTAAAAACATATACTGTAAAATTCGTTTCAAGAACTTCTTACTATAAAGGACAACAATGACAAGTGAACTGTCTCTATGAAAACAGAAGCAGTTTTGAAATATTAAGAACTCACTAAATTATGAAATTTAAACATTGTAAATGGACTCCGGAGATATGATTGCAATTCTAGGAATAGACTAGTTTATGAGCTGTCACAGCTAAAACATCCAACATGAGAATACATTTTTCATGTAGTTCTATGGCTTTAAAAACAGTAAAAAAAAAAACAAAAAAACCCAAACCCTTGAACTTTATTTTCCAGTTTCCAGATTTCAGAGTTAGTCCAGTACACATTTTAGATGCATATGGCATGAAATTTGTCCTACTTAGTTATCATGCAAACTCACCAACAACTGAATTTTAAATACAGTGTAGTCATCCTTGGCTTGGGAAACAAAAAGCACGCAATCATACCTCCAAAGGGTTTGTTAGCCTAAACATTCCCCTGTATAATAAATATGCAAGGAGCAAGTTCGGGGGGGGGGGAAGGGAAACAAAAAGACAAGGTTTAATATTTCTGAGTAAGTTTTTGTGGGGTTTTTTTTGGTTTTTTGGTTTGTTTTTTAATTCCTAGAGCATACTCGTTTTCAGTGCTGTCCTGGATCTGAGCATACAACATTCCTATGACTTCCTGGTTCTCTTTATGTGTGCTTATGATGCTTTTTCTCCCCTCTATCTCTCTCCTGGAGAGAAGTCCAGCTGCTAGCATCTGTGTGCACACACCAGCCTCCAGATTCCTGGCTAACTCACTAGTGTGCTGTAATTTGTGTGCAATTTATACACCTGCAGCTTTAGCTGTCTGGTTTATATGGGCCTGTTAATTATTTTTATCCTTCTCCTAAATGGAGGCTGGACATTATGCTCACTGGCTTCAACAATATTTGTTCTTTAAGGAGTCTCATTGCAATCATTTAATTTTGCTCTATTAAACCACAGAGCTAGGTCAACTGGTATATTTAATAGGGAAAAGTTACAACCATAAAAGTTGCAGGAAATTTCACCTGTTCTGCCTTCATGGAATCCCAATTACTGCATATAACACCAGAGCTGTCATCTGGAGGAATCTTTTTTTAGCACCTATAAGAACCTTATCTTCATGCCTGTAGATATTTGACTTAAATATTTGATTTGTAAACACTTTTGCATAGAAGTGTTTGACAAACACATTAAAAATGGTTGCTCACAAGCTACAAATCTCTTAAGTTACAGCTACTGCATATATTGCACAGCTGGCTGTCATGATGCTAGCAAGATTTTTCCTCTTTGATCTAACAGGAGTTTAAAATTCAAAGTGTTCAAGATGCTTATCATGATTGTCATTTCTGTGCATTCCTGAAAATGCTAAGGAAAGCTTTCCCACCATCCAAGCACCGCCCTCAGAAGATGAACTTTTAGTAAAGTTGCCAGCTCCATGCTGAATGAGTACCTTGCTATTTTCACTGAAGCCAGACCCTTGCTGAACTCTGCCTGTTGGTGCCCACTTAATATGAAATAGCTGGAGCGCTGCACAGAAGCCACATGTAGAAGGACACAAAAACTACATTGGCAAATGATCTGTCAAGTGACCCATGAACAAAATCGAGATTGAGTTGCCCTTTGAAATAAACCTATTTGAATTTTATTATCTCTAGAGCACCTTGTGTCTCTAATGTTGTGAAAGGTTAGTATTCCATCCATCAGAGCAAGATTAGAGCTCTAGTTGATGCCTGTGCTCCATGATAACTGAATGCAGCAGTTGGGGCTGGAAGAAGGAGATTCATTACCAGCAGCAGTTCAAAGAAAGATTGGGTAAACATGCTCAGGGAAGCAGGTTCATGATGTAGACCACATACAGTCCGGGTCAGGACAGCAGAAATCAAAGGAGCAGAATATCAGCAAAGATTTAAACCTATTAACAATAATCTAAATGAAGCACTGTTACCTTATTCCCATCCTTTCATTTCATGTCACAGATTAGCTGACCCAAATGGCTGCTGCCTACTAGGCTGAAATGTTAGTCACTTTCTCAGTGCAGCTCTCAAGAAAAAGAAGAGACGAAAGAAATAAATGAGAAAATAATAAAAGAAAAAAACCCCAGGGCTTGTGACCCTCATATGCATAGACAGAAGTGAAGAATGCAGATTCTGTGATGTTTAAAAAAAAAAAAAAAAGTTCTGTTTTTATTAATTCAGAAGTTCTCCTTCTTCTACATCTGGTAAAAAAAGTTATTTCTCACTTTTATGTCTTTTTAAAGCTCACCTGACATTTTCAAAAAAGCTTTAGCGAATAGGCATCATTTTTCCATGTCCTTGTTTGCCTGAACTTTCTAAATTTTATATTATGCTCTGAATTATATATGTGATTAAGTTAATAACAGTGGAGACCTTACTTCTTGTATTAAAAAAAGGAATATGATTAAATTCTTCATTGTTCTGTGTCAACTCCAGACCTATGCATTGCTTCCAGAATATAGAAGTAATTCAAAGGATTAAAACGTGTATATTTTTCTAATCCTTTAGTTCCTCTTGGTGGGTCTGGGTTTGTGCCTCTGGCTTTTCTATCCGTGCAGAGCAGACCATGTATTTATGTTCTCACATTTGGCTTTGAAGGATAACAAGAGGCCCTTTGGACCTGATGCCAGTGTATCAGCCAGCAGCAAAACAACATGAGACTGAATTTTATATTTGCTGTCAAACTTCATAACATCACAAAAGAAAAAGGAATAGAGGGTAGGTCTGAGATTTCCCAGAGACAGAGATATGTTCAAGCAGTAGAAATAGTTGCTGTGCAAAGTAGGAGCCTGTTTCCTTTGAGGTAGTACCCACAGCATGGTCACAAAATATATATTAAATAAAAAACCAAAACCAAATAAACCCCCCAAAAATCTTAACAAGGCGAAGTAAAATAATGCCAAAATAAATTAAAAATTTTAATAGGTTATATTGATGCTCAGAATATAAGTAATCATGACTTTCAGCTACATTAGAATTATTCAGAGCCTGTGACAGATATACAAACTTTCCTCCTCAGAATAGGTGAAAATATTTAGAGGAGGCCAATTTTAAATGAAACCAGGTAGAAGGAACAAGAAGAAAAAAATGCAGGGTATTCATGGTGTTATGAAATATTTCAATGTGAATCTTGATTCCAGAGACAAAAGCTGCTGTTTCTGTGTAATCAACAAAAAAGATTTTTCAGTACCCTCCACAGTTTCATTTTTAGCTACTTATCTGATTTTTACTGTATTAAGGGACTAACAGTATAAACTATGCATGATATTAATTTGCTTAATGAATAAATACATATTAGGTAGGCAGTATGGCACCTGTTGCAGTTACTGTGACATTAAAACATTAAAAATTCAATTAAAATATATTATATATGCACATATTATAGGCAAGTCTAAGTGAACATATGGTCTTCATAAGAGAGGAACGTGTGACTACTAAAAAAATGCTTCTTCAGTGAAAATGGAGAATATTTTCTAGATAATGGGTTGAATGAATGATACAATTAATGCTGAGCCCTAATATAAAAGTCACCTATTGGAAGCACATTTCTAATTATATGGTTTGTAAATGTGGAAGCACTGAAAGTATAAGGCCATCCAGGCTACATAAAATTATAATGAACTTAAGAAGTTTATTATTATGGCAGAGGAGCAGGGTAATTAGTCTCACCTAACATGTAACATACCTAACGTTAACATTTTTCAGAAGTTATCAGTGTTTAATTGTGAGTTTGAAAATCCTTCCACAGTTATTTAGGGCCTCATAAAAGAATGTTGAATGTTGTCTCAAAAAACCAGAAAGCATGTTCTCTCTTACATCCTTTTCAAAGGAATCCCTGTTTCTTTGAGCTGTACTGTTTGCCCCTTATTCTGTCCAATGTCTGAATGTTTCTCCCAAATGACTAATATATACATTAGGGAAACTAATAAAGAAAGAAATTATTAGATAAAAAATTTTACAACAATCTCTTACAATAAATATTCATTTTGCTTCTGTATCTCTCCAGACCACTAAAAATTTTAGTCTTTCAGATAATGCAGTAATGGAATCCCTAAGATCACTTTATTAGGCAATAATACATGTATTCATACATGCATTAAATGAAAATACTAATCCCTGATCCAGTGGGGTTGATATAAAGGACAGGCTCCTCTGGGATGTGAAGAAAGCATTTTAGAGCCCAAGCCAGACTTCTTATCTAAATCCTTCTTTCTCTCCCCATGGAGAACATAAAGGCAGATCTGGAGCAAGGCTTCATGCCAAGGTTCCTTGGTTCGGTATCTGAAGTGAATCAAGATGTAGCCTGGACATTCAAACTTTTGAGACCCTTGTTTGCCTGTGTGTCCAAGGGTGGTGGTTCTGGCAGTTCTGTGCCTGAGGAACATTTGGAAAACTGAAGTTGAGCTCTCTTCTGATCACTTTATCTGTTTCATTCAGTTGCTATTTCCCTGTTTCTCTAACTTCTGTCTCTCTCTGTTACTGTCCTCTCTACTTTTGCTTTCCTGTTTCACCTGTACTGCCTCATTTGTACTTATCCTCCCATATTTTAAGGTTCCTGCAAGAGTGTAGTGCAGGAAAATAACTACAAGGTCTCTACTCAGCACAGGTCACCCTTTGCTGCCTGCTGCCCAGTAGGACTGATCAGCTTTTCAGCTTGCTCTTCAAATCTCAACTCAAAGGGCTGTAATTCTGAGCTGGCAAGGTCTAGATGAGAAAAGCAGTTAGTGAGGTTTTCTTCCCATATGTGGCACAGCGTTAATGTTATGGCCAAACAAGCTGGAAAAATACCCAAATATGACACAAGAAAATAGTGTCCAGCAATAATTTCAGGGACTGAATGGAAAGACTTTGTCACCAGAAGTGACTCAGGATCTCTGCTTCACTTCCAGCTCAGGGGGAAGCATTGAACACTAATGAGGAAAACATGGCCTATGCCTACACTTCCCCATCAAGCTCCAAGGTAAAAACCATGGAATGTGAGGAGTACATATATTTGAGACAGAGGGATGAAGACTGTATAGCAGAGAAGGCAGACAATCAGGTCTCAAGGTTGCAGAGAAGATGGAAGAAGCAATAAATGGCAGGAGGCCTGGAATTCCAGTGACTTCTGCACAAAAAAACCCTACCAACAGGCAAATGAAAACCCCATACAAAAATCCAGAAATAGTTCCTAAATCTCCTAGCTCCCACTGAGCCACACCATTTCTCACAGAACCCTGGGAAAAAGTCAAATATGTAGTTTGTTTGGTTGGAAAATCAACAGCTTGTGGGTTCATTGAAATATTCTTGTCAATATGTTCAATATGTTCAGCAACTTATCAGCACACCAATAGAAGCACAAAACTTTGGTGTCTCTATATGGACATATCCATTTAGATGGAAACATCATATGCAACACAGCAGCTAATAAATGGAAACAAGTCTCCAAATAAACTTGGCCTAGGAGTTTTAAGGTCACTCCTGTGTAGTTCAATCCAAGAAAAAGTAAATTATGTTGCTTGAAATCTAGCATAACCCTAAATATATACCAATCTTGTAAAGCTGGTTTTTTGTATCTTAAAGATAAGTTTCCTTCTGACTGGAAAGCCTTCCCACTAGACAGCCTTGCAAGAGAAAAAAAACATTTGTTGAGGAGGTAGGTCAGATAAAAATCAATCATGCAGCATCTTGATCCAGTGAACTGATGTCTGTAGATGAAGATTTGTGTTGGCTTTAAAGCTATTCAAATACTGACTACATTTTTTAATCCCTGATCTTTGAAACATCCAGGTAGGAAAGTTTATTGACTTCACAAAGCTCCTTAGGGGACCCAAGATCTTTCTACCAGCACATGAATGCAGATCCAGGATCTGAAAGACTGTTTTCTTCAAAAGTAATATATGGTTTTTTTGGTTTTTTTACATTTGTAGCTTAGTTGAGGCCAACTCTATTATCCTTAACCTTAATCCACTTAATCCATAACCTTATCCTTAATCTAGGATTTTATGCATTGCTTAGTTTCAAGTCACTAGTTGCCCAAATCTGATCTCTAGGACCATTGCTGGTCCTTAACTTTCCTACTGTTGACTTGGGAAAAAAAGTAAAATCATCCCTCTAACAAACTGAGAACATTTAAGTTAGCTTAATTTGATGTCATAAAACTAAAAGGAAATCTGTTCATTCAGTGAAGTTTGCACATGTAGATCAATTTACAAGCAAGAAATTGAATAACATCTCTATTATTATTATTACTACAGTAACAAATAGTAATGTGCTCAGTGTCCAAATAGTCAAGAAACAACTGGGAAACCAGCCTGGATTTAATACTGCTTGATCTTAATTGTGCATGGGGTTCCTTTGAGTGTAGGTGTAGCTTTGGATAAACTCAAAACCAGGTGAATTTTCTTGGAGATAGTTTTGTATTTTTTGTTAGTAGTGCTAAACAATAACAGAACTTATTGGCTGCCTTCAGAGGTGTCCGTAAAAACCATCAACATGACTTCATTACCTCTTAAACTGCAGACTTATATACAAAATTGATTTTATGTACATAACAATTTCCATAGGAAGTCAAACTTCAAACTGCTGTTATAGGCATTCTCCTGCTGGTTAGCTCAAATAGAAGTCTTTGCAGTTATTTCAGTAATATCTGTCTCAGGTCAAACATCTAAAGATTTGGGGGGTTTTTATGTAATATACTGACTTATTTTTAAATACTAAAATGAGCCTTCTTCAAAAAGGGGAAAAGGTGAAAGGAGATTGAATGGAAAACTGCTATGGATTTGCAGCAGTTACATTATATAAATACAACTGTGCAAATATGTTTTAGCTCTCTACACTTGCAACTGTGATGTGAAAGTAGCTGCAGTTCTATTTTTCAGCATATTGTGATGCAGCCAGGTTGACCTATAAAAAAAACCCCACCTTTCCACACTGGGATTCCAGACCTGCACTTCTTACTGGGTGCTTCACTGAATGGATCTAATCCATTAGCTGCTTCTTGAAGCTGAATAAGGCTCAAGAAATTGTTCTCAAACACCTCAATGACAGTTCTGCACAGTAGTATGTTTTGTTTAAAGTGAGAAGAAGATAAAAAGAAGACACTATGCTAGAAGAGGTGAGGAAGCCCTCTTAAATCACACACATGCCTGAACCCAGGTTGCAATTCCTGCCTCAGAAGCCCAGTTTCACTGCTGTAAAACTGTGGCTGATCACCCCATTATAAATAAAAGTCTGTGAAGTTTTCAGTGTTTTCCTCCAGCCAGCCAGAGCCTCTTTCCTGATGAATGACTCCTGCCCACAGTCAGTTCAAGTTGTCTACTCTGAGAACAGATGTGAAGGCACACAGTGACTTCAGGGCCACATTCCTGCCCAGCACAACACCTGTGACCTCTGAACAGCACAGGAGTGAGTCTTGCGATAGCAAATACTGCCTCTGGTTTCAGACCTGCTTGTCAAAAAATTGGCTCCTTTTTTTTCTCTTTTTTTTTTTTTTGACGGAAGATGTAAATTATCCTGACTTAAGTTTTATCTAGGCTGTAGCAAGGCTATTTGTTGTTAGTTTTCCCCAGTGTCTTCTGGTCCACCTTACACTTCCCTGTATTAAGAGTCAACAAACTTTTAATATGTTTAGAAGATGGTTGTAGATTATAGGCATGGCAAGGAATTTTCATACAAAATGTTAGATGGTAAATCTCTTTAACTATTGAAGTGGATGTTTAATAGCCTCTAGTGAGGTGTAGCGAAAAATGGTACAGTCTCTATATTTTACAACAGTGGTTGCAGTGAGTCCCGTAGTTTATATATTGTTAATATTTTCATGAAAGCTTTAAATGTTTTTCAGAAGAAACTGTGGTGACTCGTGAATCTTTCATGAGGTGTTATGCATTTTTATGAACATACAATGTAAAATGCATCATTCTGAAATTCACAGATATCCATGAAGTGCTACATGTCTCTCTCTGGTCATGGATATTCATGCAATACTACTGCTGTGAGCATTTAAATGCCCATTCATAAATATTCTAGAATGTAACCTTCTGATGCCATGTAACATTTTGCTTATGTTTTATGAGTACTTCACTTGGGTATTTTCCACTTGATAATGAAAGTAGAACCTTCAGGGACAGTTATTGGTGTATATATAAATTACGTGTAAAACTATCTCATTGCTTTTTTTTTATTCTTAGCATTTTCTTTTTTTGTTATTGCTCTAAGTTCAGAGAATTCTTTGAGGGTATCTTGGGAATTTCAGGTTTCATATTTATAGCCAAGGATATATTATCAGTATGAAGTACCACATCAAAAACAGAATCGAGATTCTAGAGTGCTGTGAAGTGTACTTCAAAAAAGTATATGTTAATGTGGAATATTCCTCATGTGAAAGTTGTATGTTTCAGTTAGTTGAGTGAGTGTCTGTGTAGAATCATTGGCAGGATCAACTCTCTCTTTCATACATACTCAAGTGCTGGCAAATGACCTTTTGCAATGAAAAAACAGTATATTTAGCACTTAAATGTTGTGTCTGCATCCCCTGAAGTTGCTGATAATCTTCTCATTGATTTCAGTGTTGCAGAATAAAGTCTTATAAGCCTTTATCAATGCATGTAATCAGCTTTGAGTAGACGACAGATCCTTTAACACTGTATTAGTGTTCATTTGTACAATAGCTTCTTTGTGCACTGGCATTAAATAATGCCTTAAATTCTTTGTCAGATCAGGTTGCCATTGTGATAATGGCATTTAATGTATAAAGAGCAGCATAGCTTTTTTCCTCACTTGCTTGCACCAGATCTACCCTGTCCAACCCAGCTCCTCATAGATGTGTTTGTGTTTCTTCCCCATCCTCATGTCCCTCATTTTAGCTTAGGACAGTCCTGTGTGCATTATCTCCATGCTCCACAGTGGGGAATGGTTAAGGATGAAGCCTCACTGGTTTCCACTGCCCCTGGATCTCATTCCTTTCTTGCAATATCCTGACCCATAAGGGGGAAGAAGTCATGCACTCTGGGTAGGAGCCAGGGAGAAGATCCTACTAATAAGAAGATAATAGTGAATTATCTACTGTTATCAAGTCCTGCAGTAGTCTGAGAAATGGAGGGATTAAAGAGGGAAGAGAGACCCTCATCTTTTCTCACAACCTTTGAGACTGCATTAGCTTCTGAAAAATTTAGTAGCATCCAAAAGATTTTTTAATATAATGATATTTACAGGTCTGGGACATTCTGGAAAGCTATCAAGATCCATTAACATCTAGATAATTTCACAAATAGGTGATTTTATCCAAGACATAACTAGAGGATGTAAATCAACTATTCTTAAATTTGCACATTTAATAGGGCACATTTAATTATCAGACTTCTATTTCTTAGGTTGAAATGCAATGTATATATATAGTCAAAATGAGGTAAAAAAGAAGAGCAGTTTTCAACAAACCCCATCACACTGCAGCTTTTGTTTTTCCAATGGGAGCTGAAATTCATTTCCCAGTTGTGACTGTTGAGTGTTTTTAAAGGTCAAAGCTATAAGGGAATTTTAAAATTAGATATTCAGGCTCACTAAAAAGTAATACCAGTGCACTGGTAGCCTTATGCAAGCGATTTGTTTGCTCTTGAATATAAAACAAATGCAATGTCAAAACTAGGGGAGAAAAATCATCTGCTGTAAATATTTTCCTACGGCAACTTTTTTCTCAATCAGGAAGTTAAATTGAGTTATTTTTGTTTTGTAAGGTCAGTTATTGTTAGAAGAAAGTCTCTGGAAACATAAAGCAGTTGGAAAATGAAAAAGCATAAAACCCACAGAGGTTAATTTCACTTGAATTTCCTTGAGATAAATCACAACTTTCACTAATTGATGGCATTGTGGAGTATCTTTAAAGAAAGAAAAAAGAAAAAAAAAAGCCTTTGCAAGGATCCAGCAATAAAAAGATGAAGATTTCACCTAGACATTTTTGTTTCATTAATGACTTTCTGAACAAAGAAAGACAGACAAAAATAGGATGCAGGAAAAGGCTGACATTGATATTTGTAATGAATGCAAGTATCTCCACCTAAAGAACCCCCAAAGAATCTTTCAGGACTGGGAAGTTCAAGGATGTGCACTAAAGTTAGGTATACAAAGTCCACACATGCACATCTTCACAGTAAATGATAGAATGGTAGGGAATACTAGAATTTATATATCTAAATCCTTAGAGCACTTGGAAAAGCAATGCCCCCACAAGGGGAGCAAAGCTATAATGGGGAACTGCCAGCAGGTTTTGGGTGTTGTTAGTCAATGATAGATGAAATCAGGATGTCACCCTGAGCAGTATTTTATATAAAGACTGATGTTAAATCAGACATATATCACTATCCAGAACCTCTGAAGAGCTTTGTGCAGCTGAGCTGTTTTTTTTCTCAGCTAACAGTGAGACTGATTGACCAGTGTATCAGATGCACCATAGTATGGCATTCAGGTCTCAAGTTCTGCTAAAAAGGAAAGCTGTGCAGAATATATGATAATTAAATGAAATTTTCCTTTTGGTCTTAGAGCTCATTAATATATTTTTGGATTTAGGAACTAGACAACAGTTTCTAGCTTTGCGTCTTCTCCTACAGTCAGATGTTGCTTTCGCTGAAATAACAGAGGAAAAGAAAATGAAAGGGCACTTAACAGGCTGGGAATGATCATAGAATATCCACTCCAACATAATACAAATGTATGTCTCTAAAAATTGCCTCTAGATATTTGTGCATATATTTTCCTAAAAGCAATTATTGCATCATGTCATGCTGCAGTATTATCCCTAATCTTGATCCACTGACTTAAGTTGACAGCTAGTCAACTTTGGAATTAAACTAGTTCCCATGTTGAGTTGCATTATGACACTAGTCTACCTATGTCAAAATAGAGTGAGAATGTCAACTTGCAGTTGGCAAAGTGGTGTGAGAGCTAACAAGACATTATTTTAAATCTGAGAGCTGTTCCTACCCTTCAGGAAGGGACTCTAGCAGTTCTGCCCTTTCACTTTGTGACTGAGTTGTTTTATCACAGCCAAAATATTTTAAAAGGATTCAGACTTCATTTTCAGAGACTGTTACTATCTATTTTGCAACCTAAATTTACAAATAATGTTTAAAAATGAAAACTAGCTAAAGTGTGATCCATGGACTGGAAACCTGCCATTTAAGCCTATATAGAGCATGTAATGGCTTACAAAAGCAATCTTCTCTCCATCTTTTCAGTGCCTCAGTGTGCCTTAGACCTTGTTCTTTTCAACTACCTCATTGAAGTGAACAGGCTTCCTGGGATCCTCTGGTTAATAAATGAAATCTGTATAAAAACATGCTGGCACCCAAAGACATATCCAGGACATATGCTGTCATATGAATGAATCATCACTTAAAATTAGGAAAAATTATTTCCAGCATTAACACTGCTCAAGACAACCTATTTTGGCAGCAAAAAATCACAAGATACATATTTTAAAACGCTGCATATCTTGGTCTTATATAGATTCTCCTCTCCCACCCTAGGACTTGAGTGCCTTCCAGAAGCACATTAAGCAACATGACTAATGTCTGTCTCATCTTCATTCTTTTACTTGAAGCTGAAAGATTAAATTATTATTCAAAAACTACTTGCAAGTTGATGAAATATCATCTTTGCAATGAACATAAAATTTTTGCATTACTTTAATACCACGGAAAAATTCAACATTTGCAGAAGCACATTCAGTTTCTACTGATGTAAGTGAGCAAGTGCTCGGTTATGCCAGGACCCAGCTTCTACACATAAGCATTGCAAAGCAGACTACCTTCTTGATATATGGGAGATTTGCAGGCTAAAAAGCAAGCAGTGCTTCACAGCAGCATTCGTTTTGCTGGATGGGAGTTGATTGAGAAATTTTCTAATTGCCTCAACATGGGAGAACTCTTTCTCTCTGGAACTAAAAGGTATCCAATTTTGTAGTTGCTGTTGATCTATTATTCTGATCCTGCATGGGGTTACTGATGCAGGTAGCTCTCTTAACTAACAGTCTTTTGTGTCAAAGTGTCCTAATGCTCCAACTTTTTAATGGCATAATTTAACTTCAGCAGTAGCTCTCAAAGACTAGAGACCTATAAGAAGACTAAAAATTAAATAAATATACTGCTATTTAGAGGATGTTAGCTTTCCTACAGAATTAATGCATATGGTGTCACATTTGGACTAGCATGAAATTAAAGCTTGTAGAGTTACTGATAATGATTGTACTGCAGTACAAATAAAGATTGTGACCAGTGTGGGCCACATTGCACTGGATGCTGTACAAGCAGAGAATAAATGTCTATTCCTTCCTGAAAAGTTGCTTCCAACAAGCTGACTGTGAGAATGCTAAATAATAGACCTGCACAAAGAAAGAGTAAGCTAATAATCTTAGACAAGAGGAGCTGTCAGCAAACTCAGTAAGGCTTTACTGTGACTGAGTTATGCAATGGCATGATCTTTTAAGATAAATAGTGGGATTCCCAGTATAGCTATGGACTGGGAGGAGCCAGCATGTGAGTTGTTTAGAGCAGCCTCCCAGCATATACAGGGTTATGGGAAAGAGGTCGAGGGGCCTGGATTCACTGTTTTTGTGACTCTCTTTCCCAGCTATCATTCAGTTGCCCTGGTGTGAAAGGCTGGCTCCAACCTTAAAACAAGTTTTAATTTGAACCACAGGTTCTCTGCCATTTTTGCCTTCCAGATTGTGTGACTAGAGAATTAGATGTATTCAGCAGTGCAGTCACTGTGCATTATTTCTAGAAGAAATGTTGAATGTATAAAGTAGTAATCATGGTGATTTGGATGTCAAAGATACCAGCAGGTCAGGGTCAGTGGTGAAAAACAGGTTTATTTCCTTATTTCGTTTGTCTCAAACAGAAGCCTGTTTGTTGAAGACAACAAATTATTCTATTTGGCAACAAACTTTTGATTATTGCGGCCTTTTTCCCGTTTTTTTTTCCCTCTTTTTTTTTTCTTTCCCCTACATAAACTATTTGGCAACAGCATATCCTTTTCCAGATGGAATTTATTCCTTATGAAGAGCTGCAGTTTTAATGACAGTTTAGACATTGATATATTTATTAGGCTATATTTTCCTTGTAATAAATGCTTTGATGTAGCAAGTATGTTCTCAATGTTCTGTGTATACGTTTTCAAAACAGCCCCTTTCCAGTTATCTCAGAGATCAAAGGCTGGGGCTTTGCACAACTTCTGCCAAAAATAAGACTTTCTTTTCTTGCTGGGTCCTTATAGACTAGCCTACAGTGTTTGGTGAATTCTGCTTTCTGATAACAGAAATCTGATAACAGTTGCAAATCCTCAAATTTAGTGTAGATTTTTTCTTACATAGTCTTCATTTCCATCCTTTCTTTAGCATTGCAGTGGTTCTGCATTTTTATGAGTCACTGTGACCACAGCAGAGCCCTATGTTAAAAGAGTATTCACATTTTAGCATTAGCCAAGATTGGAAGAAGTCAGCACATCCCGGCAGTTAGCACACACAGATGTGTCCATGGGCAATGACCACAAATTAAGAATCTGGTATCCCAGAGTTGTTGTGTGATGACTCCTACTTCACTGCAAATAATTTAATTGCAGCAAATAAATGTTTTGCCAAAGGTTTTGGCATCTCTGCCTTGCTGTCTGCAATGCCCCATTTACAGACCACAGCAGTTATAGAACTCTCTTCCAAAGGTGGTTTAAGAAGGTTGACAACGAGCCCTGTAGAAAGATGGGATCTTCTGAAAGCCAGGGAATGCTATGCCTGCTTTGGTCAGCTGTGTTTAAAGAACTGTTGTACATTCTTGGTGAATTTTTTATGAAACCCTAAGCACCATATTGAAGTTAGAGAACAAAAGAGATTATTACATGTTTCTGCTGTGTCCCATGGGCTCAGTTTCCAGTAAAAATAATTTCCACAAGCCACAATTTAGAAATAGGTTATGATTTGGGCCTTGGTAGATAAAAGCCACAGTAGCAGTAGTTTGAAATCCTTTCAAGAAAAACTTAATGCCTGCTCTTCCAAAATAAACAACTAGCACAGACTGGATGGAATTAGGAGGCTAGTTGTGACATGACTGGTGGAAGGTTCTAACACTGTTCTTCAGTAAGGTAAAAAATTATGATAAATACTAAGATTTTCTTAGCATTACCTATATATGTGGCACATCTAAGAAGGATTCTTCTCATTTCCGCTCAAGTCTCTTTCAAGTTCTCTTCAAGAATATTTGCAAATAAGTATCCAGATTTATCTCCTTGGTTTTCTTCTACATTGTAAAACTTCATCAGAATGTAACTTCTAAAATCATTAAATTTTCACTTAAATCATCACATTAGTGACTTTGCTTTTAGCTTAGAAGATTTAGTGTACTGGGTGTGGAGGATATCACAAGGGACAGGGATTGCTATGTTCAAATAGTACCTGAAGAAGTGGAACTACCCTCACTGAAGTTCTTTTAAATGGGTTTTTCTGCTCAGTGTTATAGGTTCTACATCTTTCAACCTCACTGGGGAATTTATTTTATACTCTATTTTTCTTCACTTCTAAATAAATCTGTTTCATATCCAATGTCCAAAAGTTAGGAGGAATGAAATAAGAAAACCCTTCATACCTTACTGTAGTATCCATTAACACCTGCTTGTTTTCCCTGCAGAGTTTTTCCGAGAACTTCTGGAGAACGCAGAAAGATCCTTAAATGACATGTTTGTCCGGACCTATGGCATGCTGTACATGCAGAACTCCGAGGTGTTCCAGGACCTCTTCACAGAGCTGAAGCGTTATTACACAGGAGGCAACGTGAACCTGGAGGAAATGCTGAATGACTTCTGGGCTCGGCTGCTGGAGCGGATGTTCCAGCTTATAAACCCCCAGTACCATTTCAGTGAGGACTACCTGGAGTGTGTGAGCAAATACACAGACCAGCTGAAGCCTTTTGGAGATGTTCCCAGGAAGCTGAAGGTTCAAGTGACTAGAGCGTTCATTGCTGCACGGACCTTTGTGCAGGGGCTGACAGTGGGCAGAGAGGTTGCCAACAGAGTATCCAAGGTAATCTAAAACCAGGGTGGTTTTTTTTTTTAGCTTGAATTTGTCTAAACTTGCTAGACAATTGAAATCTGTGTGCTTTTTTCTTTTGTTTTTTTCAGTATAAGGCACTGTGTTTGGTTGTTTTTTATGTCTACTATACACCCATCCTAAGTTTATAAATAGGGGCAACAGTTGTTTTCAGTTCCTTCTGAGGATATTAAGGCAATACTGCCTGGTAAGCATTTCTCTGTGCTTAGGACACAATGACATACCAAAGTACATCAATGTGATAGCATGATAGTGATTGTCATTTGTAATTCAAAACTGGCTACATATATAAAAGATGGGGATTGGATCAGAATTTAAATGTTTCAAGCAAATTTATTCTGCTGTTCATTAGGAACGTACAGCCCTCACAGCATTCATTCATCATGCAGCTGGGTGATGGATTTTGTTAGAAATGTCTAGTCATGTTTCTGATGAGAAAATAGACAAACAGTGACACCTCTGGAGCCTGAGCTTTCCCAAAGGATGGTTTGACTCACATTTATTTTCGTTTTAATTATTTATCTATGCAAATATTTATGACAATTATAATCCTTGAGGGCTTCACATAATTTAAGAAAAAATACGCACAAAAATAACCCATCTGGGTACCACAAAGGTGCCTGAATGTCTTTCTCTTATATAGTATTTCAAAATTAGGTATATTTTTCTGAATTGCTGTTCCTAACTAGTTACTTGTTCTGTGATCTGACTTTTTCACAGTCCTCATAGCATATTTGGACCTTGAATTCTGAAATGCTCTCATGAGATCCACGGTGAAATGCTCAAATGTTCATTTCTGAACAATAAGTGCATGAATGATTTTGATGCTTGGCCCATTCAATACTTTCCCACATTTACAAGGCTAAGCCATTCCTCTGGCTCAAGAGGACTGTCTCATTTGCTTCATTTAAATCACAGTAGAATATGAGGTAGAGCCAATGCATTGTACAGTAGACTGCAACTCAAGCACTCAACAAGATGGAGCTTTTAAACTTTTCTTAACCTGTATTAGGTGATATTTTGCAATTACAAATTGAGAAGCCCTGGAACCAGAGATGTAGTCAGGGGGAGAGCCTGATTTTGTGCTTAGGAGACTGCATGGGAGGAAAAGGTCATTTTTCACTTAAAATTCTGTGGATGAGCTATGTGATCCTTATTGGTCAGCTAGAACCAAAGTCTTTTCCTCCAAGTGCCTTCCTGGGCTTCAGCGTTGCCTTTCTTTGATTTCTGGGACTGTCAATTCTTGGAGCCTTTCTGAATGGTGGCAAGGCATCGTCATGAAACCCCAGGCTGCCCAGGCTAGCTGGGAGCAGACACAGCTTTTTAGCCTCCAAATATGCAGAATGCATGTATCTGCAGCCCTGGATTTCCTCTGAAGAGTGATGATGTCCCCGTGGGTCAGGTTTTAAGTGAAAGTGCAGAGCTCTGATGTCACTGTTGTCAGCAGGCATTAGGTCTTGCTGGATCAGACTGGAGAAAGTAAGCTATGTAATTCATGTAATAGATGTACAATTTGTGAATCCCTCACAGATTAAGGTCTGAATTGTCTGCTGAGATGTCACTTTGCCTGTGTATGTACATGACTGTACAGAATGTGCAGGTTTCTCCTCTCTCACGTATGCAGGAAATGTTTCCATCTCAGCTTCTGGGCTTTGGGTACATAAGCCCTTTCAAGAATAGGGTTTATAACAAGATTGCTAAATGATCCTATGATCCTATAATGAGAACTGCAATCATAAAGTGGGGCTTTTTGTAGTGTCACTTGAAGATGATAACAATAGCTCAATAGTGCTTCTGGTTTTTGGTTGTTTTTTTTCTTTTAACGTGAAAGAAACACTTGAAATAATCGTTAAAAGGGCTCAGTGGGTGTTGAGAGTGTGACTGTGTGCTTTATAGACACATAGTGATACTCTATTACACTACACCTGGAGCACTGTGTTCAGTTTTTGGCCCCTTCCATACAAGGAGGACATTGGCAAACTGAACGAGGTTCAGTGGTGGCCACCAGCATGATCTGGACTGGATTACTTGTCAGGCTGTGAGACTAGGGTTTCTTCATCCTGGAGAAGAGGCTGCTTCAGGGGCACTTAGCAATAGCTCCTGGTGCCTCTAGGGAGGTCATTGGAGAAATGCAGCAAACCTCTTCACAATGGGGCACGGTATGATATGATGGACATGAGTTGAAGCATTTCTTCTGTCCTATCATAGCAGGCCCTACTAAAAATCCCATCCCCATCTGTCTTATAAGCCCCCTTTAAGTACTAGGAGGCTGCTAGTAAGATCTCCCTGGAGCTTCTCTTCTCCAGGCTGAACAACCCTAAATCCCTCAGCCATGTCTTCATAGGAGAGGTGCTCCAGCCCATTTTTGTGGCCCTGCTTTGGACCCAGTATAACAGGTCTGCATCTTTCCTGTGCGGAGAATTCCAGAGATGAATGTAGTAATCCAAGTGGGGTCTTCTGTGATAAGAGTACAGGGGTAGAATCACCTCCCTTGACCTGCTGGTCACATTTCTTTAGGATCATTGTCCTGTGATCCTGTTAATATATTAATAAAATGAACATTTATGCTTAAATGTGGAATATGCTCGGATTGCATGACTAACTTTGGTATTAAAATCTCAGTGGCTGTATTGATATGGCACATGAAAAACAATTGCTGGCCTTAGGGACTTTGTGTTACATGCAGCCTGGTGAGGCAGATGTGAAGAACCCCAAGTGGCACCAAATGTTCAAGATTAATAATTATCTTGTGGAGAGGCTGTGATTACTCTGGGAATGAATCTTTCATTGTCATATCATAACTGTGGACTTTTATGCTGGTTTATCTACTGTAGAAAATGACAAATCCTTTTCTTTAAACATAATTTTAAACGACTACAACTAGTTCTATAGTTAGTACATAACTGCAGTCAAAAATGAGGCAGGTAAACATCTTTTGTTGCTGTTTTGAAAGTCATCCAGATTCAGCACAGATTTGTTTCTCATTGTACTCCAATACTGAGAGATTCTGTGATAAGGATGCCACATCTGGGTAAGTCAGGAGAAATGAATAAAGAGAGAAAATGGAAAGAAGAACTGTTGCAGTTCTTTTACAGAATCCTTTGTCCATTGTCTGAACAGAGGGGGATCTTCTACCTGCAACATCACAGGCTTAAAAGATTTTTTGCTTTCTATTTGTGGACCCATTATTTCACTGAACTGCCACAGACATAGAAAAATGTTGAGCCTACACCTTAAAGACCATGAGAAAGAGAGTCACTAATGAGAAAGTTGGTAACAGCATCTCCTTTGGGCCTTTACTGTCTCATCATCTTCTGGAGCATTTCTGTAGAGGAGTTGGTGGGTCACACATGCAGAAGGATTTGTTCCCTCTCTAATGTCAGGGACGTATCCTTTCTAAAGATTTCTCCTCAGAGAGGTTGTACTGTCTGAAAACAATGCAATCAGTGTATTCCTTGCAAAGGAGCTACATTTCTGGTTTTTCAATGAGGTGTGAACTCAAGCACACTCAAAGTAAGCAACACATATCACAAACATTTTCCTCTTACAATAGGATTTTGCAGTTTTGCAATTTGCTTGTCAGTGAGATTATAATTTAGTAAGCCACATTTAGATAAATGGGGAGGGTGGTTAGGACATCTTGTTTTGTATTTTTTTTAAATATTATATTTTAATTGTAAGCAGACATAGGTGCTTCCATCTGCCTGAAGTTTTATTAAGCTGTTTTAGTTAACAGTATTTTCGTGATCTCTAAGTCTAATTACAGTTTTAAATCTTCAGAGATTTTTAAATCTTTTAATTTCTCATTTTAATACATTAAAATTTGTCAGTCCTATGTTCCTATGCTGCTTAAATCTCCACTCAATGCAGTTTATTTCCACTGGCTTGAATGGACCAGCTTGCTAAATTCTATATATATTCTAGAAAGCTGTATAGACATATGAGCAAAAAGTAATTACTTCTTAAAGTGAGAAAATTAATTCTTAATTTAAACTGATCTATTCATTAATATAGAAGAATCCTAAAATATCTCAAGTTCGAAGGGACCTATAAAGATCATTGAATCCAACTGCCTGCTGCTCGCAGGATTAACTAAAAATAAACCAGATGACTAAAAGCTTTATCCAGATGCTCCTTGAACTCTGACAGGCTTGGTTCCATGACCTCTTTCCTGGGGAGACTGTTCCAGTTACCAGCCACCCTCTCAGTGAGGAACCTTTTCCTGATGTCCAATCTGAACTTGCCCTGATGCAGCTGCGATATATAATATTCAATACACAACATCAGAACTGCCATTTGGGGTATGTCAAAGGTCTGTTTAGTTGATTTTACCTCAGTGGCAGTAGTTTAAAGGTCAGTATAGGAGTAGAGCTTCTCAACTAGTATACTTTCTTAAGCTGTAGGTAGTAGATGTTTATGGACCTTTTGAACTACGGGTTCAGAAATAATTAGTTACATTTTCCACCACCTGTTTTTCCAGTAATTTGACTGATTTTTAAAAGCTGGCTTTTCTGCCTTGCTATCATTTGCTTTAAAAAAAAAAAAAAGAGTTCTGTCCTTCCCTTTTCCTCTGTAAAAATATAGCATATTAACATGTTACTGT
The DNA here is from genome assembly GCA_024500445.1 of Entomyzon cyanotis. NCBI lineage: Eukaryota > Metazoa > Chordata > Aves > Passeriformes > Meliphagidae > Entomyzon > Entomyzon cyanotis. The sequence continues at coordinate 41,122,430 of JAKEPQ010001016.1, read as the reverse complement.
TATTAAATTTATTCATTTTTGTCAACTTTTGTTCTAGATAAAATAAATCAATTAACCAAACAAGACAAAACAAAAAAAAAAACAAGCCTTCCTGACAAGCTGTGATTTAGTATCTAATGTTAAGCTGGAGAAGCTGCTGAAAATATTTCTGAAGTTGCTTCTAGCTGTGATTACTAATAATGTGATAGAAAAGACATGCATACTTTTCATGTTCATTTTTTACTGTGTCTGAACTCTGGACACTTTGTGAGAAAATAATGCTAAGTTATTCTCTCTGTCTCTAAAAAAGCATACTCAGTAATTGTAATACTCTCTTTGAACTGTCACTGAGTGGTGGAGAGTGTAAGCAGAAAAACACATGGGGAATTCAAATTTTTTAATGGAAGGGTTGATATGACATTGCAGGAGCACATGATTCCTGAAATACTTTTCCCAAATGTATTAGTAGCTGTATATTAATAGCTGAATTACAACAATTATAAAGCTAATTGTAATGGGATTTTTTTAAAATTAAATAAGGAAGAGTTCTGGACCAAACAGGCCGTGTGTAAAACAGAAACAGTTCCCAAGGAAAGATTAAGATTGTAGCTAAGGTTATTCCAAAATTGCCAAAATTGTTGTACTAGTTGATAAAGGCAATACTCTAACATAGGTGTTACCCCATCAGGTTGGCATTCCAACCAAAGGAAATATTTCCTGGAAATATTTTCTTTCCATATACTTTCCATGGAAAGCTACAGAAAACAGGAGAAAACCCCCAAAAAAGCATATTTTTTTCTGTCTCATGAGCCTAACTTCTCAGTTCTGACGTGTGCTGATTCCTTGTTTTAACCTGGGTAAATTCACATTGAGAACATGTAAGTTTAGTAGGAAAACACAAATGATGAAGCACAACTGGTCAGTCCTGTCCGAAAGCAGAGCCATTGGCTAGCTGTCCACTGCCCCAGTGCTGCCCGGAGCTCTGACTCCATCCCAGGCACACAGTTACATCTTCATTGCCCCTTGCACTACATCTGCCTCACTAGGAACAGCAAGTGAGGGCAGAGTACTTTTATTCAGAGATCTAAGGTTTTAGTTATTATTTGCTTGTTTTGCTTTTCTCTAAGTTTGGCTGGTTTGTGGTTTGGTTTTTTGTCTGAATTTGAGCACTTTCTTCCCACTGCATACTGGGATAAGGAGAAGAAGAATTGTTCTGAGTTTGGCTTTGACTTTCACACTTGAAAATTCATGCTATTGGCAACAAAAGTAGTTTTTATACCAGGAGTAAAGTGAAGCTTAGCTCAGGGGCATCATTAACAGCAGTTAGTGATTCTGTTAGTGGCATAAACATCAAAGATTTGTGACCCAGCCACTAAGAACTTATTTCATTAATGCATTTAAATATTAATTATCATTTATTAAAAAATAAAAAGAGGCTGTTACAATACTTTTGTCATTGCATGGCATAGGCTATATATCTATTTCTTTTTAAACCAATTAAAACCATTCATCCCCTGAATATTATTAAATTATGTTAATATCAGACTTCTTATTAGGAGCCTGGTGATATATGAGCAAAGTGAAATAAATTCAGTAATACAATTATAAGGTTAAACCCAAGATTAGTAGTGAAAAGCAGTCTCTAGTAATTGCTTGTGATTACTTCTACTTGCAGAATGCCAGGCCACTGCTTTTCTAATATGCTGAATCAATATTCTTACAAACTCTGCTTTTCATGGTTTATAAATAAACATTCAACACTTTGTGAGAGGCATAAGTAAAGGCCAATATTGAATGACACAGTGATTCAGAATGTAATTATTGCAGGGGGGAGGGAATATGACATGGTGATAAGTCAGGTAATTAAAAGCCAAAACAAATTGTACTTTAAGCTTGGAAAATGTGATTTGCAGGGTGTGACAGATAAAGAGCTATATGTCCTGTATATTTTAACTTCATTGGCTGAACAGATTTCACTTGTTAAAGCCGCAGAGAGAAAGGAAATCTGAAAAGACTATAGTTTTTAATAAGCTTTAATCCTCAGTTCAAACTGTTGGTTTAGGAACAGCCCAGCTGAGCAAGCATAGCTTTAATGATTGCATCTCTCTCTATTGTTTTAAGGTTTTTTCACTCATTCATTCTTTGAGTTTTCATTGAGTTAATGTATATTTACAAGAACTGGATTATACCATGACATGAATGGAGCCACATTCTTTTTTCCACTTCCTCTCCCTTGGTGTTCCTCAGGCAGGGAGTCCAGGGATTATCCAGCCAGGGGAGTTTCAGAGCTCTCAGGTGTCTGTGGCACAAAAGCACGAATGAATTGTATCCACACTTGAGTTCTTTCTGGGAAGTATCCTTTGAAATTAGGTTCTTCAGCTGTGCTGAATATCTTTCCTCTTTTTTGGAAAGAAAAGGCACATAAACTGATGTATTTAATTGCACAGATTTCATGGAGAAATAAAACAGATGTCTTCCAGATATCCCAGACATACTGCAGGTGCACTGATCTATTTTCTGCTTTGTGTGCACTGTTATCATCAGATGTTCCAGAAGAGCAATTCAGGAGAAAAGGCCTAAAATGAAACAGCAGCTTCAACAAAAGGAAAAAGGCAGTAGGAGATCTACAAAAGCTCTGGTCTTTGTCCTACCTGTGAGAATCATCAAATATAATCCAGCCTGGCCTCTCCATTTCATAAGTCTTTAAATGTCATTCAGCTTCCTTCATATTGAACTTAATAACCCAAGTTTAACTAAGTCATGTTGCTCAGTAAGACAGTCAGTCCTGCTCAGTATCCCTCCAGGAAGGTCTACTGATCGGGTTTATTCCTACTGTGTGCCACATCACATCTCAAAATCTGAAGCAGTCCTGTCTTCTTGGGTTTTTTGTATCATTCATAAGCAGAGATCTTGTGGTTACAGACTTTAGCTTCTTTTGGGTTTTTTCTCAATGCCTACTGCATAAAAAGTACCCTTTAGTTCAGCTTTGCATGAAACTTCCAACTATGAATTAAGGACTGTAATGAGAGTATTTTAGTTTAACAACATTATTAAGCACTGTCATGACACATTAGAAAATTATTGAATTAGTTTAATTAAGGTTTTCTGTAGGATTGCTGAAGTGCACATTTTACAAACAATCCTTCAAAGTTCTCACACCAGATGTATTTACCACCTACAAAAGATGTTGATATGGCACCTGAAGAAACTATATTAAAAAATGTAGAACTTTTTCAGAGGCATTCCTAGAAAAAAGGATGTATCCTAATGCGTATCATGGTACATAGTCAAGTCATGATAAAAACAATGGTGAAGAAGCAGAGCTCATGTAGGAGCTTGCTGAGCCCACTAGATGTAGAAATTCTGTAATTAATTTTACAGCAGGTTTTACATTTTTGCTGTTTTAGCACAGGAGAGTGAAAGAAAATTCAGAGGAATCAAATAGAAATAAGGAGATTAAAAAGTCTGAAGGTTAAGCAATGCAAGGAGATCTAGATCATCTTGTAACTTGCTGACTTTTTAGAATGACTCTTTTTACAGATTGTCTTAATCCTGTTTCGAAGACAGCCTATGGAAGCACTGTTTTCCAATCATGACTTGAGAAAAGCAATTAATTTTATTTCTCATGTGAGCCAGAAGCAAAAGAAATCCTAATAGGTTATTTGGCCTTCAGGTTTCTATGGAATACATCAGCCAAGAAAGTATCTGATTTACCTAAAATGCATCAGGAATACTAACTGAAGTTTAAATGCATCTCTGCTTAAGTGTTGCAGTCAACAAAGTCATCAGCAATATATTGAAAGAGTCAAATTTCTTTGAGACTTTCAAATAATGAAGTCTGAAATCAACAATGTGGATCTAAGTTCAATTCTCAGTTATTCAGGGGTCAGTTACAATTGGATTTCTTGTCTGCCCAAGTTTTGCATCTCAAAATATATCTCAAACAAACAAAAAAAAAAAAAAGATGGTGTGAACAGAGGAGTACAAAATGAAGATATTCATTGTCAGGAAAATAATTCTAGTAACCTGTAAAATTTTAAACTTATCTACATGCTCCAGTATCTGTTTCTTATGGGAGTTTTTTATTACACAAGCTTGCTGAGTTTTTTCCATGATCTTTTCTGGAGGTAAAATGTCACTTCTGTTCAGTCCACATGTTTAAGAACGTCATTGCCCTTGCTTCTTCTTCTCTTTTCCCCCTTCTCCTTTTGCTTTATTTTTTAAGCCCTTAGGAAGAATTGAGTTCTTGAGTAAAAATTAAATGTATCAGACAAAACTGGGGAAAAGTAGAGCTTTGAAGATAGGAGGATTTAGCTGACCTCAGCTATACACCTGTCATCTTCACATGGCCAAGAACAGCAACTAAGAATATAGAGCAAGGACGTGCCTGCTTGTCCATCATAATGTTTTGCCATCCCTTGGCCACTGATGTACAAGATTTTACCATTCCCCAGCACCTCAGTGCAGTGTTAGCCGGGAACAACTTTCCCATTCTTGAAAATGGTTTTTCTTTTAAAACCGCCAGAGATGTTTTGATATTCAGGCCTGTCCCAATACTGTTCAAGTCTGACTGCTGGTCTTCGATTCTAGAAGGTTTAGCAATTTTGTGTGAACACACCAGTGGAGAAATTACTGAAGTTCTTCAGGAAGCACATACAAACTCTCCACTTAACCCCCACTTACGTGATCTTCAGTATCACCAAGCAACAGAATTGCATCTACACTTACCTATCATGTTCTACATCCAACAATTCTTCCATTCACGTTCATGTGTTGGCATTACCTGTGGATCCAGAAGTGAGTGTGTATAAGGCAATCTTTGGCAAACTGACAAAGCTGAGCAGAGCTAGCACACTCTAATTCACATTTCCTGAGTAAGCTCTCTGCATACTGAGCTGTTATGCAAAACCATCAGCAGGTCCCTCCACAGAGAAGACACTGATCTAATGGTCCAATTTCAAATGGAGGTTTTATGCATCAAATTGGTAGAGAGAAGCCTGAGCTGCCAAAAATATTATCCCAGTTTCACAAAACTAGCCTTAAGTGTTTAAGTACAAAGAAAGCAAGGAATGACTAACTGTGTTCCTTCCAGCACTTTGCTGTCTCAGCAGTATCACCACTCTCTGTGGATGCTACGGAACACCAAGTCAGCTGTTATGAGCCCTGTTTTTCAGATATGCCCCAAAACAAGTGAATGCATATAGATCTGAGTGCTTGGTCTTCTCTGTCCAGGGAAAACAATAGTTTACCTACTTTGGTGTGTGGCATCTAAGCTGTATGAACTCAAACCAGCTCAAGCCTAGGAGCCATGGAAACAAATACGGAAAAGCTGCTCAGCTCAACTGCCATGTTCTTTTAGGTCTCAGGTCTTCTATGGGAATTAGGTTGGTCCTGGCCACAATGCCTTTCATACCTGTCTATTTCCTAGTCAATGAAAGAACTATTAGAGGTATTTATTTTTCTGATTTCTTCAGGATAAATCTATTATTTTGTTGTTGCTGGCTTTACCTGATTACATTAATATGTGTATCATTCAACCCATTATTTATTTGAAACAACTATTTAATTTTGAGCACTACTGTGCAAAGGATAGCATGAATGGAAAAAAAGTCAGGTTTTTTCCAATCTGAATGTTAGTTTTGAATTTGCACTGATATTTTCTTTGAATAAGGGGTGGCTATCTTAACACTTAGTTTGAAATCCAGCAGAGAGAAAGCTCTAGGCACACTGCTACTTTTGGTCCTCGGGATCTTAAGGTAAATTTCAAAGTAACCTCCTACCACAGAGAGTATAGGAAGACAGAACCAAAACATGTTCATAAAGCACCTGGAAACCTACCCATGATGAGTGAGTTGTAGTTTGGTAGGAAAAATAATCACCTGTGTATCTTTCATTATTGCACATCTGTTTTTCAAGGACAATGTTTAGAAACCAAAACACAAGACAAACTGCTGTCAGAAACTTTCACACTGATCCTCAAAACTGAAGTACTTTCATGAGCCCTTAGAATGTTTCCTGGCCATAATTGCAAGGTTAAACAAATCTCTTAATACTTTTTTATTGTTACATAATTTTATATATACCATTAACATTTAAAACTATGACAGAATATACCAAATGGAAATTAGTGAAATTCAGTTTTTCACTTAAATCAGACTTAACATTTTGGGCAAAGTATGCTTGCAGATTTATTTATGCTCTGCAGTCTCCAAAGTTAACAGAGGAAACTGGCTGCCAGTCTGTACCACTATGCAAATACTTTTTCTTCCATATAGTTACAAAAATATATTATAAAAAATGTAAAGGGTGGGAAATAATTATGCAATAAATTGCATTCAAAATAAGAAAAGGGGGAGAGGGGCAGGGAGCCAGAGAGTGACATGTTAATATCAAAATGGCTCAATTGTCTTATTTTTATCCTGATCCGAAAGAAAGCATCCCATGGCCATATCATATTTTCAGTCTAATTCCCTAAAACTGGTTCTGAGAGAAACATCTTCTAGACTTAGACTAGTACTGAAGCACTGTGAATATACATACATTCCTGCAGTGCATTTTTTATATGTAAAAGTCTATTCTCTATTTAAGATTCAGTGTGTGCCTCCTGCTCTTGCTCCCGCTTTCTCTCCTTTTGACTGAATCAGTAAAAAGTGCCTTAGCCATTGACTTCAATCTGAACTTGATTAGGGTCTGATTGTTCAGATTTGTATAAAATCAGTTGGAAAACAAAGGTTTTAAGGCAAAGGTCTTTACAGAGAGACTGAAGAACTTGCTGATGGAAACATTGCTGAGGAAATTTGGGTAGAATAAGAGATTTTCAGTCAAGAAATGACCAAAGGCATAAGAACAGCATTACATATAGACATAGATAAAATATTTATAGACAATCTGTATGTAGTATAATTTGCAAAAAATCATAATGAGTGTAATTTCACGTATGTGATAATTTAGTTTAACACACTATAGAAGACATTAAAGACATTTAAGACATTTCTGAAGCTTGTGTTCACAGTCCCCAGGGACAATTCCTGTTGTTGCCAGTGAGCTGAATGTGGGCTGGCAACGTGCCTAGGTGGCCAAGAAGGACAATGGCATCCTGGCTATAGTGTGGCCAGCAGGACCAGGGCAGTCATTGTACTTGGCAGTGCTGAGGCCACACCTCAAGTTCTGTGTCCCGTTCTGGGCCCCTCACTACAAGAAAGACACTGAGGAGCTGGAGCGACATGTCCAGGGAGGGGCAATGGAGCTGGGGAAGGGTCTGGAGCACAAGTCCTGTGAGGAGCAGCTGAGGGAGCTGGGGTTCTTTAGCCAAGAGAAAGGAGGCTCAGGAGGGAGCTTATTCTCTACACCTGCCTGAAAGGAGGGTGTAACAAGGTGGGTGTGTGTCTCTTCTTCCAAGTAAGAAGCAGTAGGATGAGAGGAAATGTCTGCAAGTTGCACAAGGGAAAGTTTAGATTGGATATTAGGAAAAATTTCTGAATGGATAGGGTTGACAATAGTGAGACAGGGTGCCTAGGGGAGTGGTCCAGTCACCATGTGTAGATGTGGCACTCAGGCACATGGTTTACTGCTGGATTTGGCAGTGTTAATTTAATGGTTGGAGTCAATGATCTTAAAGGTCTTTTCCAACCTAAACAATTCAATGATTCTATCATTCTGTACACACACATACACAAAAAAAAAAAAGAAAAATTAATAAGCCTTGACAGATATATTGTATTGATAGAGCTGATGCTATGAGGTAGAACTTATGAGGTGAGATGTGTAAAGCACTAAGTTATTCTTCCTGCTGACTAAGACATGGAAGAGATTGTCACTTAGTGGGAAAAAGAAACTTTTTAACTGAATGTATTGAATTATTTTCTTTTCTTACTGTCAAAATTATATTCCTCATGACTGGGTCCTTACTAGGAGGAGTAAATACCTATCAAGGAAAGATTGGATTTCTACAGGGTGAATGAGCTTACTTAATCAAGTGATAGTCCATTTCAGCACTTCTTTCTCTTGTCCTGTGTTCACATTCCTGCATGCACACACACACGAACACAGATTCACAGGTGCCACGTTGGCAGCTAAAGCAGTGGGAGGGAGAACTGCTGTGTTATAGGAGAGGTGAACTGGATGATCTTCCTTTGCACAAACTCGTAGCTGTTGAGGTTCACTCACATGTGTTTATGATCAAATATATTTCAGAATACTGATGGAAAGAGGGGACTAGAGTGTATATAAGCCTATGAAACTAACTGCAGATGATGGCGTACAAATGTTGCTATTTGAGCTTGTAATGGCTGTTATTACCACCTGATAGGTATTTATGTATATATCATGAAATGCTCATATATTTAAACATAGATCACAGAAAGCCCTACTCAGTCCAGTATCTTTCAAGGCAATATTAATACAGAGGAAAACATTCAGTGAACAGGTACAGAAGAGTACTTTTATGTTTTCTGTACTATGTAGATTTTGCTTTCGTAGCTTTATTTTTGCCTTTTTGGGTCAAAGCTGAAGCATTGCTCAGTCACATTTTCTTGCTCATTTTTATCAGTAACGAAGGACTCAATTATGCTTTGCTGTCAAGTTGACATCCTTTAAAAAGAGTGAGAATAAACAAATGCATTCTAATGGAACCATTTTTCACTATTATCTTTTCACCTTAGCATATTTGCAGCATGATCCAAAAAGCCTCAGAAGTAAAATGTTTCTTAAATGCTCTGAGATACTCAAATATAATGCAATGTTTAATGTGAAAGTGGGAAAGTGGGAAATGGACAGGGATTGAGAAGAATGGAAATTCTGGCAGATGAAAATGCTTATAAATGTGTTTATTAGCAAGAAAAGTTAAGGGCTATAATTCAGAGAGTTTTATATGAGTTGAGAGGTTGCTGAGAAGCATGAAGCTTGAATGTGGAAAAAGAAAGGTGTTCTTGGAAGCTAAGATCAAGCGTAATATTTAATAGCCAGAAATTTATATCACCTAGTGTAGGCACTTACCTGAGATAACTAAGTAAAAAATAGAGTGACCGGATACTGTTTCTATGATCTCTATAGAAAACTAGGCATCTGCGTGGGAAGATCACATTTTATGCAGGTTCAGTCACGTTCTAGAGTGGACAGTCTCTCACCAGCAAAGGAGAGGGAACAGAGGACCACTAGAGGCCATTTAATGCATGGGCCAACCTTTAACTAGTCCAAGGTGATGGACCAGTCCACTGCTTGATAATGTGGACATCCCATGAACTCAATGGAAATTCCTCTACATGCCAAGATGGGAATTGCCTAAGGTGTTCTTCCATTTGTCATGGAAATCCTAAATTCTTTCCTTTCCTTTTTGCTCAGCTGTAGAAAACACACCTGTGCATTTTACTTGTGATGTTTTTTTTTAAATGAACTTCTACTTCATGTTTTTAAATTACTCTGTTAGTGTTCACATACTTCTTAAGAGCTCAGAAGTTTCGTTTTTGCCTCATATATAGATCTGTAGTAGTTATTCTTACAAAAAAAAGATTAAACTCACAATTATAGTTTCTTTTTTTAAAAACCCTGTTCATCCAAGTATTCAATATCTCAGTGATTAGAAGTTAATTTTGCAGATGATGGATAAAGATTAAATAAGACAGAATCAACCTTAATTTCTTTTTATGTAAAATCTGTTGCTTCATAATTAACTTAGGAAGTGGGACTGCTGTTGAAATGAAATGGAAAATGTCCTCTCTAATCTGTTGCTCCAGGTGTATGTAGGTTATTCATTACTGGAGTAAGGAGACCTTGTAAATTAAAGAATAAATGACATGACAAAAGAGGAGAGGAAGTCTGTGGTTTGTAGAGTTCAGCTGCTGTGCATACTTGTGACAGCATTGCAATTTCATTTCCTTAGCGATCATTATGGAAAAGAATTTCTAAACTGGTGACATTAAAACATAACTACAAATGTAATAGGTAAGAAACTTACAACAGTTGGTTAGTACTTTCTGAGATGAGAAATGCCTGATTATAGAATCTTTTTCAGCATTAATATTATTGACTTACTCCTTTCCAAAGGTAGGAATCTATATCCTAGGACACAATTAATTTTGTTCTGATTGCTGTCAAAAATATTTACTGATTTTTTTGGTGTGAGGTAAAGGGGAGGATATTTGAGCCATCACCTCAGTTGGGATGGTGGTCAAAGAGCAATAACAGCAGGAAAAAGTGAAAATCTCACTTCCCCATGTCCTTACTGTGAATGAAGTGGATCAGAAACAGACTTTGGAAGAGCAGCCAAAAACTGCCAAAAATGTGTAGATATTCAAATGGTAGTGTTTGCTGCTGGTAGGATCTGAAAACAGCTGTAATTTGAACTATTTGTAAGAGCAATTTTTTTTTTTCTAAATGTAAGATTCTTTAAAGCAAATTCCCCCACTAATTAAAAAAAAAAAATGTGCAGATAAATGTGTTACTAGAATGTCAGTACAGTTCTGCCTTGGTATTTCATCTTTCCCAAATAGTTCTGCTCCATTTAGCCAGGTAGACTTGCCTTTGAATATTATTCACTTTGAGGAGAGTGGTTCTTTTTCACGCTGGGACTGTAATTTTCTTTTGGTGTTTCTTTTGCTTGTTTGTTTGCCTTGGTTTTGGGTTGGTTGGTTGGGTGGTTGGTTGGTTTGTATGTTTGTGCTTATAAGAGTTGATAGATTGCTGGGTTTTCCTTTTTTTTCCAGAACATGAAATGAACCTGGCAAAGGAGTTACTGCCTCAGTAAATATGAACAGCCATTTTTGGGATGTGCTTGGAAATTTTAATGGGTCTCATCTCAAAGCATGTGGTTCAGCTAATGAAAGAATTGACTTCAGACTGTTCCATAAATTGTTCTGGTGTAGTCATAAAGGTGTAAACTGATTTACTGTGAGAGAAATCTCTTTTGCCTCAGGAAGCTGTGGAGATGGTAGACTGTGGAATTTCAGCCCCCATTTCAGGGGTTTCAAAAGGGAGCTGAAGTTGGAGGTAACAGCCTGCACTAGCTTGGCTGTGCCATAAAAGGGAAGAATCTCTTTGATCATGAAGCCTCCTCTCTGCACCTTCTCAGTCACCCTACTTCATGATGTAGTGGACTGTCAAGTACTTAGAAAATTTTTCATTGGTCTGATAATATTTTATATGTCCAGTAAAGTAGTTTGAGCCATTTAGTCAAGGGACTGAAACTTTACATTGCACCAAAACTTACTTTCCAAGCTAGAGATTACTTACACAAATTGAAAGATTTCTTATCTCGTTGTTTCTATAACAGAGGGGGGAAAAAAGCATTCTTCTTTCCCTGAAACAGGTTTTATACATCTTATGCTAATTTTAGTGTATATTTATCATCAAAGAAAAAAATATCTCAGCGACCTTACTAAGATAAGAAACTAAGACTTGTATTTGAAATCTGACCTTAACTGGCTTATTTATTTCTGTAGAAATTTATGCAGAATCACATTTCTTCAAATCTGGAGGCCCTTGGGTTAGCTCAGCTGGTCTGATTCAGTGAGTGAGTTACTTTATATAACAGAATTTCAGATGATCCTTAGTTTTGGTCAACCAATGTAGTTTATGTTTGGAGTGTATTTGTCATAGGCTTCTTCAAATAAGCAATGAGAAGAGTTAAGCATCTCCAGAAAGCAGTTCTTATCTCCAGTCACATTGACTGACCTCAGGATGTCGCTTTCTTTCTTTGCCAACTGTAGAGAAGAAAATAACTTCTTTACATTCTTTATCCATATGCAGGGCATTAAATGGGGAAAAACCCAGTCTGTTGATATTAGTATGCAATGTAGTATATTGTAGCTATTAAGTTAGAGATTGTTAGGATTTTATCATAGATGCTTATATTTAGCTGTTCCCTCTTAATTAAATGACTTAAATACAATTGTTAATGACATTTTATTCAGCATTTATTGGTTAGTCATTGTGGAAATTATTTCTGAAAGGAGAACAGACTAAGGTAATGATTTTCTGTAGAAATCAGCTGCTTTAAAGGCAACAAATGTACAGTTTTAATGCAGTTTAGTGTTCTGGTGTATTAATAGAGTTGACTGAGTAATAAAAAATAGATTGTTGAGTATGTTTGAGTAAAAGTAGACCAATTTGCCTTTATGTAAATTAGTATTTCTGAAAATGCTCCGTTTTGTAAATTGTAAATGAGTTAATCACAGTATAATGTGAGGAACCTGCTGTTAGTTGGTCAGCAGCTGAAGAATTTTGCTTTTACATAAGAGATCTAAATACATGGCTAACTATTCAGGCATACAATTATCTAAATGAAATACACGGTCTGTAAATAAGTCAATTGTAAACATAATTTCCTAAATTCTGGTTGCAAATACTATTGAATAATGAGGACATCAACACAAATAGAAAATTAGCAGCATTAGAAAAACCTCCTGAATCTTATAACCTGTACAACTTGCAATGGTATTTCATCAGATATCCTGATTAAGGTTATGACATAGAGTTTGTAGGTGGTTCTAGCCATGAAATTTTTTTAGTAGTACCTTTTCTGATTTTATCATGCTCTGTAGCTGACATTCTCCCTGTCCTTCCTCCACATACTAGTCAACTGAAACAGTAATTAAGTTGCTTTATTTTATTTTACTTTGTTTTTAAAGAAAGAACCTGGTAAACAAATTTTGATGGTTTATTGACTGGAAGCTCAGTTACTTACAATCAGCAGTATGGATATAAATCATGTGTAGCAATGCTGCAGGTAAGTCATGATCAAGCTCAAAACATGAGTTTATGCAGTACTACTGCAGTACCTCACTTGTTGATCACATTGGATGTGCTTAGATTTTATTCATCTTTTTACTGCTGGCTTTTGCTATGTTTGTGGTTAACACTGCAATTAGCTCTGAGGTCTTTGTAGCACTTGCATTAAAAGCATAACATTAGCACGAATGTTAAGTGTCCTGGGAATATAGTTCGTGTCTGTACAACTTAAGAATTTATATTGCTGGAAAGGTTTTTAAAACCCAACTTTAAAGAGTTATGTAAAAAATTATGTAAGTACATAAAAGGACACATAACTTCGGTAGGCAGAAAAAGTCGTGACCAATAGTAACTGGAAACATGACTAAGGTGTGAATATTGTATCTATTGAAGTCTTTTTTTGATACCTACTATCCCATAATCAGTCCCTACATGTGCTTAGACTGAAATTTTTCTCAAGCAAATGTTATCTGTGAATCCTGTGTTCTTTTACTATCGCATATCACTGCTTGAGACAGTTTTCCCCCATAAACATATTAGTATGAGCACTTGAAGGTTGTGCCTGTTGCTGAATATGCTGGACACCAGTGTTCTTCATGGGCTGCTCAGGGTACCTACAGTATTTCACCCTCTGGCAGAGTGAAGTGCCTGAAATCACCACATCATCCTCTCTTCTATTGTTCCTGTATCTCATTTTGGCTTGGGCATTTGGCACTGGCATGCAACTCTCTGAGAAAACAATATTCTTCCTACAGATGGGATGGCCTTGGCAGTGCAATATACTCTCAGCACCTCAACCCACAGTTGACTGGCAGCTGTGTCCTGGAAAACTGGCATATTACCTTGCAGGGGGCATTTTGCCAGCCATAGACAATCAGGCACCTCGGCAGCAAAATGATCACAAATGAATATCAGCTGTTAACGTTCAAGGACTGATTCCAAGTCATTTGGGTTGGCTAGAAGCATGAAGTCTTTATTCTCTTTATTGCTAAATGCAGAAGTCTCTATTGCACACTGCCTGCTGTCTTTCACATAAATAAGTCTAAATTGAAGAGCAATTCTCCATACGATATTTACAGCACAGATATGTGTAGTCTTTCATGAATAGATGGAGATAGGCAATTTTCAGGAATATTTTGAATTGAAAAATAAGAAAATATACTGAATATTTTTGGCTTTCACATCTTATCTTACCCATGCTCTGAGAAACAGTCTGTAGTCAGTAGTGAACTAGACTGTTATCAAAATTGATAAATTAATGTTTCATACCATTGTCTTTTCAGAACAAAAGGTAGGACAGATATGAATGATCTGAGTCTTGCCCATAGTCATGGGTGCAGACCTTACCTTTCCTAACCAGGAAATCAGATAATACAATGAAATAATGCAATGAAAAGCATATATTAGGCAAACTTAGCTACCATTTAAAAAGGTGGTTTTGACCTGAAAAATATGTCAGGAGACATTTTGAATTCATTTTTCTTTGCAGATTTATTGATCATATTTAGTCCATTTTAACAGATTTCTTAAAATAAAATAGAGGGAGCTTTGAAATAGCAAACCTGAATGTTAAAATAAGCTCAGTTTGGCTCTTATGAAGATTTACTGAGCCAGGGTCCCTGCATAGTTCTGTCTTTTCTCCAGCTGCATGGGACAATAGCAAAAAGATTAGCATGCTGCACTGAACAGTTAAGGAGACTGAAAAGCAAGATTAAAATTGAATTCATTCTCTTATATTTCTGTGCAGTTTGTAGGGTTAAGAAGACTGAAGAAGTCTGGTCTTTGATTTTTCTTAGCACACACTGAATGCATATAGCTGCCTGGAATGCTAATACCATGATGACATTTTTGCATACTGTATTCTCAGACTAGAAATGAATTCTGATTTATCACACAGTTTTTAGGGCAATTTTATTTGACCTTTCCTAAATACTACCTCCATTTATCCCTGGGCAGCTGACAAAGTCTCTTTTCCCTGTGACATGGTATTGGTTAGAAAATATGAAAGTTGAGGTTGGTTTTAAATTACTGGCTTCACATAGTTTTATTATGAAAAAGGCTAATGAAGTGCCCCCCCACATTGTTCAATTTTGTTGGAACATTTTAATTGCGGGTTTTTTCATTGCCTCACTTTTCCCAGGTACTTTTAGCCATTTAGCACAAGGTATGTGGATAAATAAAAAGGGATGGGGGAGTGAACCCTGCCTTCAAAGTGGCACAAATTAACTCATATTAACATGCCCCTGTCACCATGTGGAGTGAATGGTGCCTTACACAGTTATGCACAAACTAAATTTCTTTTTTCTAACAGGGATGAGTAAGCTTGGATCCTGGGGGGAAGAAAAAGGGGGGATGGGAAATGTTATGTGCCAATTTTCAGCACCTCTACATCCTTTCACAGCAAAACGTTATCATGATCATCATGCTGAATTTCGGCTAGGCTTTGTGCTGTAACTGCCAGCAGAGTAGTGATACACAATAAGCTGGCTGCCAGCTGGGCTGAGAAAACTCACAGCAGGGCGGGCAAGTACACAAGAACCCCATGTGGAAGGACACATCCGAAATAGGGCTCTCATACAGCCGCTCTGAGCATCTCTGGAGTGCAGTCTCTCCAGCTGCAGGTTTCTCACAAACACAGTGCAAACAGTATGAAATCTTTGGGCATTTCACTAAGGAGCAAATTTACAAAAGGGAAAGAATATGGTGTCAGCACTTTGCACACAGTGCATTGTAAGGTTATGAGAAATCAGGCTTAAAAACCATAGGACTGTAATTTTTTGAAAATAACTGAAATCTCAGTAGGTGGACGTGTTCAAGTTTATGCCCCTTTGTTTTATAAAGTCAGCCCACGTTCCTAAGCTCACAAGGTGAATTCACTGTGAGAATTAGCATTCACTGATTGCCAAGTTTTCTAGGCCTTTATTTCAGGGAGTGGAGAGATGGTGCTAATTGCAGGGAGTGGGGCTGTGCACCCAGGTAGTTATGGGAGTGATATTGTGTGAAGGTACCTATTCCACATTCTAATGGGAAGGGTAAACATTCTCTGCTCCCATCATGATAAATCCTTGTCTATCTGGACCACTGAGCTGCTCCTCCAGGAGAGACATCATGCCTATGAATAATTCTGGCAACATTTTAAAGCAAATTAGGGTATGGCTTTATGGCATTTTCCACGCTATCCTCACACAGAAAGGATTATAGATGTCAATTATTTTATGTTTTAAAGGAAGAGATGAGATTCTCTGTACATTTCTTGATCCACTGCATAGATGGAAATGCTGTTATGATGAGTTTACAAGACCTGTAAGGCTGATTAATTGCACATAAAATAGTAGTACGAGAGCATCCTGTGAAGAACAAAGAAACTATAAAATGATCCAGATGCAGCTGCATCTCAGCATTGCTTCATATGCTGGCTGTTAAACATCTTGCAAATGCTGTTGACTCCTCTTGAATGCAGTTCTTGTTAACTGTACACTAATCCTATTTGTATTCAGTGGCTATGTAAATTTCTTTTTATAGGTTTTTTTTTTTATTTCCCTGGGAAATTGCACTTGTATACAAGAGATCTTGATGATGTTATTCATATGAGGAACCAATATATTACACACTGAGAGGCATGACAATCAATGCAAAACATTATTATGAGTCTGAGGTAGATGGCTGGGACAATCTTATCGTTTAAAAGAAACAGATTAATCTCTTAATAAACTTTTTCTGAATATAACATTCAAAGCATATTTTAGTGCTGTATCCAATGAGCATTCTTGTTACAATCTGGTTTAAACATAGAAGAGCAGAGGAAACTAAGTCTCTGCAAATGAAGCAGATCAAACCCAGAAAGGTTCGAAATACACAAAAAACCCCATGATTAAAACCAAACTAGGTTAGATGTTTGTGCCAAAAACCTGATGTATTTTATTTATAGTAAAAGAGACAAAGAGAAAGAGGAAAGAAAGAAATAGAAAAAGAAGTGTGCAGGGGGGTGGGGGGACAGGGAGAGAGTGACAGGGGTTAGGTAGAAACATATCACCCTTCCTGGGGTCCCAATGACATCTCATTGTTCCCCTCCATCTGATCTTCTGGATGGTAAGGGTCCCCTGCCATCACCACCACGCTGAGGAGCATAGAATTCAGTGAATTAATATTTGGGCCAAGTGTGAGTGGCCACGTGTCTCCTGAGGGGGATAGGTTTGACACTGTCCCTTGCAAAACTCTGGATTTGTTGCATCATCTCAGGTGCAGGGTCTGGGGACCCTTTTGGGGTGGCCTTTGATGGGCCATGACACCCCCTCAGCTGACCTTCCTGTGGATAAGCTTTCTCCAGGGTGCAGGGCTCCTCACCTGAGCCTGGCTGCACAGCAGAGGTTGGACTTTCACTGCCTCTGACCAGAGGCTTTCTCACCACACACCCAAAACTTCTGTCCCCCCGCCCTTTGGTGTCAGGGTCTGTGCTGCCTGGCAGCTGATAGCCTTGGGGCTGGGGTCTCCACTCTCCGGGTGGAGCGCTAAGGTGCTAAGTCTGATCCCTCTGTGCATGTGTTCTTTTCTCCCAGCTCTGAGTTGTTACTTGTTTTGTCTTAATCAGCAGGCAGTTCAGAGCCTCAGTCAGGGCCCCATTCAGGGTGCTGTGGTCTTCTCTGTAGCTTTTGTAAAACAGTTTTGCTATAATATGCAAAGGTCCTTCATGAAGATGTTTAAGTCATAAACGATAATGTTTCAGTCTCCTAAAATTCTGTAGTTTTTTATACTTGTTGTTCTGTTTGTAATGTGTCACTATGATGACTTTGTACATTAGTTCTGACCTGGCAAAAGACCTAAAAACATACCTTTAAATCCGAGGTTCTAATTCAAAACCAAGAGCATCACTTAAATACTTTTCTAAATCAGGGCCAGAGTCTCTACAAATAAAATGCAATATGAATATTGAATTTGCAGGCATAGATTTTTTCCTTTTTAAAGTGAGTAAGATTTGTTACTTTCACGCAGTGTTTTTTGGAGTGTTTAGCTACTATTTAGTAGAAATACAAGGTTTTGCTCTTCCATTGTGTCCTAGTTTAGGAATGGTGATCTCCAGTTTAGTGGTCCCACTAAAACCAGGGTGCTGCTTGCTCCCTCTCCATCTGCACCCTTCCTCTCTCTCCTTCCCTCTCCTCTCCACCCTTCCCACTGCAGGTGGCTGGAGAAAAGAATTGGCAGCACAAAAAGGTAAAGTTGATGGATTGAGATAAGAATAATTTACTGGAAACAACGAGGTAGGAAAACTAACAGGAACAGCAACAATACTAATAACAAAAGTGTACGAAAGAGAGAGAGTGATTCATGTGCAAAATGCTCACCGCAGAGCCTGATCTGACCTGACTGCAGCCACACTACCCTGACTGGAAGAGACCTCTTCTCCTGGGAAGAGGCTCCCTTGCCCCAGCCCTGTCAGTGATGTGAGGTGGAACCTCTGTGTCCTAGCCATGGCCCCTCCTGGTGGCTACAAAAAATTATCTCTTTCCTGGCTGGAGCCAGGACACATTGCAATCACAAAATTAAGAATCACTTTTGGATATGACATTAAGATTAAAAATTTTAAAACTAGTAGAGATTTGTGCAGTTCAGTTTGAGCCACTACAGAAGTGGGTTTCCCTGCATGTTGAAACTACTCTGTATTTTCTAAAAATTAGGACCCTGAAGTGTTCATTCTCTAGGCATTGGGATCTTCTAATTGAACTAAATTACTAGCTGGAGACGGGTGATTTTTTTCTCTAGAATGTGTAAATCTTACCTTAGGAAACTCCAACTATCTAGAGTACAGGAATGCCTACACTTGTGATCTATATTGTTTCACTAGGGCTTTTAAGCTGACCTGATTATTTGGAAAGTTCTCTTTTTCCTTATTTGGAAATTATTTGCACATTTACACCTAACAGTCTCAGAGCATTTTTTTTTCAGAACAGTTTAGCAACATGAGCACCCGTTTGGGGTGTTTTTCTCTCAAAAAAACAACAGCTTGGTGATTAGAGGCAGAGGATCTTAGAATAAAGCTTGTTTCAACTGATATGTCCTCTCTGACTTCTTTGTTTTGTTCCTCCCACGTCAAGCCAAGCTAAAAACATAGAATTCTTACTGATTAATTATGAATTGTTCTATCTATAAAAATCAGTCTGCTGGCCTTAGAAGAACAGAGTTGGATCTCTGTACAGAGAAAGCTCATGACAGCATGGGTATACTGATAGAAACACAACATTTCAAATGATTGTCTGTAAAATGCAGAGAAAAATTGAGAAGGAGCATAGGGGACTCTCTTCCTATATGGAAAGTGCAGAAATTAGTCTTTTATTGCTGAAGAATAGCAGCTGGCAACTTCCTAACTCAGAAAGGTTGCTCTAGATGAAAAAGTATTGAGTGTTGGCAAAGAAACATGAATTGATCACAAAATGAAAGGGTAAAATTGCTTAGATAGGAATTGGTGCAATTGGGTTGTATTTAGTTCAGCCTGAAAGCGATTTGGCCACACTCTAGTTAGAATTGAAAAACTGTTCCCAATTTTTTCCCAGTATGTCCTCAATCCAAGAAAGATACTGAAAGAATGATGAAGATGCAGAAGAATGTCAACGTAATATTTAGAAGTAGTCAAAATATGTCTGTGGCTAGCACAGGTCTTTCCCGTGAGAACATTTTGCTACATTTCATAAACAAAGATAAAGTTTGGATGTTTTGCAAACAACGTCTCCGGATTGGGTCAGTTCGGGCTTGGCCAATTGGGCCTAGGGGGAGGTCTCGGGCTGACCAATCTGGAGGACCTCTGAGGACTCTATATATATGGAAATCAAAATAATAAAGTCTCCTTCTCTCTTTCCTTGTCTGAAAACCTGGGTCATTTCTCAGCTAGCGGCTCAACAGCAACAATATGTCCCATAGGAAGAGACTGAAGGAGTGAAGTCAATTTCTTTCAGAAAAAAAACTGCATAAAAAGTGGTTTAATCGTGGATTTTACACACGCAAGTGTGGAACGGCATTTTGATGATGGAAGAGGCTTTCTCTTAATTGACTAAGATACATAAAGATCCTCTGGCTGGAAGCTGAAACTACGCAAATTCGGGCTCTATTCACTACACACATTTTTAATTACGAGGCTAATTATCCATAGAAACAGCTATTCAAAGGCTATGATGGCCTCCCTAGCACTTGAAGTTTGAATATTAAATTGGATATTTTTCGAAATAGGTTTTTCAAAAAGCGCTGCTGTGTTTTTAACCTAGTTATTTTTCTGGCTATGTTTTGCTAGTCTTGAAATCAGATGGCTGCAATGACCCCTTCTGGGTTTAAAATTCTACCAGTGTAAAGGGAAAATACTGAACAAAACTACTTTAATAAGTGAAAACTTAGTTTGATCATACTAATTTACTAAATAGTATGGCCCCACTTAGAGCACCCAGATAAAACAGCACAGAATAGGTTCAGCGAGGGAGATTTGTCTTGAATTTTTGTAGTATTTTGATCCTATTCTCAAGGGAACTGACAGACCCTCACAGAATAATTTAACATGTAATACAGTAGAAGGTATGTAAGCTATGTAGACTGCCTGATATTATTATTGATCACATCAATATTATTATTGATCACATTATGTATTATAGAAACACATAATGTGTTGGGTTGGAGGGGACTTTGGAGATTCTGTAGTTCCAACACCCCCACCGTAGGCAAGGACACTTCCCACTAGACCAGGCTGCTCAAAGCCCCATCCATCCTGGCCTTGAACACTGCTAGGGATGGGGCATCCACAGCTTCTCTGGGCCACCAGGACCTCATCACCCTCACAGTAAAGAATCTCCTCCTAATATCTAATCTAGCCCTACTCTCATTCAGTTTAAAGCCATTTCCCCTTGTCCTATTACTTCTTGCCTGTAGGAAAAGTGCCTCTTCATATTTCTTGTAAGCCCCCTTGAGGTACTGGAAGGCTGCCCTAAGATCTTCCCAGAGTGTTCTCTTCTCCAGGCCGAGCAATCCAAACTCTCTCAACTCCATTAATGCTGATAATCTGTAATTTTATGCCCTATATAAAACCTCAAACCTACACTACAGACCTAGTCGATGTGCTGGGTATTATACAAATGCAGATACTTTGTTTCACAAACTCTCTGTGTGAAAGCACAAATCTCCACCTTGATTTGTCTGCATACCTATACTAGGGCAAACTATGTCTCTTCAAACCAAAGTCTATGTCTCATGTTGTTTCTAATTCAGGGGTGGATATTTTTTTCCCTCCAGGCTAAGTGGGTTTTAGCAGCTGTGCCCATGGCCCATGAAATAAAAAATCCCTTCCTACTGCTTTTAATTTCGTAATGTAAAATAGTTCTTTAGATCATGGAGGACGTAATCTCCAAGACTCATCTACAGGGTAAGCCTGGTGATAAAATGTAGGGCCTTCCTGTTTACTGAAAAGGAGCTGTGAGCTGTGCCGCAGAGTATAACCTGGATTAATGCAGCAGAGTACCCTGCTGGGAGTTTCAAAGCATACACAAGTTTGGAAAGCGTACTGTATTCTCAAAGAAAGCATTTGAACAATAAAAACCTTTTGATTTTGATATAACCTTTGCTTGGATGAAAAGAAAAAACCATAACTTCCATTTCAGTACAGTTAAACCTTTCCAACAGTTTAGCCAAATGGGAAATGTCTTTATTCAATATCCTTCCCTCTTCAAGGGGGCTGGTTAAAACCCTTTTTTTTTGTTGGAAAAATCACCTTGATACATTAAAAACCCCTGTACTGTCTGAGGTATACATATTTCATGTTCAGTGAGTCAGTTCTCACAATGTTTAGTGCACAAGCTGCATGCTGGAGTTGAAAGGGTAGAATGATTAGGGAGTCAACTGTTCTAGAAAGATGTCTCCATGGAAGGCAGATTAGTTTGAAAGATGTTTTGAATATGCATTTAGCATTTGTGACTAGTCAAACACAGATATTTGAATCAGAGGAACAATCTCTTATTTATGAATGTCGGATTACATTAATAATTTGAATTTATGACACTGAGGTTTAAACAAACATCAACCTAAATGTACGCCTGAAAGTCCTTATGAGCATTTAAATAAATGACGCCATCCTTGGTACTTCAAAAAACCAGGTCACTTATTTTTGCACCAGTAATGATATAGGAGATTTGAATGAGGCGTTCGTTATTAAAAAGCTTGCATAGGGTATTAAAATTACTTATGTAAATGGCATTTGCAAGTGCATAGAACCACAGAATGGTTTGAGTTGGAGGGGACATTAAAGACCATCTAGTTTATTAAAACTAAATGTAATCCATACTGCAATGTGTAATACTGTATCAAGTTGAACATCTTGTTGCATTTGCATTTGAGTAGGAAGCATGGGAAACTCGGTTTCTTTGCTTATCCTTCTTAGCACAAAAGGTACATCATTAAAAATTACAGTATTTGTATTGTTTGCTGAGAAACAGCAGGAATTTCTTTTTAAGTTGAAAGCAAGACAGAGACAGGGCTCTGTCAGAGAGTGTAGACACTGAATTATCATACATTTGGAAATACTCAATCACTTGTGTGCAGAATTCTCTAAAGCTTTTGTGAATGCTGTAGGTGTACCACCAAACATAATTTTCAGTCCTCTGCTCGTTATAAAAGAGAATATGATGTTGAAGTTATTGAAAAATATGCAGCTGGCTTCAGAACAGTTACTCTTCAATGCATTTAAAAGACAAGTGTTTGAAATGTCATTAAATATTAGCAAAGTAAAAAACCAGTTGTTCCTTATAGGGTGTTTCTTAAGTAATCCACAAAGAAACAAGGTAGAAAAAAAGACAAATAGATAACTATCTTAAAGCAGTCAGATAATGTAATTTCAGAAACGTTTATGATGGTTATATGCTTATTTTCTTCTCCTTTTGTAAGTTTGAAAAGTAGTGCTAAATGAAATAAATGTTAGTGCAGGGAAGAGACACTGGCTGATTCAATGTAAATCCTTTCAAACACATAAATAAAACTTGAAATTTTGGCCTGTACTGTTCACAGTGCTTGTGGGAGCTGATTTTCAATACTAGCACCTTAAAAAGCAGAGTTGCCATGTGCTGTCATCCTGTCCACTGCAGGACATGGAAACAGTATCAGGGAACCTTTAATACTGCAGGATGTGATTGCAGTGGTCCTTAATGAGGTTCAGGCTGAACTTTCTTACATAACCTTAGGACCCTTCACTCCCAAGCTGTCTCTGGACAGGAGCACTAATTTTGTTTCATTACCCTAATATGTGGCTCTGTTTACATCCTGCTTTTCAGCAAAGCTTCAGCTGTGGGCTATGGCCCTACCAGGTGGAAATGCATCCAAAGTCAGCACAGAGGCAGATGGCAGCAGATTCTCCGGGTTGTGGCAGCCATTAGTAACTGTCACTTTTCAGCTCAGACCTGCACAGTTTTCTGTTTCCAGATGGCTCTGTTAAAGCATTTGGGTTGGCTGCTGGTTCAGGAGCAGTGTGGGAGCCATGCACACAGTGGGGCTCAGGTATCAGCCTGGGTGCTGTAGAGTTAGTGCCCATCTGGGAAAGGAGCCTCATGACACTCTTCCACTCTGCTCTGTGCTTGAGAGACCTTTCTCTTTAAGATAGTATATTAGTTTGGAAACAAACCAGTGTGAGATCACAAGTCAGGATTATAATTTAATAGGAAAATTAAAAATAAGTGCAAAAATACAGGAAAAAACACTGACAAAGTCAGATACAACCTGACACCCTGTTAGTCAGCGTGGTGGTAGCAGTCCAACTGAGGTAGTTTAGGTCGAAGCAGTGATCCTGTGGAAGGTCTGGTCTCCACCTGAAGATCCAGTGATAGTTTTTGTCCTCTGGGAATCCAGTAGACAGGGGCAGCCTATGCCATCCAACAGCCCAGCTTATATCCAGGTGGGAATGCTTGGCTCCTCCCTCCTGGGCGGAGCATCTCACAATAGGATGAGATAATTCCATGAGTCATGCATTGTGCTCTTGATGACCCATTAACAGTTATCAGGGATGAGTCATGGCAGGAGATAACAACCAGTGCCCCACAGCTTGTGGTAATAGAATACTAAATACATCTATATTGCAACCTAGGACAGCTAGGAAAAGAGGCAGTTAGCAATTGTGTCCCATGAATGGAAAGGATGGAAAATGCTCCTGGAGCCATGTCCTCTTCTCTGTCACAAGAAGACAGTTAAGAGGTGACATCAGATGAGAGCTGAGACCTTGCATTCACTCTGTGTATCAGGGCTTGACTGGGTGACAGGTTTGCCTTGTTGTCTCCAGACATTTCAAAATAGATGCTTAAGTGCTTACCAGTCAGATGGTGTGCACTCTTAACAAATTAGGATTTAAGCCCAAGATGTACCCACTGTAAATATATTGTACTGTGGTAAATATAATAAAACTATATGTATATATTAATAGTTATCTAAATTATAACACTGCAACAATCAGATAGCCTTAAGTTCTCAGCCAGGGTATTTCTCCCTTCTAACATATTTTTTTCTTTTTTGTAACCACCACCCCATCGCCCTTTTGCATGTTTGCACCATCTCATGTGAATTTTCTTGGACATTGAATCCTCTGAGAAAATCTTTTTTCCTTACTGTGGTGGTTTTGATTGGCCCAAAACATCAGTGAAGTGTTTTTAACATCTAGGAGAAATTTGGACCCCTCAGAAGCTGTTGTAGTAGGTCTGGGGAGGTGTCTGAGGGGTGGGGTGTGGCACAAAGATGGCTCCTGTGTGTCCTGAGTGCAAGTTCTGGAAGTTTTTACATCAAGTCCAGCAGAGCCAATCTCTGATGGCTCTGAAGGTGACAGACATGCTGCCGGCCGAGTTTGGGCCAATTGGAGGTGCTAGTTACGCCTCTGTGAAAACATATTTAAGAAAAATTCAAAACAAAGCAGGCACGCACTTCTTTCACTTCTTTGTAGTGGGAGGAGGAGGAGGTGGAGGTGAAAATACGTGAGGGAGAACAGCATGGAGATGCCAAGGTCAGTGAAGAAGGTGGGGGAGGAGGGGCTCCCAGTGCTGGAGCTGAAAACCCTCTGCTAGCCACAGTGAAGGCCATGGGGGGCAGGAGGTCCCCCTGCAGCCCATGGAGTCCACAGGAGTGCAGAAATCCACCCACAGCCCACGCCAGAAGAGCAGATGGATGCCTGGAAAAGACTGTGAACCAGTGGGAGTCTCATCTAAGAGTTAAAACTGCAAAGGCCTTCCAAAGGAGAGAAAGGCCTTTTCCTTGCTCCTGGCATGGAAGCAGCCTGGCCTCGGCTTGAGAGAGTCTGCACAGCACCCTATGGACAAAAAGACTCATGTTGCAGCAGAATTTCGGGCGGGATGTTGCTCGTGAGATTGGACCCACGCCAAAGAAGTTCTCAAAGGACTGTCTCTCGTGGGAAGGATCCCCTGGCTAAGTAGAGAACCTCTTTTCCTGATTGACTGACCAGAGGACCCCCAACCTGCCCCCTGTCTGTGTTGCTGGTTTGGACAGAGGGAAGGGGGAGGGTGAGTGCAGAGACTGCTTCTTAAGAGGGTGGGGGTGAGGCAGAAAGAAAACTGTCTGGAGAGAGAGAGAAATAAGTAGAGATAAAGAGTATTTGTAGTAGAAGAATTGTGGTGATGAGTAAATTTGAGAATCTGCTCTGTGGACTGAAAAGAGACCCCACACCCTGCCCCCCCCACCACCCGGCTTGTTGACTGTAAAGGAGGAAAGGGGGTGAATACTACAGGTTCGTAAGAGGGAGGGGGAGTGAACCAAAACTGTATGAAAAGTTTATTTTTGCTGCATTTATCCTCCAACTCTGTTAGGTAATTAAACACTTTTTGCAACTTTAGCTTGGGCCTGGTTGCTCTTTTCGTGCCCTCCTGGCAATGTCCTGTCGAAAAACCATGACACTTACCCATTTCATTAGCTGCACCCCCAGGCTTATCTCCAGCCTCTGTTATTTTCTCTGCCACTGTATTGTCTCTTGCTTTTGACTGCAAACCCTCTGTCTGCAACTGGAGGGTAGTTTGGAAAGTACCTTTCACACTGTGAATAAGCATTATTTTGCCAAAATTATGTCCCTTGACACCAAAATTAATTTATGTTCCTGGAGTGATTTAATGCACCTTCCCTCTGTTTCCTTTCTGCTATGATGCCATCCTTCTTTAATTAAGACTTTATGCCCTCTCTCCTGTTTGTTTCTTTCCATCTGGTAATTGGTCATTAATACATTTATCCAATTAAGTGTCAGAGTGGCCTTTATGACAAGTGGGACATCCTGAAGTCAGTAGCATTCTCTGACTTCTGTTCTTCCAGCGTCTGTACTATTAACATCATCTTTAGGTCAATGTTTCCCTAATCACTTTTCAAGCAGGGAATAATATTATTATTTTCCTGTTGTCTACATATATTTTCACTTCAAGAGGTATAACTATTTTAAATTCATTTCTTGTGGGCTTCCCAAGAACTAACTGCACTCTCAAGTGCTGGATTCTGCTCTTAGTTTCAAATACCAGAAATCACTTCAGAGTTCAAAACAGTATCACTGTTCTGTGGTCCAGGTGCACTCTCCTCCTGCTCTATAGGTTGTCAAGGTTGGTAAAGAAATCAGAAGGAAGTGCTATTATCCATAGATAAACTGGATAAACTGTGGACTTTGCTTCTCTGAATTTCTTCTGGTCAATTGGCAATAGATTCTCGGTCCAGAAAACTAATCCTACTGTCCTCACTGGTCATTTTTTACAAGTGTTTTGAGAGGGACTATTCTTTGCAGTTATCCTATGTTGAAAACCACTGTGCTATTTACAGGTTCCTGTCTGGTGCTTTTTTTTAAAGGTTAACAAAATTGAAGCTACTTCATTTCAGTCAGGATAGTAGTGAAGATAATCTTTCTTAACTTCAAGATAAAATTATTTTTACAGTATCAGTGTGAAACACTTCTGGTCTCACTTTATCATTTTTTGCCTTTCTTCGCAAGGAGAAAGGGCAGCTAATGTAGTATTTCTATCCTGTTATTCCTTCCTCCTACAAAACATCTATTTCTACTGGAGGTGGCAGTTAACATTGTTTGTCCCACTTTACCTCGATTAAAGTAGCGGGAGGAAATCATGTGTCCTGGGGAGCTGCTGTGTATATAGCCTTTTTCTCTATTAAGCAAGTGAGTGGGTTGCACTTGGAGTTATAACATGCTTTCTTTCTTCCACTTCAAGGTCAATGGAACTGCCTGATTGATAAATAATGTCTTTGTCCACTACTGTCATGCAGTTCAAAATGCAACTTCTCAGAATGGATGAAAATCATGAGCTCTTTTTTTTTTTCATGAAGAACAGTAAATTATTATAATAAAATTATATGACTATTTGTTGTATTAGTAGTGTTACTTGCAAAACAGATTACCTCAACAGGAATGGCAGAATGTGGTATGTTATTTGCAGAATGGGAAATACATAACGGTCATTACAACTCTGTTAAAACAAATCTTCTAGTAAGTAATAAAAGATACACAATGAAATTATGAAAGGACCTTACTCAGGAAAATAATCAGAGAACCTCTCCTATGAGGAAAGGCTGAGACAGTCGAGTTTTTCCAGCCTGGAGATGACAAGGCTCTGAGGAACATTTATTTATGCTTTTTGATATTTAAAGGGGACTTTTAAGAAAAATAGGGTCAAACTTTTTAGTACTGGCTGTAGAGCTAGGGCAAGGGGTGATGGTTTTAGGAGGGAAGGTTCAGAGTACACAGAAGGAAGGAATTTTTTATTATGAGGGTGGTGAAATGCTGAAACAGGTTGCCCAGACAGGTGGTACATGACTCATCCCTGGAAATATTCAGTGTTAGGTTGGTGAGGCTCTGAGCAGCCTGGTTTACTTGAAGATGCCTCTACTCGTTGCAGGGAAGTTGGACTAGATGACACCTTCCACTAACCCAAGTGACTCAAAGTCCCATCCAACCAGCCTTGAACACTTCTATCAGCAACTTCTCTGGGCAACCTATTCCAGTGCCTCACCACCCTCACAGGAAAGAAGTTCTTCCTGAAATCTAATCTAAGTCTGCCCTCTTTTAGTTTAAAATCATTACTCCTTGTCCTGTCACTACACTCCCTCATAAAAAGCCCCTCCCCATCTTTCCTGTAGGCTCCCTTTAGGCTCTGGAAGGCTGCTTTAAGATTTTGCTGGAGCCTTCTCTTCTCCAGGCTGAACAATCCCAACTGTCTCACCCTGTCTTTGTAGGAGAGGTGCTCCAGCCCTCTGGTCATCTTCATTACCCTTTTCTGGACTCACTGCAACAGGTGTTTCTTACGCTGACAACCCCAGAGCTGGACACAGTACTCCAAGTGGAGTCTCACAAAAGCAGAGTAGAGAGAGAGAATCTCCTCCCTTGACCTGCTGGTCACTATTCTTTTGATGCAGCCCAGGGGCTGATTTGCTTTCTGGGCTGTGAGCACACATTGCTGGGTCATATTTAGTTTTTCATCCACCAACATCCCCAAGCCCTTCTCTGCAGGGCTGTTCTCAATCTGCTCATCACCCAGCCTGCATCCACGTTTGGGATTGCCCCGATCCAGCACCTTATGTTTGGTTTCGTTGAACTTCAGGAGTGAAGTTCACCTTCATTCTTGAAATTCACCTGTCCAGGTGTCCACCTGTCAAGGCTACCAAGGACTGTCTGGATGGTATTCCTTCCCCTGGAGTATGAACAACACCACACAGCTTGGTGTCAGCTGCAAACCTTGCTGAGGGTGCACTCAGTCCCACTGTCAGTGTCACCAACAATGTCCAACAGCTCTGTTCCCAGTACTGACCCCTGAGGCACATCACGCCTCACTGGTCTCCACCTGGGCATCAGGTTGTTGGCCACAGCTCTGACAGTGACCATCCAGACACTTCCTTATCCACTGAGTGGTCCATCCATCAAATCCATGTCTCTCCATTTTAGAGAAAAGGATGTTGTGCAGAGCAATGTCAAATGCTTTACATGAGTCCAGGTAGACAGCATCAGTCACTCTGCTATTATCCACCAGTGCCATAACACTGTCATTGAGATTTGCCATTAAATTTGTCAAACACCATTTGCCCTTGGTGAAGCCATGTTGGCTGTCACCAGCCTGTCACCTCTCTGTTTCCCTTGTGCCTCACCATAGTTTCCAGGGGGTTCTGTTCCTTGAACTTGTTGGGCACACAGTTGAGACTAACTGGCCTGTACTTTCTTCCTTTTTAAAAATGAGGTTATGTTTCCCCATTTCCAGTCAGAGGGAACTTCTTCAGCATGCCATGACTTCTCAAATATGATGGCTAGTGGCTTAGCAACTTCATTACCAGTTCCCTTAGGATCCTTGGATTCATCTCATCAGTCCCCATTGACTTGTACACATTCAGGTTCCTTAGATGGTCTGGAGCTTGATCCTCTCCTATGGTGGGCAGTAATTAGTTCTTCCAGTCCCAGCCTTTCAATTCTATGAGTTGGGTGACATGGTGAGGGCATGTGTTGGTGAAGAGCGAGGGAAAATAGTTTTTGATTCTTCAAGGCAATGTCCACAATGGACAATAAACAATTCCAGTGATAGTTTATTTTAACATATGTGTATTGTCACTCATATTTCTATTCACTGAATGCCAAACTTCTGCAATCTGGAGGGGGATCTCACTTACCAACTTCGAAATAATTTTTTGCAAACTTTATGCTTTTACTTGTTGATTGGATCCTGTGCTGTGACATCTGGAACACTAACCCCAGCTGTCTTTGGAGTCAGTGCCCATGTGGCATCAAAGTTAAGGAAAACAAGCTTATTCATTTACATATTTTGCATATTTATAAACCGACATTCTTTCTGTGTCAGTAAAAACTGGATGCAGAGACAAATGAGTCTAGCTCCATTGATTTTAAAGGACCTGACATGATTGACACTAGCTGAGATTTTGACCTGCTGTGTTTAGCTCTGGTTTACACTGAGTCACATAAAGCCAGGAAACATGATGTGGCAAGTGCCTAGAAGTGTTTTAAATCTTCTCTTGAGAAGCTTCTGCCCAACAGTACTAATTTCAAGTCCATGAAACTTTACAAGCAAAAGAACTGGGATAAAGCAAAAGCAGCACTGGACCCATGAAATAAGCCTGAAAATTATTTCCAGAGTATTGGGATGTAGCTAGTAAAAACTGCCACAGGATCTGAAGTTACACTGATGTGGCCACTGCATCGGTGGAATGGGACCTCCAAGATGCATTTCTGCTGGAATATTATTTCTTGATTTATTTTTCATCTTCCCCTGCAGCTGGAGACTCTCCCTCAGTTTTAATGAAAATAAAAACACAGCTGGGTAGGAATATGATCTCCTGGAAAACAATGAATTCTTCACACTTCATGGAATAACATAAATAAAGAGAACCCCCAGTAGGGTATCAAAGATTACACAGAGGATTCAGTGACTGACAGAAATAAAGTAAGGAGCTCTAGCTGAAAACTCAAGCTTGGGGAAACATGGTCTCATGGGAGGTTTTTCTAAGGAATAATGAGGGTGACTCCAAGCACAGTTTCCTGGGGAGAGGATGAGGTGAAGTATGTAACTGCAGGTGCACTGAGGTGCTGGCTCATGTTGTTCTGGTCACCTGCCAAAGCCAGGACACCCCTGAAGCCCTTGATGTGAGATTCAGGAATGGTAGCTGTTATAACTGATCCTCATGGATTTTACTGCAGATATTTCCATGTGTGTGTATGTGCATCTACATGTGTATTTACAAACAGGCACACGTGTCTATGAAGATTGTTTATATGATTATCAAAGGTTTAATAGTGTAATTAAATAGGCTGAAGTACCATGTTACTGACATAACTCCTTAATATATTAATAGATTTAAACATTGTTTTTATAAGGGGACACTGTCAACCTGAAATCTCACTTTCATCTCAAAGTATTTTTACTGTTAGAAGGCATACATGAAGATATGATAGCTATAAGGTAATAGGGGTTGAAATATTTCACCTGTTGTTCTGTTTACTTAGTGTGTGAGACAGCATTTCATATATAGGGGACTTCCCCAGCTACTCAATGTCACCTTTAGTTGTAGAGATCTTGTTCAAAATAAAGAGGAAAACCATTCTCAAGGGGAAAATTTTTGTGTCTTTCTCTCTTTACTACCTGCCCTCGATCCAGATTTATTTTAAAGCCTGGATCTAAATGTAAGCATAAAAAAGCTGAGGAAAATTATATTATTTGCATGCTTCAAAAATAGCATTTCTGTAAAGTTCTCCTCTAGATCAGGCCCATTGCCACACAGTAATTAATGGGCAGATGCAGTCCTTGGAACTACTTTTAACTCATCTCCTGAAGCTGATTCAATTTTAATTTGATGATCTCCCTTTAATGGTGCTTACTGTACAGACAGTGCTAGTTAATAGTATTCCCTTCTTTGCGAGGCAGCAGTTTCATGTAAGGTATTTAAGGGATGTCTTAGACCTCATGTCAGATATTATGATACCTGAGAATTTATTATTACCTTCTTAAATGCAGTAGTTCCTTAAATATAATCTTTGAAATTTGAAGAAAATTTATTCTTTTTCAAATATGTGGAGGTATCAAAGAAGGAAATAGCAGTGTCATTACACATTTAACAATGCAGCTTACATTTCTTCCATTTTTACAGCTGAAAATGAGCCTTGTTCTGTGATTATGATATCTTCTGATCCTTTTTGTGGGACAAAAGGGCATATTTAAATTTTAACCATCATGATTAACTAAAACCAAGCCTCAGGAAATGCTTATACTTGCTAGAGGTGACCTTTGGTTTACACTAGGAAGGAACTGTGACATTGGTTCTCCAAGGGTGGATTGCCTTTTGGAATCAGAGCTGTCTCCATAAAGCTGTGTTTGAAATCTGGTTTGAGTGTGGTAATGATTAAAAAATGCAGAGGAAAGGAGGCAAGTGATTCTGAGAAGGAAATGGACTGAAGTTTATTTTTTCTTGAAAGTATGTGAGATTTGGCTCTGCCCTGTACCTCCAGAACAGAACTTTTATTACACTCTCAGGAATGGCAGTTTTACTGTCAACTTCCCACACAGTTTTTCAGTAATATCTCTGGTTAGTTTTTCTCTTCTTTCTAATTTTTAAGGACTCTTTAAAAGAAGACTGCTAACATTTCTATCCATATTTAAAATTCTGAAGTCAAAGAACTGGAATAAATAACTGATTTTATTTTCCCCCTAATTATATCCCTTACATTGAATTTTTGGCTCAGTTTAGGCAAAGTCTTCCCCAAATTATGGAATGTTACACTGTTATTTGTAAATGGAACAATTGTAGTTTGTCAACCAATTTGTTGCAAGCAATTTGCTCAGTAAGATAGTGGGAGGAACGACTGTGGAGTAAATGAACTGCGTGGAAGACAGTAATGGGAACAGGCTATGAATTACTTTGTTGTGAACAGAAAGGCTTCTGTTAATCTCTTAAAAAAAAAAAGCAGTCTGTCTCCTTCTTACATGTTCTATTTCCTTTTTTTTTTTTTTGAGATAGAGTTCAGATCTGAGACCATTTGCCCTCTTGGCTTCAGTTAATGTCTCTATTTTATGTCTGTATTTAAATAATTGACAGATCTCCAGAGATCAGGGTAGTTAGGAAGGGTCTTGAACTGCTGCTTCAGCTCAGCTTCAAAATGCTAATAATATAAGAAAAGTGCAGTGTTTCATTATAGCAGTCAAACCACTGTCAGTGAGACAAAATATGAATTTTGTGTTCTAGGTTCAATTTGCGTAATGAAAAAAGAGAGAGAAAGCAGGAAATACTTTTTTTTAGTATATTTTTATTTAAATGGCACATCTTAAAAGGCTGTTTGCTTCAGCAGATTCAAAATATAATTTATACACTGTGTTTGCTTTATAGCATTAGGCTGCCCAGAGCAATAACAGCCAACAGCTGAAGTAAAATGTGTTGTCAAGCAAATAGTGAAAGAGGGAACTAAAGGGAACACCTGTGTCTTGTTATTAGAAATCATATCCATGCTGGAGTTGTAATATCCTAAATAATACAAATTTAGCTAGAAGTAACAAAGCAGATGGAAACATCTGTATATTGTATGTGGTGACAGTTATTGGTAGAGTATCTGGCCCTGGTTTTCCTCTTGGTAAACATTATTTGCATAGTAGTTTTCATCATTTGCATCCTTAACTCATGAAAAAAAACCTGATGTCTGATGAAGACAGAATAGTTTATATTAGAACATTAGTACAGGGAGACAGTCTGGTCCTGATACAAATACAGAGGTACATATGTAAGCCATGTAAATGTCCAGTATGGACCTACAATGAACATGCTAATGGACATAAGTGGAAAATAAAACATTTAAACTCTCTTGAATATACCACTTTCTCACTAAGTGAAAAATTCAGGAGAAGGTGTTGCAACGCCAGGAATTGCTGAGGTGTCAAACAGCACATAAATGCAGCCAGTTTGCCACATCACCATAAGTGAAAGTCACAGGAATTTAGTCTCCCTACCATCAAGTGTTTATAGAGGAGGCACAGACCATGCAAGCAAACTGTCCCATTCTGCTCAGTGCAGTCAAAGGAGCAGGGCAGCCATTCAGCTGGGCAGGTGTGTCTGTTTTGTGTGATCTCAGGATGTCTGCAGCCTCCATCAGCTGTACTGACTGGGTCCTCCTCTGGCTGTTGTGGGAGCTTGGACAGACTTCACTTGCACACACATAGGCAATAAGACATTTTAAGCTGCATGTGTGAAACTGAAAGCTGAATCCTACTATTGCAGTTCCTTTACACACAGGTTCAGTTCCTAATACTGTATTTGCAGTATATCAGCCACCATAACTCAACTATTAAGAGAACTCAGATGTCACCTGACAATGGTGGGAAAAGGTTTTTTTTTCTGCTAGTCATTTTTGTACCTACAAATTTTTTTACCTAACATCTCCTCCACCCAAGCTTTCCACAGAGAATGGAAAGAAACCCAAAAGCAACAGTGAAAACAGATCATATGCAGTGGGAGAAGCATACGGGACCTTTAAATTAAAGGTATGACTCTTTGTAAAATCAATTTGAGTGAAAATTCTGCATCAGAGAATTCTTTAAAAGTATCCCCTCTTTATAAAATACTAAAAGAATTTCAGTGCAATAAATCTCTTAGGCCCAGATTTATTTTTTTTTTGTCCTTCTAAGATATATCATAAATATGAATTCTTTTTTTCAGAAGGAAGCAGAAAACTTCTTGTGATGTAAAAATAATCTTGTAAACTTTGTTATAATGAGAGATGTGAGTGTAAAGGAGATGCAATTGACTCTCAATAGGCTGAGATGGTTGGATGGACTCTGGGTATGTTGGGCCCAAATATTTCCAGGATGTTACAATGGTTGATGCCAAACCAAACTTTGAGATAGATAAAGTTAACAATGTATGGAATTATGATAAAATACTTTTCTGTGAGTGCATGATGACAGGTATTTTGCTTTTTGAGACATGAAATTGTTCTAAGATGAGGTATTTGGAGTGTGACTCAGAACTGACTTCTTGCCTGTATGGACAAGAGAAGCTATTAAATTGCTCTTCTCCATCACCCTGTGGTTTACACCTTATGCTTCCAAAGAAAATGCTGCCTAATGCACCTATCTAATTGTGGAAATTCTGACAAAATAATTTCTTCCTCAGATCATCCATGCAATCCATTATTGCTTCCTCCTTCTCAATTAATTTTTGTAGCTTTTTGAGTAAGTATAATGTTTTTAGAACTTACTACTGTTCCTGTAAATACAGAATCCTTTTTGAATTGTCCCAGTGTAGTTTTCTCAGTGATTTCTTACAGATGAACTACAAAGATTCTGTTTCACTAAATTTAATGCTTTGAGTTGCTAGCTGGGGATATCTTTTGCTAAGCACACTCACTGTTAAAATATTCTTGTGATGCAAGAGCAGTCATCGTAATTGCAGACACAGTACTTTATTTTTCTGTAGCTTTTCCCTTAATTCTGCTCACTTTATTAGTAAGAAAGTTAACTCACACACTCTTCTATTCTTCATCCAGCTATTGAGCATATCATATAATAAAAAGGAAACATACTACGAATGAAATTACATTTCTTAATGCATTATTCACCAATCTCCAGGGTTTTAGTGCTATTTTGTATTGCTAAACACTTACTATATTCATTATTTAACATGCAACCAAAATGCAGATAAATCAGGCCATTTGGGTGGTAAATCAAAAGGCAGAGAATATGAATTAGCCAGTGAATGTCTTTTCATATCAAATCTTACTATGGTCTCTCACCAAATTTTAAGAAACTCTGCAAAGTCTCTATTTAAAGTAAAACAAAACAAAACAAGCCTTTCATCTGTTGTATTCTCACCTGTTTAGCTTCTTCCTTGTTTGGCACGTAGCCATGACTCTCTCCCATCTTTAGGTTCAGAGACTACCTTGCTATTTTCTGGCCTTCCTTACTCTGCATTTCCAAGACACTAAACACCTTCCTAATCTCTTATTCTCTGCATATATGTTGCTCATACAGATCAATGACTATTGTCAACACATTCTGCCTGTAAGCCACTGAGTATATTCTTTAAATCCTTGGTGGCAACCAACCCAGTAAAGCAATTAGACAGGAAAACTATAGAAAAGGAAGAAGAATTCAG
Source organism: Entomyzon cyanotis (assembly GCA_024500445.1). Lineage (NCBI taxonomy): Eukaryota > Metazoa > Chordata > Aves > Passeriformes > Meliphagidae > Entomyzon > Entomyzon cyanotis. The sequence goes on along the minus strand of JAKEPQ010001016.1, from coordinate 41,087,108 downwards.
AGAAAAAAATAGGAGTGCTTTCTCTAATCCAGTGAAGGTCACCATTGGAAAGGGGAAGTTTTAAGTCTGTGTTTTGTATCACTTGGTCTGTACACACAACCTGAGCTGCCCAATCCCAGGTGCAGAATGTGGCCCTTTCCCTTGTTCAACTTCATGCAGCTGGTGATTGCCCAGCTCACTCATTTATTGAAGCCTCTCTGTCCTTGAAGGAATTGACAGCTCAACAGGAATCTGTGCTGGCTGCAGCCAATGACTGGTTGCCCTCCAGGTGTTTTTCAAAACCTACCAGAATAACCTTTTCTGTGATTTTACTGGGCAGTGAAGTGAGACTCACAGGCCTGTAGTTTCCAGGGTCCTCCTTCTTACCGTTTTTGAAAAGCAGGACAATGTTCACCAGCTTCCAATCAGCTGGGACCTCTCTGGATTTTAATGACTGCTCAAAAATCATCAAGAAAGGCTTTGCAAGGTCAGCCAGCTCTTTGAGGATTCTCCAATGAATCCCATCAGACCCCATAAATTTCTAGGGATCCAGCTGAAGCACTAGATCCCACATAAGGAACAGCTGGGAATTTATCTTTCTCGTAGTCATGGTCATCCAGCTCAGAGCACTAAGACTCCCCTTGGTCTGTCATCGGTGTTGAAGATGGAGGCAAAGACTACTTTAAACATCTCTGCCTTGTCTTTGTCCCTGGGTGTAAGGATACCTCATCCTGTAATGACCCAATGTTATTTCTACAGTGCCTTTTGCCATTAATGTAGCTGAAAAATTATTTTTTTATATTCTTGTTTCCATAGTGCTCTGAATTATATTTTACTCCTCTGTGGGCCCTTTTCTGACCTTGGTGTGTTTTGTAAAAATCCACTGTTTGTTGACCTATGTGTCAGAATGTTAGCTTTCATCTGAAAATATTTTTTTAACCTTCATAATTGATGGGGGGAGGTGAGGAAGAAATAACCCTGAACCACAAATTGTGGCTTCTCTAAGACCCAGAGATTCTAAAACTCAACGAGGAACAGCCCAAAGCCTTCAGTGTTTAACCCAAATGTAAAACATAAAAAGCTGTTGAATAAAAATGAGCTTGATTTCAGAGGAACTGACCTGCAATTGCTGAAGGCTCCTGGCTCTCAGGGCATCAGTGGGAGCACCTGCAGTGGAGCCCCTGCTGTGCAGTTAGCCTACTGCCAGTTTTTCCCCATGTGGTGATACCAGCAGAGCCTGCAAATGCTCCACTGGGATTCCTGCTAGGTAAGTGTCAATGTATTTCATTCTGCAGGTGCGCTCCAGAGCAAATTATATTAACAAGGATTCCCAAAATGGGTATTTGGGAAGGACAGCACTGGAGCATAATGATAGATATTGCAATGGATATGCTAATACTTAATTAGATAGCCTACTTATAGACATCTCTATAACACTCATTATCAGAGCAGCTGTGATCTGATTATATCAGCAATCTGAACTTTGTCAAATCATTAACTTATGGTATTAGTAATTTCAGAAGAGAATCACAAAATAAAGTGGCTGGCATTGCTGTTATTGTAATACATGACAGCACAGTTGCAACTGATAATTAACCATGTGATCAATCCTTGTTAAGATTAACCTGTGTGTTTGTCAACCGTGGAGCATTATAGTTTTAAATAACAACACTTAGGACGTGATACTCTGAAACATAATCTCTTGAGAAGATTTCTAACTGTGAATTACACTCTTTGGGAAACAAAGTGCAGTGCACAGGTTACCATGTACATTGTGAGATAGTTGCAGGCAATACATGAAATAACAGGGGCCCCGTTTGGCAACGTCACCTACAATAGGTGCCAGAAAAATGTGTGCTTAGCAGTCTGTGGAAGAACACAAACCTAGTGGAACTCATGTGTTCTAGAAAACATCTAAAATGTCCCTGATATTGCTGTAATTTAGGAAATCTGGAAGGATGTGGATTGGAAAGCACACTTTTTTTCACTTGCTGTCAGCTGCAGTGAAGAAGTGTTTTGCTGTGCTGATGGATAGTGCACTGGACTGGCACGTTAGAAATTCTTGTTAGTACCTACTGGCATCAGGTCTGCAGGGCAGCACTCAGGTAGGACTGCCAATCTGGTGTTTGTTTTTCCAAATCCATTGTGTTGTTATTCAAGAACATTCTTTTCTCCCTCAGTGGAACTGAATGGCCGCATTTAAGATTACAGATTGAGTCAGCTTTGTGCTAGCATTCCCGCTAGCATTCCCTGAGTGAAATGTACCACTTCTGAAATAGTGTTAGTCTGACAGCAGTAGAAGATGAAGCCATTTGCTTATCCACAAAAGAGTTTCTGTAGCGTCAATGTCACCACATTAGCCAACACATATATCTAGTAGTAGTTTGATGTTTCTTTTTTTACTCTTGGAAAACACAATGTCTACAGTGCAGCATAATAACCCATAACATGCTGGTCATTAAACTTCAAATCTGTAGCAATCTGTACCTGGGTTTTTTTGGGGTTTTTTTGAGTGAAACAAAAGAAGCCCATTCATTGAACTGAGACTGTCAGATCATTTTATGTCTGCCCCCAAACATGCCTTGCTCTCAAAGATCATGAGAGAACTAACCTGGAGAAGGATAAGTCGCAACATTATTTATTGCTCTCCTTCAGCAGGTCAAATATTTTTCATGTTGTCCTATTTTTAACCTTTCTAAAAGAAGAATCTGAAAAGGACAGCATGATTGTTAGCATATTCCCAATAGACATCCTCATTCAGCTCTTCTTCATTTCATCTTTAACATCTATTCTTTTAATCCAGAAAGAGACTTACTTTCCTGTCTGCACTCCCCAAAAGATATTAATTCAAAATCACATTAAGGCAAAAATCCCAGGTCACTCAACAGGAATAAAGATATGAATTTCCACTAATCACATTCTCTCTTCCCAGCACTCTGGTTCCCCAGTGAAATGGAAAGAACCAGACATCCCACAGGGTCTTTTATAAAACTGTGCTAACATTACATAATCCCAAAGGTACAGGAAAGTGTGATAAAACTGTAAGATAAAGCCTATGTTTTATCTGTTCATGAAAAACCCATAGGTGCCTGTGACACTCAGGCTTTTCTCTCATGCTCAAAAATCCTTCTCTCCTTGGAATCCAGAGGAAAATTTCTGACCATCATTTTGATACCTCAGTGTCCAACTGAAATTATGACTTCCTTACACATCTCAGGCTGGCAGAGCTTGTTTTTTAGGTTGACTATGCAAAAGTGCATTTGTAAATTTCCTATCTTGCTTTTTGTTTGGCAGTAGTTGGGGGTTTTGCAATCCTATTTCTTTCAGTGAGTATTTTGGGAATGTTCTTCAGTTTAAGTGAACCAAAGGCAGTCACTGCTCAGTGAATGTTGCAATGCTTACAGTGATACTGGCAGGTTTTTTGCAATTGGGTGGCATAAACATTCATATAAAAGAAACTCTTAATGGCCCTGAGCCCATAAAATCTTAATAGGAGTCTAATAGCAAGAGCCAACATTGTCTGAGTGATTTCAATATGATAATGCAGCAATTAATTGTTTTCTGGATTGACAATAGAGTGGATTGCTGCATATACGTTGGACTGAGATGTGTTCTCCATAGTTAACTTTTTACTTTTTTTTAATTGTCAACTTTTTTTGTATATATTTCTTGGGAGTGAAGGACATTTCTAGATTCCTTTCATTTTGTTTTGCCTAATGTGTTCTCTAAGGAAGAAAGATCAAAACTAACACCCCTCGAATTAAATTTGCAGTTACTATTAAAAAACACAAAAGGATGATTTTTGTGCATTTACCACTCAACTAAAAGGTAATCCCTCCTCTGCCCTATGAAAACCTATTATCTCTTCATGTGGAGTAGGTGACTGAAACCACGGAATTTGAGGAAAACTGCTTAAAGAAAAGAAGGTGGTAGATTGCTTGAGTACCAGATTCTTAGTTCCATTCAGCTGCCATAAACAAAAAGAGAAAGAATATAGATCCTTAGGCAGAATATCTCTGTTTACATACCTAAAACTAAGACCAGGGTCCTCTTCACATTTCATTAAAAAAACCCAAAAAAACAAAACAACACAAACAAACAAACAAAAAAACACTGTGAAAGTCATCTTTTAGCATCCCTAGGGACAGAGTATTTTGGTTTTGCAATGAAGTCCAATGCCAGGCTCATTCCAGGGAGTACTTTGTGCATACGGTTGTTCCCATCAGCAGACTTAAACAAGGTCCTTAAGTTCACTGGTTTCATACTGTGTTAAATAGTTTATTACTTCAAGTCAAAATGGAGAATGCTTGAGGAACTCTTGAACAAGATAAGGAAATTTTTGAATTTACCTTGCATCCTGTAAATGTTCTTCTAAAGGTGGCTCCAGGATCACTAAGGGACATTGTAGAAAAAGTGAGCATCCCAGGAATGTTTGAGTACTGATGTGAGGGTTGTGCATGGACTCTCAGCAGCCTTCACACTGATCAGCTTGAAATTCTCTCTGCTTTACAGTTATAATGGGAAATAAGTTCACCACTTACAACCACAGCAACTGATTGGCTTGTTTCAAAGTCTTTACTCCAAAGAAGAAAAATGAATCATCTTGGAGTAAAAATGACAGTTGAGGGTGTGAGTTCTCTTTAAAGATGTCCAGACACAAGAAATACTGTGCACCATTACATTGCAACAGGCTTTGTGGGGCTTTTTTTTGTCCTTCTAGCACTTGTGATTGTCTTGTTAGTCTGCCATCCATCACAGGTGCCACGGCAGAAATGAGCAGTTTGTGAGTGAAGAAAAAAGAGAAGTTATCATCAGGGAGATGGTACAGAAATCCAAAAATATGGAATGGAATAAATGGCAAAATCTTCTCTTTGTTTACAAGCCAAATTCTAACTAAGGAAATCAACTGCAGCTTGAGAAGATTTCTGCCAGAAATTTTCTGCAATCAAATAAAAATTCAAACCTTGTCTTGGAGACCCTATGATTTTATTGCCACTCATGTGCATCCCAAGTAAGCCACCAGTGTCTAAACATTTCATATGCCAGGCAATTTGTCAGATTCTGAAGAAGACACCATAATTCCCATAGCATATTTTTGTACTGAATAATGTTTTCCACACCTCATTCAGTACTGTGTGTTCTGCATACAAGTGAGCTCCAACATTAAATGCTTCTGTGAAGTGCTTTTCACCTTATTTGTAAATAACTACAGAACAACAGGGACAGATGGGGGTGAATAAAACAAGGAGCTTCTGTTTCCAGTAACTAACATATGAAAAATGCAGTAATCTCCTGGGTTTCTGCAGACAAACAGATTTCCTTTCGTGTTCACTGAATACCAACTTTGAGCAATACTGGTACCATTTGGTTGACCAAAAATGTTCCATTTTTGTTAACCTGTCTATTTTAACAAAAAAACTCCTCTAAGGACTGCAGCTTTGTAAATGATAAATAAAATTATTCATAATGAGGATTAATGGAGTATATGTAACTATGGAGATCATTTGAGAATAGAGGCATTAAAGAATAGCTTGCTTTCTTTTAGGAATTGAAAAAAATGCTTATGAAAACCTTAAAAGGAATTAGTTTCACTGCAGTACTTGAAAGAATAATTTAATGGAAAACATGTATCTACTTACTCAGAGAATTCCACAAAGTGAGGAGACCTTGATGACAAAATTATGGTTTTGGTCATGGAGAAAGTAGGTATCTTTTACTTGTCTGGCTAAAACTGATAGACGATATTGTTAGTCTACAGCATGGAATATTCAAAAACAATTCATAGGGAGAGGTTTGACAATCCAAATAATGCTAATAGGAAATTGTATTTTGGACTATTTTCAAAGCTCATTTATTTGCTGGATATGTATGACTGGTATGTGTACTCCCAGAAATTACTCTAAAATTATAAAAACCCACAGTTCAAACAAGAAAGAAGTAGATAAGCATTTTTTAAATGCCCCCTAAGAAAATAATTTGTAAGCTTAGCCTGTCCTTATTCAGTGGCATAAGAGGTAGCAAGTAGCATAATATTATGTCAATTTATATTTTTGTTTTCTCATTAGGCTTGATAGAGAAATATTTCACTGTTCACTGGGAACACAATGAGGAAAACGGTAACTAGTGTAGTGAAGGAACACAGATCTCAAATCAACACATACTGTTATGAAATGCAATGGTGTGAAAAGGGAATTTGGAGAAAAAATAAAAGTAAAAACAGAAAAGGGAGAAGAGATTTATAAAAACAAAAATGCAAGGCTGAAAGTAAAAGAAAGCAAAGGAAAAGGAAGATAAAAGATAAAGTTTTATTGAAAGCTATTTCAAATCTTCACTTCTGCAGTGGTAGTTTCTAGTTTTCATTTGGTTTTGATTCTTTTTTCAATGGACTTTCTCTGTGCCACTTCTCTTTCTTCGCTGTTCAAATGCCTTGGAGATGCTTCTCTCCATTTTTCTTACTCAGTTTTCTTCACATTTGTCCTTTCTGAAGAAAAAATGTGGCTCCTGAGGGTATTTCTTCACTTGTTTTTCAGGATTCTGCTAATGAAAGGGTGCTTTCTTAGGAGCTCTGATAACCAAACTCAATTGTTCTTGTGCCCAGTTGTCTACCCTATTTTCAAAATACTTTCCCTCTGGAGATTATTTGGGACCTGTGTTTATGAGTGTATGGCACTGCATCTTGTGGTGAGGCTAGTTTAACATCTTTCCAGTCCTACTAGTCTTAGTAATTTTGAAGAGGACCTAGGTAAGAGTGACAGCCTTTCTTACCACATACTGAAAATTTGAAGCCTGTTTTCTGGTTCAGACATAGTTAAAGACCATGGGCACAGCCCACATGGGGCAGGGAAAATGAAGCTCCACAATGATTTCCAAGCTAGAGAGAACAGTGATTTTCATGCTATCATACCAGAACACTGCAGCATGGGCTGAGGGTTAGGCAGGGCTTCTTTGGGTCCCAGGATAACAAACCTGAAACATCATCATCAGAGCCCTCACTGTCTTGTGTTCTCCTACAGGTGTGGGAATGACTTTATGCAGGAGCATATTGCATAATAAGAACATGGGATGGCATCTTTGTGAGAAGACTACATACAAAAGCCTTTATATTTTGGCTGAAGTTTCATCAGCTAAGATACTTTTTGCCTGCTTGGCAGATCAACTGAGGTGAATTAACCTTTAGTCAAACCAAATCATATATTTTTGTATTTGCAAGGGATCAAGAGGATGCACACTTGCACACGGAGAGATAATGACTGCTGAAACAGCAAGATAATTTTCCTTAGGGTAAAAGTAATTTATTTTGCATTAACTTCGACATTTCCCATGTCATAAATGGAAACAAATTCAGTTTAAGCCAAAAGATACCACTTTAGTAACTTTCGTCAGTAAAATTAGTCCTGCAGCTTATTTATTTATAATCCTAAACTAGGGTAGCTCAGCATTCTTTTGAGAACAAAAATGGTAGTCAAGAAGAGAATGAATTGTGAGGTACTTGAGAGGGGAATGACTGAAACTATCTATTGAAAGCACAGAAAAGGAAATGCAGCACAGATGAGTGTGAGGTACTTTACATTCAAAGCAGAGATGAAAGCATTGTGAATTCAAATTAGTATAATGACCTACAGAAACTACACCAAGGTCTCTGGAATTATTCAGCCCTGGCAACCAGAAGGTGTTCAAATTTTATTTTATCTAGAGTTCAAATTAAGCCCAAGTACTCACAGCAGTCATTTCACCCTTAGCATGGGATTAAGTTGCACCTTGAGCAATCACATCTCTGGAAAACTTCAGCAGTTGCCACGTCTCTGGCAAGGTTTTTCCATTGACTGACTCTTCTCACTATAGAAATTTCTTTCGTATGTCAAGATGAAATTTCTCCTGGTGCAACTTCTACCTATTGTCCCCTGTGTTCTCCAGGTGGCTCCTTGTGAGGCAATAGCCTCTTCCCCCCTTTATCTGCCATTTAAATGCTGGAAGACTGTGATGAGGTCCTGACAGATATTTCTGTTGTTCATGGATAAAGGTCTAACTCCTTCAGTCTTTGTTCATAGGGAAGGTTCTCCAGTGCTTTGACCATCTTCATGGCCTTTCTTCGGACCCTCTCCACTCTGTACACATCTTGAATTGTGGGGATCAGTGTTCCTGGGCACTCCTTTTTCTTCTTTCCCTTCATTTTGTTAATGAAATAAAGAGCTCTGCTTGACTCTCATTCTTTAGTTTCATCTTTTTGGAGGGAAAACTTGGACTTTCAGATATCTGAAGGTGGATAACAAATAAGGCTATCCACTCACTCTTTCAGCAGGCTGTTGAACTCTTTTTAAAAGTCTTGGGTTTTTGGGGTTTTTTTTATGTGGGTTGCGAGTCTCTGAAGCCTAGTTCAAAATGTTTAAATTAATAAGGTTTTGCATTGAAATCAAAAAAGACATATTGGCTGGGAAAAAGTTTAGAACTTAGATTTGCTACTTTCTCAAGCAGATGTATGCCTGCATAACCAAGTCGTAATTAGCAGCTTTAAGGGGCACAGTACCCAAATCAGTACATATAAGCTGTTTGGAAATGACATCTACACTATTTGTACATGTGATTAAGTTCTGAATTAGCTGTAATCTCTCAGGGAGAGAAAAAAAATAAAATGTCACCATGGACAGCTCAATGAAGACATCTGTTCAATGCACACCTGCAGCCAAAGGGGAAATGTTATGTGCCTTTTATTTCAGTGGAAGCCTTACAGAAGAGATAATGACAGGAGCAGGCTTGGGGTGCTGAACACCTGCTTGAGAGGTCTTGTCTTTGCTCTGGTAAGAGAGAGGATATGAGACTTTGTGACCCATTGTTTTGTCCCAGGATGGCAATTTCTATGTTCCCATAATGAAAGGAACAAAATCTTCTGTGCAAGAAACAGCAAAGAGATCTGCAGATAATAGCCAATTAGTGGTTCAAAGGCTAATTAGGTAAGTTCTCAAATAAAGTTTTGAAGGTGATACAGTCAGCTAAGCAGGGAATTACCATAGGAGAGGATAATGATGTTCTCTATACAGCTCAGGAAAGGACAGTCAAATACTCTCAGTGATGCTTAAAATGGTAAGAAAAAGAAATATACTTAATTATACTGAAAAATTCCTTAGATCAATGGTTCTAGGAGTCACTAGTGGAATTTGGGCCAAATGAAGGATGAGACTGATCTATTCTATTTTAAAATAAAATGTTGCTTATTTCTTAGATTTGAGAATAATCAGCAAATAGTGGAACATGAGCTATTTTATAATTGTAAATAGAAATATACAGAGACAGACATGCATGCACTGCATGCACACACACTCACATACACACCTTGCCTGTACTGAGTCTGAAGTATATTATTTGAGGCAGAAGTTGTAAGGCTCAGTTCACTCCTGAATTAATAGCTAGATGATTGGATAACAGAGAGATGCTCCACTCAAGCAGGAAGGTAACTTGCAGATTGATTTATTCAATTTTTACAGAATCTTACTAGTTTAATGTCAATACATCTTCTGGAAGGTGTGAATTTTGAGTGGAAAGAGGGTTATTCTGCTTGCAACTGCAAGCATTAAACATCCAGGCAGTAGTTAGAGGCAAGAAGTGCCTAAATCAATAGCAAAGCTACAGAAAGAACTGCATGCATGCATTGCCTCTCTTCTCCTACATGAGTACACTCTCTCCCAGCAACCACGGGCATGCCTCCTCAGTGAGAGCTGGTGAGCTCAGCTCAGCAGTGCTGGCTCAGAGCCTGTGGCCCCACGTTAGCACTGCTGGCACTTTGCTGCATGCCAAGGCAGGCAGCAGTCCCACTTGGAAACTCAGTGTTTGTGAGCTTCCCCTCAGGGTTGCTCTTCAGATAGAGTAGCTCTGTGGTCATACAGTCATGTCAGCTTGTGCCAGTAGAAAAGATGTGGAGGGAATAGTCCACCAAGTCAGGGCTCTTGCTTTCTGCCTGGGTATGAATTGCCTTCAGCAGATCGTGAAATATCATCTTTATGTGTTCTTTCTTCTTTAACCTCCCAAATTTACAAACTTTTGTCTTTTGCATACTCTGATTCCTTTTTCCTACACGCAGCCAATATTTGGGTTTTCATATGATAATCCCCTTTGTAAGAAGCAAATAATGGAATATATAATATTTATGAGGTTTTATAGTCTGGCTCCAAAAGTCACCATGTGAATTAATGTCCTCTGTGGTTCAGTGCTACAGCATGAACTACCACAGTGTTAAGATGCTAACATGCATCAGCTTTCTATCGAGCTAATAACCAGAGATTACCAGAGAGCTAAATTACACTCAAGCATGCTGAGTGTATCACTGACTGTGTTTTTTAAAAACTAAGTCTTCTCAAAACTTTCGCTATTCCAAAACTTTGCAAAATAGGGTTTTTCAGTTCTGTCTTTATTGCTGTGTTTTGTTATTCACACCACTACTAAGTTCATTCCTTATTAACGAGTGTGTTATATTGCAGAGCACGTGGAACCACTGATCTTTCTGACCAAGGGAAAGACTTAGCAACATGGTCCTGGGGTCAGCAAGGACAGACAGTGCTTTTAAGATGTGGCCTCCTGCATCTTGCCTAAAGGTCCTTGTGACCTTTGAAGATAAGTGCTACACAGAGGTTTTTTTGCATAGTTTTGGTTTTAGTTTTTTTTTTTTCTTTTGTTGCATTAATTCAAACATAAAGTATTCAGCATTAGGGAAAATTTGCTGCCTGAAAATTTACTCCATGCTTGCAGACTTGACATGCTCAGAAATATATCTATCACCCTCAATATGTTTGTTTAAAATACACAGTGTCTCCGTTTTGGGGTTACTTTCTTGAAATCTAGGTCCTTAAAAGTGGTGATTAGAAAAAACTTATGGGCTAAATGTCATACCACTGCAGGAATTCTTTCTGTAAACTTTTATCCTACAAATTGTTTGTGAACATAGTAAGTACATATTCAGGTGACATATTCCAGTGTATATCAGCAAAGTTATTAATGGAAGAGAGAGCCTAAATGTGTGTAATGCTTTGTATTCTATATATGCTGAGAAACCCCTAACATCTGTTTTGAGCTTTTTAATGCAAATTGTAACACCTTCATAAGTTCAGATGCTTCTATCTTCATCCAGTAGTACTATAACTTATTTGTTTGCCCCTCTTAGAATTACAGCAGGTGCACTGAATGTTTAATCTGTTTTTCAAGGCCCTGCACAAACTTTTCAAAGTGAATCTGTGCACTCTTGAAGGTGATGAAACAGTGTGCACCAAGGATGTGCTATAAGAGATGCCATTATCCTTCAAAGTTAGATGTATTTTCTTGTCATAAGGAAAAGAGATATGTGGCATTCTTAATACATTGCTCAATTGCAATGATTTTATGGAGCATTGCAACTGTTTCAGTGTAGTGGTATTTCATTCTGAAATATTGTTTTCTTCCTTATAAATAGCCCATTGGTGGCCTTTCCATTACCTCCCTCTTTTCTGGACCAGTCATAATTACACCTATCCTATATGAAATGATTGCAACTATTATTGAGATATTTATGTCTTTAAAAGCTGTTTCCCTTTTTCTTAACCAAATGTTTAAACTTCCTGCTTTTACATGCATTACTGGAGCAAAAGTAGGGGAGTAAAAACTCTTATTTTAAAAGAAATTTTCTTTTGAAAGTGTTCTTTGCCCAAGTTCAGATTTAAACAACTTCACCTGAAAAGCAAGTCAGAAACATAAACCCTGAAATGAAAGTCAATACTTAAGCAGCTCAAGGTATAAGACAAAACTGAAGAATAAAAGACATTGTTTCTGTTTTGATCATTGGGCACTAACTGAAATTTTAGAGATATAGTGTAATACTATGCTAAGTTCATGTAGCAAAACATTACTTTTAATTTGGTTAAAAGGATCATGTGTTTTTCAGTCTTCTGCTGAAAAGAAAAAATAAAGGTGTGCTCAGAAATATAATTGCTTTTGATTTTTATTTCATATAAGACTATGAAGCCTGTTGTAAAGTACTGTTGGTACAAAGAAAAATTAAAAAATAAAGATTTTTTTTTTTTTAAAGACAGAAGGATATTTAAGTGAAAGAAATGAGAACAAGGCAATTTTAAATCTTGATTTTGGAGAAAAATCACTGATGTGGCTTAGGTCAGTGCCACATTACATATAGGCTAATGATTTGGATGAGAGAGCAGGCAATGAGTTGGATGTTTACTAATAATGGTCTTTAAGGTTTTTTACTTAATTAGCATGATTTGGCAGTTAAAATCCAGAGCTGTGCAGATGCAGATACCCTGCCCGTGAGCAGCATGATGCCTATGAAATAATTCAACCAAGTATAATGTTCATAGTTGAAAATAACTGAAATAACTGATCTTTTGTGGGTTTATTATGTAGGGTTTAGGGTTCATTTTTTAATCTGAAAGGTAAGAAACCACGAAAGAAGGATAGACAGAATGGCTTTTCTAAGGAAAAAGTCTTCTTGTGGGTGTTTTCTGCTTGACATTACTTGTGCTGCTTGTGACAGTGTAGATAAAAAACCACCAAACATGCCACAGAGGATTTTCTGAAATAAGAAAATAAATTTAAAAAAGAGACAGTGATAAAGTCATAACAATAACATTGTGAATGAAATAATGTTACTCTCTTGCTTCATTATGTCATAACTTTGATCCTATGATTTTAAGGCAAATGATGCTGTGACTGAAACAATTGTCTCACAAAGATGCATATAAAGTAAATAGTATCACCCAGAAATGTCTTAGTCTAATGAGGAATTGTTACATGCCTAAAAATATATATTAAAAAAACAGAAAACCAAACCAAGACTAAAAAAAATCCCCTCGTAATAAAAGCAGTCAGAGCTATGGAAAATGACAGGGAAAAAAATAAATCATTTATATTCTTGAGTGGGAAGTGGGGCTGTTGCCCTATTGAAAGAACAAGAAACCCTTTGGTAAGCTTGATGAGGACATGCTGAAGGCTACAGAAAAAGGCACGATGACAGTTTGCCACAGACTGTCCTCAGATCCTGCACTCATTGATATGAGTGGTTTTGAGTTCTGTGAATTTATGCATGAGCCACTTTGCAACACTTGTTTCCACATCAAGAAAGAAGAATCAAGTCGAATAAAGAGCACGTGTCTGGTTTTACATATAAGAATTTTAGACTTGATATCCATTACTTCTTTAGTTACAGAAGCAAAAGCAAAGTCATAATAAAATCTTAAGCTTCAGGGAAGTAATCCATCACCTATGGAGGCCAGGAAGGAATTTTCTCTCTCCTACAGAGAATATTGCCTTGGGTACACTAGGCATACTTCGTCTTGCTTAGGTGTTTGATCATTGCCAGTGGCAGGCAGGGCACCGTGACAGACCAGCTGTCTGATCCAGTCTGACAAATCCTGTGTTCTAACTTTAATTTATTCAGGTTTAAAATTTGCTTATGAAGTTGATAGGGGCATAGCAACTAGTGAGACAATATCGTTTAACTTGTCCTGGAGTAACAGTTACAGTTTCAGAACACACAGCCTCTAATTAGAGTAAATTACTCCTGATGGAATAAGGAATCTGAGACAAGGAAGAAGAAACAGTGAGTGTAATTTCTAATGCCACAGGGAGGTCTTGACTGTACAAAACCTGTCTTTAAATCTTAGGAGCTTTGCTTTGAAGCAATAGCCAATAGTGCAGGGCACAAAATAAGCCTGATTAACATTTTATTAGTGATTTTGAGCACAAAAGATGGCCTTTCAACAGTAGCCAAGACTCATCATCTTCAACTGAACTTGACATTTGAAAAAAACCCAGTAAATTGAAACCATTAAAATGACATTAAATAAATTAGGGTGTTCATTCTGTACATTGCTTATCACTTTCTCATTTGAAATAATACATTTGGAGATCTCCAGATCTAATTAAAGGGGAGGGGTTTCCAGTGGCTTAAACAGGTTGTGATACTTTTGTATATATGTTATTCACCAGTTAATATTAATTCACATCACAGCAATCTCTACTGCACTTTAATACAGCAACTCAATCAGCAATATCTACAATAAAAAGGCTGGGAGAGATGTATCAGGTTTATTGCAAACAATTTACATCTGTGACCTTAGGGCCTTATTCCACAGGATTGATTTGAATTCATTTCACTGCATGAGGCAGTACTTACAATTTTTTCTGCCCTACAGAATAATTCAATGTAAGGCTTGGATGGGCCACATCTTTCCCTGTTTGGATTCTCATGGTACCACCACAGCACATAATTGTAAATGGATTTTTGAAGGGAAAGAGTTTTTCTTCTTGCTGTTGATTTAGATTTGGTTTTCATATTTCTAATGAAAGTATTTCAGAGCAGTTGCTCTTCTGTTTGGATTTTTTTGTTGTTGTTGTTCAATATATTTTAGCTTAATTTTGTGTGGAACACAGACGGCAATAAGGGAAAGCTCACAATAACGAAGAGAAGCAATATCTGCATATGGAAGAGAATAATCCCCTCAAAACCTACAATCAGTATATCCAAAGGGCATAAACTTTTTGTAAGCACACTGCTTATTTGTAGACATGGATTTTCAGACATTTGGGAAAGAAGAGAGAGATTTAGAGAGGCAAACTTTAAGAATATATTTTGTAGACTTTTGTATACAACTCACTTACATGCACTGGAAATTAAAAAAAGGGGGGGAGAAAAAGTAGGAGATTTGAAATAGATGGAAAAAATGAAAGTAAAAACTGTGGAGGTCAATGAACACTAAGGTATTCATCAGTGTGAGGTTTTCCTGGGAGTTGTTTTTTGGTTTTTTTTCTTACTGTTTTACAGTTTTCTGGTAGTTTTGCTGTCACATGGGGTTTGCTCTCAGTTTTTTTCAGTGGGCTGGACATGACTAGCTGATTCCCCTCAGTATCCCCAATTCCCCTGGCTGCCCATGATTCTCTCATTTCTGTCTGGAGGAAGCATCTGAAGGATAAGCAGTAGGAGCAAGAAATCTGTGGAACTCAGTAACAGGCAGCAATGTACTGATAATAACCAATATGCATTCCTCTTTAATGTAGATTTCAGGCTTTATGTTTTATTTTCAGCTTTACATAAAGGTATTAGCATATGAAGTTCTCCAGGAATTTCTTTCCTAGGACTCACTGAGTTTCAGGTGTGCAGTACGCTGACGCTGTTCAAGTCCTCTGTACCCCAGAGACTGGTTTGTTTAACCTAATCCTCCCATGCTCAAATACAAGCTCTTCTAGCCAGATGTTCAAATCTTTGGCTTGAAACACTTAATAGGACCTTGGAAACTTTTTTGTCTCCCCCAAGTATTAGCATTCCTTTTATTTAAAATTGGTGCCAGGGGGTTCGTAAAAACACTGACTACTTCTGTTTCAAGTAATTAATTATTCAAGTTTCCTCCATTTACTTTATATTTCAGTCTAAAAGAATTCTGATTTCTCAGTGAGGAAAGGGATCACAAAAAGCCCTCCCAGAACTGTTGGTAGGAACCAAGCATTTTCTAGTACTCAGGACTGCAATCTGTTCAGAGAACTAGGTGCAACTGCACAACCTTCCACCTCCTAAAAGAATTCAGATAGCATACAGCCAGTTAACTGCAGAAATTTATTTCTTTTGTGATACAGTGGTTTTCAGCTCTGAATAAAGGATGTTCAGAAAGTACATATGGGAATATGATCATTAGCTTGTGTGTGTACAGTATGTGGATGGTGCCCTCGGGCTGGTGAAACTTTGGTCTGAGTCCCACAGGAACACTTTTAAACAAACTTTCCAACTGGTCTCTAGTCTCAGTCGACATCAGTTTTGCTTTTATATTAAGAATTACCAGTATAAATAAGGGTTTGCTCTACTTTCATATATCCTTATTTAAAAGATCAATATAGAGCTGGAAAGCCAATAAAATTGAGTTGTTTTGACTTGGTCACACACTAGAAAATAATACCTCCAGACACAGACCAAAGGCTGTTTTCTCAAGCTTTAGATTTAACCTGACATATCACTGCCTGCCAAAAATATCATGCTCATTTGCCAATATGTGAAGTTTCACGCAGTGCCATATGCAAGAGTGTCTCTATGTAGACTCTAGAGGTTCAAAGGTTACATTAATTTCTTAAGGGGAAACAAATCATATAAAAATGGATATCCTCAAGTAGTGTGTTTTGTATTGTGAAACAAGACAGTAATTCTGTATTCTGTCCTTGTCTATCTCAGTTGAAATGAGATGCTTGAAGAGAATCAGATTTCTCCGTCTGACACCTCTTATCTACAGATTTTCTGAACTACTTTTTCCTCAGTATATTTTGCCTTTTGCTGCCAGCTTAGTTATAAAAAGAAAGTCAGACTATGACTGCAAACAGGCAAAGCTGACCCAAAGTCTTCAAGAATGCTCTAAGTGTTAATTTGCAGAATACCTGTAGCCTAACTTGAGGCTAAAACCTGCCCTGGATGAGATGATAGGCACTAAATGTACCAGGGAGAGGGGAGGATACAGCATCTCCAGGTAACAGCCCCACACTGACACTGCTTATTGCAAAGATTCTTTTTCTCTACCCATAGACCATAGACCTTGGGGCAGGCTAATTCACACATTTGCTTCCTGGATCTCTGTACCTTAGGGCATGGAAACTTACATCCATTGCAAGGAAAATATGTATCTTTTGCATTATCCTACCCATAAAGGAAGAAGTCCCTCAAAAGACAAAGCATGCAGATGCAAGTTCAGCTTTAAACTGCAGCATTTAAATTAATACCTGCTGTTATCACTGCATCAGTGATTCTCTCAATAATTTTAAATGCTCAAACAAGAGGATTCCTATTTGGGGCTATTTCTAGATCCCTTGAATCATGAATAGTGGAAGTCTCTTGCACCAGGCTTAACTTGAAGTTATTCTCTCCAGATCAGATGTGCCTTAGGGTCAAAGTCAAGTGAAAGGAATGTATTTTATTCCAACATTTTAGAAAACTAGAAGTTGGATTTGTTTCTGAGTTTGACCTTTCAGAAAAAGGAATTGGCTGTCCTCATTACTGACTGTAGGATTTTCTTAACAGACATGGATCGGCTGGGTCAAAAGGTGAGAGATACCAAGGCACATGGAACATAAATGAGAATCAAATATCACCATTGACTGCTTCTCTCCATTCTATTGCCTTGAAAAAAGAAATCTGCCAGCAGAGCGTCTCTACAGTGCACAGCCCCACCAAACTCTGGGGCTATGCTCTTTTCACTAAACCAAGTGTGGGAAATATGAGAGAACAGGGAATCCAGAATCCCTTCAGTTGTCATCTTGGATGTGGTAGTGTCAGCTAATATATGCCTTCAATAGTGTAGCCATTCTATTGTGTCTGCTTGGATGGTCCATCACATTCCCAGATAAGTGAGTTGTGATTATTTTTCCTATATGTTAAAGTCAAAATACCTTTTCTTGCATATTGTAAATGCACTCTAGGATTGGGACTACCCTGTAAATTGTCTGGATTGGTTCTCTGAGTAAGGCAAGAAACTGTAAAGGCAAGTTTTAAGCCTGATGATGAGTCCCAGAGCAGAGACCTCTAGAGCCGGGAGCAGCACTGGTGTAGCTGCACCACACTCTGAGACAATTAACCTATGGAAAAGAGAGCTTGTTAGAGGAAGGCATAACATCAATTAGAGAAACACTGCTGGGTTTCTTTGTTTTGTCGTCTCATCTATATATAATTTTATAGATATATAAAATATTGAATGTTTTTTAACTTAGGCAGACACTACCTGTTAGTGCTTATATATGCAGTTCTGCAATGGCTGGAGTTGATTCCCCATTGTATTCTCTATATTATAACTCTGATAAAAGGTTTGGAAAAGCTTTTCTATTCTGTTTACCTCTCTTGGTGTTAATAGGATCGATCTCTTCCTTGCTGTCATTGCATTTCAGACATTCAATAAACAGCACTAAAAGCAGGGAGAGAAAGAGGACAGCGTTAAAGACATGAATTATTTCTTTCCTATGCCTATGGACAGACAAGCATTCTCTTGATGACCTGCAAGGTCTAACCACGCTGGAGAAAAGTGAAAAATGTAGAGGATACTAGCCATCTCTGGAAAAAAACAAAATTTAAGAATTGTGCTTAACACCCTCTCACACAGAAAAAAAAATCTTATAATTTAAAACGAGTGGGAGTCTCTGTACTAAAATGTCCCTTCCCTCTCCAATCACAAGGTAAAAAGTGGCACACCTTTGAGTGGAAGTGGGAGATTGACTAATCCAGACCATGGAAGTGACAAGCAGATTTCAAAGAAATCCAGCTGGAAGCCTTCTATAACTCCTGTCAGTGAACTAAAACTTTACTTTTGTAAGAATCTCTTTATGAAACAATTTTTTCTTATGAGTGTTTGCACAAACTTGTGTGATAGTGAATGTATTATGCATAAAGAGGAACACAGCACAAAGATTAAATAATAATACTACTACTTCTGTATGAGTGAAGATTGAGGAACCTTCCATAAAGGCTGCTCTTATTTGCAAGTTTCCACTTGCAAACCTTAACTCATGGATAACAAAATGAAGTATGCAATACCTAATAGAAGGTTCAATTTTTAGTTTAGAATTTTCCACTGAAATTCCTGAAGTTTTTTTCTAGATACATGTTTTTCCTGAATTCACCTCTGTCTATGTGCTTTTCAGTCAATCAGATATTTATCCTTCTGTCGTAATAGTTTTTTCTATAATCTCTGTATTTTATTTTTCCTTCTTATTATTAATCTCAAAAGGAAATCTTTGCACTGTAGCTTAGTTTGGATGATCAGTTATTTCTCTTCTCCTGTTAACATATGTCCACTGAGGAGATGTTATTTATGCTAGAGATCATTTAGCCCCCTAACCTGATATAACACAAATCCGAGAGGTAACAAATTTTTATTTCCTTCATGAAGAAGCACATGGGGGGATACCAGAATTCTTTCTGGTATTAGTCCTAGCCTGTGTATGGTGCTCCTATGGGAAGCTCCTACCTGAAGCTCCTACCTGCTCCTGCCTGGTCATCAATACATATATTAGACCTTATGTTTGATCATTTCAGTGCTGACTTATATGTGTCCAGTAAAGGTGTACCACCTGACAGGTAGTTCTGGCTGGAAAAAAACAAGCAAGCAAAGAAACAAAGATAAAGAATATTTGGTTTAAATTTCATTATCTCCTTTGGACCAGCACTGGTATGATCAATGACTAGAACTAGGAGTTTAAAATATTTACAGTGTCTTTAAACTACTCAAAAATGTTTTAGAGTGCCAATTAATTTTTTTTCACTATTGCAATTTTTCCTTACATAAAGCATAACCTACTAGAAGGAGTAGAGTGACTTGATCTACAAGCAATATTTGGTTTACAAGATTAGTAGACAGTAAAGAATTTCCACTTATTTTTGAATTTTTTCTTCTTCACTATTAAAAATTGAAATGCATTTTGCTTAGAAGACAAACTTGATTCTGAAAAAATACATGGTCATTTATTTTCTGGGCATAGTCATTTATTCTCTGGGAATAGTAGTTTTCCAGCTGGTCACTTTTTAATCAAAGAGTGCAAAAATAAATAAATATTTATTTGCTTATTTCACCCACTGTGTTTGTTGATAGGATGTAGAGAGTGGTGTTTGTTCAGTCTTGAGAAGAGAGAGCTTTGCAGGGATCCTGTTGTTGTCTGCAAATACTCAATGGGTGGTTGCAGGAGGGAGCCAAACTCTTCTTAAAGGTGCACAGTAGAGCAAAAGGAAACAAACCCAGTTGCAACACTGTAAATTTTACTTATGCATTAGAATTTTTTTCCCCATAATGGAGGTCAGCACCAGAAAAGGTTTTCTTGGAGGCTGTGGAATGTCTGTCTTTAGAAATGTTCCAAAGAAATAAATATTTAAAAAGTTATCTCAGTTGTGTCATGATATGTCACCCCTAGTGACATAACAGCTGTATCTTCAGTTCCATTGGCAATGTTTTTACCACGGTTTGTTCTACAAGATAGAGCAGCTGGGTTTCAAAATTATAATTTTATTAGTAGAACTCAGATAGCAGGCTTTATTTAGAGGTGCTCTAGAAATTAAATAGTTCATAGATTGCTGCTCAGTGATTATCTTCAGGTCACTGTAAATAAACAAACTGTACAATGTGATTAAATCATACTTTTTATGCATTATCTCCTTTAAACTTTAAGTACTTAGTTTACAGAAGAGGTGAGGGTTTGTAACTTGCCAACAAATTCAAGAGTCACAAGCATGCTGAGCATCTTTGCACATCAGTAGCAGGAGTTCTGTTGCAATATAAGACAGACACTCCTAGTGAGATTTCTCTAGAGCCATCATGGCAATTCTAAGGAATCTCATAACTTCATATACAAGAGGAAGAGAGTGCCAGCGGCAACTATGCTCTTCATGAGAAACTGAACTGAGTTTAAGAATTGGGATTTTTTTTTTGTGTGTCTGTCTTTGACTATTGCCTATTTTAAAGCTGTGCTTGAAGTAACCAAGAAGGGTTGGGTTTGGTTTTTGTGGGTTTTTTTTTCAGTAATGTCAGTGATACTGGTCTCAGTCTCTGAGACTCCAAACCTGCTTGCACTGGCCAAGCATTGAGGCGAGCAGATCCCAGTGAGTGATGCTTGCCCTGTGCAGGTTGCACTGACTCTGCATCAGTACTGAGCACAGGGTGTGGCAGTGGCTGTAATGAACGCTTGCAAATCCCACCTCTTCTTTCCTGTGCTGTCTGTGTCATCCTGGTGTAAGTGGCTCAAGCAGAAAAACATGAGATATTGCAGAGGTTCCTTGGACTTTACATTGACCAGACCAGATACAGACCTCTACACTGGAGACATCAGAGACGAGGAACAATGGTTTGGCACTCAAGGGAAATAAATAGATAAAAGCCTAAGCAATCCTACAAACATCAGGCAGATATTACTGTGTCAAGCAACCTGTTTTGCTTCATAAAGCAAACCAAAAAGGCATTGCAGGGGGAGAACAGAAGTAGGGGAGAATGGAATTAAAACTAAGGGAACAAACAGTAAAAAGTAATATATATCACAAGCTCCACAGGCGACAAGTATAGACAAGAATAAAAAATAAGCTGCAAGAGGACTCAGCTTAGATTTATATTTTACAGTGCAAGGAAGTATAAGTGGGCTGTAGAGCTGTTCTGTACAAAGCTCCATAGCTGTCTCATATATTTTAATCATACCTCATTTTGGAAAATATTATGTCTTACATCCAAATAAAACTAACATGTTTTTTTAATTAGCTACAATGACTTAAATTGAATGAGAACAGAAAGAACACAAGATGACTGCTGAAAAGAATCAATCAAGTTGAATTTCACTGGTAAATTGCCACCAGTGTGCTTCAGTTGAAAGGCAGTCTGCAGCTAGGCAGGGGCTGCCCCTAATGACATGGTTTTCATCAGCAGTACAGCAAGCCCTGCAACAGTCACCACGTTTCAGGCAGTTATGGAGGGGAAAGAGAAAGAGCATCAAAAGAATTGGTACAAATTGTTATGTTCATGTAAAGCAGGCAGAAGCAAAAGTGGCCTTTCAGCTGCACTTTGGTTGTAATCCTGGGAGACTGAGGTCCTGAGTGACTGTGCCCTGAACTGAAACTGTGAAAGGTATCTGTGAACACTTAGTCCTTAAGTGTCCTTTCATTTCAGTGAGACTCCTTTTCTTGAAATGCTCTTTATGCATTATACATCATCAGTACTATTTTTGTTTAGACACATCAGGAATCATCCCCCAGCGATTAAAAATCATTATTCCATTAACTTTCATGCACAGAAAAAATTAATGACTCCATGAATCATAATTAAAGCTTCCACTTCTTTCAGTAAGCAGAAAGCCAGACATTCAACAGACCTTCTTGTTATCTATTTTGGCTGTTCTAATGCTTCATTTTTCATTTTGCTTTCATGCTAACTGAGATCTCCATGCTTTCCCTTCATGTTTGTTTCCCTTACATGGCTGTGAAGTTGTTGAGCTGCAGAGCCCAGCTGATGAAGGAAAAGATGGCTGTATGGATAGGCAAGGTGCTTTGGGTATTTTTTTAGTATTTTGCTGAGTGTGAGAGAAGGGGTTTTTGGTGTTTGGGTTTCTTTTTTTTTAAATTTTATTTGATTTTATATTTAAATGTAAGGTTGGAAGATTTTTGCTGTGTTTTGCCAGATGAAGAGGCTGATAATTCATCTTACTCTTGTCCTGCTGCTTTTCCCCAGCAGTCAGTGTTTTATCAAATACATTTATCAGCAAGGTCATAGTTACATCCAGTGAAAGCTTGTGCTACCATTACTTCTGTATGAGCACGTAATTAACTGTCTTTAAAAAGTATTAAAGTTTACTAATTTAAAATATTTGCAGGTATTCATAAATATATCTAAACTAATTAGAGGAGTCGTTAACTAAATATCAATCAAAACTTTCTTGAAAGTATTTTGAGGAAAATCAGCTGTGGTCCAATGCAGTGACATGTTTTCAAGTTCAGAGGGAAAAGTATGTATATTGAAATAAATTTAAAAAAAAAACAAAGGGATATTTGTTTTTATCATAACGATCTAGGGAAAAGCATAATAAATACTAATGTGTATAATCACTTGATTTTCCACAAATCAGATATTCTTGAGAAGCAAACTCTTGTAAATCATTGGCCCTCACCTATAACCTGTGCAATGATCCTTTCCTCTTGAAACCTTCTTTCCACTTACTTCTCTGTTTACCTTCTGTATCTTCCACCATTTTCTGGGAGTCCTGTGAGTCCAGCTGCCTCAGCCTTCTTTGGGGTAGTTTCTGGTGAAAGTTAAGCACTAGTGTTGTAACACCCAACATGATGGAGGCTGAGACATGCAGTTGCTTGTAAGAAGTAGTGCTGTGCTTCTGAAATAGTAAAAACCATGGTGCCTGGAGCTGATGAACCTGCCCTGCTGAGGAGGCATCAGGCTGTTACCTGCTAAACGCCAGCTTGCAATTGATATTATTGTGTTTTTCAGTTGCTGTGTAGGGCTTTTTTCTTTCTTTTTCCCCTCAAACATTATTAATTATAATGCACATGTATATATAATTAAAATTATTATTATGGAATTTTTACACAAAATAATTAGCTATAATAAGTCATTGGTGATGCTGGCAGAGATGGGGTGTCTTCCTTGAAGCATTTTTCATTGTGAGTGATAGGAATCACCCATTTATCTCAATTACCACCTTCTTATTGTGTTTTTTTACCCAATGTAGCAGATCAAGCCTAGCAGCATGGCAGAAGTATGACACTGCCCTCTGATAATTGTCTTCATCCTCCTCTTTTTCTTCTTCATATCTGAGACATTTGTGGGTTTTTTTCAACCCAGCAACACAAAGCATTCTGTGAAGATACTCCCTTCTGCTGATGAAGAGGACCTCCATCCTATGCTCTGCCGCTAAAAATTCTTTTTCCACATTAATTCTGAAGAAGGAGATTGCTGAAGAACTGGTTTTTTAGAGTGGTTCTTTTTCATCATTGTTTTAATTGGTGGTGGTGCAGGCTTTTTTCCTGCAGTGCTCTAAGATGTGAATACAAATCATCTGTGTTCTTTTTCCCAGATTCCCAGTGAATCCACAGTAAAATACTCACTTTGTCTAGTCAACCAGGAATTTACAGACCTACCTTTGTAGCACCACAGTGAGAGCTGTCTGTGTCCCAGATGACGTTCAGAGATGTCCATAATTCTTTCTCTGGTTGAGGAGTTTTATAGAGACATTCAACATGTAATCCACAAGTCTTAGCTCCTGAGTGACAAAGCACAAAGAAGAGTTTGATTCACTTACCATCTGACAATACTTTCTATTGACAAGCTAAACAAGTGTTGCCAACACATAGAAGAGATCGAACCACTCCAGTGTTTCAGTGAAGGTACAGTCTAGTCACAGTACAGTTTCCTGGGATGTTTGGATTTTTTTCCCATCTCCATTGGCACGTATTACCATTTTGGTGGGAACCTGCCAAAAGGTTTGGCCTCTTCACCCTTTTCCTATTCTTTTCAGAATTCTTAACACTGTTTAGAGTGATGTTCAGTGAGAAATCTAGTCTCAATGTTTTCTGTAGATTTAAAAAGAGAAATTGAAATTTATCGGAGATAAAACACAATTCATTTATTATGTCAAGTGTGGAAGCTAGCTGTTACTGTAGTCAAATATCTTTTCTATCACCTAGACTTGCCACTCAGAGTACTTTCTTCAGCAATAACTTGAATAAATATTATGAGCAGCCAGTTACAGTTTCTTTCCCTTTGGGACACAAAAATCTAGTAAAGAATCTACCATACATAGTCCTGTAAGCTGTTATTCAGAAGGGAACAATATACTCTAAATTCTTTGGAAGATACAACAATGGCACAAAATAAAAATTAATAGTAGGACATTGAAAGGTCCCCCATCCCTTGCCTTTTCTTCCTCCTCCAGTAAAACTGAACATTTTCTAAGTTTCATCACAGCAGCTTTCAGCAGAGATGATTTCTTGCCCAAAGGCACAGGAAGATTAACCAACTATATCCAACTGCTGAACCAATAACTCATCTGAAAAGGAGTCTAAAGAGCATATTGTAAGCTTCACAAATGCAATCAGTTTACCAAGGTCAGGTAAGGACAGGAGCCTGAAGAGATATGATTCAGGATAAAAACTGAACAGATACTGATACTCTGCAATTAGAACCCAAATGAGGCTACCTGCTGCATCTCAGGGGTGAAATACCACATTCTGCAAAAATTCACTGTCACTAGAATATACACAGCCTGAAATCCCTGCTGATGAAAAGAGATTAACTTTGTGGTCAACAAATTTATCGATGCTTTCCTTTTACAAATGTACAGTGGAATTGGTGAGATTAGGAGGAAATTTGTAATGCATAAATGAAGAGCTTTTATGCACATTTTCTATCACGTCAGTGAAATGACAGTATGTCTCTGACAGTGACCTCTGGTATAATCATCATTAGTGATGGAGCAAGGTGGCATCTGCTGAGAGGCTGACACCTGACAGGTGAAATATGTGTATTTTTTATGTAATTGAGGGCAACATTTTAATGGCAAAAATGCTGCATAGATAAAATCGGAACCCCAAATTTCTGTATAATCTTGAATGTGTAAAACTGGGAAAAGAGTAACCTATTCTTCAGAAGATATGAGGCAAGAAGGAAAGATGGGAGAGAATGAAACCTAGAGACAAAAGAATGTGTTGTGTCCAATGTGCCATTCAGCAACTGTAGAAAACAACAAACAGGCAAAGGAAAGTAAAAAATATTTCTGATCTTTGCAAATCTTATCTGTAAAAATCTACTGCTTTTTTTTTGTTGTCACTTTTTAATTTGTAATTCACAAGAACAGATGGCTTGGTATGTCCTAAATAAAGTTCCTTTATCCTTAGATAATATTTTTGCTGTGGAGTTGATTGTCCCTTGGGATAGCTGCAAATGAACATGCAAGCTGTCAATTTGCTGTGGTGCTGTGCTTATGTATGTGAGTCACTGGGACTTCAGGGTTCAAACTGCGCTTTACTAACCATCCCAAAAGAGATAAAATATCCCGAGGAATCTTTGCCTGAGGCTTTTTGCCTTGCTGAGCATGTGGGTGTGTTGTAGAAGTGCATGAGAGAAGCTGACTCAGCATTTGAGTCAACACTGTCGTTCTTCCACCCTGCTGCCTGGGTGCATAACCACCTGTATTCCCCAAAGCATTTCATGGTTTGGTAGAAAACCACAGCTAAAATCACCTTTCTGTGGTGTCATAAAGGTCTGTTCTCTGGAGATGTGAGACTCTGACACCCCTGAGATTGCTGTGAAAGAAACTCCTCTTCAGTGTTTGGTTGGGGTTTTAGAAAGTAAAGATGAGGTAACAGCTTGCCTGTGCCTCTTACGGTTTCATATTACAAACGTGTCGTATTTGAACAAAACCTTAGCATCTAAAGACTAGTTTAAAATAATGTGTGGGCCAGCCATCAGTGAGTAGGCATTGAGTATGAACACCTTTTTTATTGGTTAACCACTCAGTTTCCTTAGTTTTCTGATAGTACCCCTGTGGTTTTCTGTTACAAGTTTGATCCTTACAAGACATGTTCTCAGTCTCTCAAAGAGAAACTTGCTGCATGAAGCTGTTCTGGAACGTTCAGCCAGATTTGTGTGTGCATACATGCTGTACCTGCAGTACAGTGAGGCTGAGGTTAGTCAGAGATCAGTTTGGCAAGAGGTTGTAGAAATCAGAAGCATAGAAGGAAAAGTATTTCCCTTTTCACTACTGTTTGGTTCACATGCTCAATTTTCTTTCCCCGTCAGTAAAACCTAGACCATTACAACATTTTAGAAAATAATACCATTCCATTTATATAGCAGCTGCAGAAAATTTGATAGTTCTTCATTTGAAATGAAGCTCTTACAAATACAACATAAAACCGTGTGAAATATGATGTTATTCTGTCGTTGAAAGTATATTTCTCAACACAGAAGACAAAGTCTGAAATTTGGATTATATTGCTGAAAGAAAAGAATTACCTTAGGAGAACACTACAAAAAAGAACTGCATTTAGAGTTTAAAGGCCCAAAATTGAGATTCTCTACATCTTTACCAAAAGGTACAGTCATAATGACAGACATTGTTAACTCTAAAGGCTGCATAGTTCAGTCAGAAGTTTGAAGATGTATCTCAGCTACATTTTTATAGCCTTCACACTGCAAAGTACTGGCACTCTAAAAACTTTCTAAGGAGCAAGGTTTTTTCAAATACTTGATAACGTAAAGTGATATCAATGAGTAGCTGCATCAGTGAAACTTACCACTGTTGGTAAGTTTTTATAGATTTCCATGATTCACTTTCTGACTAAACTTGATTTCTGGAAAAATACAAAGGCAATGGTTTCTTCTGTTCGCTGGAGTCAAATAATTGCAAGCATGTATGGAAACTGTCATAACCTTAAGTAAATTAATTTTTTGTTTAATTTCATTTTGAAAATTCTAGATTGTATAAGACAAGTAAAGAGAAAGGTTTAGTTGAATGAAGATCTGGTGCCATGAACAAAATAGAATGTATTAGACCATAGCAAACAAAAATTTCTAGACTCATAGTACTTAGAAAAACCCTAGTTTTAAAAAAGCTGTGAATCTTCAAATATCTTCTTACTGTCATGTGGACAAACCCTTCAGCAGAACTGTGATAGGAACGCTGAAGCTTAGCCCTTCATTTGCCATAGAGGCAATGTTGAGAGCTTTTTTCTTTCTTTTCGTACGGGTGGAGATCAGGCAGAGAGAAAAGCAAAACAGATATGACAGTTTCAGTTAATAATAGAAGCTGACGCTTTGTGCAGCGGACCGATGCTGATAAGATGGTACTCAGGTGTCAGACTTGTGCTGTGCTAGGAAAATCACTGCTATGCCAGTAAAATCCTTGCAGTTCTGTACAAAAATGGTATATAATGAAAAAATAATGCAGGAAACAAACCCTTAAGTGCACATAAAATTTGCAGGCACTGCAACAGCTACTGTTCAGCGTGCTATGCACAGCAAGGGTGCTTTTGTATTTGAAATGGCTCAGTTCAGGGCACCCAAAGCAGACCCAGGTGAATTCTGTAGCAGCAGGTGATGAGATAGTTTTTTAAATAAAATATAGTAATAGCTTAACATAGATACTGTTCCAAATTCTCTTTTTTATTATCACTGTATTTCAGGATAAAAACTTTCTTCTTGTGCACAGCAGACATTTCATCCCTCTGCCCTATAGCCACTCCTTAAATGAAGAGGAGAGGCAGGTAGGAAATATTAGGAGAGGTTTGTGGAGAGGGAGAGGAAAGGTATAGAAACAAATAATGTAGCTATTAAAACCTGTGCTTAAGTTGGTGATAAAAAAATTCTAATACTGGAAAAAAATCAGGCTCTTTAATCCCCTTCCCATAGATGGTGTAGTCAAAGGCAACTCATGAAAGAACATACAAGAGGAGAGAATGATAACCTGAAGCCAGATTTACGTAGATCTTTGTGGTAGGATTTCTGCCTTAATTTGTGCATATAATTGCTCTTTGTCTACGTCCCACTTCAAGTCAATTGAAGCTCCTTCCAGAGTGTGATTCATTATCTCTTAAAATAGATGTGATAAATTATCTAGAAAGAGAGCCTAAGGTAAGTTGCTCACAATTAGATGTCTAATGTTTGAGCAGCTGAATCTCACTTTATGCAGACAGTAAAGTAAGATCACAGAGTACATGCATTGCAATTGCCTTGTTCTTTCCTGTAACCTCTGTCCCACTCTAATGAAACAGCCCTCATGAGAATGATTTTTCCAAGCTGAATTATGCTATAAGGACTTTAGTTTTTACCTCCTCTCTTTCCCTCACTTTTTTAGCTCTTCTATCTTCTTCTTCTTGAAATCTTTTCAATCTCTGCTCCCAGGCCTCTGTTCTTTTCTGATTCTTTGCTTCTTTACTTCCCTAGCAATATACTAGTTTTAGCTGAAGGTCCTCTAGGGCCTGTAGAGTCTGTCCATTCTCTTCTTCCACTATGCCATACCTCAGGGTAATCTCATCTAACAGCAATCTAATGTACTATTATTTTTTCTACTGGGGAGGTATGTAATTTACTATCAATACCAATCCTGTTTCTTTCCACTCAAGCTAAAACTTTGTTTCTCTCATACCTCCAGGTAAGAACATTATCTGTTCTTAAGTTTACCTGCATTACCTATCTCTGCAGCAGCATCTCTCCTTTTCAAAGGTGTTTTAAGAACTGCAGATATCAGTCTCTGTAATTTCCTCCAGATTACATCCAAACATTGCAGACTAATTGTACATTGTATGAAATATATATTTTTTTCTAGCATTGACATACTTTTATCCAGGCTCCCAGCATCATATGTCATCCTTTACTAGCCTTGACCAATGCAGTCTTGCTTCTGTTCAGCAGTTTTGCTGTTTTCAGAAAGCTGTAAAGATTGTTCTTCCAACCTCTTTTTGAGTTGTTTAAATTTCCCTTTGCAGTCATCCATTGTATCCCCCTTTTCATTAAATTAAAATAAGCTCTCTGTTAATTTCATATCTTAGCCCTTCTTCTCATCAGTTCATTTCAAACTGATAACTGGCTCACAACCAGCCTCTGTCATTGGTCTGCCCTGATTCTTAATAGGAGTATCCTGAAGCAAACCTCTTTCATCATTTTTCTGAAATTAAGTCCACAAAGAAACAGCAAAATTGTCATCATCTGTGCTATTCATGTGCTACATATTTCTACTGCCTATTATGCTCCCCAATTTTTGTTTTTCTTCTTTTGAACAACACCTTGTCTATGTTCTCCTATAATGCTCAATCTGAATAATATTTTTTCTCCTGGTTTTTTCTCCCTGTCTTCTTTTTTTTTTACAACAGGGTTTTGATTTATGGTTAGGGTTCATGGTAATAGTATTCATTATAAGAAAGGAAAATACGGAACAACTGCAGGATTTGGTATTATATAAATTGTTACGCTGTTAACAAGGTAGGGCTAGAAACTAATTTGTAGTTATTTTACATAAAAAATTACAATTATTTACTTTTGATGGCCAAGGAATATTTAAATGACTTTGCAATATTGTCGTTTCATTTTTTCTCAATGAAAAATTCTGTCTAAAAATATTTTACTGCCAGGAAAAATAGAATAATTTTGTATTTATAGAAAAATAGAATAATTTAGTGTATGCAGATTCGTAATCTTGAAAATGAACATACAAATTTAAAGTAATCATATGTTCCTTTCAACATCACAAATTTGTCACAATCCTCATAGTTCCTGAAGTGGCAGTATCCACTCTGGTTGGTTGACAGTGGATTCAAAATATTATTCTGTACAGCTCAGCTGTGTTGGGTTGTATTATCATAACTTGAATCTTACAGATTTCTGTGTGCATTACTATATAGTACAGCAAGCACTCCTCCAGTCAAAAAAAGAGTTATTTCTGAATTACCGTTCTTCAATAACAGAATTCAGCAACCATGCTTATTAAATCAAAACTTTAGAAAAGAAAGCATAAAACCAATAGTCCATATAGATGAGAAATATGTTTCTCAATATTTGAATTGCTCAGATGTGAAAATCAGTGCAAGCTATACAATCACTCTTGCATTGTGCTTATAAAGGGATTTTCATAACAATGCAGTCTTACCAATTGCATGGTTTATTTCTTCAGGATAACAGTACTGGCTAATTTCAAATTATTTGTACAAGGTGAAGATATAAATCAGAATGTCTTATCTCCTGTGAAGCACAGGGAAGGATAGCACAATTGATGCTGCTTTACAGCAAAGGGCTACTCCAACAAATTAGAGAGGTTTATTCACTCCCAGATTTGGAAGGAAGCTGTCAAACTAATTTGACGTTTTGGCACTTAAGCCTGTGAGAGTTAGATACTCAGATCATAGTTTGACTTGGAATGGACAAACTCTTTTTCTCTACATTTAGTTTAAAAGCCTAATTCAGCTTCCAATTTTCTTTCTTTTTTCCTACTTTTAAACAAGTAGATTCCTACAGATGACATCTTCCCACTGTATTAGCTTTTGGTTAGAATTCCTCTTCCAGCCTAATTTTTTTCCCCCAGGCATTTTTAATACCCACGAAAAGCCACTTTTTATTGTAGTCAAGTTGTCAAACAACAGAATTCAGAGGGCCTTGAAAGAAGACAAAACAAACTAATTCATTTATTTCATAAACTGCCCATGAACAATAATTCTAGCAGATGCAAACTGAAGGCAGGCAATTCTCCAGATCTAGGAAAAAAGGTAACTGATTCAGTCATGGTCTGAATGAAATTTCATAAACTATTTTAAGCATTTTTATATATACTATATTTATTCCATAGCCTTGTTTACATAAACTCATATCTCACAATCAGAATATTGCATGTCTAATATAGTGTTTTACAAAAAAAGATGTCATTGAAATAGCTCTTGTCATCTCCTTACTGCACTGTTTGGTTAGTTAAATTCTCTGCTATAATAATTTTGTTTGCCCATCCAAAGATTTCTCTGAAATCTGAGGATTCCTTAAAAAAAACACCAAGCAAACAAAACCAGCCCCCCTAAACAAGAAAAAGAAAACAAACCAACAAACAAGCAGACAAAAAAAAGCACAAAAAATAAACAACAAACAACAATAACAACAGAAACCCCCCATGTGCAGCTACATTCTCCAGTGGGAAAATTATGAGTTTAAAATTTGTGTGCTAAAAAGTAAAGGTTCTTACTGGTAGTGTATGCCCAATGTATGACTCTAAATTACCATTTTCTAATGTATCTTATCAATACAAGCACTTTATCACAATTGCAGTTACTCAAACACCTAAATCTTCCCTATGAGCTGGCACCAAAATGCATTTGTGAAAAAGGCTATGTCCTTGCAGACACCCTATTACAGCATATTTTCTTCCTGGCTCCCCCAGCTCCATGCCCTCATTCTAGGCTGGTCTGCAAGAGATATTCCTCCTGAGAGAAGTTCTTGTCAGTGAGCTGGGAAGATAGCTGGAGCCACTAGCCTTGTGGAAGATCAATCCCTGGCCCTCTTTTATTTCGCAAACCAGAGAGCTCAGGCTGCCCTTCTACTCTTGTAGCACAGCTGACCAGCTTTGCAAGAACAGGGAAACATTTCCAGGGAGTGTTGTGGTATAAGGTGGAAATGGGGAGAGCAAATGAAGCATGAAGAACTGCAGGGGTAGCAGTTTTGCACTGTTGATGCATAAACAATTTAGGAGGCTTCCCATATACTCTGTATTTTTCTGCTGCTCTGGGCCTGTGAAACACCAGGAGTATGACCTGTCTTCTGACTGACAGGTTAGCTCATTGCAAATGTAACAAACAAATGTGTTGGGAGGAATATTCCAAGAAAATATAAAAATAGAGTACTTAACTTTGGGCTAGGATGTTTGCTTTATGGGAGCTTCAGTTTTAATTAATTCCAACACCCTGAAAGCAAGCAGGAAATCACAAAACATCAACTTTGGTATGTTTTGTGTGTTTAGTCTGCCTGAGTCTTATTCCTGCGGTTTTTAAAGATGCACTGAAATGTTAAACCACAAACCAGCAAAAGCAGTGAAAAAGTAATTCTGAGGAATAGATGTGCACTGTGCTTTTCTTTCCTAAAGAGACACATGTTTTAAATTGAATGGTCCATACTTGAGTTCTGCAATTTTTACCATAATAGCTAACTACTGCTAGCAACACTGAATATTCAAGGACATTTCTCTGCTTTGAGGACTAGGTTGGGTAGTTATAAGTTTAGATTGTTCATATTTCTAGAGCAAATGTTGTAGAAAAAAAAATTAAGCAACCGAGCCAAAAGAAAAAACACCCAGTTTTAATTCAAACTGATTCTTTTTATGCATTAAAGTTAAAATTTAACTTTAGAGTTAAAAATTTTCTTCCTTATATCAAAAAGGTTTTAGTCCAAAGTAGTTATTTTTTCAATTAATTTAAAAT
The DNA here is from genome assembly GCA_024500445.1 of Entomyzon cyanotis. NCBI lineage: Eukaryota > Metazoa > Chordata > Aves > Passeriformes > Meliphagidae > Entomyzon > Entomyzon cyanotis. The sequence goes on along the minus strand of JAKEPQ010001016.1, from coordinate 41,054,710 downwards.
TAGTTTCTAAACAAAGAGCAAACAAGCAAACAAGGAAAAAAACCACAAACAACCTTCTGCTAAGATGCAGAAGGAACCCCAAAATTTAGAATTTTCTAAATTCATTTCATGTTGTACTTGGATTATTTGTATTATCTAATAAATTACATGCATAGAAATTATGAACCTATTGTAAATTATCCACAGACATACCGCCTAATGATATAATAACTTTTTGAATTTAGTCCAAGCATATAGGAGGCTAATGTAGTGTTTCTGCCGGCTATCTTGCCCAGGGATCAGGCAATCATGGGAACTGAAACCATTTTAAGGAGGAATTATCACAGTTGTTATACCTTCCATAAGAATAAGGACAACTGTCCCTGTCTGACATTACCCTGCTGGGTGACAGAGTATTATGCGATCCTGAAATGCTGTGACTATTAAACTCTACAAGCCTATTCTTACAGGTCACTGAAAACACTTTAGAATGTTTTTTTGTAGTTTAGCCACAGACAAATGAAGCAGAAAATGTCTGTGTTAGAGACTTGTCAATTAAAGAAGAAAAAAACTCTTTGCTTTTCCTGCCCTTGTTTTGACAGATTTATTTTTATTTCTCTAGTAGAGGAGGGGTTTTTTTAGAATTTAAAAGACTGAAGAAAAAGCTTATATGTGGAAATGAAACCTTCAGTTCTGAACAAGGGAATAGAATTTCTGCGTAGTACAAGCATGTGAGATTTGGTAAAATATTTTGCAGTCCTCTCAGTGGTAGTGTTTTACCTCTAAATTGTGTTGCCTGATGCATTAAGGAGTAAGGTACATGTGCTCAGTGCAGTTACTTTGAATCTTTGACATACAACTAAGTATTTTAAAAAATGTACCTTGGGCCAATGTCTGTTGGGACATGCACAGTACTAAACTACCATCCACACACGAAGTGCAAAGAAAAAATGCTTGTACAGATAAACATAATTCCCTCTCCTCTCCTCTCCTCTGCTCTCCTCTGCTCTGCTCTCCTCTCCTCTGCTCTGCTCTCCTCTCCTCTGCTCGCTCTCCTCTGCTCTGCTCTCCTCTGCTCTCCTCTGCTCTGCTCTCCTCTCCTCTCCCCTCCTCTCCCCTCCCTCCCTTCCCTTCCCCCCTCCCCTCCCCTCCCCTCCCCTCCCTCCCCTCCCCTCCCCTCCCTCCCTCCCCTCCCCTCCCCTCCCCTCCCCTCCCCTCCCCTCCCGGACATTATATACTAATTTTAGTAAAAACACTAACAAAACAGATATTGCTAGTGTAAACCATTCCCATGAACTGTACAAGTAGTTCACAGCTGATTATTTATGTTCTCTTGTTAATATGGAAAACTCCTAAGCTTTCCAGCTTGAGTGCATGGACTTGAACTTTGGGACCTAATGACTGAGGGTGGGGTACAGCTTCCATCCTGATTTTGAGCATGGATTGAATACAATCTGCATGATATGATCTTTACACCAAGTTGAATGGTTTATCAGTTCCCTTTACAGTGAAGACAAGTTTTAGGCACAAGTTCACCTTTGCTGGCCATGTCTAAAGAAGAATATTCCTGGAAGTACTACTTCTAAGTCATATTCTGCTAGATAACACTGCAGTCAGAAGTCCATGTGTGAGAAATTTCTTTTAAGGCTTGAGGGATACTAAAAGCAGCTACTGCAACATCAAGTTTCTGTAGTTTTCTATCTACTCTCCCTTATACAGTGTGTCCTAAGCACCGGTGCACTAAAACTGTGTCTAACAAAAAACTGTGGGATTCTTCAAGAAGAAAAAATATTCCTTCCATGTCTGATCATGTGTATTTTCTCATATATGTTTGAAGATCCTGTGATACTTGGCAGGAATTAAAGTGTCACTAGAGAATTCCACTGAAAATAGGAATGACAAGTGACAAATTTTAGTCTGTTTTCAAAAAACAAGCTAACTATAGACAGGATTTACATTCACACTTTCCTCTGTTTTCTTTCAAAAGCTGGAATGACAGACAGAAACCATGTTTCTTGCAACAGACAACTATCTGTTTCTCTTCACTTCAGCCCATTTGTATCCCACTGAGGTTATGTGGCTGCATTATCTATACATATTCTGTATTAAGATATCTGTGTTCTGCATGTTTCTCTATCAAAGAGTGAGGAAATCATTTAATAATACTGCCTAGAGCTTTCAATTTAAATTCTCATTGCATCTGGGAAAGCTGCTAAGTGAACAAGCATTGACTGTCTGAGATAAAAATAAACCCATAGTGCTTTAATTTTTTTTGGCGAAGAACCAGCATTTCATAATTTCATCCTTTTGGTTTGTTATGGGCTATAATTCAACCTTAATGATCTGATTCAGTGAAGTAATAAAATTCCAGCCTCCCTTCAACTTTTTTTCTTCTTAATAGCCCAATTTATTGGTTCATACATGGGTTTTAACGTCTGCAGGTCAGAAACTGTCAAATTTCTTAGACCAAGGTATGCGTTTGTTACTTGGGCACAAGTGAACACATAGATTTCTGTATTAGAATTATCAAAAGACTTATCATTGCATCACTAGTGATGTATGACTCCATGGTTCTCTGCCAGGTTCTCTATTTTCTTATTAGGTACTGTCACCTGTATTTTTAGCATAGAAGAATACAGTTTAATCAGAACCAAAGGGATGGTATGGAGAGGTGTCTGAGGAACTGATGAACATTTATACATATGGGAGGAAGGTGAAGGAGATAGTTCATTAAATATTATGGTTTAAAGTATGCTTGTATAGGAGATGTGATAGAAATAAGGGAAATGCCTAATATTTCAGTCAGATATAAAAAACAGAGTAAACTGGTGTACACTCAAAATTGAGAAGGAAAGTATAGTTGCCAATATTTACTTCCCTCAATTAATTTTTTTTTGTTTTCATCGAATTAGGGGTATACAGGTTGGGTAGAAGTAGAGGGGAAGGGTCATGTCCCTTGTCCTGGCAATGGCTTTCCTGATGAAGCCCAGAAGTCTGCTGTCTATCTTTGCCCCAGGGGACACATTGCTCTCTCATACCCAGCTTGCTGTCCAACAGGATCCACAGCACTTTCTTTGCAAAGCTGCTTTCTGCCTGGTAGTCCCCAGTGTGTCCTGGTGCATGAGGTTATTCCTTCTTACAGGCAGGACTTTACATGTACCAAGAGGGTGGTGAAACCCTGGAACTGGAGAGACTTCCTAGAGAGGTAGTAGTTGCCTCAAGCCTGTCAATGGTTGAGAGACATTGCCGCGGAGGGGCGGGGAGGAGGGGTGGAACCAGGCCTCTGTGTTTACCGAAAGTGTCTCTCAGGCTATTGAGAGATCACTCCAGCCAGCACTGCCTGGTGCTGTACAGAACGACCCTTCTCACACCCGTGCCGGTGTATGGCACATATTCTCACTCACCCACAGAGTTGGATAGCTCGTGCGTCACCAGAGACAAAGAACTCAGAGCGCTCAGTCAGCTGGATATTCCAGAGGTTTATTCCGAAGGGTTCCAGGATGAAAGAGGAAGAGAGACCCTCGTTGTCTACATTTATAGGGATAGCTGGAGGGTCAGGGAAGAGGAGGCGGGGGGAACATCACAACCAATGGGGAGAAGGAAGGGATGGGATCAGGGGTTAGGTTACAGCTGGGGGGATTTACATAATTTGGGGAGGGACCATCGTGTTCTCCAGGGGGGAGACTAGGATGTCTCCCACCAGTGAAGCCCTGCTGTACTGGAACCACTCGGCTCCCCAGCAGTTCCTGAGGTGGTATTATCCACCACAACAAGACATTTGGACAATTCCCTCAATGTTACACTCTAACTTTTAGTCAGCCCTCAGGGGGGTCAGGCCATTGGACTGAGTGATTGTCTCTTCCAACTGAGGTGGGGAAACATAGTGAAAGAGGATGGAGGAGGAGGCTGGGGTACTTAATGCCTTCTTTACCTCAGTCTTTAATAGTGAGACCCGTTGTTCTCAGGATACCCAGCCCCCTGAGCTGGGAGACAGGGAACAGGAACAGAAGTTAGCCCCTCTAATCCAAGGGGAAATGGTCAGCAACCTGCTACACCTCTCAGACACACAAAAGGCTATGGGGCTGGATGGGATCCACCCAAGTGTACTGAGGGGGCTGACAGGGGGACTCACTGAGCCACTTTCCATCATCTATCCGCAGTCCTGACTAACCTGGGGGGTCCCAGTTGATTGGGGGTTAATTAACGTGACACCTGTCTACAAGAAGAGTTGGAAGGAGGATCTAGGAATATACAGATCTGTCTGTTTGACCTCAGTGCCAGGGAAGGAGCAGATCATCTTGAGTGCCAACAGGGAGAATGTGCAGAACAGCCAAGGGATCAGGCCCCGCTAACCTGGGTTTGTGAAAGTACTACCTAGGGAAGTGGTGGAGTTACCATCCCTGGAAGTATTCAAGAAATTATGTGATGTGGCACTTAATGCACTGGTCTAGTTGATACAGTGATATTTGGTCAAAGGTTGGAATCAATGCTATTGGAAGTATTTTCTAACCAAAATGATTCTGTGATTCCGTGATCGTATGTCAAGAAATGAAATCATACTTACTATTCACAGGTGAAAAAAGTATGAAAAAAAAGCTCAATGCAACACATTGTAATAGTATAGTCAATATGAAGAGAGGCTATGCTGTTTCTGTTTCTTTAATGAAGCACTTCACTCCCCTGTAATTTCTGCTTCTCAATATCCAGGTACTAAAAACAGAATAAACAAGGGCTGGTGCCTTTTGCCTTGAATTGTAAGTAACATTTCACCAATGAGGTTGTATACAGGAGCAAGGTCTGCGCTCCGCTGATGGTGTTTGATCTTCAGATGGTAGAATCAAATCCTAAAATCCATTTTCCTGCAGCCAGTGCAAATCATGTATTCAGCTCTTACAGTCAGCACCTACGTTTCCAAAATTAGCAAACATTTTGAGACAGCTACACAGATACCAACAAATCATGTGTCTAATATCTGTCTTTCATTGAACAGTAATTTATTTTTAGCAGGCTATTCTTTTCTCTTTTCAGAAACAGAGTTTATACACATGCAAGTCATAAAGACTCCCCATCTGACAGAAGCAGACACCTGTGCACTTATGCAGGCATGCATATGTGCATTGAACACACACCACACACGCTGCATACAATTTTTTGTCATTCAAATAAGAAACAGAAAAGAACATCAGTAGGGATCTCGTTCAATAATTACCTATTGTTGAAGGCAGCATTAGGCTTTTCCCAGAACTTGCCCATGGATAATTCTGGTCTACTCTGCAAGTGTGTGAGTTCTCCAGTAATTTCCTTCTATGTTTTTGTGCACATAATTTTTTAAATGGGGGAAGAAACAGGCATTTTGAGACTCTGTCTTGGGGTCCATTTAACAGATTCATGTTTGAGGAATCAAAGGTTTGCAAGGTTCAATTTCCATTTAAAATTCAAAGTCAGTTTCATTCTTATGAAATAAGTATTGATTTTCTGCAGAGAAATGCTAATCAAAATGCTTCTGAAAAAGGAAAGGAAATTGAGTGTAGAAGAAAGGCTCTGTGAAAGAAGCTAGGATATTCAATGCCTCCACTTTTTCTGAAAGGAAGGTGCTTCGTGGAGCTTTGAGCTTGATATCCAAAATTCTCTACAAAGCAAAGTCTGTGAAAATAAATACTGAAATTTTGGATACTTTTCTTGCTATCTTGGTTTTGTAGTAGTGACATACTTCAAACTACAGGGATTATAGTAACTATTGAAATTATGAATGCTTTTATGAGATTTAAGACCGATACTTAAATCTCCTTTCTTCAGGAGCTTTGCATAAGACGTGGAAAATATTAGGAATTCTTGTTTACTACTTTAAGGAGATATAGGCAATTCACAGAGGTCAGGGTGAGAAGGAACCGCTGAGATCAACAGGGGTTGGTCCTGGAGTCAAACTTCTGTAGAGCTTATATCTTGTGATGGATAGAGTCCTGTTCAGCCTCTCCTATCTACTTAGAGCAGGGCATTTTTTTTCAGATTACTTCCAGAGGTCACTCCAAAGCTATTTTTTTCCTTGATGCTATGGCAATCAACGAAAATAAAGCCAAGAGTACCCAGCAGCTTCCAACTCTGAACACCTAGTCTGCATCCCAGCTCCTCTTCAACTTAAATTTTGGACATGCTTCATTTCTTTATTCCTTCCTCAATTTCCTACCTTTCCAGTTTCCATTTGTAAAGACTCAGTGAAAGCAGCAGTGTGATCCAACAAGTTCCAGCTTGAGAGGAGCTGGTTTTGTTTAACAGAACTAGGTTTGTCTGCTGACTGTTGCCTTAATGTGTTTGAGTATAACGTATGTGAGTTTATCTAAAAAATATGACTTTCCCAGTGGCCATAGCTGCACAGTGTTTGTAATCACAGTCAGCAGCAAAGAAGTTAAAAGACCACAAAAATGCAAACTGTCACTTCACCTCCCCCGCCACCAGCAGGCTTTATGAATGGTCTTTTGTGAATGTTGTTAGCTTTCCAGCTACAAGACATTTTAAATGATGGATGAACAAAGGCATCATCTGTGCAAACACTGGGATGTTTGAACCCAGAGGAAGGTTCAATAATTAGTCATGCAGAATATTAGTAATGCCCTTTGGTCATATTCCAAGTTCCTCCTGGATTACAGCACAATGTCACAAATCATCAGCTGCTGCAACTGGTGTTTCCACAAAGGAAAACCTTCCTGGTGGTAATACTGAGCCTTGGAATAATATTTAACTCTGCATCTTTCCTAAAAACTGGTAGTGTACAGGGACCATTTCATTTTACAAACAGCTTTTTCTGCTTATACTTCTGGAAAATGGACTATTTTTTTATCATCTTTCCTTTCCAGTCCTGTCATCCTTACAGAACTCAATGTGTTCAGCAGTAGAAAGTGAGACAGTTTTCTCCTGCTTATCTCATCAGCATAACTATGAGCAGTTAAATATGCAGAGTCCTCTCTGTTATAGCTTCATGCAAGTACTAAGAAGTACCTTTCCAGGCCCACTGTGGGCCGCAGGCTACATGGAGGGAGGTAAATGAGGGCAGGATTTGAAAGCAATGCTTCGTCTTTCACAGTTGTACCCAAAGGAAGCATTTGCCCAGCAGAAAGGTTTTTGGATTGTATAGTGCACGTAAAAAACAACACCGTTTACTTTCCAGACTCCTGGAAGGTTTGCAGAACAGATGCCTAGAAAAAAATGACATTTTAGTGAGCAAGCTAAGAAAATTTGATCTGGGAGTCATTAAGGTGTAACAAATAGGTAACTTTATGCTACCTTTTTTTGCAAAAGTACTTTTAAAGTAGGACTGAGCCTTAAATCAGTCAGTCTCAAATAGAACTGGGCTGTAGGGACAGTATGGTGATAGAGATTATGTAAAGAGCAATAAAAAATTAAAATGCCTTTCTCTTCAGCTCTAAGATTCTCCAGCAAATAGCAGATTTCACAGTCACTCTTACTGACATGAAAAGTCCATTTGATGTTAAAGATATCAATACAGTGCTGCACATTACTCAAAAAAACCCCATCCTATTCACATAACATTCTGCCTTTATACTGGATCATTGTGCACTTAGTATCACTTCAAGATAAAAAGAAGCAGTTCGGGCAGACAGGTTTAAAATGGAACTCAGTCAAGCACACTTTCCTGGATAAATCAGGCTAACTTCAATGTGCACATAGCTGAAACCTCCTGTGATTAAATATTGGGTATGTACAGCAAGGCATTCTGGCTGTGACTTCAGTTGTCTGTTTTAAAACACAAGCCTCCTGCAGAAAAAAATTATTTAGTTAGCTAAATAAAGTGCTTGTTGAAAATCCGAAGAAATCATTTGTGTGATAAATAAGGTTGCTTATTACCAAGCTAGGATGATTATAGCTATTTTATGAAATTTTAATTACATTATGTGGCTGCTCAAATATTGGTTTTGAACATTAATCAAGTTACTTGGGAAGCATTTCACGGAAGGGAAAATAAAAATGAAATGGCTTATTTACTTATCCCAATGTATTAAGAACAAAATTCAGTGGGGAAATCATGAAAAAGCCATCCGGGAGAAAGCACTGCCTATGAGTGTTCACAGTCAATAGAAGTCTGAAACAAATTTTCACTTGAATGATCCTCCAGTAGTATCTCCATGCTCCAGACAACATGGTATACTTAAAAAGCCATGTTTATAATTTTATAGGTAAATTTATAGCCTGAAGCATTAAGATTTTTTACATATTTAGAAATCATAAGATAGTCTCGTATTACTAGATAAACAAGATGTCTACCAATATTGCTATTAAAAATAGAAAGCTATTTATGGGCTCTGAAAACTCCATAAAAATTCTTCAACAGAAAGAAAGTCTGCAGCGAAAATAAGTCTGAATTAACTAGACAGATATGGATTGATGCTGAACTGATGTGACAAGTCCCATGTTTTGCCACTGCACATGTTTCCTGTCTCAATGATTTATTTCCTGTGGTAAATTGCACAGGACAGAGATGTCACCTGAAGTCTGGTGAATTATTTCATTTTACATTTTTATTACCCTTTAGAAACATTCCAGATTTGTATTAACATTGGTGTCTTGAATAGCAATTCAAGGGTATTATCTGTGCATGTAGTTTTGCTAAGTACAAATCAGCACTGATGGCAGCAGAAACCTCCTGATGATGCTTCATCACAGACATCCACGAACTCACAGCTGTACTCACCAGAGCCCTTTGCAAAGAGACTCAGGCGAGCAGCTCTTCTGTACTGCATGACCTAGCTCTGCTTTTCCCTCATCCACAATTGGAGTGATGTGGGAGAAAAAAGAAGTCTTTCCCCTTTATTTTCTCCCTTGCAGAAACTGAATAAAGGCCCAGCATATTTCTGCCATGTCAGCCCACAAGCTGCAGCTTACGGTTTCCTCAAGTCCGGAAGGAAGAGGGGAAGGACAGGAGCAAGGCAGCAGATGCTGTTTCACATTTCTGTCCAGATGTATGAATAAAATACGCCTTTTGTCTTGAAGTTGGTGCTATAGTACACATGCTATTCTCTCATCAGGAGTCCCAAAAGCTGTTGCTTCATTCAGTTACCTTCACATCACACTCTTGGACATCCTTTTCCGGCCAAGGGCTCATTTAGAAACTCTACAGTAGAATAATGGGGTAGGACAACATGCAGTTAGAAGTACAGCGAGTTACTTTACAGTACTTTGATTTCAACTTTAAAAGAGCAGTGTTTAGCTTTCCTGTGTAAATAGCTCTGCAAAGGTGGTTGTGGGTCAACAAAGATGATGAAGAAAAATAACGTTAAAGAAAGTATCATAAATTTCCTTTAATGATAAAATCTAAATGGAATCAAAGTTGTTTCTTAAGGCATTTCTCTAGTTCTATTTCAAACTAGTAGATATTTTTATACAAATATTATGTTTTAATGAAGAAATTATAGCACTACATTAGACTGTTTGGCCATGAGAATTCCCCATTGTTATCAGCTTTGCTCTCAAGCCCTTTAAACCTTTAAATCAGTGTTCTTCCCAAAGTATTTCACTTGTATTGTGCAATACATAACTTATCAAGATAAAATATTTCTATGTATTACTAATAACTTCAGTACTAATATCTGACATAATATGTGGCATTTCTTTTCTCTTTGGACAAGCCAAAATGCCTGAGAAGAGAAAAAGTGGAACAATCTGGGGTCTGGAAAATCAGATAAAACTTTGAGTCTGAATATTTTTGTTGTAGCAAAGGTTAAGATAGGATGCAAACCCAAGAGACAACCTAGGTATTCTCAGCATGTTTTATGTAAATATTAAACCCAGAAAGCTCTGACTATATTATCTTTATCCAAGGGCTGACTGTCAGCTTCTTGTTTATGTAGATCAAAATATTATCCAGATCACTTCTAAATTGTTGCCCAAGGTTGCATTTTCATTAAATATCAGCTAAGATCTTGTCTACTCTTAAAAATAGTGGTATTTGGAATTGAACATTTGTATCACCAAAGCATGAATGTGGTCTAAGTGTACAGTGGAGATAGTGTATCTATGAATCTCCAAAGACACACATTCATTTTACTTCTAATTTATACAAATTGCCTTAAACTGACTTAGTGATCAATGATCCTTTTGGGTCCCTTCCAGCTCAGCATATTCCGTGATTCTGTAATTCTGTGAAATATTCATCTTTCTTAAGAAGCCTTACCTAGATTTAATAATACAAAAAGGTATTTTGTACCCATCTGTGTAAGCTTGTCTCCTTAGCGGAATTTTAATTCTCAACATAAAACTTTTGATTCTATGAGATCCATTCTATGAGATCTTGCTTTGTTGATTTATTTTTAGTCTGAGTTGTTTACTTGGGCATGTCAAGCAAACTCCATGTATTTTCCTGGATTAGTACCATCAAAAATTTTGATTGCAGGAGGTGAAAAAGTTTTGAGCACTCCTGTGTATGTGTGTTTCAGCTCTTCATACACCTATTTAGACAAAGTGAAGCATGATAAATCTTACAAGGAACACAGTAAAATAGATTTACTGAAGACTGCTGAGGGCTATGCAGCATTTCATAACTTTCAAAGACACCATTAGAGATAGTACTTGTTCCATTGCATTTCAGCAGGGTATGTCTTAAATTAACTTTGAATAGAGGGACATTGAGGGAAAAGAAAGACCTTCAAAGAAAATTAAATTTTCAATGCATGGACCATCCAGGTCCAAGGACATCCACATTTCTGTCTTTTGCACTTTTCAAAGTTCAATTGAATAAGAACTGAGTAAGAGTATTTTATGTTCAGATAATTATGTAATTATTTTGTTTTATAATACCTTTCATTCTAAAGAATCCCATGAAATATCAATATTCCTACAAAGGATCTGGGAGATATTTTGCTGAAGGATAGCAGAGTATAGCTGGAGAACAAATAGTCTTCTGCCAAGTCAAAGTTTCAGGATGTAAAAAACTTTCTCCAGTCTTACCCTCTCATTAGATTAGTGACCAGTGAACTTACACGAATGAGAAAGACTGATTCATAATCCACGTTCTTTGGCCTATGCCTTCTTCATTCCAAATGACATTCATAACCAGGAAGTAAAGGAAATTGCAACCTCCCCCACTGGAACTATTCTACCTTGGATAAGTAATGAACCCTTTCCTTGAAAAGGCATTTGAGCCTTTACTTCCACAATCCAAGGTAACTCTCTAGTTTCTGAGAGAGTTAATCTATCCTGTGTTTTCTCTGCAATAGTGAGTGTTTAACTGAGCATATTGACTAGAAAAAAACATCAGCAAGAGAGAGGTTATCAGAACTGACTGGAAAAGTTAGAATCCTGTGCTTTCATTTTGGTACAAAACCTGATCTTTGCTCTCAAAATGTTTTTGCTATAACCATTTTATCAGTGTGGTGGGTTGACTGTGGCCACTAACTCACCACCCACCCAGTCACTCATCCACTAGCCCTCCATCAGAATGGGGACAACAGTTTGAGGAGCAAAAGCAAGAAAGCTTTTGGATGAAGATAAAGACAAATTAGTGATGGAAAAAGATTTTAAAAAAACCAAAAAAACCATAAAGCCTGAAAAGACAATCACTTCTCATGCCATAGGCAGACTGTCTCCAAGTATCTCTGAGCTCAGCTGTCCTGGCTGTGTCCACTTCCAGCCTCCTGCCCACACCTGGACTACTTGATGGTGAGGCAACATGACAAACAAAGAAAGTCTCAATGTTGTGCAGGCACAGCTTAGCAATGGCTGAAACTGATATATTATCAATACTGTTTCAGTCTCAAATCCAAAACAGTACACTATTGGGGCCACTGTGAAGAATGTTATCTCCATCCCAGCCAGATCCAGTATGATCAGCTAAAGGAAGAGATCGCAATTTTGAGAACTCAGCATTTGTGAATGAAAAAGTTTACCAGAAAAAATCCCAAATTTTCAACCATCTGTATGCTAATATATCTGTTCCAAAAAGTTCCATGGATGTGAGAAATGAACCCACATAAAGTGTGTGGAACTGAATTTATTTACCTTTAACTAGCAAAATTGCTCGGTTGAATTTACTTAGACTGAAAGTCATCATTCCCTGCAATCTAAGTTTCCAAAATTTGTAGAATATGCTACTAAATTATGACCCTCCAGATATTTCTCATAGTGTTGTATACAAAACCAGAGCAAGACCCCCATCCTCCTTAATTTAAAAGCTGGTCTTTTTTCTTCCATGCAAGTAGTTTCACTGTGGATCCACCTTCTCTTTCTCTTCCCTTCACTCAGGGTATTCCCTGTGTTTCATTTGCTGTTCACAAGAGGCTGTGCTGTGCATTGCTCTCTGTATATTTGAAAGACACGGCTTGTTTTAATTGTTCAGATATTTGAATCCCAGCGGACCTTTCTAGGGCACCCTCACATCCTACTCTTCCTGCAAACAAAAGTTATCTCTGATCTCCTTCCTCATAGATTTGTCTCTTCTTATTTTTATTTTCTTTGGGTCTACTGCAATTCCAAAACACCGTTTGCTTTGCCCCCCATGGGACTTTGAATAAGATCTCTCAACATTCCCCAGCAATTGGGTAAGATCTCAGTCCAGCTGAAATTCAGTAGAAGGTAAGCACTTCAGTATCTAAAGATGCTTCAGTATCTAAAGGTATTTTTAAGTGGTATTCCTTTTTAAGATATTTTCCAAAATAGTTTGGTGCCTCTGAGATGGGAGAGCTGTGAGCCATGGTGACTTAGTTCCCAGGCTATATTTTTATCATTAGGTTAATGAACTATACTAATGCAACAATAAAAACCAAGATTTTTTTCAAACACTTTTAAGTCCTTAAAGATAGAGCCAAATAAATTACTAATCTGAAATAGTGTTTAGCTTGGAGAAGATTCTTCCTTTAGATTTTCTCTCAGTTGATTTAGATATCCTAATATCCCACTGATGATCAAACCTGGGCATGCCCATGTCTCCCATTTCTCATTTAGAGGGTTTCAGGCATCTGAATTAACACTTTGAATTCTGGTCCAGTATCGGCACATTGGTTTTGCAAAGTGACATTCAAATTGCTTCCAATTTGTTGTCCCATGAAGTAGCCTCATTTCCATTTTAAGCTGTCTACCATGAAGTACTATTTCAACATCTCCTCCAACTTGTTTTTTGAGAATAGTCATTGTGTTTCCTTGAACTAAATTTCAACAGAAATAGCTTTTAAATTTTTCAAGATTATTCTGTGAAACTTTGTTGACAAAAAGAAACACTGGTGCAGTGTGCCTGAAACACCTGCTATTGAGAATATTTTATCTGAAAATGGAGAAATTAAGGGTGAAAGAGATAGCATCTGGGAAGAGGGACACATGCAAGGACAGAAAGGATTAATCAAGATTCACATTAAAGAAAGTGTTGTCCTATTTACTAATTCCATTCCAAATGGTGTTTCTTGAAAAATTACATTTTTTATCTATCATTGTATTTGCTCCATTTGTCCGAACAAGACAGTGGAAGGAAAATAAGATTGTAGCTTATGATAAAGCAGAAAAAAATCCAAGATCATCATGCCTGTTCACGTGTTAAAGCTTCATATTTGATCCTGCAATTTAGGTGGAGTGTGACAGTTATTAGACAACCTTATTTCAAGGAAATTGGAAAAAAAATTGACCAAAATGGTCTTAATAGCTTTTTATGCTATCCTAAGCTCCTAAACCGCTTCCAAATATCCTATCACTGTGAGTTCTTATGCCTTCAAATTTGAAGGGGCTGCACTTGCTGCCTTTTGAATTTTCTTGCATGACCTAGTGAAAGATGAGGCAACTATCAGCCCAATACACTGTATTTATTGGAGTAATGGACACTTTTCCAACAGCACTGCTTTATCTGGTCTCTAGTGCAATAGTCATTCTCCTTGTAGAAAAGAAAGAGAAAATACTTTGCTCACTCACTCAGATGGAAAGGGAACTTCTTAATTTAATTTCTTTAGGCAGCATGGGATGAATACACGCATTGTAACTTAGTCAGAAAGAGCAAACAGCATCAGTGATTCAGCATATGCTTCTTCTTAATCATGTAATTTATTCCTCTTGTAGTAGTTACATTTTAAACCAGCTTCACTTCCTGATCCTCAAGGACAATATGAAGTCTTATCCCTTTAGATATATCTCTTGTATTATATTACTTGGTTGAAAGGACCTGTCTTCTGTATGTGAATCTTTTTTTTTTTTTTAATTGTGAGAGTTTCTAGGCTGAGCTCCTTTATTACACATGCATATGCATTTGCTTTTGGTATATAGTCATAGGCTGTATCTTTTCTGAGATATTTTGATTTAATAAACTTATTTTTATTTTCTGAAGAAAACATCTTTTCAAACCAGGAAAAGCAAAGCCTTTGAAGGAGCTGCTTAGTTTCCTGCAGCATGTTACAGAAGGAAAATGCCAGGCCATCTGTCACTCCTACCAACTTAACTGGACCAAACCATTGTGGGAAAGCATTCGATACTTAGCAGAATCACTTTGGGGGGGGTACTGATTGGAGCTGTTGATACTACATTTGCTGAGAAAATCAGTATTAACACATAGTACAGGGGCGTACAAGGTCAGACTGCATGTGGCTGTCTCCACGATTTCAATTGGTTTTATTGTAATTCTATCTAAATCACATGCTTATTTCCACACTCCTTGCTATTTCAGTTTTTATTGTGTTCTGTGTTGTAAGTTGTTCTACTGATACTAAAGACCAATTCCATATAGATCTAATACATTTATCAATTCAGTATTACTTAGACAATTATTGCTGAAACAAGAATTAAGGGAATCTTAGACTATACAATAACAACTTACTTTTATCTTCCTCCAAAACAAGATTTACTGTGAAGGTAAAGGACAGTATTTTATAACACTAGAATTTTTGTTAAAACAGTGTTTCAGCAGATTTTCCACATAGTAAGGGTTTTCTTTGTTTCCCTACACTCCCATTTTTTCTCTTACAGGCTCTTTAATTTTTCTTCCATCACAACTTCACTCATTCTTATAGCTCACTTCAGGGTTGTGTTCAGTATTTATGGCTATATTTCATATTGTGTGTTAAATTTAAATGTATTTTCTATAAATTACCAAACTCTGTATAGCAGTTTTTTCAGATTATTTATATTCTTGTCTGGACAGTCTTCTCACTTTTTGCAGGACTTATATTTAAATGAGAGATAAAAATATATGAACAGACTTTCAAAGATGCTGAGCAGCCAAAGTTTCTATTGCCTTCAACAGCACCTTTGTGCAGTATCTTCAAAATCTTGTCAGTTGGGTCCTAGTTGAAGGGTTTTACTACAAGTTATTAAAAATTTCAAGACCGTACAGATGTAGTATTTGAATGCTGAGATACTCAAATAGGTGACTCATGTAGTTTGAGAAGGAGGGTGAAGCAGTACGTGTCTTCAGCAACTAGAGTAACCACCAGAAATGAAAAGGTATTTTATTTATGTGAAGTTGGAAGTTGGATGGGGTTTTACTGTGTATGTGTAAAATAAAAGTTGGATGGGGTTTTTCTGTGTATGTGTAAAATAAGTTAGTGTTATTGATAGACCTATTCTTGACATCTTTTTGTTGTTCATCTTGTTTCTCTCCATTTTGTGGCAGCCCTTGACAACCAAAATTGGTTTTACTTCATCCATCCTTCATATCAGAGAAATGAAATAGCAAGGAGTGACATGTCCAAGACAAGTTTATCTATGTGATATCACTTCTTTCATTTTGATCTGACTCTGTTTTCATTCCACACTCATCTTCACTCCCAATGAAGAGACAAACATAATGCCATAGTTCTGATGAGTGAATACAGAAAAATAAGTTCTGTCATCAGTTATGCCTCATCTAGCTCAAATGATGAAACGCATTTGAAAACATTATTTGAGTTCCATTTCAAAATATGTTTTTTCTAAATGTGTTTCAATTCCAGTGTGCTTACTTAAAGACTACCCTTTGATGGGTTTTTGGCTTTGATGTCAGTCTGTTTACGGCAGATGAATTGCTAAAGTTGTAGCCTACTGTTGAAGTCATTGTATATATGTGAAGGAATCATTATATATTTCATCATATCTATGACTATTTCTTCTTTATTCCTTGACTCTTTAAGGCTGAATTTTCAAAACAGAACATGTTTGTGTGCATGTGGCAGAAAGCAAGAGATAGAAGCTGACCTACTATGCATTATATCTGACTGATGATAAATATTAATAATAAATTTCTCATCCGCAAAGATCTTTTTCTTTTTGGACACTAACATTACCACAATCATAAATATTGTTTGCAGCAACCTTTGCAGAAAATTGAGCAACATCAAGTGGGGTTTAGGTACCATTAGCTACCATAAACTGGCTTAAATTTTGCTATATATTCATACTACATGTGTTCAGTCAGACTCAGATTGATTGCTTTTTTAATTTTTTTTTTAATTAAGTGGGGAAAATTAAATTGGTCTTAATAAAATCATCAGGTATAGTCTCAAAATTTAAATTGCATTAGTATCAATCATTAGTAATCAATCTCTGTATGGGTGAAAATCATTATGCTAGATGTAAAAGGACTAGTTTGTGGTGTTGTATTTTATTAGTAATTCATATCATAGCATAATGTTACATCAGGCAGGATGTTCATCCAGGGAAAAAAATATATGTTTCATCAGAAGTTACTGAAAGAGATACTCACCAACTTACAATTTAAGTAGGACAGTAGGAAAATGCTTCTGCAGCAAGTTGAGATTTTGGGTGTTTGGGGTTTGGGTTTTTTTGGGGGGGAGGGGGGCAGGGCAGGAGGGTTTTTCAGTAAAGTTGAGCTGAATGCTATATGCTCATGTGGGCATGTATGTTTATGTTTCACTTTACATCCAAGTGAAGGCAAGTATAATTGTTCCATTCCTGTGCCACAGGTCACTTGAATACTAGATGAAAGACAGATAGAAAAACTGGAATATATTTTAGACAATTTTAGCAGAAAACAGTAGCATTTATTTCCTGCTTTATGAGAGAATCACCAGGGAAACACAGTAAATATTTAGGCAGAAGTTTGTTAGTCCTGGTCTTGCTCATATCTGAGCCATTTGTTTAAATATAAGCACAGGAGTGAAATAAATACAACATCTACAATTATTGTGTTGTCATTAAACCACTCCTCCTGGGATTTTTGCTGTTGTAGGAACACCTTTTGACTTCATGGGTGCATTAACCAAGTCACTTAAACTATATTTTACCTTCTAAAAGAAGGCAAAAGAATAGATATGCAAGATACACTTTAGTCAAACAGAGAAGGTACTTCTGGATTGCTTCTGGAATTACTTCAAGAGGTCCATTGTGCTAATTTATTATGGGTATTAGGTTGAGTATGTGCAAGAAATAAAGCAATATTTGTCACCTAATGACTATTATTTTTTATTGTGCTATTTTTAAAAGATCTGGATGTTATAAATGAAAGAAAAATAATTTTAAGCTTCTATCTTAACACTAGATTGTATTGCTATTCATTCATTACATAATTAAATTTGTTTTAAACAAGACTGAGGGAGGTATATTGGTAATCTATATTTTTACCTCTTCAGTAATAATCTTTCCCTTGTGAATATTTTCATGAATTGCAATGCAAATGTTTCCTTGAGCTTTACTTTGCACGTTTGGAAACTATCACTGACTTTTTTTTCCAATTTATTCCTTGTCATTTTTAATTTAGAAAATGCATCAGAAATGTTTTTCTATCACTCTAGAGCCATAGTGATCAAAACTTAACATTTTTGGACATTTACTGTTGCTTCCAGGATTGGCAAGGAGAACTAGAGAATTTTCTTAACAGTTTACTTTCAAATACAACAAGGACTTGCACATACCCAGTAAAGGAAAAGGGAAAAAAATATAAAGGTCATCTAGATAAGTACTATTGCAGTAATCATCCCGTAGTCTGTTAGATCTCTGGAGGAGTTCTTGGCAATGCAGAGCTGTGCATTGTGTCTGTATTTGTTAAAAATACTTCGAAAGAAATGGAAAAATTCTAATTATTAAAACCTTATTTTCTGCAAGCACCAGGTGTGACAGGCACCATGTGATGAAAAACATATTCCATATTTCCAAATGTCATGAGCTCTCATGACACAAAGTTCAAGCAATATCATCTGTGGCTCTAGCTGATGATAGAAAACCATACAGGGAATTTTGTAATTGCTGCTGTCTTGGTGTTTTGATGGCATTGCAAGGATTGCTGAAATTACAGATATATATATATATTTATGCAAAGCCACACACTTCTGTGTGTGTTTATAGTTTTTTGTGCTGATGAATTTCATGTTTAGGTAGATACATGTTTGCTCTTGGATCATCTCCCTTAACCAGATGGTATCTTTGTGGTTGTTGTGACACTTCATTGTTGCTGCCTGCTGATGACTCACCGAAGGAAAATCCCAGCACACCCAGTAGGAGAAAATAAGGCTGCTTGGTGTTCTTTGCTACATCTAATTTTCTAACAGAATTTCAACAGATGTGACAATTTTGCTGAAATGTTGTCAAAATAATAGCAACAAGTTGACAAATCAAATCTGGCTCATGTTCAGTCCCCCGGTATTATACTGGTTCATCTGCAATAACAAGGGAATTTATATCAGTGTCATCCTTGACAACTTGATCATTTTAGATGGCACATTATCAATTTTTCATCCTTCTCTATGCCTTGCCTTTTTTTTTTTTTCTTTTCTGTATGCTATTCTCTCTGGTATTTTTTGCAAATAATTATTACCAAGTGCTTCCTGATCCTCCACTGGAAGTAAAGAAATACAATGAGAAAATCATAAGCACAGGAACTTCGAATCTGACATCAAAATGTGAAGGAAACTAAGCTTTAGTAGAGAGTTTTCCTATTTTGTGCTATTTACAAAAATAAAACTGGGACCAACAAGACCAAATACACCCAGCATGTGCAGTGGTGGAAAATGCCAAGGAGAGATATTTAGGAATGCTGTCTGGCTATGGCATCTGATGAAATATGGCAAATATGCTTTGTGAGAAAAGCTGTCTTGCTCACTCCACAAAGTATTTCTGTGTAAAGATATTTTTGTGTCTTCATGATGAGAATTTTTTTTGTGAATCTTTTTCCTCTTTTCCCCTAATGGAACTTATTTTGACAAAGATTTTACAGAAATTACACAAGGAAAGGGATAGAAACCAAAAGGACGGCTGGCTTCTTTGAAGAAAAACTGTAAAGATCCCTGCTGTGTCTGAATCTGAACTCAGGAGCACGAAAATTTCACTGTCCACTGCTTGAATAAGAGATTTATAATACATTCACTGGTTCTTAGATTTGTAGCTGTTCTATTTTATAAGGAAGATAAAAAAGTTGTTAGGCAGAGGCAAAAAACTCTTACTTTATAAAACTGATGGTCATGAGGGATTTGAACCTTAGCCTTGCAGGCTCTGCATCTCAGGGAGCTCTTCAGTTTCTTACAGGCTCAGCTGCTCTGTGTTGTGTTGAACAACTGCTGAATTCTCCAGACCTTTCTCAGGGTGAAATCAAGAGTCGTAAATGCACTGTGTAAATGCATAAGTTCACAATAGCATCTTTAAATGACTAAAAGGATATAAATCAACCGAAACCCCCCACATAAAGTACTGTTAATTAATCAATAAGACATTTCAAAATATGTAGTGGGATCCATATATTGGAAAGAGAAGAGAACAGAGCATTTTTTTCCTTTTTTTTTTTTTTTTTGTACATGTTGTTTTAAGGTTTCAGTGGTAAATTTGTTATTTTTGGGTAAAATACTCCTAACACCATCCTGAAGCCTGAAGTGCTTCCTGGATTCTCTGCCCAATGCAATTTACTTTTGAAAAGAGACCACTGCATTTACACAATCACATTTTTTTTATTCTGTAAGGTCAGTAAGTATTTATATGAATCCGTTCTGGTAAGCTGTTATTGTTTTGCTGTCCATCCAGCCCTCAGTACATAAACATCAAGATCAAAAGTTACACTTAAAAGTACATTTGTTGTCACACTCTATAGACAGGTTACGGGGAGAATAGCCATTCCTATTTCACAACCATAGCAGTAGCCTGGTTTTTGAGGTATTTTGATTAATACCCTTTTTGCAACAGTGAAAACTGAATGCAAATTTTTAGAGAAAACAAAAAATAATGTTGAAAAATTTGGATGAGGCAATAAGTATGCTATGGAGAAGCTAATGGATTTTAATATCAGTATTCTGCACTCAGATATGAAAAAAACATGGGTAGGTAGAGAAATTGACCATCCACATTAGGAGAAGGAACAAGTGTGAACTTGTTTAATATGTGGTATAGCTTCTGTAAACAAATAAAAAGCTAGTCCTAACAGCTGACAGTTTATTACTATGTAAAATAACGGGTTTATACATGAAATGCAAATGAAGATTTTAAACAGATCTGGTACTTTCCTTTCCACAGCATACGAGGTAACATCAAAAATGTCTTTTACAGTGGTTTGGCATCTCTAAATATCATTAACGTGTACCATTTTCTGTACAACATCTTCTGATCAGCTCAAGTAAATGTGATCATGACTAGGTTGTGTGATGACAGTTAGCTAGGGACAGCATACTAAGGAAATTCAGGGGAGAAAGAAAGGATTACATTAGGAAAAATTAATCTGAAATATTCATTGTGAACCAAAATAAGGATCCCAAGTCTTTACATATACAGCACCCTTCCCTCTTTTTTATAGTATTAATTGGAAAATGGAATTTGAAACATCAGACATCCTGATTGAAATGTTTATAATGTAATATTATTGTATTTTTAAAAATACATAAGAACAGGTTTGGGTTAAAATTAGTTCTTGAATTTAAATCAGATTAGACTTCTACTACAGTCCCTTGTGTGGAGCATTATTATCCCTGTCTCCAAATCTCTCCAATCACTTCCAAAAGCCAAAGAGAAGAGCAGTCCCAGCACTGGAGTCTTAGGTTCTTTGTGCTGTGTTTCACTAAAAGCTCTGTGGAGAATCCAGCAATAGCCTGGTGTATTTGGGCATTGAATAAAATTTCCTAAAGTGTTCCAGTGGCTTGAAGCCTAATCTCTCAAAATTGAATGGGCTTTAAATTCCTAAGTGACCGATTTACAACAGTTAAGCTTTTGAATGGTTTTGTAGAATTTTTTCATTAGATATTTCCAAATATTTTCTCCCCTTTTTCTTTTCTTGTGCCTCACCCTCTTGTTCTGTGTAGACTGAAAGATCACAGACGGGCCATAAATAGCAATTTAATAACAACTGCAGTGAGGGTGGAGCCTTGCAGGAGCTCGAGGACTAGAACTACAGTTTTGCAAAGAAACATTTTCATTTTCTTCATCCCAATCAGCTGAAAATACTGCTGCATTAGTTCTACAAAGTTCCTGAAACAAGTCAAACTAAAAGAATTACATGTACATAACCTATAGCTTGTTACAGAGCTTATTAAAAAGAGAAAGAGAGAGAGAGAGAAAAAAGCTTTCTCTTCAGAGCAATGGGGTTTATATTCCTTAGAGGAAAATAAAGATATATAGAATGAAAGGCAATTCCTCCCATGAAGATGAGTCTTTTTTTTCACTTCTGAATCTGATTTGGGTTACAGTTGGATTCTATCTTCCCTTCCTCTCCTGGTGCAGATTCTTACTCTTTAGATCCGTAGACCCAACCTTCATTGCAGAAGAGAGGTTTTTCTGTAAATGCAAATTATCTGTTAACAGGTAATTATATTTACTGGGCTTTCTTCTGTTATGAGGCATCTGAGGAATGAAATATCTTTGTGCTCCACAGTTGAAGGATTTATTTTTCTTCTCTGTTTTTGAATGACCTTTTAATAAATAATTTCAAAATTCCAGTAATTTATAGAACATCTCTGTTTCATAATATAGCAGGGATTTTTACTATATATTGTTTTATGGTACTTTATATGAAAGAAATATTATAAAAGCAAATGATCTAGCTTCTTTTTTTTCCCCAAAAGGTGCATTCTGGCTTAGAATAGTTAGCATAAAAATTCATACATTTTCAGGGTTGCAAACCATAGCATACATTCACTGTGTCCCCGTGTAGCTGATGTAGTGGTCAAATGCATGGATTATGGCATTTTGAAAGCTTTAACCATTATTAAAAACAGAGAAAGATTTATGTGAATCACTCTGACTCACAGAATCTGCTGTTCTGGTCTCATGGAGCACAGAGAAAAGTCCGTGTTGTTTCTCATCTACGAGAAAGTAAATATTTTATTTTTAATATCATTCTTTTAAAATCTGTAGGAAATCATCAGACTTCATTTATCAGTTTTCACTCTCTCCTTTTCATTATTCTCTTCATCAGAAAAGAACAGTTGTTGAATATATTTAAACTTGTAGCTTTTGAATGACTTTTTTAAACTCCATCTTGCACCTTCTTCGTGATCATGATCATTTAATTACAGGGTAATGTAATATGGCAAAAGATAATGTTAACAGAAAAATAAAGAGTTAAGGCAAACATCGTGCTTGGTCTCTTGAATTTCGTGTATGTCAGAAGGAAAATCTTTGTAATAGCGGTGATGGTCTGAGTCCAGCTGAGGATGCTTTTTCCCTACATGGTAGAGCTGGGAGGGGGGAAAGTGACTGGATCATGACCTGTCCTCCTCGGGGTGCTGACTGTGTGAAATTAGAAGTCTTCCCTTGTTGGTTAATCCTTGAAGTGACTGTCATTGCTCAGAACAAAGTGAAATAGGTCAAAGCATTGGTGACATAGAGGGGAGAACTTTAAGTGACTCCTGATTGACCTTTGGGCTTCACACAAACTGGGGCTCAAGTCTGACCTGTAGTATTTCCATCTTTTGCTGTATGCCTGTAACACAAGTGTGCTTTGTAAAGATAACATTTCCCTTAATAGACGTACCAAAGGGACATATTTGCCAAAGCCAGGGGCAGTGAACTTATCTGCCTTTTATCTAGTTCTTTACTAATCTATATTTATGTAGTCAGGGCAGGCAGATCTTTTGAGACTCTCAGACTCATTTGCAGGATAACCATGTCAGCAGCATCACTGCATCCCAAATCCAAAAATTTAGAAGAAATGCAGATTGAGATGTGTTTAAAGCTAATATACAAAATGCAGTTTTGCACTGACTGAGAACTTGAAATAAAATAGAATTTTAACACAGAATACTAGTTATTGCAGTTACTGTTATTTTTACAGTGCATGTAATATGCCAGGGACTTTACTGTCATCACAATTATAATCCCTGGTCCTGTAAAATTGTGAAACAAATTTCAGCTATTACTCAGTGAAAAGGTGAAAGGAATGAAATAAAAATAGGTAGGCAGAAGCATGACATTAAGGGATGGAAATGAAACAAGGATGCACCAGTCTGTAGTGCATCCAAAGCAACTTCATATTGTAAATCCTAAAAAAAGCAGGAAGTCCTAAAAAAGCAGGACTTATTTAAAAATAGCTGCTTTAATGAGTCAATATTTCTGAGCATAGGCTCGCTCATAAAACTGAATATTTAAAAAATATCTAAATAAATAAATATCTAAAAATATCTAAAAAATATCTAAATATCTAAAAAGAGAGGTATCCCAGCTCTAAGCTTCTTTTGTTGTAGGTGTGTGTAAATGTGGTCTAGAGAGTTCCTTAACATACTACATTTTCCTTGGTGTTTGTCCTCAAGTGGAAACAGAAGTGCTACCAGGGGAGGGTTTCATGAGCTGCTGCTTCTGCTTTGGTGGCACCTGAAGCTGTCTGGTACACACGTAATGTAAGGTTATTTAGCTTAGGTGACAGTATTATGCTGCTCCCAGTTCCAGAGTTTATCTTGTCGCTGAAGAGTCTTCATGGTCGATGGCAAGTTGAACATGAGTCAGCAGTGCCCTGGCAGCCACGAGGGCCAGCTGTCCTGGGGGCATCGGGCATTGCCAGCCGAGCAAGGGAGGGGATTGTCCTGCTCTGCTCTGCCCTGGGACAACCTCACCTCTAGTGCTGGGGGCAGCTTTGGGTGCCACAGTATAAAAAAACATTAAGCTATTAGAGAATTTCAAAAGAAGGGCCACAAGGATGGTGAAGGGCCTGAAGGGGAAGCTGTATGAGGAGTGGCTGAGGCCACTTGGTCTGTTCAGCCTGGAGGAGACTGAGGGGAGACCTCATTGCAGTCTGCAGCTTCCATGTGAGGGGAAGAGGAGGGACAGACACTGACCTCTTCTCTGTGGTGACCAGTGACAGGAGTTGAGGAAATGACCTGGAGCTGAGTCAGGGGAGGTTTAGGCTGGATATCAGGAAAAGTTTTTCACCCAGAGGGTGGCTGAGCACTGGAACAGCTCCCCAGGGAAATTTTCAGAGCACCAAGCCTGACAGAGTTCAAGCATTTGGACAATTCTCTCAGGCACATGGTGTGACTCTTGGGGTGTCCTGCTAAGGGCCAGGAGTTGGAGTTCATGATCCTGAAGCTTGTTTATAAAAAATTATGCATTTTAGATCAAGTAAATATCAAGTGAAAAATTCCTCATATATCTTCCTAGACTTATGTCACTAAAGCCACAAACCTTTGCTTGTTAGCCTGAACATCCTGTGAGTTTCAATGTGTTACATCACCTTTCAGCTCTTCTGTTGTTTCTTTCACTGCCAAAACCTATTTACTTTTCAGCTGTGTATTAAGGTAACTTGCGTTTGATCTTAAACTGTAATAAAAGCATACAAGAAATCAGTCAAAATGGGAGATAAGGTAGAGTTGAGCACACCAATATTCTGATTTGTTTAAATCTACATGTGCCTGGAAAGAGCAAGAATTATCATTTTCAGTCAATGATGACCTTGTTTGAGTGACCTGTAAGGCAAACTTGTGGGTTATTCAAAGCACCAGTTCCATCTCTCTGCCTCTTTTTTTTCTTTTTGTCTATTTTTTTAATTGACATCTCACAGCAAAAAGTGATTGAAGACTGCTTGCAAACCTCCCAGTGCAAGAGATCCATAAAATCTGGACGTCTCCAGGTGACACCAAATCAGAGGAAACAACTAGTGCAGCACTCAGCCAGCAGCACCTATGTCCCCTCAAGAGAAGGAACACCAGTATGTCCCCAAAACCCCAGGAAAGGTGCATGAAATGTGAGATTTCCTCTTCCCCCTCCTACTGCACGAGCATCACTCTGGGGGATGAGTGCTGGCTACCCAGAGCCTTCTCAGGCAGCCTAAGCCTGCTCCCTAGAGCCAGGGCTGGACTCCTGGATGTCAAGTTTTGCAAAGAAACAGCTGTTTTCTGTACCATGCTTGAGTTTGGTCCAGCAGATCGAGTTAAGCTCCTTGATTTAAGTGTGCAATGTTGCAGAATTTGCTTCTTTTATTGGGGGTCAGACCATTCAGGTGGTTTGCAAAGGTCTAGAAATGTCCTTTTTCCCTTGTAATTTTTTTAGTGAGGTTATAAACTAAAGAAGTAGACTAGCTGATTATGACAAAATATTGTTTCAGTGAGACTGACTGCACAAACAGACTCAGAGTAAGCGAGCCAGGATCTGGCCATCTGGTGTTATGGCTGGTGAAACGTGCTCATGCTGTTGGAGGGGTGTGAGCAGCTTGTACAAGTGTCATGTTTCGAAAGCAGCATTTCAAAAGGGTTGTAAAGTGGAGGGAACAAATTTGGTTTTCATTTGACATTAATACAGAGATAACAACGACCTGAAAAAAGAATAAACTGCATAATCCAGGATAAAAGTTCTGACCTCTCACATGTGGAACCTCTTTTAAGGGGACATAGTCTGGTGTCACACGAAGTTAGGTAAGATAATTGGCAAAAACACTTTGGAAGCTCTTCATCAAAATGTTTCATCCATACACAAGTAATATGCTGCATTAGACAGTGTCACCTGACCTTGTTATATCTTATTCATTCCTAATTAGAAATGAGGCATCCAGATGTGAAAGGTCATTACACTAGTTTCTATGACACCTATTATGGCATTTTTCTGTCACCTGGATTTTTATTAGAAATGCACTGAACAAGCCCAGCTCTCTCTGCCATATGTTTATTGCCATGTTCAAGGACCCGCAGGTAAAAAGAATATTTTGTCTACCCAGATGGTTATTGCCACATTTGGTTTTAAACTTCCACAGCATCTCATAGTGCTAATTGGTTCACACTCTGATGCCAGTTTACAGAGATGTTATTTTTGGTAATAACACCATTGACAGCAATTCCTCTGCAAGAAACATTTCTTTAAGGAATAAAAGAAAAAAATAGGGACTTTCCCAGCCAAAAGCAAAGTTTTTTTTTGTTTTTTTTAAAATGCTGATTCATATGAAGTATATTTGAAGTGTACCCTCGTTTAGGGGTATAAATTGTAGGGTTTAGCTTTTCCTTTTCTTTTTTTCCTCTTGTAGCTTTTTGAAAAGTAATTTCATCCATATATATTGAAGTGCTCAAAAGAAAAAAAGCAATAAAATTACTAAAAGGCTACTTTAAAAAAGTGTATTAGTCTTTACACAAGAGCATTTATGTTCTTTAAAAAACCTTCATTTTGTGTTTCAGCATATATGAAATGTCTAGTAGTCATCAATTTTTATTTTGTTTTGTTTTCAGTTATGGAAGGTGACTTCTGATATCCTATTTAGTCTGAAGAGCTTCTTATTTGGCAACTAATACCATTAAAATCAATTGCACCACTTGCTAAAAAAGGCATCACTCCACCTGCATCCAGAGTAACAGAATCTGGCTCAGAACTGATACTGTCAAAATTGATTGATTTTGCTTTTGTCTCAAACCCACTTGAATACCGAAAAAAAAGAGGAATCAGAGGCTTTTCAAAGTTGAGCATCAATACACATCAGCAAGTCAGCAAATTACTTATCCAATGTTAATATAAGGGTGTTTTATTACCTACATATTGGAATTATGTTCTCCCCTTTTCTTAAAAAACAGAGATTGGTATCTGTAAGAATTACGATATATCCATCTATTTTTTCCAAAGTAACAGAACATGATCTGTGACTAAATTTTCTGGTATTTTCCAAATACATCTGCTGCATTTTCTTAAGGTTTCAGTATGTGATAAAATTATGGTGCATATTAATCCTTATTACAGTACAGCAGAGTATTTTGGTTCAGCTATCCAGGCTCTTGATGAGATAAAGTTTATATATTACATGAATCATATGTGTGTATGCAACAGAAGGCTCAACGGGACCCAAACAAGATTCATTCAGACAGAATGTTCACAATGTCTACCCCAGTGGTTTAGCAAGTCCACTGCTGGGTAGTATAAATGATAACATTGCCCTGTTTGCAGCACAGTTTAATCCGAACTGATTTTCCCAAAGATAGCCACAGATATTTTTCTAATCTCTTCCAAATTTCCAATATTATCTACAAGCAGTAGAAGTATGCAAAAGTCTGCTTTGAGGATATTGAAAAGCCAGAAATATGTTTACAATGCCAAGGGTTGGGTATTGTCAACAAGAGGTCATTTGACTGCCTGCTACAAATACCAGTCAGTAAAATCAATGTCATTTGCCTATCAGAACACACATGATAATCTGGTTGTGGGGTTTTTTTCACTTAATGGTTAAATCACTTGCTTTTCATATTAATTTATTTGCAAGTCTTCTGAGATGATCAACAGATGTAGGATAGAAGACTACTTCTACCAGGAAACAGGTTCAGGGACTATTCTCTGCCCATAGAGGCTGATGCATGGCGTAGCTCATGCCATAAGGACTAAAGGTGCCTTTTGTGAATAGATATTTTCTGGTAAAGCTGCAGGGAATACCAGGCATAGTTATTGCTCAGCACTCAGCCACTGTGTTGGTGACACTGGGCATGGTGACAGTTGTGCCAGCCCTCACCTTGTCCAAGCTGAGGTTGTGGCACAGGCTGTGACACTCTGCCAGAGCCCTCCTTAGGATGGGCAGGGTAATGTGCTCAGGACACCTTATCTCCCAGGTGTTCAGATCCCCTTCCTACCCCCATGCCTGAGCTTCTCTAGGAACAGAAAAGGCTTCTAGAGCCAGTGATAGAGATGTCAACAACAGATATTTGTGATATTAATTGCCAAAGAATGCATCAAAGAAAAAGTTATTCTAGATATTTTTCCAAACCATTGTACAGTACAATAAGTTGAGAGCACTTTTATGGTTCTGTAACTAAATGAACCTGTATACATGAAAACCAAGGGGGAGAGGTGATATAAATCTTAAGGTTATAATTTAAAAATAAAACCAGATGTGATGATAAGGCAGAAACTCTCCAGCACAGTAAATGCCACAAAACCTTAGCTTGATGACTGTTATATGAAAAATCAACAATTTCTTACCCATATGAATTGAAATTTTAAAATAGAAATACTTCTGCCATATCTTTTATTGTTAGCTAAAGGAATTGCTCAGTTGTATGTGAGACCTTGTGGTTGTTCTCTCAGACTCCCTTTCAAGAAAAACTGAACACTAAACTCAAATGTTACTTACTGCAGATAAAGCTTGGTCTGAGTAGAATAGAAGTTATATTAGCTCTTCAAATAATGAAAATGTTCATGAACATTATGCTGTGTAGGTAGTCTGTGAGAAATTACATTTTATTACAAATGTGAAAGGTAATTATTTCTCTGAGCACACACTATTTGCATTAGTCCATATTCCAAGTTTGAGAATTTTTCACATTTCTTGGTGTTTATTTTAAACTACTCATGTATTTTTAACAAAACCTGTTTAAGAAATCTCTCAGATGTTTGAAGAACTCCTGTACAAATTTTGTGTTATTGACTACAGTAACTTCAGGGTTTTTTTAAATTTATTTTCAAACATTAGTTGGGTTTTCTAAGGATATCAAAATGTTGATCATTCTGACTGAAGTTTTCTTTTGCATTTCCTATTTCCCTGGGTTTTGGGGAGGGGAAAAAAAAAGCAAAAGAAATGTGACTTGAATTTTTTTATTAAATAGTGAGGTTGTAAGCATGACTATTTGTGGAGACTGACATAGTACTTTTGAGTACCTGATGGGTTATAATCACAGGACAAATTTTTGTGGATAGGATGTGGGTCAGAAGTTTGTTATTTAAACTTAATATTAAAAATGGAAGGGGAAGAGGAATTACTGCCTCATTCATTGGCTTGGAGATGGTGAAGCAAATTATGTAATGAAAAAGACAGGTGTTATTTTTTTGCTGTCAGTAAGGGAATCAGCTGTATACCAGGTATTTCCTGTGGTGTGGATCAGTTTGGTCTAAGATCAGAGGCACAAGACAGAATGAAGTCAGTATGGTTCCAAGATATATGGCATCCTGGATTCACTTAAAAAGGGAGATTGTAGTTCTCCTGCTGCTCTAGCTCCATTCATATCCACATTAAAGAATGTTGTGTTAGTATTGGAGCTGGAACACAGTCAAAATACGGGATTCAGAAGCAAACAGGAATGCTAGTTCTTCATGTTGGCAAATGTGTGACTTGAGCCAGAAGAAAATATTTCTTTTAAAACAAGTTTAGCAGTTTCTAAATTATTGTGTTTTGTATAAATTGTACATGTGCATGTTTCCTTCCAGGCTTGAAAGCTAAGACATAAGCAGTAACTTACTGGCTTTCCCGTCATCCACCTCATCAGCAGCATTTTGACAACAAACCCTTCAGTCAGGGTGACTGGTTGTGTCAAATGGCATAAGATTCACCCTCAGCTAACTTTGCAAAGTTTGCAATGTTTGCTGTACATGGAGACCTTAACATTTCCAGAAACTGGAAAATCTAATTTGTACTCCTTCCTTAATCAGGCTCCTTGCTATTGGAAAATAATTCTTTTGCTTGGGTTTTCCATAAAGAGTGAGCATTTCTCACCATAGAGCACATGCAAGATTTTCTTCTTCATGAAGAAGAGGATGAATTAATCTTTTGTTTCCATATATTCTGCTTAGAGATTCTTGAAGTAACTCTTTTAAAGCTCTGCCCAAAATTTTTACACAATCCCATTTTTTTAATTTTTTTCCAGAAACAAGTTCTACAGTGATGGAAATGATAAAACTGA
The DNA here is from genome assembly GCA_024500445.1 of Entomyzon cyanotis. NCBI lineage: Eukaryota > Metazoa > Chordata > Aves > Passeriformes > Meliphagidae > Entomyzon > Entomyzon cyanotis. The sequence goes on along the minus strand of JAKEPQ010001016.1, from coordinate 41,024,783 downwards.
AGGTGATTGAAATAATTTCAGTTTCCCATAGATGGGACTAGTACAAAATACTTGGGGAACGTAAACAAGAAGGATTTGAAGTTAAGAGACATATCAGTGTCTCTGGGCTTTTTATTATTGATCAGTATTAAATTGTATTATAAATGGTCATATTTTAATTCCAACTCTAAAAGGAGTTCAGCTTTCACACCTTGCTCCATAATTCCTAGTCAGCTAATCTAAAAGTACTGGTTTAGTGTTTCTTAATCCTTTCCCATCAATTCTCTACCAATACAATATTGAAATATCGAATATATCTGAAATAAAAAATTGATTGAAATCATGATGGAAACTTAGTATCTTCAACTGCTCTTCAGCTGTTTCTCTTTGAAAACATTAGCCTATGATATAATGCACTTTCTTTCATTCAAGTTTAGCCAAGTTCCTCCTTATCTAGCAGAGGTGGCACTGAAAGCTGGCGTAACTGCAGGTGTAGGACATTCGAGTCTGGCAAACATGAAAAAATTGAATATAGAAATTGTTACAGGAATGGAAGGAACATATGCTGTAAAAACTTGACAAACATTTTATCTCCTTTTACTAGTTGCAAGCTGTGCAGTAGCTACAGCAACCATAGTTTTTGGTCAAGGTTTGAGTGTTGAAAGATACAGAGGGAAGGAAGGGGAAGAAGGGTTTCTCTCCTCTCATTGCACAAATGATATTTCATTGTTCTTTGTAAAGTTACAGGGTATTTAAGATAATTTTAGAAGTAGATCAGTGGCATTCACTGGCATTTGTGTTTCATTAGATCTTGATTATCATTACTGATCGGAAGTCAGGTGAAGAAATTGTATTTTGATGGCAGTCACACACTGGTTCATATTTGATTAGAAGATGTGGGTTATATTAAATTTATCTGCTGATTCACAAGAACTTTACCAGTGTACTCTCATTTTCCTCTGTTCCCAAGTACAACCACTTTATTACCATGTTGGAAGTTGCAAATGCTTGAGGAAGCAAGCTATAGACATATTTTAAACTGTGGACTGAAGTTTCCTGTTGTCCATCTGCACAAAATAGAAACTCTGTGTCACTGTGGCCAAGAGTTAGAAGGGTGAAGTTTATACATAAAGAAATACAATTACTGTTCAGCAGTTTTCTCATTATATATCCTTCTCCTTTTGACATTTGAAACTGTGCATCAGTATCCATTATTTAATGAAATTGTCTGCTATCACCAGTATTTGAAATTTTGAGCTTTTGAGCTGATATACAACAAACTCAAAGATTTACAGTATTTATCTAACACTTCGTAATTTCTTGGAGTTTCACTTCAAATATTTGCCAAGTACTTCTGTACAATGGTAGATGCTATGGAACTGGGCCTGAGACTTTAAGGAACAACAATCTTTGACACATTTTATGGGTTATTATTCCTAGTTATATTCTCATCCTATCAGTTTTGATTTAGGACTTCATTAAATATTAAACTGAATGAATTTGCTTTTATGTTTCTACCTAGTTTAAGTAATAAGTGAACCTCATTTTTCTTTCTGTGTTTAAATTAGCTGATATGCATTTATCAATGCAAATAAATGTCGTTGCAAATGAATGTTTTGTGAAATCCTATGAGCAAGTATTAAAACCAGCATTAGGATCCCAAAGAGGCTGTGGCAATCTTAATTAGTTTTATGGACTGAATCCAATTATATTTTATTGGAAACCATGCTGTGTAATTCCAGTGCTTGCTCTTGGTAAAGAATTTCCTTCAATTATTACAAAAAAAAAGTAAATACTTGTAAGAGGTTATCTAAATATTCTTTGTACAACTGGAGAACTGTTTGCATGAATGCAATGCCTGTCATTTTGACAGAATGCCAGGGAGCTCCAGGACTGAAAACCATGAACTGTCACAGTTGGAGAAGAAGAGCCAAGGTTATAACACTGAGGAGAGTTATGCCTTGTATCTCATGCAGACCAACCTGCCGTGGCAGCTGCGCACTCTGCACTGGGTCACACTTTGGCTACTCAGGAAGTGCTTTCTCAACATTTGAGACCTACTGCTCACATAATTCCAGGTGATCTGCCACTCAAGAGAGTGCCTGATGGCCAGCACTAAGGGCTGAGGCACAGATCTCCATGGGTAGTAGCACATACCACTCACTGCTCTTGGGTGTAAAACATGCTGAGGGTAGGAAGGCTGTTAGTATCAACTCCTGTCATCTGTTGCGTAGCAAAAACAGTGTATTATATTGAAGTTTTCAATTCTAATGAAGAAGGTATGATTGCATGTAATTTAACAGAGACCTGATCAGCTTTGTTGTCCCTGAGTAATGAGAATTCAATCTTTTGCTATTCAAATACTAATTAAAAAAAGTCTTCTTTCTTTATTATCACTGATTCTAGTGATAATAAATTCACTATATCTCTTTTCTTTACGGGGCTGAAAGTCTTAACATTTAATTACTGTTAAAAAGACCTTTATGGGAAGAATAGAAAATTTCATGTACTATAATAGCATTAGCATATTAAATGTAACCATCAGGTGGCCCTCTTAGGATTACTGCTCCTGATTGAAGCCTATTCAGCTTTTTCTTCATTGTCATCTAAACTCCATTAAGTATAGAAATTCATTCTTTTTACCCCTTTCCCTAGCAGCCTTGCAGTCAAAGTTGTGTAAGCTGATAATTCATTTGGTATGATCAATAGAAATTTGATCTGATTTCATTCTGATTTTGAATGGTCTGAAAGGTGAGTTAGATTTTTCAAAGACAAAATAAGCATAGAAATGGTTGTTCTATATAGAAGTAAATGAATTAGAAACTATTAGATTTTTTTTTCCTTTAAAGGTGTTCATAGAATTTGTTTATAGAAATTTGCCCTTAAGTGTACTGAGTTTAATATTGCTTAACATTTCTTATAATCTGATTCTGTTTTGGAAGGGCAACCATGATTACAATAAGGAAGAAAATTTTCTAAAAGTCATTCTTAAGGTCATAAAGCATGACCAAAATTGAGGTCCTACAGAATCAAAGTTCCTGTTACTAAGTAAACGTAGATGAACCTTTCAGAAACAGTGTAGTAGTGAATTTTAGTGCTTCTCTGATTAAAATAGCAAAAATAGGATGAGAAATGGTTTCCTTAAAAACAGCATGTAATACTCTCCATGCTGCACTACTGTCAAGAAGCTTCTGACCCTTGGAAGAAGAGGACAAAACATCAATAACACCGACCTTTATAACAAGAGGTTACTTTTCAGTTCCTCTGCCACTAATTAGTATTAACATCTAAACATTACTTTGCATTGTTTTAATTGGCAGTTCTACTAAGATTAGAACAAAAAGCAGTTGATACTGTCATGCATAGCTGCTTTGCTATTTTTTCTGCCCGCCTCATTTGCTTTGCCAAACAACAACATGCATGTTCCCTTTTCCTGTGATATCCCAGCAAGTCACATTTCAGGTGGCAGAACACATGCCAGTTTAGAGCAATGAAAAATATACACACATTTTTTATGTCTGAGTTGATTTTCACAGCCCATGATGTTCCTTAAGGAAGCAGTGACTGCCTTACTTTCAGGAGATGGCAGCTTTGGAGCACATGGTCATGTTTGTATCAGGGAAGCATTCAGATGGGGCGGTGATGATGTACCAGCCTGCAAAAGCGTTGCGTGTGCAGGCAAAAGGTCTTGGTTTCAGTGTCACAGAAAGAAAGCACTAGCTGGTGCAACATGTGCTAATATTTGATAAAAATAAAGCTCCCCTTTTTTCCCTTCAGTTTTAAGTATTTGCTATTTAGCTTGGTTCAGTTAGGGTTTGGTTTGGAGGTTTTTTTGTAAAAAAGCTTTTTCTTTCTGCAATTCAATCTGACTTTGCCATTTGTATCTTTGCACCTTAGGGAAGAAATATTTTAAAATCTGAATGTATACACTTAATTTTGCAGAGGGCAACAGCTGATTATTTTTGCTTCTGTTTCTTATTTAAACTTTTTCAGATGTGTCAGTTTGCGTAAACTGGACAAAGACTTCAATGGGTAAAACAATTATCTTAATTATATAGCTGATGTTCTAGTCAATATTAATATTAATTCATATTAACAATAAGGTTAAATAAGAAGGAAATAGAGACTGACATAAAAACACTGATTTCTTTCTTGTGGAAAAGGTGGTGATTATTATTATTATCAATTATTCTACATGACATGCCATCGAGACATCTCAGAGCTATTTCCCCCTGTATATGCTGATGTCTATGGCTTACCTGGGCAACACCAGGAAGACATTTTCCAATAATCTAGAGCTGTCACCACAGCCTTGGCATAGTGGATATGGCCTTTCACATTTTCATCATCGTCACTAAACTTGGTGAAAGTGAACCAAGGAATTACTTACCTGAAACTAGCAGTTTGGATTCTTTTTGCCTATGCTGAGGGCATTAGTGACAACAGTGATATGATCCACTGGCCTGTAGTCCAACAGCCTGTGTCTTGGAAATATCCAAATTCTTTGGGGATTCACTTTTTCTCTTTTTTCTTCATAGTTAGTGAGTAAAACTCAGTGAGGGGTTTTTGTCTGCAAACAAAATGCACACAAACACCCTTAAAATGACAGCAAAGAAAAAACGTCCCAAAATGCTGAAGTCTACCTGAAAAAACAATGAAATTTGCTTCTCTTCTTTCTTTGTAGAAGGAAAGGAGGAATTTGCATATAGAGATCATTCTGGAAACTTCCTCATCTCTGAGCTCCTAAAATGAGGCTTCCAATAAATTTTGTTAGTAGGAACTATATATAATTGGCCATTAAAAGTTCAAGGGGCCTGAAAACCACCATTATAATGTTGTGCTCTCCTGAATGAGCACAGGAAAAAGGAGGAACAAATTCAGGTAAAATCATTCGTGCTTCAGATGAGTATTTTATGTTGCAAATAAGCAGAGAGAAACACAGCGGACTGAGTCTGTTTTGAATAGGGACTCTGGTCACTGAATGACACTGAAAACATACAAGACCAATACATTTTTGAAGATGAAAAGCTCATAAACATCTTATTTGTGCTCAGTTTATAGATTGGAGGGGAAGAAGGAATGGAACAGAAGACACTATTATGATAACCAAGTCAGTTCTATTACAAAAGTATCTCAGAGATTAAGTTAGCACTTAATGAAAAGTGTAGGTGTCTCAGCCTCAGAGAAAGGCTGAGAAATAATTAGACAGAATAGAAAGAGATTGAAAACATAGTCAAAAATTCCTTTTCTAAGGGTTCATAAGGAAAATGAGAAATCACACAAACAAATAAATTAAATTACCAGGCAAAAATGTTGAAATTAAAGTTGTTTCAGTAACAATAAAATTATATAAAATAATATTTTATATAAGAAAAAAGAACAAGCTAAATGAACATGAATTTACTAGCTATGTTAGAGAGTAATGTCTAATGTGAAGAGCTAAATTTCAAGCAGAAATATGAGTTATTTAGTAATTGTCAAAAGGGTATAAAAAACAGGTAGAAAAACATAACTCAGAAAAGGAAACTTTGTTTCACACATTGTCCAAAATGTCCTATCTAGCTTTGTACTAACCTTCCAAACATGGTGGAGAATTAACTTCTTCCTGCAGCAGAGTCATGAAGTGGATTTGCACTGAGAAGAAAAATCTAGATTCTCAAGAACATGGGCTAGATGGCCAAAGGTTTTTTGGTCTTTAGCTTTAGTATTTTCTTGAAAAAATATATTTTCAATAAAATATCCTAAATGTATACTGAGTAATTTATAATTTGGAAATAGTACAAAACAACCATCTATCTGTAAATAACCATCTATCTGTAAATCTCTACAGAGAAGGTTGATCTGTAGTTTCTTTTTTTCTATTTTATGGTTATTGTACAAAAAAACTATCCAGAAACTTCAAAGCAGGAAAGATTCATTTCACCATCCCAGAATTCTTTGCTATTTTATCCCAACAAATTGAGTTGTAAGTCATTTTCAGGTGGTTTCTCCGATAAGCTTAGGCAAGTGTAATTTCATGCACTGCAATTCAGACTTACATTCCCACTGTGGAAGAGAGCTCATCAGTCTGTCTTCTGGACAGAAAGGCAAAACCCTTCAGAATTACTTAGTGTCAGCTATATTTTCTTTGCAGTGCAACATAACTCTTCCCTGGGAATGGAATATGCCTTGTGTTTGTTTCCATTTTTGGCTAAGATCAACCAGTGCAATTTTAACGAAGCTTTTATAAGTATTTAGAGAACTGCATAGTTATGAATAATGGCATCTTAATATCAGAGTGAAGTAAATACTCTGTTTAGCCAAAGAATGAAGGCAGAAATGAAAGTTTTTATATCTGTCAGTTTGGGGGTTTTTTTTGTTTTCTGGAGATTGGCATGGGTAACAGACAGATTCAGCATCCACAACAGAACTTTTCAGGTTAGTTTGCCAGCCAGAACACCACAAAATGCAAAACACAGTGGTGGTGTGATGAACAGAGCTCACTGACTTGTCTGCTTGTCACTGGCCACCAAGCAGCCCTCAGATGGTGTGAGTACAAGCCAGGGTCCTGCAGGGATGTCTGCATGGAGAAAATGCTCTGCAGGACCAGGGCCATAATATGGCCATTTTTAGTCTGCCTTCCCACTGGAGACTGAAAATGAGATAGTATTTATTTTCTTACACAAGCCCAAGATAACAGGGCTGCTTGTAGGAAGATTTTGGTATTTTCTTGTAAATCAAACAAGAATGAGGAAAAAAGAAGTTGGTCACTTTGTAAGCCTTTTAAATAGTCAGGGTTTAGGGAATTTTGTCAAGCTCATTTTTTAAGGAGGAGTATCAACTAAGACATACCAGTCTGTTGTAACTCATAAGAAAGGGAAAGAGAGAGTTCATTCCACATTGTTTTCACATTGTTACCTTGTTTTTAATTATTATAGTATTTCTAATTTCATTTAATTACTTTATCTTTTATTTTAAACCTTCACTTTTAGAGGAAGAATAATGAAATATAGGACTTCAGGGTGGAAGACAAGAAATGGTGGCAGAGGCTTTTCATTTCATGTTTCAATATTATTTTGACTAGGATGTGACATGTATAAAGTTATATGCATGCATTTGAAGATTAATTGCCTTTCAGCCAATAGCCTCATAAAGACACAGAAAAAAGTGATGTTATAGATCAACAATCCTGTTTTTGTCCTAAAACTATTAATAACATCAGAGTGTATGTTGAGTGTGTTATCATAGATACTTCCAGTACTGAATTAAAAAATGAAATTGCATTTTATGAAAACTGCTCTAATATAAGAGAAATACTTATTAAAAAATTGAATTATTTGAAGTTAAGAAAGTTGATTAAGTGGCTTATTTGCATGAGGTATTGGCAGGAATAAGGAAACTCTAAATAGGGTAGGAGAAAAGATGTAACAAAAGTGAAGATACAAGGTAAACACAGATAAGAGAAGCTTGGTAGGAGATATTGTAGCACATTATGGATTCAAAATATGAAGAATGCTATTTGCAATAATTTTGTCATTTAGGTTTCATTTCTTTGTGCTCAGGAAAATGTTTTTTATACACTTCTTTTAGCTGTTTGAAAATAGTTCTGAAAATGTTTGTAGATTAAGGCAAATTCTCCATGTTTATTTGCTCCCTAGATCATTTTCTGGTGCCTAAGTGGCCTTACTGCCACCTTAAAACATAAGGAGCACTAACCTCCCTATGCCCCACCCCAAAAGCTTCTTATGTGTGTGCCAGGTGTGTGAAAACAGCAAGGAAAGAGTAGTCAAAAAAAGCATTTGGAAGTTTTGGTTCTGCTGGATTTGGGGAGGGCTTTTCACAGGAGATCCTCTTGGTTTCAGGGACTTGGGTGGGTGAGAGGGATGAAATTAATTTGGACAAAAAGAGATAAAAGAGGTTCTAGACAAAACCAGCCAACTCCATAAGGCTGCACACACTGCAGGCACACTACTCACCCCTACAACTTTGGAACAGTTTCACTTCTCTGAAAAATATTTTTTTCCTTCTTGTGGCATTACCATACTACTGTCATTGATCACTTGCCCCCTATATATGCAATCACTTCTTCTACTGCTTTATTTCTCTCATTTTTCAGGAAAATTTTAGGAAATTTGTGGCGTCATAAATGGCTGTATCACTCTCAAAAACATTTTACCTCTATGCATTATTGTAGTTTTGTTTTATATTACAGCTCATTGCACTCTAAAAGCATAAAAGCTTTCAAGGCCATTGATTCTGTTAAGGTTGCATTTTCCTATTGCCTTGGACACTGTACATTTACAGGATTAAACAGCAGAGAATCATTTAGACTAAAGTAGTCTTTCTCTAAGTTTATGTGATACTTCTATGGAATGTTTTCTCAGTTGTCCAGGGTAGTTTCTATGTATCATTCTTTGTTTTGATTTCCTCACACCTTTAAATGATAGCCCTATTTTGAATTCTGTAAAACAGTCAATTTCTTTTTCAATGGATAAAAATTACTTACTGGAAAATGATGGGGTTTTTTGGTTGGTTGGTTGACTGGGTTTTATTTTTTTATTATAGGAGACACATGGTCTTAACCACCTAATTGGATTCCAAAGTTTAACTTCCTAGATTTCAGAAAGTGTAAGCAGTCTGTTCCATGCAGCTTAATAGGATTTGTTAGATGCCTGGTCATTTTGAAATTAGTAAAACTTTGTTACAGGTTCTTAGTTATTTGTTGGTTGTTTTTTTAAACCTTGGTCCAAATATCTACCTCAATTTTTCACGTGAATTAGGAGCTGCAGTCTTATGGATAGCTTGTAATTTATCATCTGTTCCTCTTAACACCCACCTTGTGCTCATCATTTACACATGATAATCAAAAAAGCACAAAACCTGGCATCAAGTATAAAGAAAATAAAATTTAAAGTAAATAACACTGGAGGGGAATGGTTATCATGCCAGAGAACTAAAAAAATTGGGCCTGTTAAATGAGATCAACTAAATATATACAGTAGCACCCTCCAGACAAAGCATCAAATTTGCAAATCCTTTTTCTGTTCTTTGAAATGTAAGTGTATTTCACTAAAACAAAGAGATGTGCCTTTTAATCTTCTTTATGAGGTGTCATATGCATTGTCTAATGTAAATGAAAAATTGTACCATGTGAGTTCAAAATTCCTTTTCCTTTCATGCACATGACATCTTCGCTTCTGAAATCTAATGCAAATAAATCATTATGTCAATGAAAACCAGTAACCTACACCAAAAAAAAAAAAAAAAGGTGGGAGTGGTGTAGGTGGTTAGAATGTGCATCTTCACAAGTTTAAGAAATAATAGCACTGCTTTGTTTAATACTCAGGATCTATTCCCACTTGACTCAGGAGGGACTTCTGCTTTAAATTATTAACTTCAGAGCTCATTTTTAACAGGTTAGATGAGTTTCCAAATGGTCTTGGCAGCCTGGCCCTTGAGGCCAGGTGATGTCTTCCTCTCAAATTCACATGGGTCAGGATTTTGTTCTTAGAAACTATTGTTTCTGGTGGTTTTCATCTTCTGTGAGTATGAGGACTTCCTGTTACACCTGTAGCATGCAAGTGTTACCATCAGGATTGCAATTCTCTTTCAAAACCTGTGTCCTCTTTCCTTACAACTGTTTCTGTTCTACAGAGGATGCTCATGAGGTGTGTGTATAGCACAGCTGTTATTTTAGAAGATATTGTCACTTGGGAATCTAATACTTCTAATCCTCAGAAGATCTGGGTGGATCAACTATTAGGTGTTTTTCTAATTCTTCTCTTAGGATTTCTCAGTTATTTTTGCAACCGCTTCCAGGTTAATTATCTCTGAATCAAGAAACATTACTGGATGTTGAACATTTGTGATTTCAGTCATATCTCTTATTTTCCAGACCCAGTGAAGACTGTTGCAGCACCACTCTTTCCATTAACTTCTGTGTATGTTCAACCTCAAGCTTTCAGCAATAGGTTGTCCAATCCTAGGGAAAGGTCTCCCTCAAAACAGTATTCCATAGACAACAGAGAAAACTGCTGACAACTCCACAGTGAGACCTCAGTCAGGGCAGATTGTTGTGAGCACAACTGGTTCATTGTCTGGGATTTCCCCAAGCACAAATAAAATATTGACTACTATTAAGAACTAGCCTCATTTTTCTTTGCTTCAGGTGTGAAAAGTCCCAGCTTACTGCTAATCTTGTCTGAGCGCAGCCATCAAATTCATGCCATAAACCAGACAGTGGCTGCTGCATACAAAGTGAGCCAGCAGTGCATTTGGGGCATTGCAGTGTCTGGCAGGGTTTGCCTTAGGTTTTTTGTCATGGGCTTGCAGCTTTTTAAAATCTGCTGTTGTGATGGGTTAGCCTGCTTATACAGGTACTGCATGTGCTTCAGAGGGAAAGCTGTCCTTAGATAGCTCCCAGGCATTGGAAACTGCACGTCAGCTTGCAGGAGGGCTCTAGCTCTCAGAGCTATGTAAGCCCTGTGAAGAGGCCAATACAACTATTTCAGAACCTGATCTTCAGGCCACAAGCAAAAGTGAGTTGCAGGAAGGAGAGTTTATGAGGCAGTGGAAATTAAACCCTTCCTTAGTGTTTCCCAAAAAAGGGCAGATTTACACTATATTGTCTTCAGTGAGCAGTTCGGTTTTGTATATTCAGAATAAATGTAATGGAGATAAGAATGTGAATTTCAAAATTGAGTTTATGAAGCATAAGTTACTGTGCTCAACTTCGCAGAAATGCTTAGATAAAAAATAAAAGCATGTGGCAAAAACAGAATTTAAACTTCCACGTGACAATCAGAAAGTTCTTGTAGTCAGGTTTCTGTTGTTCATCTTTTTAAAAATACTTTGTTAACTGAAAATTTATAGCAGAAGAATTATTGTATATTTCGAAAATCTTGTTTGACATGCAATATATTTTGTGACCATAAATCTCTATAAATTAAAAGCCAAATGTCATGTCAGTTTCACAGATTTTCCTATTATAATTATCTTCTTTTACTTTCCATGGAGTTAGTGTATGCATAACAATGGGGAAATAACTCTGGCACCTATCAGTGTTAGAAGAAATGCACTTAAAGGGCACAATAATGAGGATTCATAAGGAACTGGAGTAACACATTTAGTACAAGTGGCCTTTCTTCAAGTTTGTTCCTTCTTGCTGAATAGCAGCCATTGGCTGCAACACATGGATGACTTCATGAAGAGTTCTATGAGGGCTTGATTCATTGTTGGGACTTTATTAATACAAAATCATGAACCTGAATTAACCAACCAATTTAGATAAGACCATCTGTTGTCTAATAAGATGTGACTGTAATTTGAATAGTGGTTTTATAATAAGTGTATTATGGGATGAAGGACAAGCAGATATTAGCTTTGTCTCATTAGCTCACAGAACAAAAGAGGTAGTTAGTTTGCCAGGATGGAACGTGAAATATTTTTTTCTTTAAGTCTTAGTGCAGTCCTGTGTACAAGTAGACAGCCATGTCTGTATCTTCTCTACCATATAATAACATTAAAACCAAAAAGAAAATGGGATTCAATGCACCTTTGGAATACTCTTGTGGTGCCTCTTTAATAGCAATAAATCCATTTTGTTCTTGTTTATTCTTCTTGATGCTACTGGATACCCTGACTGCTGTGAAGATGAAAATGAAGGCAATCTAGTTTATCAACATTATGTCAATGTCATCTCGTTTTGCTTTATTTAGTTGCTCTGTCTTGTCTATTGCAAGAAGAGAATGTCAGCTAAGTATGGAGAATGCTGGAAATTTGTCCTTTTTTCTAGGTTGTTTGTCAATGAGAAAATGGACAAAGCACATGTAAAGCTGACTTGTCAATTCAAACTCTTCCTAAAGCTTTCTTATGTTTTTATATGGATGTTAGATAATACTGTAGAGTAAATTAAGCTTTACTGCTCACTATCATGCTTTTATTGAACCTCTAAAACTGAATTTTATAGAACCATTGTCCAGTTAAGTAACAAGGATAAACCTTTTCTTTGGTCATAAAAACCCAGGCATTAATCCATATGAATGAAGATTAAGACAGAAACAAGTGCAGATTTGTATGGCAGTGATTTTCTGAAAAAAAAAGAATGTTGCATATTTGGTATCAGTTTCTGGTTGAGCTGTTGCTTCCTCTCATATCTGAGTGATCTTGAATCTAGGAAAGCAAAACATATAATTAAAAAGGAGTATAATACTACTAATTAGAAGGTTGTGTTAAAACACCAGACTGAGTGGTACAGTCAGCATGCTGGAGGGAAAGAATTCCATTTAAGTGGACCTGGACAAGCTTGCGAAGTGGGCCTGTGTGAACTTCATGAAGTTCAGTATGGCCAAGTTAAAGGTCCTCCACCTTTAACTTGGGACAATCCCAAGCACAAATACAGACTGCAGAGAATGGATCAAGAGCAGCCCTGCTGAGAAGGACTTGCAGTGTTTGTGGATAAAAAGGTCAAGAAGAGCCAGCAATGTGCGTTCACAGCCCAGAAAGCCAAACAATTCTGGGCTGAATCAAAAGAATCAAATGAAAAACCTTTTCCTAACATCCAACCTAAACCTCCCCTAGTAGAGTTTAATACCCTTTCCTCAGGTCCTGTCACTTCTCATCACAGACAAGAGATCAGCAGATTAAGGGAGGTAATTTTCCCCCTCTGCTCTGATCCTTGATATGGAAATTATGATGTGAAAAATTACATCAACAGGTTTTGCACTTCCATGTTTCACAACACGTAGATACAGGAACATAAAAGAGCAAACAAATATCAAGGTCTTCATTTGCCCTTTCTCTCTGCTCTGTTGCTATCATCTTTACAGTCTGAATGCTGAGCTTCTGGGACAATGCTGAGTCTGAAACCTAAGGCACCTTTTTGGTAATCAGCTGGCTATGCCATTGTTTAGTCAAAGGCAGAAAATAATCCAGTATCTTGCTGAGAACCGATTGGCCAGCTCTGGCACCAGGCTAAAGGTGAGCTGTAATATGCAGGATAAGGCTCTGCATGGATATTGGACCAAGAAGGCAGCAAGGGCACATTTAGCTTCAAAAGCCAGAGTGCTTTTAATCCTCCAGGAAAGCAAAGAATCTGAAACTGATTCTTTTTATTAAAAGATTCAGTTATTGTATTGACTTTTTCAGGGAGGGAGGACAATGAGTTTTCTATACAACTTAATGAAGTATCACCAGAGAAGAAATTACATAATATGAAATCTTTAGACAAGACTGAAAGAGCACATTTTGTATTTCCAGGATGGTAAGGATTCATTGCAGCTTCACATTTCCTAACAAACCCTGAAGTGAAAACGATGTCTCACCATAAATCCTACTGTATCATCTGAACAGGGAGCTGCTTTATGTTCATATTCATATGATTTAAAAGCTGTAAAATAGTATCCACAAAATTTTCTGAAGCATTTCATTTTTTAGTAAATCTGTAAAGAGTTGTAAGGATTGGGAAGCCTTTTGTATTTGCAGGAGCAGAAAGTCTCAGGCAGCAAATGCAATCTAAGCAAAAGGAAAATGTATTGCAGAGACTGATCACTGAAAAAGATCAGAAGGTTCTTTGCACATGAAAAAAAAATGCACATCACCAGCAGGGCCACAAGTTTGAAAATAGTATTACAGCCTGTTAGTCATGTTCAGTTTATTTTCTCTGTATGTTGTTTTTTAATAACACTTTTTCAGATTTACAACTGAAATCAAAATGCAGTATTTACTTCCAAGGAGTATGCAAGGCTTAAAGTAAAAGGAAATTGTTTTTCAGCAAAGGCTCAGATAAGTTAAACATGTAAAAGTTTCATTTAATGGTTCTATGTGGAAGATATTTTAGGCAAGGATTGTTACACCTGTTACATGTTTTAAAATGGAAGATCATGTCTTGTATATGTGAATTTTGCTGAATATTATTAATCCCAGAAAGCAGCCATTGAAGCCTTTGGAGAGGGGAAGGTAAAAAGAAGCTTCTATTTTAAAGGGAAGGTTATAGTCGAGGTTAATTCACGGTGTCATGAAAGTGTGGCTGTGACAAGATTTAGTGACAATGTAAGGCCAAATTAATGCAAGATCAGTGGCCTGACTATTGATTCTTATCATGGGATCCTGCTGAAATGAAGTCATTATTTAATTACACTTTTACTTACACTATAAATGGTTCCCAGAATAGACTGCACTTGATTTTGATGTCCGCAGGTCCATCTTCACTTTTCTTTTGTGCCCATAAATAAGTAGGGAATGAGTATAAGCACTCCACAAAATTTTCATTTATTCTATTTCACATGCTGTCATTTCCCTCCATGTTTTAATTCTTCTATTCAGAACAGCCTGTGAGATCAAATAATTAAGTTAAAAGAGACCTCTGGAGATTGTGAACCCAATATTTCTCTAGATTTAATTTTTAAAAAATCAGTGTTTGAATGGTTTTCCTTTTCTTCTTGAGTGGTTTGCAATACTTTCTTTTACTGTCTCTTGAAGTAGACTAAACTTACTGTTCATACTAAAACAAGTAACTTAATTAGGACCTCAAAAAAGCTAATAAGTACTTTATTGTGAGTTGAGACACAATAGCAAGGGCTTTCCTATAGAAATCTATATGGGAAAACTCAAGCACCTATAAAACAACAGCAACATTCACTGAACAGTCAGAATTGCATTGTTTCCCTATTATATATTTGATTCTCTTGATTCTGAATCAGATCTTTTTGGCAAATTTGTGACTAATAAAAACTTGTCACTTATTCAGGTTTAATTTACTTTGTGGACCAAGCCCCACTTTTTCATCAAATTACGCAGATTTGAAGACCCAACAACTGAGAAAAATAATTGCAGTGGTTCTATGTTAGTGGTTGGAATCAATGATCTTAGACATTTTCTCCAAACTAATGATGCCATGAAAATGTGACTGGTTGTCATTGTAATGTAACTGTTTGAAAAACATTGTATCCCTCCATATTTACAAAAGTTTCATCTCCACAGGCCTGTTTTTGTTCTGTACACTTTATTTTTACATTCTTTTTAAATAAAAGAAAATAAAAACGTATCATTCACAGAACATAAAAAATAAACATGTAATGAAACAAACCCAGCCTCTGCAAGACTGTACTGTACTCTTAATAAGATATCCAACTCTTACTTAGCTCACATTGTGGACTTTTCTCCTTGGAACATTATTCTCATTTTAAAACTTTTCCTATGAGAGAGAGAAAGAGAAGAATCAACTTATTAGATGAAAAGAAACATAATAGCTTCCTTTAATAACCATCTCTAGTTGTTGCTAAGTATTCAGCCATTCAAAAAATAAACAAATAAAATGCAGTGCATAAGAGGCTTCCTTGCTCATTCAGTAGCATATGATTAGCCATTAAATGATAATATAGCAAGATCATTATATTAAAACCCATAATACTGAAGAAATTTCTTTTCTCTCTGGTGCACCTATGTCCATAAGTAATAGTGTTAAAATTTTCACATTTTCAACTACTACTGAGGGAATATATGCATTTAAATTGGAGTGATAATATGTAAGGCATTTTGTTAATACTTTTCGTCTGAATGAAGAAATGCAGCTATAGTGAAATTCCTTCTAGTTCAGCTTGTCTTTCAGCATCCTTTACAACTGTAGGGTCAAAGAGAGGGGTGAGAAGAGAGGCTGATTTCTGTGCATCAGGATTTCAGTCTTGGCTAAGTGAATTTTCCTGTGTAATTTATTTTTCTTCATTTCTGTATATTTTTGTGATCCTAATAAGTGCCCAGCAGTTATTTTTGTTCCATATCTAGCAACAGCAATGCCACTGATCTCACCATTTTGTGTGTCCACATAGCCAGTCAGGAGTCTGGTAGGTAGAACAAGATATAGGAATGTGGGTTGTAAAGAGCTGATTATAGTAGGAACCCACTTCTTGGAGTCATCTTGTACAAGGGAATATTCCTGCAACATTATTTTGTACATTTTTGTTCCAATGTTATTTGCCAAAGCTGTCTTTTTACAGTAGTGCTGATTTCACAGTGGTATTCCTCTTTTCTTCTTCACTCAAGGTGAATATTGCTGCATATCTCTCCCATCTTGTAAAATACCTTTGTGTTTTGGACACGACTGAGACCTTCCTTACTCTTAAAAGGTTTGGAAAGAGATTGTGGTGGAGTAGCTGACAGTTCATCCATACCGGAGATGGTAATGATGAGACATCGTTCTGCAGGCATTATAAATGGATATCTGGCACTGAGAGTGCCTTTATGGTTTGAGTATGTTTATCCTTGTGGTTCTGGAAACCAGACCACTAGTTGGATTATATTGCTGTACATAAATTGTATTCCAGCATGTTTTATAAATCAGGTGGCTTAATCAAATAAAGACAAATGGCAATGGAATAGCTTAAATACAAATTTACTGCCAGGTAGCCATTATGTAGCATTATATGTATATATTTTCCTTTCACTGGATTTTCTGACTTAGCCAGCTGTAAATTCAGTCATCTTTCAGAGACGTGGGTCAAATTGTCATTCAGTCCAATCTGAGTGGAACTTTTGAAGTTCAACATGAATGGGGTTTTTTTCATCCGGCAAGGACTTACATCTTATTTTACAAGCTGTAAAACTTCTTTCTTAAAGGAGAACTTGGCATGCTGAGGGAGAAATACAAAAATCCTTTCCTGAGGTGCATTTAGGACCAGTTCAGTCCACAGCACAATCAAGGCTGTTCCGGTTTTTTGGGGTTTTTTTTAGAAAGACTGTAACCATCTATTGGGAAGAATTACACCAGCAGGGATGAAGGCAGTCCCAATTACAAGCCTTCTCTGTGGTTTGTATCTCAGACTGAGATTTCAGGAGTTCTCCATGGAGAGCATAGCTGCATCAGGCCCTCAGTGGGGTGGTGGTATTGTGGTCACTGACTGCATCACCAGAAGATCTTTGGAACCATGAGAGATCCAGAGTCCACCTAAAAAAAGAGCAAAGCACATAGGGTGGTTTTATGGGCAGATATCACATCCTGACACACAGTCACAATGTGACCACAATAGCTGGAAGCGCTGCACTTTTGGCTTGATGCATGGAGTGGATGGAGGAAACGATTACTCCTTCCCATGCCTTCCAAATCCATTTAATATAAAATCTTTAAGCTGAGGATGTGTCAGATAACAAAGTGATGACAAAAGATGATGCACTTGATCTTAGCCAACAGCTGGGAATGGTGCATGTGGGACAGGGGCTTCAGTGCATACTGCAGAGCACTTCTGCCCACTGAGGATGATATAGGATCAGCACTTCCAAGGGCTGTTGACAGATCTAAAAGATGACACATAAAAGAGTGATTTCTTCACTAGAGAAAGTAAGAACTGTAAATCAATACAATTACAGTAGCTCATAGAGATAACTGAGATTGCTGGGTTTTAAATTACTCTGGCAAAATGTCTGAGCAAAAGAAAATAATCTTAGGCTGTAATGTTTACCTCTTTAATATCTTCTTTTAATTTTCATATTTCTAGATCTGCTGCTGCTTAGATTCCAGTCAGCCCTACACAAAATGCATTTTCTTGTTCAGTTTTAGGTAAAGTAAAAATAGTCTGAATAACAGCTTACCTGCTGAGAATTTATGAGGAACAAGATATTTAAAATGTTTTCGTATGATTGTAGACATTTTTTCTGGTGTGTACATCTACCTAAAATTCATGGTAGGCTAAATGAAGATTTAATAGCAAATTTCACATACAGTCTACCCTTAAATAAAAGCAAAAGTAAATCTGATTGTCAGATTTATTTAAATAGGGTAGGTTTGATCTGCTTCCTGCAAACATGAACAAATAACCAGCTTAAACTTGACAAATTGTCTTTCATTTGGTACTTGCTTTTTTTCAAAGCAATGCTACAAGGTCCTTACTTTCCATTGGAATTATTTCCCAAAAATTACAGTACCTAAAGTATAATTTTATAATACTAGGCATCATAAAGGCATTTTGCTGCTGCATTTTACCCTTCTGCTATTGGGGAACAACACAATGCATCTAATTTATTTTATACATAAATGAGTTCAGTTTTTCTTATGTTTATGTGGATCTGAGTGTGAAGAAGGAAGAAAGTTGCATCTTTTACACAGGACTAGTTTTAATATGACCCTGCAAAAATTCTCTGGGAAATTATATACTTGACTTAATATCATGTAGTCATCTAGTGCTAGAGCTTTGGACCATGTTTTCCTTTAGTGTACAACTTTGAGACAAAATACTGAGAAGAATCTTTCTTCTTACATAGAAACATTAATTCCCCTAACTATTACTGTTTTACTAACCTCCCTCTATTTGTCTTACAGTGCCTTGGAAGTAGGACACACAGACACTAGTGAGGATCCCTCTGTTTTTACATTTTGTCCCTATAAGTAAGGAGTAATGAGGAAGGGATTAAAAGGAAAATAAAGGAAAATAATGAGATGAAGATTTACTTTCAGCCATGCAGTTCTAAAAACTGCAAGTGCAATACTCAGCAGAAATGTGGGCACACATCCCATAAACAGGTCATTGCAGACCATAGACATCATCCCAAGGTACACTTGAGCATCTGTTAAATATTTTATATACGGTACTTATATTTACAAGTAGCTCTCTGAAAACCTAACAAGAGTATTTGAAAGACCATAAAGGAGGAAATGTTAACATGGAGCTGTAGGGTTATCTCACATGACTTGGGTGCATATAATGTGGTGGGTATTTATGGATCGTATAAATAGATGGTGAACTATTTTTAAAGTATCACTCTGTTTCTGTGCTACACTGAATATATTACCAGGACATTGTGGCTGATTATTGGAACCCAGCAATGTATCGGACTAGATCCTTGCTGGGATACTTTAAAGAGCTGACATCCTTCTTCCCTTTAGAACTCAAGAAAATGGTTAAATATGTTCCCTTTTGAACTCTGTATTTGCATATGATCCACACAAAATTTGTTTTGCAGTCCTGTCTGTTTTGCTCCATCTTGTGCTTAATTGACATAATGAAATTAAAAAGGAGAATAAGCAAAATATTATATTCTGTTGTGTCCCAGAAATTTAACATCTTGCTTTGTACTGGGTTGCAGTCTTCAGATAATAGTCACTCTTTAAAGCAGGCTTTGCATTCCTTAGTGCATTGATGACTGTATTTTGTACCCATCCTGTCTCTGACATGGTATGGCTGGCTTATTGCTAGTAATCAGAGCAAATGTTTTGTTTCAAAACTCAGCACTCTTTATTTGGCCTTTTGATTTTCATGGAGAAGGACCAAGAACATGAGCAACTTGTAAAACCTTGTTTGTTTTTTATGGATATTCATTAGCCTTTTTTCCTAATAGCCCAGGTCTAATAATGGAATTTTACCATTTGAACTTACCTGAAAAATGTTCAATATAGGAATATAGTAGGCAAAGCCATCAAACTTGGGTTTACCTGCTTTATTACTCCTACAATCTTATTTCTTTCTCTAGTAAGAATATCCTCCTTTTAGTATGAATCTACCCAGTTCCTACCCTTTTGTCACTGCAAATGTGCAGCCCAGAGAATTCATCAGTTAGGTGGGAAAACAGCTGTAAGGAATCTCCATATACTCACTTGATGTTTCTAGAAAATCACTATTGTCAACTAACTCAGATAGTGATCACATTACTATTTAGTGGCCACCTTACTGTAACTTTAAAGTGTCTTTTGCATCATGACTCCATGTTTCTTAGAGCAGGAAGGAGCAGGAACAAGTTGGGTCAATCTGTTGTCACTTGTCACCTTGAATTATTGCATAACTTATCATGAGCCAAGACTGCCAATATTATGTATGCATTTATTTCTTTCTCATGAGTGTGTTGTTGCTGACACTGCACAAATAAGACATCCCACAGCCCTTTCCACCACTCTGATTCGTGCCCTTTTAAAGTCAGTGAAGCAATTCACACATCAGTAGACAGTAAAGGAGAGGTACTTGTGAGGACTTGTGAATGATCAGAACAGTTATGCTGCTCTCTCTCTCTCTCTCTGAGAGAACTGCTTTTCTTCTCTGGTGGTTTTTTTTTTTTTTTTTGCTGGCACGGTGAATCACAGGCAATCAGCAAGAATGCTCTCAGGTATATAGTCTGCATTTCAAACTTCATGGGTGTTGCAAGCAAGACTGACTTTGACCATTCTTCACATCACGTTCTTATCCAGATACTGCTCCACAAAACGTCTAAGTGCTCGATTTGATCATTATCTCCTGCTGTGACCATTCTCTTTCTCTCAGAGTTTTTCCTTTTGCTTATCTGGGGGTTTGATTTCCAGATTATCAAGGACCTACCTTTCTATTTATGATTTGTACCTGGGCAATACTTAACCTACTTCTCTCCAGCAGTTTTTTCCCTCACAGGGAGCACGAGGCTGGAAGAAATGAGCACACTCCCTTTTAAGTGAGAGGCAGTTTTGGTTTTTTCTCTGGGAAGAAAGCAGAATAGCTACTTTTTATTACGGAAGTGTCTTAAAATTTGTGTTCCAGAAGAGATGGTGGGGTTTGAAAGCTTCAAAGCTGTGAGATTACTTCCTTGTGTCTGTGTAATAGAAAACTTTCTATCTTTTGGGAGTGGATGGATGGAAGAAGCTATTGCAGAGATTTTTCACCTTAGTGTTGCCCTTGAAATGCTAGGAAAGTAACAGATGGAATCTGTACCTCAAATTCTGTTTAATGTGGGATTACTCTAAAAACAGATGAGAAAGATAAATATTCTTCCACAAAATTTGCAGGGCAGATTTTTCAGCTCAGTAATATCTCATGGGATGTAAATCCTCATATCCTAGAGTATTTTCTCAGCTTGCATGATTTTAAGTCAAATAAATTTTCATTTCCACCCAGTTTGTTTGAATTTAATTATGTCTCTGACAGGTAAAACAGGATTTAAGACCATTTTAATATTTATATGTGAGTGCTCAAACATTTTATTTTATATTTAAAAAAAAAATTTTAAAACATCATTCAGAAGTGAATCAAGAGCTTAAAAATAAGCTTTACACAAAATATCTTGTGACTGCTGCTTTTCAAGTGGTTTTCTAAATTTAGATTTTCTGTATTCAGATCATCTGATAAGTAATTTTCCTAGTTTTCTAAAAATAGGAGAAGCTATTCTTTTCCTGTGTAAATAGAGCTTCAGTCTCACCCAAGTAAACCTCTGAACATTTTGTCCTTGTCTTTTCTTCACTTGACTTCTGTAGGGAAATTGTGAAATTCCACAGTTCACCTCTCCATCAGTTATCTATTATTTGATGTACAACCTCCTTCCCTAATTTCTTAGAGACTTCCAGTCATTATTTTTGAATGGCCACTTTCACAATTACATGTTGAGACAACTTAGGCAAATTATAGATAAGAGCGATGGCCATAGGCATTGTTCAAAAAATTCTGATGCTTAACTGTTAGGGATTTATCTACTTAAATTCCTTTATAAATGGCTTGTAATATTTAGTGGTTTTTCATCTGCTAAATAGAGGGGCAATATTAGTACACCTTCTAGAAATAAGCACATACTGGAACACAACTGAGATGACAAAGTAAGAAAAATGCCTCAAATTTCAATAGGCATTAGGAAAAAAAAAGATAGTAGCTATGTGTCTCATGATTTCAAAGTCATGGGTACTGGAAAAGGACATCTCAGTTGGACAAGAACAACTGCTAACAGTTTCTCTTCTTTCTTAGTGCTGCACAGTTTGTATCAGATAGTACATGTGTAATTACCTTTGTTACATTATAAAAATTCTCTAGGGCTCAACTATATTGCCCTAAATTTTTTCTACATTATACATTTGCTAGAAAAATATTTTCTTGGATATGAATATATTAAAATTTAAATGACCATGTTTTCTCTCATAATATTCATGATATATACTGTCCCAGGATTGTAGGAATCTTGCAGCTGCTTAACTCACTGTAGTTTTTCTGTTTTCAGTTTGATATAATTCAAGCACAAAGTCAAAGGCACTAGTAAAAGCTGTAGTACTTCAGCCAAGACTTCTAGCTTTCAGTCATCTGGGATACTATAAATTGTTAAAAAGATAGCTATTTTTGTCTTTAGGAGGTTAGTATTAGACAAGACTTTTGGTTGATATAAGCAAATATTCTCAATTTGACCTTCTACAACATAAATTCCCAACTGAGTATGGCTGATGCAGTACTTCCATTTTTATATCAGATTGTGCTATAAAAGCAGTGAACTGAGGTCTCAGCTTCTGTAAGCCAGTCTGAAACAATGAGAAGTACTTCAATAGAGCATTCAAAATCTTATTATTATTTCTATGTAGTTCTAATTTGATACATACAATCATAATTTCAGCTGAAATCTGCTGAAAAGAACTTTCTTGATACCATGACTATTAAATTAAATCAGCAATTAAACAGAAATTCAGTGTTCATGAAAACAGCCAAAATATGGACAAAAAGAAAAATTAATTTCTTGGATACAAGAGTGAGCAAATCTTTGAAGAAAAGAAAGAGCAGAAGGAACAAAACCCTCATTACCAGCTAAGCTTGATCTGCTTTTCCCAGTAATAAAAACAAACAGCAACAAAAATCAATAGGGAGTAATTGTAACATGTGGAGATGATAATGTCAAAGGTATATAGCAAAAAAAAATCAGTGATTGGGCTAAAGTTTAGTCATTGTCTTGAAGTTAATTAAAGATGAAATGAGAATGGGAGGCACTGAGGGAATGGCCTGCAGTTGTGTCAGGGGAGGTTTAGGTTGGATGTCAGAAAAAAGGTTCTTCACCCAGAGGATGGTTGGGCACTGGAACAGCTCCTCAGGAAGTTGGTCACAGCACCAGCCTGACACAGTCCAAGAAGCTTTTGGACTATATTCTCGGGCACATGGTGTGATTCTTGGGGTGTCCTGTGCAGGGCCAGGAGTTGGACTCCATGATCCTCATGGGCCCTTTCCAACTCAACATATTCTATGATTCTGTAACTCCAGTCCTGTGTAAACTCTCGAGATAATTAGGCTATGAATAAAATTATGCTTGGGAAACTTACTAATTTTTCTACCATTAAATAGATGCACTGCGCAGAGATCCAAAAAATAATTAAAGGATGCCAGTAGCTTAATTTCTCAGCCAGTGCACCATGCCTTTGCTGGACATACACCAGCTTGCTGAGTGGAAAGCTGGATGATTTAGCCAACACTCAAGTGTTAAAGATGGGGATTCCTTTCAAAATTCTCTCCAGTTATGGACTGTTTACATGGGATTGCAGGAATATATCTCACCTGCATCTTGAACACCAAATGGGAAGGAAGTAGAGGTTTCCAGTTTTAATCCAGCAGCCTGATTGTTACTGAATTTGTAAAGTTTGTGAAAAATAAAATATAATCCTCTTCTCCTTCAAACTGTGGGTTGTTCTAGCATAGAGGCATTTTAAAAAAGTATCTACTTCCTTGGCCAGCTGGCTAGAAATCGATGGGTTCTTCCCAGCAAATTCCCCCACAAGTTCTTCATGCTAAGGAGAGACTCTGTGGCTTTAAATGGGAGGAATTCCTTTGGGTGCACAGGAAACATAGGAAGTGAGTTCCCAGATATGGTATCAGTAGTGATTCATTTTGCTTGTATTTGACAAATTTTATTTTACGCCAAGAATTTACAGGATCTGGACCTAAGTATGGTGTATGGACTTATTTTGTGAGTTAAGGTACATTCAGTATAGCTTTGTAAGGACACACCTACTTCATTACCTGACAATGTAATACCTACAAATAAAACCCTAAAAATAAAAGTGGAGAAACTGTATCTCAATGTGTTTGATCCTTCTAAAGGTGACCAGTTGTTTAATCAGTTGCTCTGACTTTTTGTATCAGAAAAAAAGATTTACATTCATAAACTTCACAAAGCCAAGGATTTTGATTATAAAAACAGGTCAAATACATAACAAAGCAGTCTGCAAATGCAGTGTTACAAGAGAGTAAAATTTCCTGGCTTTTACCCAAAGAAGTTCTCTCCTCAATTATTTATATTTGCAAGTTCACCATTGCAAAATCTGTCTTCTAGATGAAATAATATTCCTCCTAGACTTTCTGAAGGGGGAAAACAAGTGTTCAGTAATGAAGCCCTTAAGAATATTGCTTTTTAGGGGTTTTGCATATATGCAAAAACATGCATTTAGGTGAAGCTGAAGCTGTCAGAAAATGTTACAAAATGCAGTAATGTAACATGTCCTGAAGCTACTAGGCTCAATCAAAGCTCAGAAAGGCACTTTTCTGATGTACTCTATTCCACGTATGCTTACGCTAAAATGAAGCTGTCCTAGTCAGTCAGGGAGACAGCATGCTATAATTAATGACTGCTCTACAGCAGTTTCCCCAGTTATGTCATTCAGTGTGATCTGACTGATTTATTTGATTTACGTATGAGCCAGTTATTTCTAAACTTTGAAGTCTATGCAAATTTCTCTGCTGTGATTATCATAGAGCCAATTGCAATGTATTTTAAAAGACAAAAAAAGAAAAAAATCAAGCTGTAGCCATCCACAAATGTTACCTACAGAAAAAACATTGAAACTCCTGAGATGAGGAAAAGCTATCCTTAGCCAACACAGGTTTTGAATAGCTCTGAATGAAATTAATATCTGCTTTTGGGCTGGTCTGCAGAAACATACTTAGGTGTGAGAAACTCTGAATTTTATTTTTTTTAAGATGGAAATGAGAAATGGGCTTTCAAAATGCATTTCATAGCATTTGCCAGCAGCAAGAAGGTGGTTGAAAATCAACTTTCTGTAATAATCTCCAGATTTCATGAGTTCATAGCTTTCTGAAATACTCACACTCTAAGCTGGATTTTTTTTAGGATTGGGTTTTAACCAAGATGTCAGAATCTTATAGCAAAATTTGATTTTTTTTTTTTTTTTTTTTTTTTTTTTGCATGAAAGATAATTCAGCTTTGTTGAGGGAAGAAAAATACCTGACTGTGTTCTTTGAAAATAAACGTACAAAAAAAACAGCTGAAGCAAAGAACTGAAACCTGGCTACTCATTGAAGACTAGATTCAGAAAAGCACTTAACTGCTGTAATACAGCAATTAACTTTTAGCCTTTAGACTTCTGAAGTAGCTGTGGTATTGGTAATATTTCCCTGAGCCACCATTTGGATACTTAAAGGTACGTCAGTACTGCTAAGTGACAGGTGAATATGGAGCAGGATTGAGACCAGGACTCATCCAATGCTCGGATCACAGCTTAATTGTTAGTCCTCATCACAGATGTGTTTTGGACCTCTCCGCCTCTCTCTCCATGCAATACACTTTTGGCAGGATAGACACCCCCAGAGACCTGCATGAAGATACCTGTCTTGTTTTGGTCCCTTCCTTTCTTTCAACGCTTAGCAGAGTATAGTCTAAGCACTATGAAACCTCTGGTCTCACTTCAAAACACACAACATTATATTTAGTTCCCTTTTACTCCCATTGCCTGCTCCACTGACTCCTGTTATTCCCAACACTTTGAGCTGAAAAATAACCACACAAAATAATAATTGTGTATTTTAGTCACTCAGGCACGAAGTGGAACCCAGAGGAGATGTAGTGCCAATATGATGTGGTGGTATGGGATGTGGCCAGCTTGGAGCAGAAGGTGCAGGCAGTAAGCAAAGTGAATGTAAGCCAGCAGGCACAGCAATTCATCTGTGCTTGTATTTCATTGCACCAATGTAGCATATTCTGAAACCAAATTCTGCGACATTCAGCAAGGATCTTCTTGTGTTAGTCTTTGTCAGAAAGTGATGTAGATAAAGCAGGTGCTGATATAAATAATATGACAGAGGCTTCTGTAGAAACTTTCTCCATCTGTTTTTTGCTTGGGCTCACTTCTTGGCTTCTTCTCTTAAAAAGCATATTATGTCACCCCTAACATAAGGAGAGCACCTTTCTTTCTTTCTTTCTTGTGAAGTGTTGTTAATGATGCCACCATTTTGTATGGGAAATATTAAGACATTCAGATAAGATATGAGACATCAGGGTCCTGCTCATTCATTTTGAGTGGTTGGAAGTTACCCTGACTACTTCACAGGGGGATGTGATGGGAAGTACTCTGTTAAAGCAGTTCTGTAGTGTGACAAGAATTCAAAATACACAGGACATGTGTAAATAGATACCCTAACTGGCCTTTAGGGTCCTGTCCTAGCAGATCTGAGACATGATTTGGAACTCGGGCAGAGTAAGGCATGAAAGCTAGTTTACTCTCAGATTGCACTTGTTATAAAATAAGGTTCACATAAATACAGATTATATTTGTTTTATATAAAGGCAATATAAGAAAGATAATATATAATATAAAGACAGGGACTGTCTTCTCTCTTTGAGATATGCTTTTCAAGAATTAAATTGACAAAAACTTTTTGTGTAAGATCAAGATTTTACAGGTATATGTCAGCACAAGCAGGAAAGTGGATTTGGGCAGGTGTGGATGGGAGAACGTGTGGATTCCAGCTGAATTTAGGAGTCACCTAAGTGCTGACAACTTGGCATTGATGAGACTACCGGAACTAGAAAGAAGCATAACTTTAAGCATGAAAGGAACCTAGCTGATAAAACTCTCAGTGCTCACTGATGGAAATATCTGGCTTTAAGCAGCTATTTCAATATATATTGGAAGATTCTGTTGTTGACCATAAATATATCTATTCTGCATACTTCCTTTTTGGTGCTGTCATGGTTTTTCGACAGGACATTGCCAGGAGGACGCACGAAAAGAGGGCAACCAGGCTCCAAGCTTAAAGTTGCAAAAAGTGTTTAATTACCTAACAGAGTTGGAGGATAAATGCAGGCAAATATAAACTTTTCATACAGTTTTGGTTCACTCCCCCCTCCCTCTTACGAACCTATAGTATTCACCCCCTTTCCTCCTTTACAGTCAACAAGCCGGGTGGTGGGGGGGCAGGGTGTGGGGTCTCTTTTCAGTCCACAGAGCAGATTCTCAAATTTACTCATCACCACAATTCTTCTACTACAAATACTCTTTATCTCTACTTATTTCTCTCTCTCTCCAGACAGTTTTCTTTCTGCTCTCACCCCCACCCTCTTAAGAAGCAGTCTCTGCACTCACCCCCCGCCTTTTCCCTCTTTCCAAACCAGCAACACAGACAGGGGGCAGGTTGAGGGGTTCTCTGGTCAGTCCAATCAGGAAAAGAGGTTCTCTACTTAGCCAGGGGTCCTTCGCACGAGAGACAGTCCTTTGAGAACTTCTTTGGCGTGGGTCCAATCTCACGAGCAACATCCCGCCCGAAATTCTGCTGCAACATGAGTCTTTTTGTCCATAGGGCGCTGTGCAGACTCTCTCAAGCCGAGGCCAGGCTGCTTCCATGCCAGGAGCAAGGCCTTTCTCTCCTTTGGAAGGCCTTTGCAGTTTTAACTCTTAGATGAGACTCCCACTGGTTCACAGTCTTTTCCAGGCATCCATCTGCTCTTCTGGCGTGGGCTGTGGGTGATTTTCTGCACTCCTGTGGACTCCATGGGCTGCAGGGGGACCTCCTGCCCCCCCATGGCCTTCACTGTGGCTAGCAGAGGGTTTTCAGCTCCAGCACTGGGTGCCCCTCCTCCCCCACCTTCTTCACTGACCTTGGCGTCTCCATGCTGTTCTCCCTCACATATTTTCACCTCCACCTCCTCCTCCAACTACAAAGAAGTGAAAGAAGTGCGTGCCTGCTCTGTTTTGAATTTTTCTTAAATATGTTTTCACAGAGGCGTAACTAGCACCTCCAATTGGCCCAAACTTGGCCGGCAGCATGTCCGTCACCTTCAGAGCCATCAGAGATTGGCTCTGCTGGACTTGATGTAAAAACTTCCAGAACTTGCACTCAGGACACACAGAGCCATCTTTGTGCCACACCCCACCCCTCAGACACCTCCCCAGACCTACTACAACAGCTTCTGAGGGGTCCAAATTTCTCCTAGATGTTAAAAACACTTCACTGATGTTTTGGGCCAATCAAAACCACCACAGGTGCTAATCTTTTTGTAAAAATTGACCTGTTCTAGGTTTGGAGGTATACAACAGTTGGATAAGTGACTCTAAAAAGGAGTTCTGAGCAATGAAAGTAATAAAATCCACCTTTTTTGAATTTGGATTTTCTGCTGTTCAATAAGGTGAAAGTTTCCCCTTGTGCTTTTTCTAACCAATGGGTCATTCATGGCATCATTTTCTACGTGGATTCTTTGATATCTGTGGGGAACTGACCTTGTGTTTCACCCTTTTCCTCAATAAAGGCAATAATAGAGCCTCTCTTCTCTTTTTCACTCAGCTGTCTATTTAAAAAGAAAAAACATGTAGGATCTTAATGCACTGAGACCTGAACTGCTCAGTCAAATTTGATTGAAACTGGCTTGACAGTTCAAAAGCTATTGGAAAAGAATGGATAAACATACCTTCACACATACCATCAGTGTTGTGCTGGTAAAGTGCATTTCCCTAGGAAACTAAGGCAAATATCCCTTCTGATCATATTCAGAAGCACGTGCTGTATCTCATAACAGAACCATTTTAATGTAAAAATGTCCTGTGTAAAGAGTATGTTCTGTATAGTTCTGTAAAAATCAATGATTTAACATCAAAAAGGGAGAAACAAATTCCAGAGAAAAATAAAAGAAACACAATTTTAGTACAATTCTGATAATACAAATGACATCAATCAGTTCAGCCTGTACTGCTATAGCGCAGTTAGATTCATGTTTTCAGCACAAGTTACCATGATTATGGAAGAACAGTTTAATCCCTTCAAATTCATATCAGTAGTGTTGCATTTATTCATAAACCAACAGGTTGAGTGAAAGGAGTGTCATTGCTTTGCAATCTCCTGTCCAGGAATTTTGAAATCACTGAGGAACCTGCAGTCCTTTGTCATTGCTCTAGATTGTCACTCCAGCATGAGAAACTTGTGCTCCACTGCACTGTGACAAGATGCTAATGTGCGTAATACCTAGTGAGCACTTGTAATCCACCTGAGAAACTCTGGCCTGAAAATGTACATTTTACTACTACATACGACTCTTAAAGTCTGAGATGAAGCAATTAAATACAGAAGAGAGTGAGGGAAATAATATTTACCCAAAGAACTTCATGTGGTCGTCAAATGTGACCAATTTGTGTGGTTTAACTTTAGACATGGAGGATTCAGTGGATATCTTCCAGAGGACGATTAATCCCACTCTTCAAGAGATAGGATTAAAAAACCCAAAGCAAACAAACCCCAAAAGGCACCTATTTCTCTTCTTTGGACATGGAAGGCACATTGTTGAATAGATGCCCAGCATTTTGATGACTAAAAAAGATGAGATAAAGGATCATTATATATAATGAAGTCTTATACAAAAACCTTTCCTCAGTCTCCATGTTCCCTCTCCAGGGAATCCATACCCTTCTAGTGCAAACTGTAACACTTATCACTTAAAATTTATATCTTCACACTACTTCCTTCTGTCAGCCACACCCAGTGTCAATGAGTTGGAGTCATTGGGTGTCTTTCCATTGTCTCTGTCAGGTGTTTAAAGTTCACCATGTACGGACATGTGCCATGCTGATTTCTAAATGGAAATGCATTAGACTGTTCTCTATAATGCTTTTTGTCACTTAAGATGTTGAAAGTATACAAAAAAAACCCCAAAAAATCCCCAAACCCTGTCTGATCTCTTTATGAATTTGTCTGAGAAGACAGAAGGGTATTTTTTTATGAAAACACAATGGTATCCTTTTGTCATGGTGCAGTTCTGAACAAGTTTATAGAAATTGTCAAGATTATCCTGGATTTACTGTGTTTTAATGAAGAGGAGATTTTAATCCAGTGCCGGTGTGACTGACAGTTCTAGTTTACCTAGGAAGAGTGAGATGTCTTCTCAGGATCCTCCATGTTAGGATCACTCAGCTACTAGCCAGCTGATTCCCTGGATGATTTTCCTTCACTTTTCAGTAGATTTTGTGGGGGAGGGTTGGGGAGGCAAGCATTGCTGTCAGTAGGGGAGTGTTGATTTTTGCATTCCTGAAAGTTGCTGCTATGCTAAATGAGGATAATTGGCAGGAATCAATTAGTCTAATCGGAGGGTGTTATCTTTTCACAAATTGCCCCTTCTGCACTTATTGCTTGAGAGGCATAATCTCAGCCATCCCGAAATTCACAGAACAGGAGATTGATTTCCTCCTTTTTCTTTTTCTTTCCCTGCCTTAAACTCTGCAGGTCAGTCCCACCCCAGGGTGCATCCGGGCGTTAATGAAGATGTTGTACTGCCCTTACTGCAGAGGACTTCCCACTGTGAAACCTTGCAACAACTATTGCCTCAATGTAATGAAGGGCTGCCTAGCAAATCAGGCTGATTTGGATACTGAGTGGAATCTGTTCATAGGTAAGAAGAGTTTAAATATTAGTGGAAGGAAACTCTGGAAATAGCAAAACTCTGCAGAGTTCCATGAGGTTAGAAGACACTGCTGGTCAATATTCAGAGTGAAGCAACTGCAGATGCAGCTCACTTTGTAATTGAACTTCATGGCTTGCAGTAAGAAATGACTGCTTGCCCTGCCCTAAGCCAGTCACGTTTCACATTTCATATTTCCCAAGGAACAGTGTGACGTTACAGCTTCTGAGCTGAATTATTACATGCTATGTGAAATGTTGAGAAAGATTTGGTTGAGGATTTGATAACAAGCTTAACATGGCAGAAATAGTATGTATTACAACTGAAAACTAGGCTCTTGCAAGCTGAGAAGATAATAACATTGTATAACATCCAGTCACCATGAACCACAACAGCTGCTGTTCTTAATTCTGGTAGTATATTGGCAAAAAGCTTCAAAAGTTATACACATTAGAAATTATTAATTCCTCATACTTGCTTAAAATCTGCTGATGTCTCCCTTCCAGTGTACTGAATAGAAAGTACCAAACATGCAACCCAGTTTTAGAATGGAGCATAGAATATGCATTTAAGAAAAACTGCTCCTACAGTTTTATTCACAAAATTCTTCACTCAAATAAACCAAGAATAAAGCAAGAAAGAAAGTCTCCCTTAAAGAGCCATTCAGCTATCCTGTAGCAAAACAAAGCAGAACAAAAAAGTAACAAAAGAAAGCCCAAAACCCTCAACCAAAAAAAACCTCCCAGAAGAGTAGCATATAACAAGAAATAATAGTTTTAAGTTGCTTTTGGTGATAGGATAGGATGGCAATTAGAGAAGGCTGATGATAATATGGAAGGGACGGAAACAGCTAGTTACCCTATACACTAATGAGTGTCATAGTCTAGACTGGATTTCAGAAAAATAAATGCAGCTGGAAAAATGGCATAAAACTTTCTTTATTGCAGCTGAAGAAAAGAAATTTATTTTCTATTTTTGGAAAGATAAAACACAAGCAATCTCATTCTGTTTAATTTCAAACCCCACTGACCAATGTGACTTTGAAAATTTGACTCTGACTCATTCATGGATTTTTGCTTTACTCAGCAGTGCAAGATGGATAGGGAGAAGAAAACAGGATGAAAAATGAATCAGAGTATGAAAAGTGAAAACGAGCATTGAGTGTGCTATAAAAATAGCATGCAAACAACAATATGAAACAAATGATGCAAATACACATGCCTTCCCGGTCCCTTGTACTGGTTTAAGGAGCTGACATCAGAAACAGTGCTGTATGGAGGGATACCCGTGAGATTACTGGAGTGAAAAGGAGAATCAGATCATCATCGGAAAGCTAAGTGGGACCTGATGGGAAAACAATGCTAACCTGTTAAAGACATTGCATAAGCTCCTTTCCCTGTCACTGAAGAATAAGCAAATGCTGAAATGTCACTAATTCTCATTTAAAAAAAAAAAACCAAGGCTTTTAGGAAAAAAAAAAACCAAACGTTTGAACTAAAATAAACAAAGTTTTTATTAAGGCAAGCACCTGTTTAAATCAAAAGCTGGAAGTTTTGAGGTGTTAAGGTTTCCCTTTCTGGTGCTTTAAATTTGGTGAGTCTGCTGGGCATGGTGAGATGTGTTGGAAAGTGAAGAAATGCTTACCAATTCAGACTTTCAGAGTCTTTGCTGCAAAGCCGTTGTCTTCATCAAAGTTTCTCTGGTTTGGATTGTTCTTGCTCTCAGAAAAGAAAAACTGCATGAAAGCTTTTATGTTATGCTAAAACGTAGTGCTAATTTATTGACTACCATGTCAGGCAGGCTACTACGCAGTTATCCCTGCAGGTCAGTGATGACAAGGCAGTATGCAGTACAAATACATCAAATCATATTTCCTCTTTCTTCTAACTATACAACTTCCCCTCTGTAACTTTATGGGGAATAAAATAGAGGAGATTCAGAGAATTTCATGTGTTTGGAAAAGGTATTCTGTTTTATCCCATTTTTTAGACCTCTGACAGCTTTGCTGAAGATGAGGGTCCTTCCTTTATGAAAGATTGAAATGAGGCAAGTTGTCTCTGTCTCTGACAGCTGTCAGAGGCTTTCTAATAACACATGCAATTCCCTTAGTGGTAAACACAACAAAACTTCTACTCACTGAATTAAAACGAACAGCAGCATTTTACAGCACCGCTGAGCTATGAAAGATTGGAAATTATGCATGAGCAGTTTTTATCCCTGTTCCAATACTAGGAGCCATGCACTAGCAAAAAAAAAGAAGATAATTTTGTGCATTAACAGTCTCTGCCTAGGCAGGAATCCCAAACAGTAGTGCATATTCATACACAAGATAGTTTTTTTTAGCTCATAATCTGTGCATCGCAAGGTTGTTTTCACAGAAGTTGGAACTAGGAGAAAACTCTCAGATATGTTTGTCAGTAACTAAGTAAATCCTGTAGTTTGGACTGCATGTCCTGATATCGTTCTGTAGTTATAGCAATGGTTCAGCAACAGCCAAGACCTGCATGTGAGGAGGAGCAGAGGAAAGTAAATGGGCTCTTTGACATCAGGATGTGTTGCATGTTTCACCTAGTTTATGAATATAGAAGTCAGGACTGAAGTCACATATATATAGCACTAATAAATCTTGCTTCTACTTTCAAAGCTAGGGAGAGTGGGACAACTTCCCCTAAACATCTGGTGCTTTCCAAGATTTTATAGACTGTGAAAATTGGTAAGAGGTGACACAGCTGCAGCAGCATGACACATGGCTTATTATATATTTCCTGGTTTTCTCACCTTAAGGTCTGTGTCCTTTTTGTGTAATGTTTCACTGCAGGCTTTTTGTATTTTGTTGCCTTCATTATGGCATGATAAAAGCTGAATGTAGCACATCTCATTCTAGCAGATCATCTGTAACTCAGAAGTTTGTCTGAGAAAGGAAGACAGTCTTTAATATCATATTATAAAACTGTAATGAAAAAACACTCCTTCCAGGTATCTATATAAAATATTTAAGAGGTATTTAAAAGTAAACCTGCCACACTGACTTTGAAAATGTGTATTTTGCAAAGCTTGCTTCTGATGTTTTGCCTGTTAGTTACCCATCATAATCTCCTTTGCACCAGTCTCAAGCAAAGTTAGCAAATGCAAGATAAAAAGCATGAGCAGAGGAATTGTGCTGCTGAGGAAGGAGATTGCCTCAGGGAGGAGATGACTGATTCTGTGGAGTGGGGAAAAGGGGATTTTCTCTGTCTCATGGCCCAACAGATATAGTCAAAATTATGCTTCTCTCCATGGAGCTATACCAATTAACAGCAATAAGAATCAGGGATCCCACTGTTCATTCTGTCATGGAAACACAGAAGAGATGGATGAAATTATTCCCACTTACAAAAATTTAAATCCCCTATATCTTAGGGAATGATGTTCAATTTTAGCAATACTGTTACTCCTCTTTCTCTTGCTAACCTATATTTAAGTCCCTGTTCCTATCTTGAGATTCTTTGGCTTTCCCTAACCTTAGCTTTCCCTATAATTGCTCATTTATTTCTCTTCAACTGCTCTTTTTCTCAAGCAAGAATGTCAGTTGAGGAATGCTCCCACTTCAGGGGACACCACATTTTCTCTTGGTATCCTCATTCAGCTTCAGAATCAACAGCTGTAAAAAGATTATTTCCATGGAAGCAAGTGCATGTCGACAACAGCCACCTTAATCACAGGTTCAGGATGGCAAAGTGGCCAAAACCCATTTGTTTTTTGGAGAATTTCTTTCACAATTAGCACTAGAGTTAAGTTTTTTCTGTCCTGAGACAAAAACACAGATGATACTCAATCTGCAAGTCTAGCAAATTTGTGAGACAAACATGACAATCCTCACATAAGTGATTCAGCACAACAGAAGAGTAAAAATCCAGGTAGTTTTTTTAATCATAGCAACTCCTGTATCTGAGCAATCTTTTTTTTATGGACATCCAAAGTAATTGATAAATGCTTTGTTGCTGTAGTTAGTGTCAAAGTGTAATGCCTGCATATCAAATGCAGTCCATGGAGGTTTGGCACTGCATGGCTATTTATAGTAGCAAAAATTACAAGTCCTCTTTTTTTTCCTATAAATTGTTGAATGATTAATCAAACTCCCCTTGACATTACCCCCATGTTTTAGTAGCCAGGAGATTGTGGAAAACACTTTAGAAGTTGTGCAGTAACAGAGATTGCATCCTTGTCTGTGAAAAGGAGCCAAGAGGTCATGTCCACAGCCATCTTTCCATTCGAGTGGAGAACAAGTGACTTTGCTATGAGTGTATTCAATATTTGACAAGCTCTGTAGTGTAGTAAGGCAGCTCAGCATGTAGTGTGTTCACACTGCTGTGTTCAAGGCCTGCAGAGCTGAGAGCCAGAGACACCTCTTACTGCCACCATCCTGCTAGGCTTCAGCCAGAGGAGAAAACCATATCTGCTAGGCTTCAGCAAAAGCTTCTCCTGCCAGTGTTAAAATTATTTCACTTATTGTCATTACCATGGCTCTGCATTACTAATAAACTGTCTTCTTGAGGTGCTTTAAGAATCTGTTTTTCCTTCCCATAAGTATGACTCATACACTCACTTTAGGAGTTCTCCTGTGGCAGAGTATACCATGAAGTCTTAGAGCAACTAGATAATTTTGAGAAAAACTACCCAACAAAACCTAAACTACTTACTCCTAGTGAAAGTTTTAATGATGAAAATATGCAGTCAGTTTTATTTACTACTTAAGAAAGTTGTCAGGTCTCTGTGCTTTTTCTATTCTGTGTGCAAGCACAAGGATAAACATTTTCCTTTTAAAGCTTCAAGAGACCATCCTAATTTGACTTTTTTTAATGGCATATTACAGGATTAACTGTGGTCTTCAAGAGTCACTTTGTTTCATAGAAAAATCCATCTATAATTGTTATAGTAAACCTTTACTATTTTCTTGTGATTGTTCTGAGGTCTCAAAGCAAGCTTCTCTTCTCCAGGCTGAACAGCCCAAATTTTCTCAGGTTGTCCTTGTAGAAAGGGTGCTTCAGCCTTCTTAAGAACTTTGTGGCCCTCTGGATTTGCTCCAACCATTCCATGTCCTTATGCTGGGGACACCAGAGCTGGATGCAGCGTTCCAGGCAGGGTCTCAGAAGAGCAGAATCACCTCCCTCACCCTGCTGGCCACGCTGCTCTGGATGCAGCCCAGGATTTACTTGGCGTTCTGGGCTGTGAGCACACACTGCTGGCTCACAGTGAGTTTTTCATCAACCAGCACACAATGGACACTTGAATACAAACACTAGAACTTCATAATTTGCATCTTGTGCTGTTATGAAAACTGATAGCATTCATAGTCAAGGCAGGCTAAAACTCAAATCCTGCATATAAAGCCTTATTTTCAGTTACTGTATGCTTAGAAAGCATTTTAATTTTTAGTCTATCATCTTTTTGTGCTTTCTTCCTGAAACAAAGTTTTCAAAAACCTCAAGTGAAACCATCTTTGCCAACCATCAGAATGAGAATAGGGAAAATCATCTTAAACTAATGCTCTTCATCTTTTCTATTTATTTCTTAAAACAACTTTAATGCCTCCAGAGTTTACAGAAGTAACAGTTTCTTTAAGTTTTTTGTTGTACAGACTATAGTAGCTATTATTATGTACAATTATCTGTTCCCCTAGTTGAAGTATCAGGGCTTGGTGGATGGCTCTAAGGGTGTGGAGCCACATTGTGATCATATATATGAAACAAATGGAATTCCTAGTTCAGAATTATTTTTCCCTATTTGTGCTTATTTTTACAAAAGCAAGGGAAAATGAGTAGAGTACTGTGATATGTGATGCAACTGCAAATCTGGTTGCTCAGAGGTTGAGAACAAGATTTGCAGATGTAAATCTAATGTCATTTTTGAAGAAACCTTCACTGTGGTTCAGGCCCCTTAGTGTCTATAATGCATAGGTAGCAATATGAAGGAATTTGCTGTGTGATTAAAAACACAGACTTAACATCTGTTAACAGTTATGTCAGTTCAGGTTAAATATATGCAATTGTAGAAATGAAAAGTGAACTCAACTTGACAATGCTTAATTAAAAGATTACAGTATTATAATTTTTAAATTCTCTGATAAGCATTAACCTCCATGATCCCATATTTTCCTCTCATTTTCCAGAAACAGTAGAATCACTGCCTACAATTTAAACACAACACCAAGATCTGATGGCTTGGATTATATAGGAGCACCCCTGAAATAAAGGGGACATCACCATTCAGTAAGGTAAATAATGTGTAGAAGCAGGAAACTGTATTTGTTATTTCCCACTGCTTTTCTCACCTCAGAATTATAAAGGATAGGCTACCTGGGCATGTAATTCCTCAAATGGAAATGAATTCAGCCTGAAGTTGTGGGAATGCCAGCAGAATGCAAATAGCACCAGCACTTGCCTGCTGCTTAAACTCTACTTACCCTGCCAAATCTCTGTGCTCCCCCTGGGGCAGTGAAAATTCTTACAAGCAACTCACAGCATCCATTGCCCTGGATATTTGGTTTAGGATGTGTCACTGAAGAAGGAGATTCCCTCCTGTAGGGCTATGGAGATCTCATGCTTCTCTTACTGGATCAAAAGAGCTGGGGTTCACTCATCTGGCCTGATCTTGCCAGTGACACCACTGACAGCTTGTCACTCGGGGGTGCATCCTGGGAGGGTGCTAATGGCTTCACTCAGCCTGACTCTTGAAGACTGCAGTTCCTAAAGAGGAGCTGTGGATTTCTGAAGATGCAGATGTTTAGTTGAATGATAGCAGCAGAGGTCTAGGAACCTGAGCTTTGACATGTCTTGTGGAAATCAAATATTGTGATTCACTCTGCCATTTTCTTTAAGGCTCAGAAGATATAAGTGCATGTGAAACACTTCACCCATGTCATCATGTCATATCACCCCTACAAATACAGGATCAAATTCAGCCATTCTAGAATTCTGCCTTTGCCATGCAAACACAATTTTCTTGAACTGTATGATATCTCCATTTGCAGGAAAAAGCTTCTCAAAACTTGAAGTGATATGAGAGTCTCATACTCAGCGTTTTTACCAGCAACACTTAGATGCTACAGCGTCTTTTGAAAACAGCAAGACAGATCAGCATTGTCAAAAAGTTTAAAAGATTTTATAATGAAACCATTGGACCCAAATGATGACTTTTTTAGTTCCATTTTCATTCCTCATCTCCAACTCCTTCACATTATTTTACATCAAAGGGAAACGTCTGTCTAATACACATGAGCGCAGTTTGGAAGTTGCAGAGAATAGCAAATTTCTCTGTGTTTACATTTGGGGGAAGTGCTGGGGAAGCTGTTTTTCCACGGCCCTTAAAATGCTATGAATTAACCCCAGGATGTTACACAAGATATCTCTAGAAACAGGAAACATGTTCATTATTTATTGCTCAAATAGTGCAGGTTCTGGGACAATTATTTTGTACTCTTTCAAGTCCATAGCTATGCCTTCTCAAAGGACTTCCTGCTTCCAGGAGAGCAGTTAACAGTGCTGCTATTTCTGTCCTAGGTTACTATGTATATTAGCACCTCAAAAGAGTTTTCAGTCGAGGATTGGATGTCTCAATTAATTGCATTTTTGTAGGGCTGAATCCCTGTTTACCTGTAGGGATCTCCCTCAGGCACTTCACTGTGCTGATCTCCCTGTGTCACAGACAAGGGACCAGCTGGAAAATATTGTGCCTCTTACCTGATCTGGTTCTCCTTCTGGTTTGGGGGATTTGGGCAGTAGGTCTCTCTGGCATGCAACTGTGAGTGAAGCACACACCAGGACTGCAGAACTTGGCCATGCTTTTATAGTTCAATTGCCTGAAAGAGCTACTTCCCTGCAGTTGTGCTTTTTTAATTTATGGATTACAAATCCTAATGAAGAACATGTGAGTTTCATTTTACCCAAGCAGGTGGGACTAAATATCATTTTAATTGGTTTGAACTTACTACTTTGGCTGTGCTTAATTGAGGCAATGCTGTATTACACTAGGAAGGGTGAAAATTATGTTATTTCTAAAAACATATCTTCAGGTAAATCATCATTTGACTTGGTCAGTACTGATAAACTTGAGAAAATCTGAATTCTGTGTTTGGCAAGGACTCCAATTTTTAAGGGCAAAAATAATTGTGCAATAATTAGAATGTTGCCCAGAGGAGTACTGACAGTTTTATTTCAACTTTAGTTGAAATAAAATTTGTCTCTCTGTCCATTTTTATGCATTTTGTTTTTGCTTGTATTCATCTGCATTTAAAACTATATATCTGAGAAAAGTATTTGCTGCACCATGACATCATTTTATAGATTTAGTGTTTTGTGAGGGAATCTGCATCCATTTTAGAAAACTGCATACATGAGAAACAGTTTTCATTCGCTGAAAATAAACTTGAAACTATATAATGTCTTGAACAATGTATTTTTATCAATAGATAGATTGATTTACTAACTATTTCAGATTCTCAAACTCAACATTAGAAACAAATGTCAAATTTTTTTCTCCATTGTTCAGGTAAATGTAATGGAGAGATACATGTAACTCAGTAAATTTATTTTACAACTATCAAAACCCTTGGTTATATCTGAAAATATTTTGCTGAGTTTTCTATACAATATCAATAAAAGGTGATCCCTTACCACAATGATGTCAAAGCAAAACTGACATCAATTTGCTTTGTGTTATAGTTTTGAGCCATTGTTCATCTGTTTATGGTAATGTCTTAGATAGCATGTTATCTATTTAGAATCACCATTTTCTTTTTGAAATACAGAAACAAAGTAGTGTTGGCAACCAGCCTTAATTTCTCCTTACAAATAAACCCTACTGCTGCAAATGAACAATACATACACACACACACACAAAAAAAAAATTATAACTGATTGTAACTAATCAGCAAGATTCCATTAATGGGAAATTTGGCAGTTTCTTAATATCAGTTCCTTATCCTTTTTTTGTTCTTGAATTTCAGAGAAAGTTTCAATCTTATGTTTCTTGGAGGTTAAAAAAAACAACCCAAAACTCAGTCAAAAAATTCAAATGTGTAGACAGTCTCTAAATCATTGAATTTTCTTTACTTTTTGACTGCCTATTCAGGTCTTTTTTGAGCTATACAAATATTACCCTATGCTGCCAAAAGCTCCAAATATTATTAGCAATATGGCAAAACCTGCTCAAATGCAAAATTTTGTTTGAATACTACGTATTATATATATATATACATATATAACATATGTTCCTTAATGTAAAAAAAATGTTTTCTTTTTGTAATGAAGGCCCACATATATACAAGGGCATAGATTGCACGCAGTCAATTTATTTGTTTTGGACAGACTTTTTAAGATAAGCTAATAGAAGAAGATGAAGAGTGTTTGGCTGAGTTATAAAT
This sequence comes from Entomyzon cyanotis, assembly GCA_024500445.1. Taxonomy (NCBI): domain Eukaryota; kingdom Metazoa; phylum Chordata; class Aves; order Passeriformes; family Meliphagidae; genus Entomyzon; species Entomyzon cyanotis. The sequence continues at coordinate 40,985,071 of JAKEPQ010001016.1, read as the reverse complement.
TTCTCATAACTTGGCAAAGAGACTGTGGTAAAGATCCCTGGCCAGTAGCCCGTATCAGTGCCAGATTTAGTGGAGCAAAGACTTAAAACCCTTTCAGAGATTAGAATTTTAGTTAAACAAAAGATTCAGGAAATAATTATTCCTTTCTGATAAGGGTCCTATGAATTGCCTTCTTATAACATGCCAACCCTCCATGTCTTCTTGTAAAGTAAGTTTTTTTCAGGTGCAGGAAATACCAGGAAAATACAGATTTTTTTTTTCCCTCTGTTCTCTCTGCCTCAGCAACCATTTTACCATTTCACCATTTCTATAGTCAAGAGAACTAGTTTGATGCAGAGTGTTATGACAGAGTTGGTGTGACCAAAATTCATTGAGCATTTTTGCAAGAGTGGAATCTAAAAGTGTTCTGATGCATTTGGGAAATTTCAATGTGTTTAGAAGGTAATATGAAAAACTCTGCTCCTATATTTCTTATTTCTCTGTGTTACTCAGTGTCACCTGCCCTGTAATATAACATTCAACATCCCTTAATGTCATTTATATTGCAAGTTAACCTATGGGAGTTTAAACTCCCATAACATTTATTTTTCATTTAGCCACCAGAACTTTCCACGTCAGTAGGAACTCACCTTCCGAATATCAGACTTCAATCAGCACCAGCAAAGAGCCTTTTTATCTGTCTTGTCTTGTTAACTCTTAAAATACAGATAACTATGTAGGAGAAAGTAGAAGCTTGAAAAATAAAGAATGCAATTTTGATACTGCTGGATATTTGTTGCTGACCTCAGAAGAGAGTCTGATTTTTCAACTAAGCCATGCATCTCACTGTAATGTTACAAAATGAGATGAAGGTCAGTCTTTGCTTTCAGTGTACAGGTTACAACAGCACCTTGCACTTAGTTCAACTGCAGAATAAGATGAAAACCATCACTAAAAGAAATGATGCACCATGGAGAATGGACTGTGCCAAAAAACCAAGAAATTATTCTGAGCGTGAGACAATAAAACATAGAGCACTCACAAGTTGCTAACTTGGATTTCATAGATAAAATGATACAACAGGTCTTCCAGTAGATTTAGCTCTTTTAATAAAACATGCAGGATCAGATCCACTGGCCTTTAGTTATACTTCAGCTTCCTTGTTTTTATACATTGATGAAAAGAAGCAAATACATGAGATATAGCTTTTCTCTGCTGTAGGAATAGGAGTGACAGTTCTGTCCACACGTAGCTATGGGTTGTGATTTGTGTTTCATTTGTACACTCAAAAGAAGAGGTTTACATATTTCTTATGACAAACTAAAAATTACTCCATTAATATTTTGTCAGTTGAAATTTTACTGATACCTGCAGTGCTGATGACACAGTTTAAATCAGGTTCTGCTCTTTGGTTGGCTTTTCATAACAATTAGAAAATTAAATATTTGTGTTTCCTTTCTTCTTTTTCCTGGGAGATTTTCTGTCAGGAAAATCTTTCCATGGGAATAATGAGAGATGGCTGCTCCAAGTTACACTGATGGCTAAAATCACGTTTCAGGAATATAGAAATCTTCTGTTCCAGATATTATTGACTGACATTCTCATTTTAGCATGTTGACTGCTCCCAGATAAATCACTTCTAAATCATTAGACAGTTTTGAGGCATCTCATAATATTTTGTTTGATTGTCTTCTCCATATGATTAAAATATTCTTACAGTATCTTTCAATCTTTCATTGATATAAGTGCATATTTGGTAGGGTTTTTTAATAAATGCAGCTACCAGAAAAATACACATAGAACCATAGAATACATAGTTGTCTGATTGATGTGTGTTTTGAAGAATGGAAATATAAATTAATATTTTAAAAATTAAAAAGAAGCAAAATTATGGTAATATGCAAGTCATTTTAAGAAGCCTTTGAAATTTCAATTGTGATCAAACTTTTCTATAAAAGCTTAATAAAAGTATCATAAATTACTCAGGTTAAAATCAGGAAGGACAATGAGACAGAACTTTAACTGACACAAATAATTTCCTAATGGAAATATATCAGTGAAAAATAAATGAAGATCTAATTCCACTTATATTGGATGTATCTCTAAAGAAATAATTCTGAAATTACTTCATTTTTTCAAGCTGCTTGTTACTGATAGATGAGGAGAGCAAGTACTTAGTTTTCTTTATGTAAAAGCACCTCCAAGCTCCCCATCAAGCCTGTCAATTCCAAGATATGGAAGATTTCTCTCCCCTTACAAAAAGAAGTTTGATAGTTAGAATATCTAGTTACATAGGCCAGGAAGTCTAAAGCAGAACTACTGCATAGGGTAAGGGTCGTCTTGTATAATGTTTCAAGCTGGATTCACATTTGTTTGAAATCTGGCAATAGGAAACCCAAGAACAAGCCCAGACAGTATTGACATGAAGATACTTCTTTTCCAACCTGCCTTGTTGCTTGTCCAAGCAGAACAGGCTACAGGACCCAACCAGTAGACAGAGACTCTTAGGGAGAGAAATTATCATGTCAGTGTAACTTGCACTCTTCGGAGAATAAACAGTCTCAGAGGGAAACAACAGGTTACACATAGCTTTTTCTGAAGTATTTGATACTGAATTATAATTTTATTTTCTCTTCATTTCATCTTCTTGTTTTATTTGGTCCAAATGGTGATATAGGTCCAAATTTGTAGTCCTGTGACTTTACAATGCTTTGTAAGTGACAAGAATGCACTTTCCAGCTGATGCCAGTATATGCAGTTTCGTTGGTGATGTTTGTGGGTTTTTTCCCAGTGTTGTTTACCTTGTCATTTTTTTAGTGCTCCAAATAAGTATGCAAAGCATCTTGCACACAAGATTCTTGTAGTATAACGTAATCAGCACTGTAAGAAATGTGTTTCTACTTGCCACAATTCATCACTTATTTTTCTAAAAGTATTCTATTTTATTGTCCCTTTCATCTCTGTGGACTTCTGAAACAAATGTTTAAACTGAAAAACATTGCATTTGTTATGCATGAAAATAATAAGTATTTATGAGGAAGGTTAATACATCTTTCAACTTTTAAGTTGGTCACAAAACCTGTGTGTTATCAGAAGTCGTTTTTGTTCAAATTTTTTCATGCTTCTCCATAAATCTACACCCAAGTTTGAGAGATCTGGAAATACCATACAAAATAAATAGTTCTGTCTAAAATCAGTCTTCATTTATCTCATGTGTTATTTTGGTATTCCAGCTCAGTTTATTTGCTGACATTACCGTGGCATCTTTTTCTTGGAGACTAACTCTCAGTATATCCTACACATATGTGCTGAGCTGCTATAAAAGAGACAAAAGACACTCAGATCTCTGACATACTGTATTTCAGGAGAGGGTTTTTTGAGGGGAAGAGGTTAGATTTTACTGAAAATTTTCCTTCCAGTTCAGAGTATTTCTCAGGGTAAACTGAAAGACCTTCAGGCATAAAAGTATTATTCCAAGCATTGAAGATCCCTAATACGAATATGAAAAAACTAATTAGCTTTTCCTGTAGGCCAAATTGCTTTTCAATCCTTGTAAAAATATAAAGTATAAAATAAAAAGTAAAAATGGTATTGAATTAGTAGTTGCTGGATGTGCAGTCTCTGCTTTTCATTACTTTATACTGAAATTCTGTTGAAATTAATAGAATAAATAACTATTAAATAGCCATAGAACACCTTGCAGAAGAGTTAGGATTCAAGGCAAATAGGTTAGTTATAAAATACCAATATTTCAATGGAAAGTGGGTAGCTATTGAAATTGCTTCATTTGAGTCTGAATTCGTAACTATTCAAAGCTTTGATTATCTACCAGATTCTTTTAATTTAAACAGATACAGATAAGTTAGAAAAATTCTTTTGTTTGATTTCTACTGGATGACTGAATATTCCTCTGAAGCATTTAAACAAGCTCACAAAATTCAAACAATTATAGGTGACCTCATTTGAGAAAAAATAGGAGAATTTAGGTAATGCATATGAAAGGTAAGAGAAAAGGTGCAGAGTTGTGCTATTCCAACTCATATACCCTGATATATTTCATTTATACTTCTTATTTAGAGAATGAAAGGGTATGAGGGCTCCCAGAGGTGTGTAACAATACTTCTTAATGAACAAACTTTAAAAATGTTAAAATGTTCTTCTGTTGAAAAGCTGTATTTAAGCAGAGGCTGGAAACTGATGCTTGAAGAACACCAGCTGTGGTTTGTTTATTTGGGGGAAATGGAGCAAATTGCCTTCATAGGTTTTAGAGAAGTGCCAGGAATATGAATGGGCACCATCCCAACCCAAACATCTTTTTACAAAACTATTGTTTGAAAGAAAGAATGAATCAACACCGCAAGTACTATGTGTCGCCTTTTAGTGAGTTAAAGAAATGCAGATGGATAAAAACCAAGCCTTTAAGAATCACAGGGTTTTTTTCTTTAACTCACCATAGGTCAGTAGAATAACAGGTTTTATCCTGTTTTCCTAATATGTGTAAACTAGAAAATTTTCACAGCATTCATAGAGTCATGTGGATGATCAGACAGAGCATTTGGATTAATACAAAATATTTTCTAACTATTGCAGCCAATTGTGGGGTAAATTTTTGTCATTTGGGAGTGTCATGATGACCCACACATTCCTTCCCACTATTTGAACATTAAATGGAAGATTGATTGCCTAGTGAAAATGGCACCTTGTTTTATCAACACATGGCAAATCCCAAAACAGCTTGCTGCAACAGGGGAGTTTGCATGGGTTGAAAATTCAGGCCACATCAAAAAAAGCTTTATTGCTAAAAGAGCAGTAAATACAAATATAAATAAGATGCTTTGCCATGTTTTTACTGCAATTAAGGTGCAACTTGAGTTTTATTTAGTTTAGGTACTGAAACCTGGTTTACATAATAATTACAATATAAAATGGTAAAGATTTGAGCCTAAGTTTCCTATCTGTATTTCCCTGAGCTCCCAAATGGGTCTTGTAACATGAGTTCACTGATGGCCCAGCCACATCTATTATCTATAAAGCTGGAGTGGATATTTCCAAGCAGAATACCATCTCCCCTCTTGCTACAGAGACTGACCTTTTTAATAAAGAAACACACAGCAAGAAGAGACATTGAATAACATTCTTAATCAATTTGAATTCCAATATATACGATTCCTGCAGGTATAAGCCTGAAAAGAGATTAATTATGGTGGTTTAGGGCTTGTGTTCTCATAAACTACTACAAAGGAATCTCAAAATTCCCAGAATGATTCAGACTTTGTCTCTACCTCACTGATTTTCAATCTGAAAAGACTTATTCAATTCCCATTTTTTAAGGCCATAAATTTTAGATTTCAATGTGCACTCAGAGAAATTATCATTTGTATCTGAAATTTCTAATCACTGTAGATGATTCTGTCTTAAGGAAGCTCTCCCCTGAGACAGCTGAATTATTTTTTTTCTCTGCAGAAACTCACTGTGTACATGGTATCTGTAGCAGTGATCCAAAAAAAGCATAGGAAGCAGACAATACAGCTCTCATGGGCTCTGAGCAGCTGCTGACCAATGAAGATATCACCCCAGCATTGGAGTAGATGTGCATTTTTACATGCTTTTTACACAAAATTGTGAGCGTCGCCTGAAGTGTGGCTTCATTATTAGCTGACCTAATGCTGCTTCAGAAAACAGTGATGACAGACAGACTTCTCTGCAATTTTCTGTGTTCCAGTCCCAGTACTTGGGGCCAGAGAGCTGATCTCTGTGATCACTTTTCCTTTCTTTTCCACTTTTTCAATGAGTGTGCTTAGCTGAATTTGTTCCCTGGTTTTTCTTGCTCTATGACTGCATGGGTTCTGCCACCATGGCAAGGGAGGGGATGTGTGGTGAGCTAGGAGACATCAAAAAACAATGAAAACAGCCCTAAGATGCTCTGTGTTCTCAATTCTTTGCATTAGTTATCCTCATTTATGACCAAAACTCCCCTAGATTTTTACTTTAAAACTTTCAATCCTTTTTCCTCGCAATAGCCAGACCTTCCTCAGGGATTCACTAGGATGAGGTGTAGTCATGGCCCAGTCATCTTTTGATACTCAGGAATCAACACAATACTTGAAAACTAACCACTGATCTCCCTCAAAAGAGACAAGGGAACCCTGAAAGCCTCCACCTGTGGGTCCTGCTGGGTGAAGGAACAAGGATGTGCCACTGCTGTTACTGCTTGGTCGTATGGGAGCGGCAACTGGGGCTGGTGGCTGCTTTCTCCTAAGCAGATGGTCTGGCACGGAGTGGGGAGGTGTGACAGAAAACACTTCTAGTCCTGTGAAGGTGCTGTGTGAGCAAGCTACATTTGGGAATCACTGTCTGGTCATGCTTTCACATTTGGCACCCATCCTGCTGAAGCCAGCTGAGGCAGTCCCCACACGGCAGTGCCAGCTGTGTGTTTGTGCCACTGTGCAATCACCCGTGCCCTGATCCTGAGATCACACACACACACAGAGCAGTGCCAGCTGTGTGTTTGTGCCACTGTGCCATCAGCCGTGCCCTGATCCTGAGATCACACACACACACAGAGCAGTGCCAGCTGTGTGTCTGTGCCACTGTGCCATCACCCGTGCCCTGATCCTGAGATCACACACACACACAGAGCAGTGCCAGCACAGAGCAGCATGGTGAGAATGAGAGAGTGTCAGTGAGAGAAAAAGAACTTCCTAAGCCAGCAATGTCAATCAAAATATCAGCCAGGTTGTGATTTAAGAGATTAGTTTGATACTACAGAGAGATGAAACGATGGGCAGCTGCCATGAACAGGTCAGTCCCATTTCTTTCCCTGCCATGGTTTTCTGCCATGCCTTTTCCAGCAGCAGTGGGGCACCCAGCCCGTGGAGAGCTGGCTGGGATCAGGAGCAGCAGGAAGCTAACCCAGACACAAAACCAGGATAGGCTTTCAACTGGGATAAGTCTCAGCTACCTGATGTAACTTACGTGACACAATACCAACTTGTGGCAGAAAGGAATAATTCAGGACAAGAAGTGGGATGCTAATTTCATCAAAATGTTTTAAAGCCCTAACTATGTTTATGAACTGGAAATAGTTAATAGGTGTGAAAATGAGCAATTAAAATAGTGGGAAAGGATGCAAAAAAAGTTTTCTTACGGGATTTAGAACAATGGGCTGCTAAGTGGGATAATAGTGGGATATGTAGGAGAGCTGACAGAGATGGCAAAAACTCTCTTTAAGAAGGCTCCTGCATGAATAACAGGAACAATTTTTTTTTAAAAAATGACTGAAAAAAAAAAACCCACAAAACCAAACCAAAACAAACAAAAGAAACCCTCCAGAGAATAAGAAGGTATTAGACAGAAGGAATGCTGAAATATGATGCACTGTCAAAGTCTATGTGGCTCCTTGCACTAAATGTGTCAGTTTTACACATTTACACACATTTACACACAAGGTGAGCTTTAATCTGGATACCGAAAATAATGCCATTTTTAATATATTTTCATTTCATTGTACCCATGAAAAAATAGCTAAGTAGTTGTGAATACAGGTCAACAGTGCAGAAAGCTCTGAGAAATGCAGCTTCAGCCCATCTCGGAACTGCACTGACAATTTTTGAGGTGTTTTAGTATGGAATTCAGAACCCTAATAGCAGCTTTGGATAATCATCACAGACAGCCAAACTGAGTGAAGGCATTGCTAAAGGAGCTGCAGATGAAAACTATAATTAAATGCACAAGAAAAAAAAAGTTATAATTTAGAAAGAAGAAGTCCTCTCCATCTCCCATTTTATTACTGTTTTGGGTAATTAAATGTCATTTTCTCATAGCTATGCTTTAAATAACTGGGTTGTCTTTGTATAGTTATTAGGGAAAAATAGATCACAATGACAAGAGTCTGTGAAATGAGGAAATACCATTTTTGATGAAACGTCCCAAGAAGGAAAGAGCACAATTTCTTCTCAAAGTAGACAACATGCACTCCTGAATTGTTACATCAACAGTCTCTTCAGAGAGATGGTTAAACAGGAAATGGGGATTTCTCATGTTCTTTAGGAATGACCTAGACTATATTGAGGTCATTTTCCCCCCCTACTATTAGCATATTTTCTCTTTACTTTTTAAAGCCACTATTTCAGCCTGATTTTTAACAGGAAAAATTTGAACATTTCAAGGTTTCATTGAGTTATATGCTGTCTTTAAAAGCTTTTTGTATAACTGGCATGTTGCTACAGCCTTTTAAATCGCAGTAATATCACATTACATTAACTACAGAGAGCTTCCCAAATAGATATTTTAGTTTACAGAGTGTTCTATGTTACCTCCTAAATAAACATGAGGTTTCCTGTTACCAGAATGTTCAACTGTAGCACAGTTCTGAGATAAGAGTGAGCACAAGGAGGACTGTAATTACAGCAATTATGGAAAAGTAATTTACTAGTTGTGTAAACTGAACAGCTTTGAAAGAGAGTGGATCGACCATAAAAAGAAGTTCAATATTGAAAATAAATATTTTGGGATATCTGAAATGGTTGTTATGTGAATAAGCAAACTGTAAACATTTTGCCTAAAGTGATATATTTTCGTTTTAAAGGCCCTTATAAATATAACTTTGTGTTTTTATAAAAAGACTTAAAGATGTCAGAATTATGCATAGATATGCAGATCTGTCATTTCCCATCTGGTATATACTCAGAGCTTACCAAAGGAACAAATAAATACAGCTGAATTGACATGTCGTGAGGAAAAAGAACGAAACTCAAACTTTTACATTTTGATACAGGTAAAACAGTCATTAATTCAAAAGGAAATTAATAGGTAAATGCCAAAGGATGCAATAAAGAATAGTTATCTGGAGAGAAAATTTATCAAAATATGTCTCCCAAAGCGTAGATGCAGCCTTACAGTGAATGTAGATGGTTCAGAAACCAAATTGACATGTAAAGAGTTATGTTCTAGCCCAAGAATATTCAACCTTAGTTTTTCAGTGCTTGGTCAAGAGAACAAAAGGGCTTTGTCAGCTGTTTCTGAAGACTCCACAAAATGGGTTTAAGGAAAGCAAGACCCTATATCCCATATGAATTTTCTAAACAGTTTTGCGCCTTCACCAGATGCATTACACAAATTTTAAAGAGTATATAAATAGAAGGATGAAAACAATGTGCTACCTGAAGTTTTGATCAAATCAGGCCCATTTTTGCAGCGGCAAAAGCTAGGGCCATGCTGTGGGTAGCTGTGCTCTGCAGCACACCTCTGTACTCAGCCTCCTGCCAAGGTGCCAGAATACATCTTTGTGCCTTCATCCTTCCAGTGAAAGTCAGAGGCTAGGGATGAGACCTTTACACCTCAAGTCCACCCCAGATGGAGATGGTGCATAGACTGGATGCATCCCCAGGGCCTGAGTGACTCTCCAGAATCTCATGCTTACATATATATGCTTATATATACTTCTACAAGCAATATACTTGCAGTGAGAATGGCAGCATTTAGATCTCACTTGCATGTCAAACCAGAGCAGCTCAAAACCTAATGTAATTGATTGGATAATAATAGTCATATTTCTTGATCTGATTCCTGAGAATGGATGTTCTGACTATCAGTTATTACCTGCACTTCTCGATTTTATATTCACATTTGTCTCTGAATAATAGCATCCATTACAAGCATGGCCATATTCCGCAGTACAGTTAAACCACATGGCAATTGCATGTTCCATTACTTTGTAGTAAGTCACAGCATTTAATTGCATTATCACAATACTAAGTCATTACAAGCAAGTCAGAAGCAAATAACAAGGCCTGAATAAGTATTTATAGTCGTTCAAGCTTTGAGGACTGTTACATAAGAAACTGTCATGCTTTGCAGGGAGAAAGTTAAGACTTCTGTCTATGAGTTAAATGCTTGAAAACTAAAGGGCTGGGCCAAAACCATTATAGAAAATAAACTGCTTCTGTAACAACCCTGCTGCTGTAAATGCTTCTTTTTATATGAAGCATTTGACTTAAATGGATTGCAGTTACTCTTGACTGTATGAAAGAAGGTACCCTAAAACATTTTAAAAAGCTCTTGTATTCCACCTTTAAAGCTTTGGTGTATTAACTTGGCAGAAAATGGCTTATAAGAAAACCTTACTTATATGAATGACAAAGCTGAAAAGGTCTGTATGCTAGGGAAATAATACATCACTTTGTCAGTGGGGAAGAACACAGGTACCAGCAGGGGCTCATAAAATGAAGAGGATGCAAAAGGATGAAATACCATAACCCTTGGTCTTTTATTTTGGAATACGTCCAGCATTTCTCACTCCTGTTTATAACACACGCTTTTTAATATAGTGAAGATGTGAAAAAAGGAAAAGAAGTGAAAAGGTTACATATTTGTACCTTGCTAACAATTCTTATTCAATACATCTGATTTCTTAATTGTTTCTTCCGTTAACAATAGGTGTGGAAGTACCAGGTAGGGCTCTGCAGAAATCTAGCAGATATTTGTATGGAATACAGAGAGATCCTACTTAATGATAGCTACAATATAATGTTGCTGGCTCTAAGTAGTTAGCTTTAACTAGAGTTAAGTTCTATACCATAGAAGGTAAAAATGAGGTATTAAAATATATAAGATGACTCGCAGCATTTATGCTTATCACAGAATGAGAATTCTTGTATTGTCTTTAATGTATTTGTGTTTTACTCAGATTATTTGCTTTGAAGTAACTTCATTCAAATAAAAAACTACTCTACTACAAAAATAGATTTCTAATTGAACTCAAATAAAAATATACACCAGGAAGATAAGATCAGCTCTGTAGTAGAAATAATCTTATGCTTTTCTAAAAACACATAAGCGTAAACAAATCTTTTGTATCCAAAATTTTGTTACTATGTTCAGAATACCCTCCCTATGTACTATGAAAAACACTGAACTTTTTCCAGATGTCGGCAGCTCAACAGGCCAAAGCTATCTGTAATAAAATAGAACTTGAATTTCTCTTGAAGAACCTGAAAAACAATCCCATTGTTGGCAGCATCTTCTAATGTTTAATGAGTTTTTTACTAATAGGCTTCTGTGATGGAAGCAAGTGAAAAGGATTGCTATGTGTTGCTTTTGTACACAATGTTCTTGCATTGAATTCTGATGTATTTTAAGTCAACTGAAAAATAAGACACAAGTTCTTGCAGTGGAGAATTAGAAAATATTTTCATTTTCTATTTCTTCTTTAGGCAGGAGACTTATTCGGTAAAATTGTATTAAAAGAAAGACTGAAATAAAGATAATTTGCATGTTTAATTTGTCATGGAAAACATAAAGAGTAATATGCCTTTGTATCATTTTACATTCAACTTTTTCCAAAGCATTTATTTTCTTAACAGTGCTGAAGTGTGTGTACCAAAAATTGCAGGAAGCTGTTGCAAGGTTAGTTTGAGGGTGACTAAATAAACATTCATTTGTAGGATAAATTATAAGGAATAAATTGAGTCAGGTTATTAGGAGGCATATATGAAGGTGAAAAAATTCTGATGAGGTTTAGAAAGATATAAAGTTGATGAGATGGAAAAATGCAGCATGCTCTGGTAAATGCTAGCAGGCAGGGATGAGGACAGACGGCGAATATTGGTGTAAGGTGAAAGAAATACGGTCTGATTTGGATAATAGGAGAAAAACAGAAATCAAAAGCAGACATTTTATCTTAGTTTTGAATAATTTGTCACCATGATGAACAAATCTTTAAAAGAGTAGCTGTGATTCTGCAGGTCACAGTTCATCTGGGGTAAAAGAACACACTGCTTTGTTTGGAATTAACTCCCATTATTTCCATCTTTTGTAGGCTGGACAGGTTACTTTGCTCTTTCTCCCTGACATAATTTTTTTAGAGCCAAAAGTCTGCTACTTTCTTTTCACATAGGAAAGACTACCAAGGGACAACCTCCCAGCAGCCAGGGAGGCATGTCAGAGCTGCTATCAGATGATACCCAGGTGATGCAGTAAAGAGGCAAATTAGAGGCAGAATAGAATAGTGTTTCTAAAGTATTTAGACAGTAAATGCATTGGGGAAAAGATTGTGCTTTCTAATGCATTCATGAATTATCTTCCCTGTCATCAAATTATCTGCTTGTGGAATAAAATTTTTACCAAAAAAAGAGTAATAAGAACATCAGCATTTACAAGAAGATTAAAGCACTTCAGAGGCGTATTAACGATCAGCCAAAAGCTTTTCTTTCTATAGAGTCAAAGTAGAAAATTTGAATACAGGAAACTCACGGTGGTTGAAAAGAGGTTTCTTGTACATTTCAGATTGGTCAAGTTCATAAGAGTCACAAGCAGTTTCCTCAAGGGCTTATTCTCTCTAATGGAATTTTACTGAAGATTGATTACACTACCCTAATAATTAGAAGGTCTTAATAAGCGGTTTACCTTTGATAAATAGAATTGTTAGAAACTACCGTACTCTTGTTGTAAGCTAATAAGGTTGAAGTGTCAAGTTTTAGAATGCATTTTAATCTTGGTGTTACATAGTAATTAAAGGTAATTAATAATCCAGAAATAATCACCAACAAAAACTCCAATCCCTTTTCCTTGTTTAAGAAATTCTTTACAGAGGGTAGATGAGGTACTCACATAACAGAAAAGTTCATAAAAGGGGAAAGACAGTTCCCTCATTTTTAATCTGCCTGTGGGGGAAAAAAAAAAGAGTTTTAAAGCCATTACCTAGGGCCCAACACAGAGAGGTCTCTGGGGGAGTAGAGTGTGCAGGGAGACCCAGAGGCAGCAGGACCATGGGCTGAATCAACACACTCCCACATTTCGGAGCTGTGGTGCCATGAACAACCTTCATTTCTAAAAGGTAGCTGAGCTGTTGCCTTCTGGGCTGGATGAAACACCATTCCTGATGTGCAGACTGTGCCAAGACTCTCAGCTTCTTCCTAAGGTGATATATCTGCCTTTCTAGGAAGGACTCTGGGCCACCTTTTCTGCCCAGCATTGACTGTGTAAGATCACTGCAAAAGAAAACACAGAAATGCTGCGCAGTGCTTCAGGATAACCCACATGCCTACAGAGTGTGGGGTTTAGGAGGTACATGAATGCTTTTGCAAGGACTGTCCCAGTTTTTGCAGAAGCAGCCCTCAAGACACATCCACAGAACACAATGTGGAAAGGAAATGAATTTGACCCTCCTGGTCTTGGCTTTGCTTCTGTACACCTCCACAGGAGCACAGAGAGAGGCATCACTGCAGCGGTTCCAGCTTTATCAAAAGTATAAATAGAGGCTGGATTTGGGGAAAGGGGATCAAATTTGAAGCCTAGAACTGTATTCTTCAGAGGGTGCCCACTCCTTAATCAACCCTATACCTCATTGACTACTAGCAACAGTGTATTTTCAGGAATGGTTCCACTCAAAGATTATTACCTAGGTATCAAATATTTTTGAATTGGTAAAATATTCATCATCCTGTAGCAGTGTAAAATAAAAGTAGTCCCCTTCCTCACAGCCACACCAGGTCTCTTGTGCAGTTCATAAAGCAGGTAGTCACCTTTTGCAGTAATACAGTATGTCTTAAATATTGAGTGAAAAAAGAATCCATTGCAGGGTAATTAAATATGCTAATTCCCCTCAGTGTCCCAAAGGGATTGATTATGACTCTTAAGTGGGCAAATTTCATTTGCTTTATTTAAAAGCAGATGTAGTATAATCAATGCTAAATTTCCTGATTAACCATAAAAGCCCTGTTTGAATAAGGGTTCCCTGGCATTTTAATAGGTTTTGATACAACTACAGTGTGTTAGCAGGGTTTATTAATACCATAGGACTGGAAGCATAGTGTGATATGGGTAGAAATGGTTCCTGTTTTGTGAAAATGTTAATATCCTGTGTAGATGACCTTGCACCTCCTTTCACATATATTTTAGCTCAAGGCAGCAAGTAAAATTTAAAGCCTAACTGCAAATAACAGTGTGGCAGAAAAAGTAATTTTGATTTGTGAGGAATCAAAGTAGGAATTTTATGTCATTATGATATGACATAATGATATATAATTACACATAAGGATATATAATTACACATCTTAAAAGCTAAACTGTGCAACAAAGATAAGGTAGTGAACATAAAAAGAAGTAGACAGCATTATAGTTTCATTAAATATGTACACTAAATATGTGCATAGTGTAACCCAGGCAAAGACTTCCCTAAATCTTTGGGATTTGTGGGCAAGCAAGGCAACTCACTTTTCAGGTGGAGGGTCACATAAAAGCAGTTTCAATAACAACATTTTATTTTAAAGGCTTGCTAAATTTTTTTCTTTAATGTTGCTGTGATATACTCTGGGTGGCATGACTGAAATATAACAGCGCATGTTGCTGTAAAAGTTGTTTTGCCACTTGTTTGGGATGACCTACATAACTCACAAGTGACGTAGTGGCAATAAAACCTTTATGGCTCTCTGCACAATTACTGATTCCAACCGTATGTTGATCCATGCATTTGTGTACACTGTAAAGCACAGGCCCTACATAGACTTAATAAGACAAATGTCAGTGTAACTTAACAATGGCAACAAACTTCACCAACATTAAATCTACAAACTTTAGTTTCACAGTATAAAGTCAGCTGAATAGCTGAATACAAATATCTAAGATCAGTCGGGTCCTTGCATGGAGTGAAATGTTTAAGTAGACTGTCTTAAGAAGCTTTTTATCTACTCTTGCTTCTTCTACAAACCTTCATGCCATTGCAGATAGATTACATCTTTTAAAATAAAATATTTCAAATGTTAGCTGTCCTGTTTCCATTCTCACCGCAAAACTGATCCTAGGAAGATGAGACATTAGAAGTGCTGACCTAAACCTTGGCTTATGGAAATACTAAGGAACAAGAATCTTTGATTCTCCATCCTTGCCACAAAAGTGACTGCAGGAAGAAAACTTGCCTTCCCTAGAAAGTGACTCTGTGGTGGGGCAGAACACATGCAGCCCCGTCTTGTCCATCACAGCATTCCACAGCCTTATTTACCACTAGATGCATTTGAGAATTGGATGGAATTCTTTTTAGTTTTTTATAATCAAAGTATGTTAGTTCATTACAAGTGAAATGTTTTCAGGGAAGATGCAGTTTTTCTTTAAACTATACCAGTATGTGTTCTGTTAGGAGCACTCACATCAGATACGAGGGACTGAACTGAAGTCCATCATTTGTGGAAGCACTTAGTGACATGGTGGTTTTGTTTTCTTTCTTTCTTGTTGAAAAGTGATATGAAGTTTTAGAATGAACCAAATATGGAGTGATGAAATTTTTGAAATCACTAAATTTTACACATGATGATGAACTGATTTTCTATGCATCTCTAGTTATCGCTCCTCAAATTGTCCCAGGAGGAACTGATTAGTAAAGGTAGAGTTTTCACAATGAGGGATTTCCTCGCCAGTAGCACGATGATTGTGATGATGAATGCCCTTATAAGTGGATACATCTTTAATTAAAAGTAAATACATGAAGAAAATTACTATTTCTGGAGCGCTTAAAATGGCTTGTTTCAATATTCCTGTGTTTATACATAAAGCATCTTAGTTAGTGCTGTCACTTGTTACTCAGTGCATACTTAATGAGACAGTCAGTCAGAGCAATGTAGCAGCAGCAGTATGTTTCATCAAGGTTATCAAGAAAAGTTAAGGAGAAGAAACCTGACTAGATTAATTGCGCATCTGTTAACACACGGCAGTTCCAAAGATTCTATGCCTTTGATCCTGTACAAATATTGGTAGAAGAGCATGTATCATTACTAAAGGGAAAACAGACACAGCTAATTCGTGTGACAGACAAAACAAGGCAGCTAGGGTCTTGTTTTGGCCTGTTAGCATTTTTGATTTAAGTATGAGGTTACATTAGGGATCTTTCCCATCCTACTGGCTCAGTCTTAGTTATTTACACCATAAGATTTCAAGGCCAGCATGTATTCTAAGTAGAATGTGCACAACCATGCCACAAACTCATTTTTTTATTTCTTCTTCTGCTAGTATGCTTATGTACTAGTAGTCAGAATCATGTTTTTCAAGAAAACTAAAACAGTAAGGAACTGATAAAGTCAGTCTTCTAGCTTTGTGATTTTGTTCAAACCGGTATTGCATCTTTGGTCTGTGGCATATCTCACCTTCTGTGGGATGTCACACAAATACATTTAATGGAAAATAATGCCTTATCGGAAGAAAAGAATTGCTGTATTTCCTAATTGTAGTTGGATCAGAAATAGTAAAATTATTTAGTGCATGCCTTAATCTTAAGCACAAAGTTTTTTCATAAAAATTATGCAAATAATTTTCATTAAATGGATGCTGGCCTGCCTCCTCTTCCCCATTTACTACTTGATATCATTCCTTTTAAGCTTAGGTGCTGTGGTGGGTTAACCTTGGCCAGACCCCCACTCAGACTTTCTCACTCTCCCTCCTTGTCAGGGCTGAAGAGATGTGATGCGAAAGTTCATGGTCAAGATAAAGATGAGTAAATTGCTTACCAATTACCATCATGGGCAAAACTCAAATGTGAAAAATTCATTTAATTTACTGACAATTAAAATAGATTTGAATAGAAAGAATCAAAGAGAAACATTGAAACAACATTTATTTCCCCCTTTCCGACATTCAGCTTCACTACAGAGTCCAAACTCCTCTATTCCCCCCTGAGCAGCACAGGGGGAATGGGGAAGGGCTGTAGTCCATGTAAAAGTTTTGACCTCTGTCCATACCTCCCTCTCATGTGTTTTACTTGCTTCAGTGTGGGATCCCCATGAGCTGCAGTCCTTCAAGAAAATCCTGCTCCAGTGTGGGTCCCCCACAGGCTGCAGGGGACTTTGCTCCAATGCCTGGAGCACATTCTTCCCAGTCCCATTCTCCTTTCTTGCCCTGGCCTCTGCAGAGCTGTTTCTCCCTCTATTTTTTTCCCTTTGCCTGTTTGGCATTTTTAGCCTTTCTTAAATCTGGTTTTCCCAAGGTTCCACCATCATAGCTGAAGGGTTCAGCTGCGCCCTGCCATGGGCTGGTGGGAGACAGCTGTGTCTGTCATGGGGCAGCCCCTGGCCACCTCCCACAGAGGCCACCCCTGTCACTACCACCAGCCCCACCAACACCAACAGCCAATGTAGGTACAAAATTGACAAGGCTATTTTAGCACAGAGTTTTCCTAAATGTTCTGTATAATCAATGGAGACAGATGAGCATCTCTGAGGGGTAATTCAAGTCTGGGGGAATCACACACCAGAGATGTGCACATCTCTCCTGTTTTTCTATTATACTGCAATAATTTCTTTTTAAATTGAACAGAGTAGATCTCCAGAGTAGAGTACACAGCACCTTCTGAGATCTATTTATCCCTTGTACATATTCAGTGAAACAAAAAACCAAAAAATTATAGACACTGAACTTGTTGACACAAATATACCACCAAGCTACCTTAATCAAACATAATTATATCTTCTTATTTGCTTTAAATTTGCCTAGAGGTGCAATAAAATAAAAGCATGTATTCAATGGAGGGCATTTGTAATACTAGCAGGAATGGCAAGTGGGCTGTAAAAACCCGTATAATAGTTTTCAAAGCATTGAAACAGATTAGCATGGATTAACACATTTGTTTGAAAACCCATGGCAGGAAGCATTATAAGTGCTTGGTACATCACCCCTTATTACATTGCTTATTTTTTCAGCAGTAAAATGTAAGCAGTGCACAGAAACAAAAGCACTTTGTTGCATGTTTCAGTTTCCCACAAAAGGAAACTGTTAAAGGATATGAAGAGGTCACTGTCTGCAATACTGAAAATATGATAGTGACATGTCCATGGTTTACAGTCCAGGTGCTTTTTAATGAGCACACCATGGAATGATGTTGTGGTTGAACAAAAGAGAGTTTGTACTCACCATTTTTCTTCTTATTTGAAAAAGGAGCAGCTAAATATAAAAAACATAAATGATATTTATCTAGTTGTAAAATGAGAAGTATCAAGCAACTTATCATCAATTCATACTATCTGAATTTTTCCACCATTTTTAATCACAAACTTTTTTCCAAAGGAGTGTTTCATGCTATTCACATTGTGGGAGGCAATAAGATCAGTGACAGCCTGTAGCAGCCTTGCTTCATGTGCTTTAGCAGTTGAAAAAGGCTCAATATAAAACTTACTAAGTAATTTAAAGGAAAGAAACTCTTTGAATAGGTGCTCTAAGTATGTTTATGTTGCAATAATTGCACTAATTCACAGATTTTGATGCATCAGAGCTGTTCTGATAGGATTTAACCAGCCAAGTTCAAACACAGTAACTATGTGTTCATGTAATAGCAGTAATTTGCATTTAGTAAAATTGTGTCTGGGCTAATAATCCAAACCAAAAGCATGGCCTGATGCTAAATGAATATTAATATACAGCATCCAGACTCAAACTGACCTCAGTGCTCCAGATAAAGAGGCACCAAATGGCAGAAAGCAGTAACAGAAAATGAAAAAATTAAGGGTATGTTCTAGGTTGGTCCCATTTTAGGTGTTTCTTTCTGTCCCAGTAAGTTTATCTGTCTTTTCCCTGAGCAAGGTGCCAGAACAGTGAATCAAGTTTCTAATTTAAAAAAGATTCAGCACCTATGATTTTGTGGTGAATACAGATTTTGAACTGTTTCACCAAGGTCTTTTTTCCCATTCAGCTCTGGAAGCCCACTGAAAATTTTCATTTATCTGCAGGTGACAATTTCCCTATCATCCTGTCCAGAAATTATGTAAACCAGCATTTCTTACAAGTTCCTGTATTCTGTCCTCAGGTCCCAGGTACTTCTTTTGGTATCTTCACAGTTTCACAACAGAAATAAAGAGCATACACAAATTCAGCTCACTGTACTAGGACTTAAGATATTGTGTGTTATCAAAAAGCATCAGGATCAATTCACAGAAGAAAACTGATGGCTATTAAGGAAAAACCCCATCACTTCTGTATCAGGAAGTCTCACAGTCAGACGTCACTCAAGACTGAAATATCCTCCAGGAAATATTACAATATTTTCAAAGACAATGTATTTATATCACTACAGGCTTCTCCTGTCCTCTCAGACTGCACTATTGGCTCCCCAAGGTCAGAGACAGGCTGTAAGCTTTCAGTCTGATCTGGTTTGAGCATCCTTCTGTTCATCACATTTGAAAGAAATGTATCATGTCAGAGCACATGCCTGGCAGTCAGGTGGTCCTAAATGATAACCCCTCATTTACTGCTGAGCCCATATGTTGCCCACAAAAGACTTTGTCTCTGTTCCTCCAGCTGTGAAATACATAATGTCATATTGGAGATGAAATGATTGGTCACAGAGTTCTAGGTTCTTGAGTGATGGGCTGAGAAGCTTGTAAAGACTGAATTATAATTTCACAAAAATATTGAACCACTTCCTGAGGGAGTATCTTGAGCATTATCCATTGTGCACATTAGATGGAACAGGCCTACTTTGGGAAAAATAGTGTGTGGGTGTGGCATTAGAAGTGGTCATACCACATGTGCTCAGGGGGCAGCAGTAGGTTTAAAGTTTTATGTGTGACTTTAATTATGAAATTAAAGTTTCAAGTTTTTGCCTTTGAAACTTTAATATTTTATAACATAGTCCCGCAAAAGCAGAAAATGAACACAGAGCCATGACTTTAGAGAGCTGCAGAGAGATTTTAGAATCAACACATACAAAGGCAGGGAGAGCAACAATTTTTTTCAACCGTGGTAGTGTAGGTCAGTACATCACACTTGGGTCAATCGTATACTTTAACTTATACTTTTCAGACTTTTATGTGACAGCTACAAATACATCTGCAGGTGCTTGATACTACCTCCTGAATAAGAAAGGGAATGTAAAATTAAGTGATGGTATAAGCAAAGCTCACACCAGGCTGTTTTCTCAGAGTATAAATCTGAGCAGTAAACAAATATCTTTCTAGCAAGGTCACAAAGCTGGCCTTTGTTTAAAACTAAGCAAATGTTTTGTTAGATCACCCTGCTCTTTTCTTTAAACAGAGCCTCTCCATCTCACCTGTCTTCATTCCTTTGGAAAGTCGTAAAGCCTGCTTTTCAGAGCTGCCCATGTTGCATACCTCCCTTGTATCACTACTAGTGCTCTGTTTGTTATCCTATCCAGAATGGTGGCTTTCTCTCTCTCTTTTTTTCCCCCTCTCTTTGCTTTGCTTACAGATGTTCTACAACAGTCTCCACTTTCACCTTTCATGTCTGCAAAATGTGTAAAATTAATTTCGAATGCAATTCTGGAAAGGACCATTGGGTTATGGAACCACTCTCCTACAATCTCTGGCAAACATTTCCTGTCACAGTCACAGAAATGAAGAGATTTGTCCAAGCTAAGTTCTTGGACTGCCTTGGTCTGGAAAAACTGAAGAAAGAAAAGCTTTTTGGTGGAAAATTGCTACTATCGTTTCTCTGTCTGTAAAACACTCATGGGTTTCCAAGTGACGCACTTGGAATAGGTTTCTAATACTTAGTTGCTTAAAGGTAAACATTGTGAGAGATACATATCTTAAAGAAGGTGGGTCCGAAGAATACTTTCTCCAATTGCAAACATCTGTATAATGACATCACAGATTAAAATGGGTGTTTGTTAACATGCATTAATCCACTTCCAACTGGAAACCAAAGTTTTACTACTTGGGGAGGGAGCCCTGACCCTTCTAGGTTTTCTGGAAGCAAACCATGTCTCTTAGCTTAGAAAAGGGACTAGTATGCCAAGCACTACTTTCCTCACACCAACTTGTAGCTGTGATCTGTAGCTGTGGTTATTTTGAAGTGCCAGTATTCATAAATGTTTTTGTATTGCTGGAAAAAGCAGGAGTACTGGCAACAACAAAAGTGTATTTTGACAATCTGTTGAAATCAAAATCAAAGCCCTGGTAACATCTGGTGCTTCACAGCTGTCAAGTAGTACCTGCCTGGGGCCTCCTACCAGCATGGAGAACCTTGTTTAAAAGTACAGGCCAAAATTTTAAAGAGTGCTGCAATGTTTATAGAGTTTCCAGTAACATGGGACCACCTCATAAGACTAGAAACTGTAACACTTATTTTTCCAGTAGGAATAAACTAACTCTAGCACCAAAATTGGACTAAAGGGAACAGAGCTCTTAGGTAACTGTAATTGCAACGCAGTGTGACTTTGGCAGCACTTTCCATCCCTGATTCCCTTTCCTTAGTTCTAGTATATATTTATCCTTTCACCTGTAAATTAATCCTTTTCAAAGGCATATTGTTAGCGCTTCATGAATTCTCCCCAGTAGGGCTTTTATTTAATGTAGAAATGCCCATTTTAATTTTTAAAAAGTGGGTTCAGAGATCCAGTATTGCAAGTTGTAAATGGTTTGTCAAACTGAACCTGAACTTATAATTTCCTTTACTGTTCTCAAGATGAAAGAATTTTAGCTGGTTTTATTTTACTGTTAAAGTCCTAAATTTACAGATCAAATGTGTTTGGAAAAAGATACAGCCCCTAAGAAATTTTGTGATTCCATTTAGAATTGTGATTTTCATTTATTTGGTCCCTGGTTTAATATTAATTTATGCTGTGGTTTGATCCCAGCCAGCAGCTAAGCATCCACGTAGCAGCTCATTCACTTTCCTGTAGTGAGATGGGAGAGAAAATCAGAAAAATGCTTTATGGAATGGGATATCCCATTGGTCAGTTCACAGTGTACCTACAGTCCTATCTACAGCCTCAGCAGTGGAGAGGAAATCTGTACACAGCAATATAAATATTGTATTGCATTGATTGTATACCATTTCATGTCCATGCATTTCTTGCAGATGTAAAACGTGTATCTTTAGAAATTTGGAAGATTATACAATAATTTAAAGAAATGAGACAGTAAAGCAACTGGAGGTGGCTTTTTTCTAGCACAGGCACTCTTTAAATTTTTGTATGTGTCTCCATAAAGTGAGGGAAAAAAAGGTCTGCTGGAGCCCTCGAGTAAAAAAGCAAATTTTTCATATCTTTGATGCTGCTCTGGTATGGCTGGTAGAAATAAAAGGAGAACCCAGAAGCACAATAGTAAAATGCTCAAACTAAGTACAGCACCATGAAAGCACAAAACACTTGAGGGTTTTTTGAGTAATCTCATCCTGAATTAGTACAAGATTTTGCAGATGAATTACTGAAGACAAAGTTCCATACAAAGATTGTTTCTATTACTAGTTGTGATCACTTGCCTCTTTTTCATTTTTCCTTGTAAATTGTGGCAATATTCTAAGCAATAATAAAGAATTCAAGAGGACAAATAGCACTGAATTGTACAAAAGTTGAACCAGTTAATATACAAAAATCGTTTGCCAGATGAAGCATTTGAATGGATTTTACTTCATTTGAGAGGGCCTTAGGGAGCTGAGAAAACAAGTTAAGGCACTCATTCTCTGGGAACTTGGGATATGTAGCATAATTTGCTTGCTTCAGGGTTTGTGAAGTCATCTAAATCCATCCTTCATTATGCTTTAACACTGCTGGGGCAATTGTCACTTGTCTTTGTCCCTGCAATTAAAGCAAACTTCCATCACATCCATTTGCAGTGAAATGTGGCATCATAGAATCATAGACATATAGAATGTTCTGAGTTGGAAGGGACCCACAAGAATCATCAATGTCCGACTCCTGACCCAGCACAGGTCAGCCCCGAGAATCACACCATGTACCTGAAAGCATTGTCCAAATGCTTTTTGAACAGCATTGGTGCTGTGATCACTTCTCTGGGGAGCCTGTTCCAGTGCCCAGCCACCCTCTGGGTGAAAAACCTTTTCTGATATCCAACCTCAACCTCCCACTGACTCAGCTTCAGGCCATTCCCTCAGGTCCTGTCACTGGTCACCACAGAGGAGAGATCAGTGTCTGTCCCTCTGTTTCCCCTCATGAGGAAGCTGCAGACTGCAATGAGGTCTCCCCTCAGTGTCCCAGAAGATCTCTTGGTGGGAATGGGGATATTGCCACTCAGCCCAGGAAGTGTGTTTGCATGGCTACAACTGTGTTGTGACATAGTCACATAGTTCTCCCAGGTTTTACTCAGATTGGCAGGTTGTCTTTCCACATTCTGAATTATCTACTCATTTTTGCATGAGTCTTAACATTTTGGAAGTTATGCAGAGTGAACAGAGCAAATGTCCTGCACGTGTCAAAGAGAATTAGAGAAGTGTCTCACATGAAGTATTTTGATGAAATATTGGACACATGTCTGCATTTTTCTTCTTGGTGGAAAACTTTTTTGTAAGTGGAAAAAAAAAGGATATGGAAAATTTCCAGTGCATGCAAAAGTACCTCTGAATGATAAGCAATAAGAAAATAACACCTTTTCATGCATAATTCCACAAATACTGTCTGGCCTAATGGTGTCTAAAATTGCATTGAATACATTGTAACTTTTAATTCATTTTTAAATCACTGATTCTATAAAAACTTCTTGGACCATGGCAATTATTCTAAAATGAACACTTTTTCTCCAGTGTTTTCCCAGAGCGATTTTGCCATCAAACAGCATGGAGGTACTATAAATTCTCACATGTTCTCCCTGTTTTCAGTGGCATTTTAAACTTTACGTAACATGACAGTTCAAATCACAAGGTAAATATAAAGAGATAAAGAGGTATTTAGAACAGACCCGGCCTTGTTAAAATATACAAAGAAATTACCAGATTTTCAACAATACTATGCATGCAATTTTTAATAGTCTTTATAGGATTTGCTGAGTGCTGGACATGAGAATTGAAATTATAGGAGTTCTAGAGGTGATGAGTTCATGTGGATGGAAGGGCTGGGCAAAATCTGGTGCTTGCTTAGCTACCAAGGCATGCATCCAGTACCTGCTCAGCAGCCTGATTTTCAGTAAAGACCAATATTCATGGCCTCTGCCAGGTCCATCTGACAGCTTTCAGACAGCTTGCCACTTCTGTGCTGTGGCACTGGGTCAGAGGGGTCCTTCTCTTTTTAGCATCTGTATGAGGCATATGTTTATCCATTCAAGCTTCTCCTTTTTCTTTCCCTCCCCTCCAAATCAAGCAATCATTTTTAACTCGGGCTAATAGGATTTTATCTGGGATGTAATGCTTAATCAATGTATGGAATCTGTGTCTCACACTGGACAGCAAAGGAGATATCCACTTGTTCTTAATCTAAACTCCAGCCGATGAATGAGCATTAGCATATTTTATTCTTCTCATTACAAAGTATCAGTGCAGTGTGATCATCAGGTAACAGAAAAACAGGAGGAACAAAAGGATATGACTGTTGGAAATAAGTTATTTTAGAATAGATGTTTTTAAAGTGTGGCATGCTTTTACTGTAAAAACACTACATAAAAGTTATCCTTGTTAGATAATCATGGATTAATCAGAATCTGCACTTATTTGTTCTTAAAAAATGAAATAATAAAAAAGAAATCGATTCTTTACAGGCTAGAAGCTGCTCCTGTAAATGGAGCTTCATCACATTGGTACATGCACACTATTGCTAAGCTGTCTTGAAAACTGGAGAACTCTACATACAAGCCTAATTATACCAAGAGCAGTGTCAATGACACCAGAGTAATCTTGAACAGAACACTCACAAAAAAATGGAGGTGTTCTTCTGGGACCTTCGATGGTATTAATAAGGGTTTCATCAAATCAAGAGATCTTATTAAGGAGATGTGCTGTATATATCTTAATGACAGACTATTTAAGAGCTTATCAGGATCCCAAATGAGAACAGTAATTACCTTAATGGGATGCTGATTCTTTCCAGACTTAGGACACTAGCTGTTGGAAGTAATGTCTTTGTCTCTTAGGTTTTTTTTTTACTTTCTGTAATAAAATAAGAAATGCAATATGTGTTACTATAAAAATAAAAATAATCAATCTTTAAAGTTTAATCATTACCGTGCTCCATTAAAATATCTGGCCTAAACTACTATTTACCCTTTTTATTAAGTCTGAGTTGAGTTTAACTAGAATTTATTGGATGGAATAGACTCCTAAATTGGTAGAGACCAAAGCTATTGCTTCTGTGTTGTTTAAGTTTTCTTGATTCTCTTGGAATCTGTCTGCTGCACTCAAGAAAATTCCAGTTTTATCCCAGGAGTATAATTTTTTCCAATTGTGTATAATGTATCCAGTGAAATTTAGATTATTTGAGGAAAAGTCAACTAAATCAGTGATAGAGAGATACTATATGGATATTTGCAGAAATGGATCTGCAAAAAAGAGGAAGATATGCCTTTTGAAGTCCAGTTCACTAGTGCAATCTTATCCACTGATTTATCATTTGTTGAAGTTAATACAGTTTTCCAAGCATTCAATGAGCTTTAAAAGAAATCCTTTACAATACTATGACTGTGCTTGGGGCAAAGAAAAAAATATTACAAATTCAGTTGTAACAGTAAGCACACACTAACTCTGTTAAAGCCACGTTCATACAAAATACCCTCATGTCTAACCTTTTGTCGCTGTTGAGCGGCTAGCTGAGGAATGACCAAGTTCTCAGACAAGGAAAGAGAGGAGAAGAGAGCTTTATTGTTTTGAATTCCATATATATAGAGTTTACAGAGGTGCCCCAGATTGGTCAGCCCGAGACCTCCCCCTAGGCACAATTGGCCAAGCCCGAACTGACCCAATCCGGAGAAGTTGTTTGCAAAACATCCAAACTTTATCTTGTTTATGAAATATAGCAAAATGTTCCCATGGGAAGAACCTGTGCTAGCCACAACCTTTAATTCTGAAAATGTACTGATTTTTCCATTCTTCTTAATTATTTCTGAATGCCTGAAAATTAGGGGAAAGGGCAGTAATAGATGAGAACTTGAGCTGTTAAGCTCTGTTTTGCTCTGAATGATCTTCAGTTGGTGACAGATGAGAAGACCAAAAACAGTTTCCTTTACGTAACCCTTCATAACAGTAAAGTATCTGAGATGGAAAAAAAATCCCAAAAGCTGATCTCAAAATACTTGTGCTAAAGGCTATGTAGCTACTAATTCAAAAATGCATGAGATGAAGATGCAACATCATTTTAACTGACCTCAAAAATGCCCTCATTTAGTTTAAACCAAATATTAGAAGTCAAACAATTCATGATTTTTCTCCTATGTCCATGAAGCTATTGACCTCTGACATGGTTTTTATTGGAACATCATTTACATTTCATCCTCAAAATTTCATGCAGCCATTATGTCGCTGTTGAGCGGCTAGCTGAGGACTGACCCAAGTTCTCAGACAAGGAAAGAGAGGAGAAAAGGAACTTTATTGTTTTGAATTCCATATATATAGAGTCTACAGAAGTGCCCCAGATTGGTCAGCCCGAGACCTCCCCCTAGGCCCAATTGGCCAAGCCCGAACTGACCTAATCCGGAGAAACTGTTTGCAAAACATCCAAACTTTATCTTGTTTATGAAATATAGCAAAATGTTCCCATGGGAAGAACCTGTGCTAGCCACACCATTACTCATTAAAATGTGAAAGAAAAAACGATGACCAGAAGAGAGAAGAGCTTCCTGTGTGCATGTTTCTGATCCAGGCATTGACCAGATGAAGTGAACTGAGATCCTTTTCTCCTAATCCCAGTGGTGACAGCTTCTGTGGAGAGCCACTGACTTTCTAAGTGCATGAAACAGAGCACAATTCCTTTGAAAAATGTCTTTGGCAGAGGAAAGTTCAAGGCTGCAAAGAAAAGTGCCATTTGCACTGCTGTTCTTGTGGGGCATTCTTGGGCTGGCTTCTCACTCTAAGTTGTCACTCAGTCCCAGGAAGAAAAAACTGAGATCATAAAACTGTGTGAGGTCCCCAGCTTCTTCAGCTTCCTCCTTTACACTGCTGGAGCTCTGCTTCCCTCTTCCCTTATCATTTTTCTCAGGATGTCTCATGGACCATGTACTTTTTTATCAGCTTCTTACTTGATTTCATCAGCTTTACTGTTTCGCAGTGTAACGTGATATATTTTTTTCTTCCTGAAGCCATTCCTGTGCATTTATTTTGAAGTCGTGCAGAAAATTGGTGTGAACAATTTTACTTCACTCTCTTCTCAGTTAAGGCATGTGTATATTGATAATGATGGGAAAAATGGATGTTGTCTTAGTTGTGGGATTGGTTGGTTGGTTTTTTGTGTATTTGTTTTTCTGATGCAGCAGGCATCTGTGTGTTGTTTTCACAGCATTGCTCAAACCTTGTAGGGTCAGTAGTGCTGGCAAGATTACAGGGGGGTTTTGCATTCAGATAACCTATTGACCTAAGAGCTGTTACTTATCTGCAGGCTAACTACATTCCAGGAGTGCTGACTTTTTTAATCCAAAGACTATTCCTGAAATTTTGTGCTGCCTTGTATACTGCACACTCACTGATTGACAGAATGGCTATTTAGACCTATTTAACTGGTGGTCCTGACCTCATCCTATAAACCTCATGCACCCTTCCATGATCATTACATATCATACCTATTTACAATCTCTTGCTAAAACCAGAATTTTCCTATATATGTACAGGATTAAATCAGTCTCTTCCGTGGCCAACAGGCAGAAATTATGTTCTGGAAGATACTATTTTGTTGTCAGTTTTGGACCATTTTTAAGGTGGACAGAAGTAATTGAATGAATAGATAATTATCAGTAAAATATCCCCAGCTTCTCTCCCTCCTCTGACAACAAGAATACCAGAGTCAGTCATTCTGACACTGGGCAATGATTTATCAAGCAAAAAGAAGAGTCAACAACAAACAAGATGTGACAAAAATCTAGCTGGCATATGTTACTAGTGCTAGGACAGGTGTGTGTTCAGTGCTTGATCAGGCAGAATTGCACAATTCCTAGGCAGAATTACTGTTTCTCTACCTTCCACAGTTTGGGGCTTTTTGCATTATTTTTACCCATAGCTTTGTGGGGAGATATTTTGTTTGGTGAAAGCCACTTCGATTTCACACAACTCATATGGTATCAACAACCATCATTTTTGTCAACAAAATAGCTACCATTAAGAGATTCTGAACGATGGAAAAAAAACTTGGTTATATTAACCTGTAAGGTGTTTGATTCTTCATCTTTATTTTGACCCTCTTAAGAACCACTAGGGCTTTCCTCAAGTACATTTTTGCTTATTTGCAGTGGAGGATACAATTACAGAGCAACTTAGTTCTTAGGCAGCAGAAAGATGTGTAAGCAGAAGGCAACGACAGCTGAAGGTTTTTATGTGGGTCTGTAATTCACTAATTAAAAAAGATCATTCTAGCAAACAGAACTGCCTCTTGAGATAATGCTTAATGAACATTTCAGTGACTGCATACCTTTAAACTATGGTCAAGATTGCTACAGCTCATAAGATTGCATTCGACAAGACTGCATGATATAGCACACAGATTAGTTTTAGCTTTCATCAAAGAATTTTGTACTGTTTAGCATATTTATATCTCCTGTATTTACATTTGCTGGAAAAAAGTGAATTTATTACCACTGCAAGCCTGTGCTGATCTCCTTAATAGTATGTATTGATTTTTACACAACATCAGTTTTACCTCATTAATAATAGAGTCTTTTGACATTATGCCTCCATATAGACAATGTCTGACATTCTTTTGGGAATCTGCTGTTTTCGAAGATAGACCCAGGACTCCTTACAGTACAACATGTACAATGCTGATGACTGAACCTTAATAAAACTAGCTTTCTAGGAGAGCAACCAGCACCTGTGGGAAGACTCCTTGCAGAAAACACCTGGTAGGATTTGATGAGGTTAAAAAAGCCTTCTCACGGGCACTCATGAAGATGACTGAACTTTCTTGATGATTTTTGTAGATTCCTCTGTCTCCTGGAAGGGAATTAAGAACAATATGCTGCCTAAATTAAAAACAGAACGATATAATGCCAGTGGCCATTAATGTGCCAAAGCAGCTGTTCTTCCCATCTTCTGGGATACAGTCTGGGACTCAGCAGCTAATTGCTGATATTGCACCACTATCAGAAAGAGCAGGGGATTTCTGTTTGTTCAGATTGTAGAATTCCTATTTAGGACACAATGATCTTTAGCATTGAGGAGCTGAGGATTTTAATGTATCATGGACTGGTAGTTTTTGCCACAGTGGAGCCTCAGCACATGCTCTGTCTTAGCAACAGAGCCCTGTAGGAGGATGCATATAGCGAGCCTCCAGTGAAAGAATTGTGGTGTGATTTACACTTCATCAAGGGGGTTGCAAAAAAACAAAACAAGCTTATTAGGCGCAATATATGTAGAAATTTGTCAGATCAGAAGTGACTGAAGATAGCTGTTACGGAAATAATACGATACTAATGTAGTTGTTCTTTCTTTTACTGTCAGGATAATTGGAATACTTTAAAGAAAAAGCAATCTCACGGGTATGGAAGCAATGCTCCAATTTTAACACTCTATTATGCTTCATCTATTTTTCTTTTTTTTTTTTTTTTTTTCCAGAGCTCCTTATGTCTGTGTCTAGAAAGATTGATACAAACTTGGTATTCCATCAGGAAAGTAGCACATTTGAGATAATTTACTTTGTAATTAATTTTGTACTAATTTTCATCATAAAGGTTGCCTTAAACCTGCAGTTTTTAAATAATGTTTTTTTCCATTCATGGAAGAAGTGTAATAAAGGACCATAATCCCCATATTTTGCAAACCAAACACTGAGTCTCACCAAAGAACACAGGTTAGGATTCTCGGTGTTTCTCCCTCGCCCATATGAAATTTAAGTTGCACAAATAGCTTTGGTGCAGGGAGTATCATTATATCCAATTTTCAGGTGTCTGGCTCCCAGGATGCCACTACCTATGCAGAGAATATAGGAAAAGATACATGGAAAAGTACTCCTCATCAGCCAATATGCTAGGTGTCTGAACTGCCTGAGATTCCTCTCTTTATGGATAGTGCTTCAACATTGCATCAGGTTTGAGATTCCTCCTCCCTTCAATTTAAATGGACCATTAATTTCAATTGGAAATGAGCATCTCGGTATCATTTTTGGATTTAGGCCTAAGTGGAAGAGTGGTTTTTTTCTACTGAATGTTTTGCTAGATGTAAAGAGATGGCAGTACGAAAGCTATTTGCCTCTGTGGTTTGGCTTTGATGGTAATATGGAACTAACATTTGGGTTTGAAGCCCCCATTTGTTCTGGCAGGGCTTTTTTGTTTTTCTTTTCTGTCATATAACATTAAATCACACTCACTTAGCTTATTTTACTTTTTTCTTTTCCTCATCCATGTATTCTCTGTATGAATATTTAATAAAAAAATGCCAATTCCAGGCTTAAAAAAACAAAGCTACAGTATAACTTCACAGTTTCTTCAGTTTCTCACAGGCTTTTAATTCATAATTGTTTTACCATGAATAATTTCAACAGAGCTGGAGATTAAATAGAAAAATTATTAATTAAAATGGTATCAAGTATAAATACATAATGTGCCTTTATAAAATAAAAAGGATGAAATAGTAATGAAATATAATAATTAGAAATTATTCTTGTGCCTGCCATATGAAATTAGTCCATTTTAATAAAGTCTGTATGGAAACAGCAGGGAACTATGAGAAGCAGTGAGCAGCACTAAGAACTGCAAAAGTGTTTCCACTGTTGGTGCTGCTTTTTGTTTCTGACCTTGCAGATTGCATGTTATCTTAATTGGGTGGGGTATTCCCCTTTTCACCCAAGGATGGAGCTGACTTGTTTAAATTGGAGGCTAAAATGAAAAGGGAAGGGAACCACCCTTTTGACTGCACTTTAGGAGTGTGCAGAGCCTGATTTTCTGCCCTTCTTTTCAGACTGACACTTGACACATGGGCAAAGCATGTTGAAATCCAGTGTGCATTACTTCATACGTCTTTACCTCTTGCTTTATATAGCTGACCACTCATAGATCAGTGGACATTCAGATCTGGTTTTCGCATCACAGGGTGAATGATCAAAAAGCCTGGATGAAATAAAAACTTTGCTTGTGTTTTGCTGTCTGGGCTCAGGTACTGTGTGCCCTTTGCTGCCTCTGAGCATCTCTCCCAGAGCCTCCAAGGCCAGAGGCTTTCCAAAGCCAAGGCTCATAGACAGTGAAGCACAGATTCTCCACTTTTGCCAGAAGCCTCCTTTGTTTTTCCTTCTGTGAATAATTCCTAATTCCCTGCTTTGTTGATCTTGGTGCCCCGAAAAGAGAGTTTGCTCTTGCTTTATCTTGCTGCCCCAAAAAGGAAGTTTGTTTTTTACATTTTGTTCCCTTTTATAGAAAGAAGAAGGGGGGAAAAATACTCTTCTACCTTTAACTGGCCTCCTAAGCATGTCTTCTGTGTAGACAGGGTGATCATTAATGACTCATCATTGTGCCTGATCTGCTGAGTGATACAGAAATTTTCAGAAAATGAAAAAAATCCACATTCATAGATTGAAATAAAAAAAACTACAGACTTTCTACAACAATATTAAACAACTGACTACATCTTGTAACTTGTACATTGGCAGAATCCCAAATCATCAAAGCAGAGATATTGGGAAGCATTTATCCAAGATAAAAGGATGCAAGTGCTTTCTGCACTTCAGTTCTCTAGGGTATTTTGGGTCACTCACCATTTCCAATGTGTCCTGCTGCTTTTTCTAGTTGTTGCATCTGTAAAGTACAACCAAATGTGTTTTGGGTGCTGAGCATAAAGCAGGGTAGTTAACAGAGTATGGCTGGATTGATTCCCTTTTGTGTCAGGGTGCTGAATATAATTATGTACAGTGAACTTGAACTCAGCATATATAAATTAGGAGACTGAAAATTATCTCTGAGATTCAGTTTAAACTTACAAGGTCTTGAGGGACTATCCTGAGAAGCACTTGTCAGTCTCACAACATCTGCAGCAAGGATGCCTGAGCAGAAGGGCAAATTACCATATCTTCTGAGAGTGCGAATGTATCTGAGTAGCTGAAAAGTATAGTGTTAAGAAATGGCTAATAAAACTCAAACTAAATTTGTGTAATCCATTAATCTTCAGAATTTGACTTACTTAGGTCAGGATGAGCCCTCAATGTGCTGAATAAAAGTTTAGTGCTTTTGACTTGAAATTATGTGCCAGTGAACCAAGTCAAACAAATGAAAAAAGGCCTTAGTGAGCAATGTCTGAAGATAAGTAGTTTGGATTCTGCTTGGAATTTGGCAGCTTTCAAAGTTCAGATAATTTGCTGTTTGGAACAAAATAGAAGTGCTGCCATTTGAGCTTAAAAAAAAATCTCATAAGAGAGAACTGCAGGCACTGCAAGACAGATTGCTCGCACTCATCAGAGGAATAGTGTGTGGGGTCCTTGCCCTGGCTGCTGCTCCAGGGAAATAAGCCAGGAGAAGGGATTGGTGTAACTGCTCTCAGCAAGGGCTGTCAGTGAGGCAGCTCCTGATGGGTCTGTGCTGGTCCATGTGTGGGTCAGCCCCACCTGGTTCTGCCATTCTCTGGGACTGCCATGCAGAGTACGGGAGACACGGACAAGCTGGAGCAAAGGGACACTGAGATGGTGAAGTGTCTGGAGCATGTCACATGAGGAGAGGCTGGGAGAACTGGGGCTGTTCAGCCTCTAGAAGAGAAAGCTCAGGGGAGAACCCATCAATGTATATAAATCCCCAAAGTGGGGAAAGTAAAGAAATTGGAGCTAGGCTCTTCCCTCTGGTGCCCAGTCATTTCAGTATAAGAAAATAATTTACTATGACAATGGTAAAACACTGGTACATCTTGTCCAGAGAGGCAGTCTCTGTCCATGGAGATACATTCAAAACCCAACAGAGCAAGGTGCTGGTCAGCCTGCTGCAGCTGACCCTGCTCTGAGCCAGGTGTCGGACCAGGGCATGTCCAAAGGTGCCTGCCCACCTTCCATCCCCCACTGGGGAGCACATGAGACTTCAAACACAGGTCCTCTGCAGGAGGGTGATCAGCCTCCCCCTCTGCCGTGTTGCAGACAGGCTTCAGTCAGAGGGCAGAATAAACATTAGCAGGAAGGAAAGAAAGGTGGTGGGCACACAGACACATATCCCCCAGGTGCTGCAAGTGCAGCAGTTTGAGCTGAAAAACAAGACAGAGTTTGAGAAAGCACCAGTGTTCTGTTTCCTAGGGAAAGGCTGTTGCTCTTCACAGAACCAGTCTGTAAATATTTCATGCTAAGAAGAAAGCAGTGAGTTCCTTCTCTCTACTCCAAATCTCTGCCCCAGAAGAAAAACACTACATGTGTAGGTGTTCTGCACAAACATACATTTTTCAAGTTGTAAAAAGTAAACACATTTTTGTTACAGCAAGAAGGTAATGGTGAAATCTTTAAGAAATTGCTTCTTAGAGAGATAAATGGCACAGCAGGATCCAGCAAAATCCTAAAAGGATAATTCAGCAATAAACATTCTGGGGCATGAGAGTTATGTAATTTTTAAATTGCTATCACGACTTTTTTGAACAAAAAAAGCTTTCAGATTTTCAAGCATGTTAAATAAATCTTTCCTGTGTCTCAGTTATATGTGCTGGAAGTACCTGGGAGATTTTTCAAAGGCTCCTTCTAGATTTGCCTGCTCCCTGATAGAAATCTCAGTGAGGGCATGCTGAAACCCACACAAGCTGTTGTATCACTACCAGCAGAGTTATCTGTGTGTCAAAGGGTGTGTGCTGAGGTAAGGCTTTGCAGAACAGGCCCTCCTGAGACCCATGAAGAATGATCCTTTCCAAATGATCTACAGAAAATTTCCTGACAGGTAGGGGGAATGCAGCTTGCGATCAGTTCACACATTGTCTCTGCCACTCTTCTGTCCACAGGGGAAGAACTCCTCACACTCTTTCCCTGCTCCAGCATGGGGTCCCTGCCACAGGAGACAATCCTCCACAAACCACTCCAACTTATTCATTTGCCACCAAAATGAGTCTTCTTCGTTCCCCTCTCCTGCATCTGCCTTCTTCATGATTTATCCCTTGCTTCTTGCTGCAAGGAAATGCTGCCCCCTGCTCTCTTTGTACCCCAGGGCAGATGCACATATAACAGCACATTAAAAAGCAGCATTAATAGACATGTGGCAGTGTCATCAAATAAACGAAACATTATTTACCTACAAATTGTGAGTAAAATCCTAAAACTACTGAATGAAAGGAACTTTCCCTGTTGACTTCAGCTGAGCCAAGAATGTAGACCAGGTGCTTCCATACTCATTGGTTGGATTCATTGCTTGCAGAGAGCCACAATCATTTAAATCCATTTAAAAAAATGAGGACTATTTTTCCAAAGAAGAATATGAAATACATTGCTATGACATAATAGAAGGTGTTGATGGAATTGCTAGACTTTTAATGTCTCAACAAGGTTTTTA
The DNA here is from genome assembly GCA_024500445.1 of Entomyzon cyanotis. Classification (NCBI taxonomy): domain Eukaryota; kingdom Metazoa; phylum Chordata; class Aves; order Passeriformes; family Meliphagidae; genus Entomyzon; species Entomyzon cyanotis. The sequence goes on along the minus strand of JAKEPQ010001016.1, from coordinate 40,950,806 downwards.
GACCATTTTCTTTTTTTGTGTGTTAGATTTGGAAGAAAGTGTTAAAATAGTCAGGCTTCTGGTACTCTAATTTCTTTATGCATTTGATTATGCAGGTCTACATACATAACGCTATTAGGCAATAGGTCTCAAGGTGCAACAAAACAACATCAGGACCTCTTTTACTCAGGATGCTTTTGCATAAAAGAATGTGATGTTGCAAAAGGAAAGTAAAAAGATACATTCTTTTTTGCACAGTATGTCAAAGCATTTTAGTTTTCTTATAATTATGCATATTTCACTTTGGTCTGTGGATTCTGAATATTATTACTGAATACAGAAATCTTGGAAGTTTATGATTCATGTTGACTATTCAAAGCAAAAACAGTCCTGCTCAGAAATAACCCAAATTTAACAAGCAGTGGTTTCTGCCCTGTATTCCCCACCTGAGGGTGAAATATACTTTTAAGAATGTATTATAATCTAGGTTTAGTATAAACAATAATGAAAATATATACACAGTTAATTACTGGTCTCAATCTTGTTTTTAAGAGCTGCTTTCCCCCACTCCAATATACTGTGCTCAACTGTCTTTTGGTTTTACAGGCTTTTTCCCTGTCAGTTAGTGTATCCAGTTGGAGAAGATTAACCATCTCTGTACTCAGAAACTGTGTTTCATATACTGCATTTCTGCTTACAATAAGTAGACTATTGCAGTGATCTGGCATTTGAATTTGGACAAATTATGCTAAATAACAAATATAGCAATTAATCAGAGACTTCCTTAGGAAGCAAAAATTGAGGATAATCAATCTTCAAACATTCTGCCTTACCTTGCAGTTTGCCAGTTTTGTTTAGCAAATGCACTGCAAACCCCTGTTGTGCCTAGCAATTCTGTATTTCCAAAGCTATGCAGCAGAAATCAGAAAAAATCTCAAAGACACAGATTTATTTATGCATAATTCAACACCTGTTGCGGCTTCTGGATGGAGAGCTTTTTAAAATGTGAGTCACCTCTAGAGAGAGATGTGTTTCTAGGCTGTATTACTAAATTCAGTATGTTCCTACATAGTTGCTACAATTCACTCCATAAATTTAGTTGCAATAAATTTGGGGCCACTTTGAATTACATTTGCACATCCCAACTAGTCTCTGAGTTTCAGAAAGTCACCTTAAAATTCAAAAAACCTGGAGACTGACCCAGCTGTAGAGATAGCTTTATGAAATTTTGGACTAGCTTTCTTAAATGAGACTCAAGCATCCAAAATTGCCACAGCTGGCACTTCTGTTCTGCATTGTAGATTTATTTGGAAAATATGTAAACTGAAGCAACATATTTAAGAAGAATCTTCATCATTATGTAAAAATTAATCCAAAAAGCAACTTGTGAGACAGAAACTTATGAAAGTGTCTCCAGTGAGAGGACTGGAGGAAATGGCCTTAAATTGAGACAGGGGACATTCAGATTAGGTATTAGAAAAAAACTTTTCACTGTTGTGGTGATCAGCCATTGGAATAGATTGCCCAGGGAGGTGATGGAGTCATCATTCCTGGAGGTGTTTAGGAGGTGTCTGGGTATGGTGTGGTGATATCACTAAGTGGAGTAGAGGTTGCAGTAGAAGTGCTGAATTAATGGTTGGACTTGATGTTCTTAAAGGTCTCTCCCAACCTCACTGATTCTCTGATTCTATAAAATGTTTATGAAGTAAATAATTTATATATACACCCAGTTACTCAAATATTATTCATGCTTTACATTTTCTAATTTGCATATTACTCTTTTTCAAACCAGATTTACTAGGAATTGCATCAGATTCCAGAAGAAAATTCACATTACTAATGCAGTATTTAACAACCTTACCATTCTTTCTCTTAATTAAAGTACCAAGATAATAATGATTCTCTTTTCAGGCAGCTGTGACCTCAGGTTTTGTTAGCACTGTGTGATTTTGCTGAAATTGGATTGAATCTTTGACAGTAAATAATGACCTTCAGTCAAGAACATTCCAAAGTCTTTGCTAATGAGGATCTACATGTTATTCCTCATGTTAATTGTCTAATTTAATGTCTTTATTTTGTATGCCCCACAGTTCTCTTTCTTAACTTGTGAGCTACTGAGCTTTTTTTTGTATAAAATATTTTGGGTTGGTTTCTACCACTAGCTTTTGCTCTGATATCCATGAGGTGTAATTTTTGAAAAGATATTTGAAATAAAAGACACAAAGCAGCAGCACTTCTGATTTTGCTTGGAAAACAATATATCCAAAAGCTATATTGTCTATTCCTTGCTTCATGCCATGCAGTTAAATGCTATAATTCACAATTACCCACCTAACAGATTAGGAACACATTGAATATATATTTATACTTCTGTTTAATGAAACATATGTGATTGCCACAAAAGATATTAGTATTTGGCAATGCATAGAGTCATGATTATTTTAATGATGTGTTCATCTATTTTCAGTATTTCAATTACCTAGACAATGTTTCTCCTATGCAAGTAAATACTATAAAACATCCTAAAAATATGTCAAATTTTCTAAAATGCTTCCAATTTTATGCTAAAACAAATTTCAGGGGTTTGTACACCACAAATGATGTAATAAGGAATGTAAGAAGCTGTGACAGAGAAAGGGCAAAGAAGCAGAACTCAAAATAATCATGCAGGCCAAGGAGCTAAATCTGGGCCAACCAGAGCCTGTCAGTTTGCTGTAATGTTCAAGATATTAGCTGTCTTTTCCTCTGGTGTTGGAGGAAAAAAAAAGTTGCCTTTGATCTAAGAAATCACTCGAATGAATTTGCTCAAACTGATTCTTCCCAGGAATTTTTTTGGGGGGAACCACATTTTCTGAGGAAGTAAAAGAGTTTAAAAAACCCTGGGTACTCCACATGGGGTACAACAAGAGAAGAGCAGAGGAGGAAAATCACCTTCTTAATCTGCTAGCCACACTTTTTATGCAACAGCTTTTCTGGGCTGTGAGTGCCTATTGCTGGCTCATGTCAGATTTTTCACCCACCAGTCCTTCTCCAGAGGGCTACTTCTTACACTTTAGTTTGATCAGGAGATCCTGACTCAGGCTTACTGGTCTCCTGCTTCCCTTTTCTGATTTGCTCCATTTGGGAATTGAGAACTCTAAGAAAAATGTCCTGAAGGAGCCGACAGCTCTGTTTATCTCCTTTATTCTGCGGGTAAATTCCCAGGGGGGTCCATCCACTAATTCCTTTAGGAACTTAAAGCTCAGTCTCCGAAGCTTCAAGGTTCTGACTCTAGTCTTCACCTGGCCCATATCCCTCAAGACTGGGATCCCTCAAGCCCAGGCTGCCACCTATCTTGACATTTCTAATTAGTTCAGCCATGTTGCTGAGTAACTGGTTGTCTGTCCAGTGAAGACTTCATGGGGCAAAGATGATACAATCAATGGATTGAGCAGTGAGCCCAGAGAAGCATACTGTGATATCTGGGGATGCTTTCCTGCTTGTATTTTCTACAGCTGCCCTGAGCGTCATTACAGTGCACACCAGAGAAGGCTGGTCTCAGGGCTGTATAACTGCACCCTCCACCACTGGCAGAAGATGGGACTTATTTTATTTACCAGGCATAGAAAAGTGGCACATGGAATGCATGACTGACTGTGTGTTGGATGTTTTCTGCTGAGAGATGATTTTTAGTCAACCTCCTGCACAATATGTTTATCTCAATTTCTCTTCAGCTCTCCCTCTGCGCTTTTGTCATTGGATTCATTTCTTGTTTTTAACAATTCACACCCTCCCTGTGTCTGACATATCTACTTATATATACTCTCCTCATTCAATAATGTTTTTTGAAGAAATTAATAGCATCAATATTCCTTTCAAAATACTACATATAGTTGTTGGACTGCATGATTTGTCTCTTCCTGCCTTCACCAATATTTTCTTTATCAAATCTCTTTAGAGAAGGTAACCAAGAAGTCCACATTGACATTTTTTTCTTAGTTTTACTTTGTACAGTGTAGTATTGAAGTCCACTGGCATTCAAATTACTGCCATGATAATATTACTAAAAATCAAAGCATTTTAAGTTATTCAATGGAATTCAATTATTTTTCCTTCCTTTGTGCTACTCATAGTTCTCAAATTTTTACTTCTGTTTCACTTCAGTTGTGATTTTGGTTTCTCTTATTTAGTTTGCAAATCAAATTTTGCTTGTGTAAGGACTGGATGGCCAAAATCATAATACCTGAACAGGTTCAAAACTGACAGGACCAATTCACAGTCCTGTGCTACTGAACAGAAACAGAAGAGGCCTGCTAACTTAAAAAAAAAAAAAGCATAAATTAAGGAATATTTGAGGATATCTTGAAAATAATGAGATGGCCCATAAAAATCAATCTTCAAAACAAAAGAAATATTAGAATGTGGAACTGATATGTCAGCCTGCACATCAAGATCTGTGTAAGACAAGAGGAAGCAGGCATGGGAAAAATGGACAGTTTTATCACATAAGGAATTAGAGGGCTCTCAAGTTTCACTGATCATGCCCATTTTACTCATATCTCAAAGAATCAACTGAAAATCAGGATATAGCATCTCTAACTCACTCATTTATATAAGTGTCTGACAGAGATCTGATCTAAAGGGAGTTTTTACTTCAATTTGCAAACAAATTAAAAACTCTGTACTTGATTAATAATAATAATAATAATAATAACTGCAAACATTTAAAAAGAACCTTAAACTAAAATCTTCATTTGAAAAAGGATGGACGCTTCCCTTCATGAGTTGTAACATGAAGAAGACAAGAAGCAATGGGTACAAGTTGCCCTGGAAGAGGTTTTATCTTGGTATAAGGATGAAATTTTTATGCAATCAGTCATTGGGACAGCCTCGCTAGGGAGGTTTTCAAGACATTTTTGGAGATGGTGCTAGATAATCTCATCTAGGCTCCCTTTCCCATGAAAGGCTGGGCCAGAGAATCTTTCAAGGTCCCTTCCAGCCTGGGCTGTGCTGGAGTTCTTTCATTCTATGATTTGATTCTTACTTTCTACTTTATTTTTTCCCTTACATAATTAAAACTTTTTTAAAAACCCACAAACTTTGGCTTACCTTAGTGGTGTCTTATTCCCTTGAGGGCTCTTCCTGTGATATTGTCAGATCAGAGTCAGCCCTCAGCAGAACCTGGATGGAATATCCATGGACCAATTTCAGATAAATTCAGCAGACAGGTAGTGGTGGGAAGAGAGGCAGAGGCTGAGGATGTAGAACACAGCACGAGGCACACTGGTTGTGTAGAGAAATGCCAGAAAGTAACTGATAGACACACTGACCTCATTAGTTCTGCTCCTCATGAGGCAATTGTTGATAGCTGATATTTTATAGTAATGTATTGCTGTTGAGTTAAATAGCTACACAGGAACCCCCGTGTTTATTTCGAATTATATACAGAATTAATGAGTTGCAAATTGTAAAACAATCCAGCTTCAATAAATATCACTATGAGCAGCACTAGGTTTACCTACACAAACGTTCAAAGCAAAATTACTCTGTGACTACAATGAGATTTAGAGCAGTTATGCTCCCTAAAATATAAGTACTTAAGCAGAAGCTTACCATGTGTTTAAAATTATCTGTAGTTGCATTTGAGATCTGTGATAACAGTGCATATATTTTCTGGATTGTAGCACTTTAGAGGTTTTCCATTTTATTTTTATAGTGTTAGTGTAAAATTCACCTCTAGCAATTTATAGTAAGGCTCTAAAAATTCAAATAATAAAGAGCTTCTTTCTAGGTCTGTGAGTAGTAATTTAACTATACATTAAAATGTTCACTACAGAGAAGCCAAAAATAGCTATTGCTGATGAGTTTAGTAATCTGTGTTTGTGCCTCAATGCAGTGGTAAATTCCAACTGGTGAATCCTGTTCTAGGCTTATCATTTACATTATTTTAAAAATAGGGAATTTATATAACATGTCTACTCATGCACAACATGGGACTTCATTTTCTTCTCTGAAATCAACAGAGAAATATAATGCACTGGTAATCTGCAGTTTCTAACTGTGTTCTCCAAATAACCTGGGCTTCTTCATAAACTGGTATGATTCTCCTTTCTTCTCTGGTAACTGCACAGAAGTGAAGGTCAGTGAACATTTCCACATGAACGAAATTACTTGCAAGTGCTTCTACTCCACAGAAAGACAGCTATTGCCAGAGAGAAAAATCATCTATCTATCCAGATTTAGCAAGGCAAGGGACAATTTACATCACTGCTCCCCAACTCAGTCCACAAGCCATCCGTCCCAGAAAGCTTCCAGGCAAGCAGGCAGTTCCCCGAGCAGACTCCATCAGCATTGGCCATGCTCACTGAGCTGTTCACTGCAGCACCACCCGAGCCGGGAAGCCAGAGAAGCCTCTCAGTGACAGAACGGGACTCAGGAAAGTAAACTGGGCTGTGCAAAGATCATTTGCTTTGAAAAAATGAGCTACAAAAGTACTTTTTTTTTTTTTTTTTTTTTAACAGCATCAGTGTCAGTCTACATTGTAGATGTGTACTTATGTGTAAATTCCACCTAAGGCATCCCACAGTGTGCCTGAGCAGTACAGACTAAGAATGTAAGGAAAGATATCCTCAATGTGAGATCTGACGTGGTTACCAATCTTGCTTCTTACTGCCTGCTTCAGGTCTACCCAGTTTGAAACCATTCAAGAAAGATTTTGATAATTTAAAATAGGAATGTAAAATATTTAGGAATTGTAAAACAATAATTCTAGATTTGCTGTTTTTTCAGTTACAAAAATTCCCACTTTTGTTTGTATTGATAAGAGCATGATTTTTAAATAATGTATTCTTTTCTGTCATTCATTCATGTGCTACTAGACTGAAAATGGCACTCTGTCTTCTGACTGAAAAGAGGGAAAGGATATTTCTGATAAAGCATGAAGTCTCTCTAAAATACTCAGGGTTTTTTTCTGTAAAATACCCAATCATACATGATGAACTGGTGTGGCAAGAAACTTTTAAAATTACTTGTTTGAGAAGATGAGTTTACAATGTGTTCCTGAATTTCTCCTGAAGAAATATTGATCAGGTCATGATAATTAAACATATTATGTCTATATTATGGCTATATCTTTTAGTGTATTGTTACTGAGCAAAGAGACATGCAGATTAGAAATGTATTTAGAGGCACACCTTTACGTTCAGGTGAAAATACTTGTTAATTCTTGTGCAGGCAGACAGCGGTTCTTTCTTCTGTAGTTAAATAACTTAATATAAACTAAAGGTGAATTATTATGGCATTATTAATGAATAAGTTATAAAACATCCCTCTCCACCTATGGAACAGTCTGTCTTCTTTTTACCATCCCTGAAATTCAGTTCAGCATCTAGCTGGGAATTTTCCCCCAGAGTGTATGATTAGAAAGGACAGTATTCTGCCAAGCTGTTACTTAAACTCTCTGTTTCAACTTTATTGTGTGATACCAAACAAGTTCAGAAATCTTTAACATCCAGTTTAAACCTTCATAATTGGTCTCCATGAGTTTGAGCATTTTTGCAGTTCTCTCCACAGGAGTTCTTCAGACATCCCAAGGGCCAGATTAACACATATATTGATAGAAGTCTTCACCTGCCATAGTGTTTAATAGTGCCTCATCAAAATCAGAATGTGTAGTGGGATATTTAGGAGACTATAAAACTTTATGCCCTTAGGATAAAACACTCAATCTGTCTTTGACTATACCTATTATGTCCCTTCCTCATCTCAACTATCTAATTTCTTCCTGTGAGCAATGTTTTTCTGATGTTTTTCTTGGAACCATGGTAGGTATAGAATCTAGATTTACAAAATGCTTTAACTGTACTTCAATTCTAACATTAGTGTTTGTCCTTTTGTTTATTTTTATTTCCCCTCTTACTTTATTCTTCAATTCAGACTCTCACACATAGGAAATTATGCCGGTACCTAAAAGGCTGGATGACTTCAGTGAAGTGATATTCATTAGAGTGTTTGTGCCTTCCAGCCCCTACAATAAATGCAAACTACAGAGAGGTATGTTCATTTTCTGATGAACAAATGCTTTTTAATATTAAAAAAAAAAAAGGTCACAGAGTGCTGGGAAAAAAATAAGCTTCATTCCCAATTCTTGGTGAATCAAAGTAGGTGTAACAGTTTAACTGTTCTGAAAACAGGATCCTGGTCTTAAATCACATTAAATTCCTGATGCTTTAGTGGATTAAGATCTCTGTTAAGGCCGATATTTATGTCAGCCTAGTTCTATTGGTGTGTGTAACTACTGCATGGATCAGCATCCTGAGCTGGATGACTAAATATGACTTTCAAAATCAGGTCCAAAGGGACTTGTTCCCCAAAATAAGCATTAAAATTGGAAGACTCTCCCAGAAGCCCTAACTTAACACCATCTGTAAAGTTGATGCTATTGTTTTCCAGGATCTGAATAGCAGACTTTTATTTGTTTGACACCTTTTGTACCCTCCTTCACACTTCTTCTCTGAAGAATATGAAAGTTCAGATATATATCCACATTCCTCACTGTCTGAAATTAAGAGAAGGTTTTCTCTTAGCTTCACTGGGACTTGGCCTTTGCTTTGAGGCATCCAGATTTAAGAAAATCGTTGAAACATGATTTTGTTTTTCTGCATTGATGATCCCCTTTTTCACTAGTGCTGATTGCAGGCTATTTTTGTGGCATTTCATTACAGAGTCAGAAGGACTTCTGATCCCAGAGGCTTTTTTTGTGTATTTTTTTGTTCCAGAGCAGACAGTGTGAAGATAAAGTGGCTGAACACTAGCTTGATGTGAATATTCCTGAAAGTCACATCCACCCTTGCCCAAACTGAGGCAATGTCCTGGCTGCAGCTGCAGTAGGGCTAATTTTCTTCCTAGCATCTGGTATAGAGCTGTGTTTTGGATTTAGAATGGAAATAATGTTGATGAGCAGTGCTTATATAGAGTGTGGGACTTAAGAGTTTCCCATCCCACCCCACCCCACCAGGGAGCAGGCTGGGGGTGCACAGGAATCTGGGAGGGGTCAGCCAGGACAGCTGACCAAAACTGGCCAAAGGGATATCCCATCTCATATGGCATCGTTGTCAGTACATAAACCCAGGGAAAGCTGGCTGGTGGCAGCAGCTCAGAAACTGAATGGGCAGTGGTCAGCAGGTGGTGAGTTGTCTCCACAGGAATTCTTCAGACAATGCACTTGCATTGTGCATCACTTATTTTGTACTATTAGTGTTCATATTATTTTCCCTCCCATTTCTGTTCTATTAAACTGTCTTTATCTCAACCTGCAGATTTTACTTCTTTTAAATTTTGTTTTCCCAGTGGTCTCCCCTGACCTACTAGGGGGACAGAAGTGAGTGAGTGTGTGGTGTTTAACTACCCACCTGGTTAAGCCATGACACACAAGCACCTCTTTTTCAAGGAAAAAAAACGTTTTTAAAACTTCAGACTGGAAATGATAGTGAAGGAAAAAGAAATCCTGAAGGAAACTGTGAATGCATTAACATAAAAATCTGTGGAAGGAATGCTCCAAACTGTAGCTAGACAATACTCTCAAATGCAGGCCAAAGGGTTTAGATAGTCACAACAGCAGGTAAGAAGTCTGGTGCAGCAGTTGCTTTTATGGTTCCTACTACTTCTCCTTTGAGAAGTCATTATGTAAGACTTGCTTCGTCCTCTTTTTCTACTCCTTTTCAGCTAAAATATTGTGCTGACATCTCTTCTGTTTCTACCTTTTTTTTTATTTATCTATCCTTAGATGAGCAGCTCTTTTGGTTTTTTCGACTTTGTTGTCCTAGGCACATGGGTTATCTGGACAGAATGCAAGGGACAAGGTTTAATTGGATCACAACATTGCTATTTAATTAATTTGCAGTCTGTCAAGCAATGAATTTTCCAGTGCACTTCCTTTCTGACTGGCTTCCAGCTGGTGTAGCTCATCTGTCTGCTCACAGCCCACTGCCCTGTGTCCTTTCACAGCTAGCCTGGTCTGAAGCCACCTTACCTTATTTCCAATTTTAAGGTTAATCTGAGGAAAGAAGATTATATGAGACAATGAGAACTCATCTCCTTTCTTGCCTTCTCTAGGGGATGCATTATCCCAAATCCACTGCTGTCAGCTAACAAAGTATCTCATATAGAAGACTTCTCAGACATGGGTGATGACCTTGAGTTCCCCTATGGCTCATTATAGCTTGTGGCTTCTTCTGTCTCCTACTGTATAGATTTATAGATTTATAATAGGGTGTTTGGAAGGGTTGTGATATTGTGGTTTGGAAGGTAAATGGAGTTGATGTTATATTACAGTGTTATCTTAATCAGGGCTGGGGGAGCACAGGACAACAGGAAAGGATTCAGTGGCCCGAGAAATGCCTTTCCAGCTGAACACACCTCTATCAGATAAATGCCTATCATGAGCAATAACTCAGCCAGGACAACAGATATCTCGATTTAAGTTACCACAGTTTAGCTGCTCTTCAGAGCTTGTTGTAGAGTGATGTAATGGAAAAAATCTCTTCTTTATTATCAGGAAAACCTGTCATGACCAATAAAAAGCACTGTGACCAGTAACGTCCCTTAGGATAATAAATACTTCAGTGTACAGAATAAGGAGAGACTTGTTAGAGTTTATTTCCTGCTTTAACATCCTCATGCTTTTTTAAGTGTAATTTATAAAACATAGAGGTTTGCACAGGAAAGGTCTTATCACTCAACATAAAAGATGCTTTAATTCAGTCAAATGTCTCTGTGTCAGCTCAGAGCTTCTGGTCTCCTACAGCTGAATCAGAAGAACATAGAATCATAAAATAATATCCATACATAAATTGGTGCAAATAGCAGTTCCAATAATTGGACTGTTTTCTACTGGCTTTGAAAATTATGCTCAAAAAATGGAGCATTGGACTTAATGATTAGTGAATACTATTCCTAGTTTTCACCTTTGGAAAGCAGAAATTATTCACTTAGTCAGATAGAAAACTATGATATCTCAGAAATCCCCTGGCTGATATGTTCCTAGCAATAGCTGCTTTATTCCAGATGTTGCAGAACATATGTGTATATGCACAGTGCAGCAGAGAAGATTTGTACAATATGCTACAATTTATTGTGAAGACTTAAAACGTTATTACAGCATGTCCTTTGACCTTTCTAATTTTATCATTAAATTGTTTTAAGTGTCTTCTTAGACAGTTTTTTACATGAAGTCAACCCAGATAATTTATTTTGGGGTTTTGCATGTACCTCAATATTTGACAAAAAACCCCTTTTTTTTTTTCCTTTTTTTTTTTTTTTTAATAAATGCTACTAGAAATGTCAAGACTCAGCTGTATTGTTCCAGGCTTCACTCACATGTTAGGGCTCTGTTTAGTGTCTCTTCATGTTCATGGCAGCACCTAGATGGTTAATGGTTTTGGACCTGGTTATCTAGCACAAGATTTCTGGGGATATTTGATTTCCTACAAGCCTGCATATGTGACTCTGCAGTCCTAACACTTTGACTAGGTGTCCATCCCACTCACCGTCTGTGTTTAGTCCAACTCCACAGACACCTATATATTAAGGAAACTTCCCATTCTGACCATTCACGAGGCTCCCTGGCAGTCACACCCCCAAGGCCACACTTTCAGTGCTGGGACCAAAGTCCCTTCCCAGCAGGCAGCTCCAGTGACTCGATGGGAGCCCTGCTTGGCTCCCTGCTCACCCCACTCACACAGTCAGAGCCAGTTTGCCATGGCAGCATCTTGGATGTCTTGTTCCATAAAGCCACTTATTTCCAGCACAGCACCACAGAAACAGCCGAAGCTGGTGCCTCCAAGGAGAGAGCTTGAACAAAAGACCCCCTGGGCTTTTATCCCTCCCATTCCAAGCATTCTTCTTGACTAAACAGACACACATTGGCTCCCTGCCACTTCCCCCATCACCTCGCATGCAGCTGTCCACACACTGCTCTGACCAGTGAGGATTCTGGTCAGCGTCGATCGCACACGTGCTTATATAATTTGGTTCTGCCTGCATGTCAGCTGTACTTTTCCCAAAATGATTTTCAGTGAGCAAAAGTGAGAGAAGGTGACCAAAAGTGAGCAAAGGCCTTTTACTTATTCTATAAGGCTTTTCTTGTCTGCCACTCTTGGGAGGCCAGCTACCTGCACCAGATATATGCCTCAACATATAAGCCCTTTCGCCTAGGGATCAACAAGTCATGAAAATAGTGCCTGAAAGCTGCATCTTCAAACAAGGCAGTATGTGATTCTGAAAGGGAGTTTTTCATACACAAATCAGTCACTCTTTCCCCACACCCAGCCATAATAGATGTATTTCTAATGTGGAAAAGTCCTGTTTCCTCCAGCATCTTCTCATTTTCTCTGTCCTTGCCGATCAACTCCCAATGACAGCAACTGCCTTGTTCCCAAGTCACTGTAGGAGGTTTAGGTTTAAGATCTCCTATTTGCTCCAAAGACTGAACCAGATGAAAATAAATAGTTTTCTAAACCAACAGCGAAAGCTTTATATTGTTTCTTAAAAAAGTAATTCCTTTTCTTTATTTTCTTACTCATTTTTTCAGAAAACCCTATGATCTAAGTGTAGGCATTCATCCTAGAAGGCACAGCATAGGTAAATTGGAACATTTATGACAATTATTTAAAAAAACATAACCCTATTCTATTCTGTATTTTTATAGATATGAGAAAAAAGCAAATTCAAACATCTAAGTCTTGATATTTTACAGTTTTCTTACTATGTAAATTAGTTCAATAGTTTGTGAGCCTATTCCTTGAAAATCAGTGAACAAAATACAGGCTGTATTTCTGGATCTTATTTTGATCCCATATTTATGGGCAAGAAGTGAGTCTACTGAAGTCAGTAAAGTGTCACAAAAAGTGCAGATGAAACCAACTGTGTTTTGGTCCCCAGTTCTCTGGATTCACTTTACAATCAGTTAATGCTAAATTGCATCAGTTTACTTGCATGAAAAAAACTTTAAATTTGAGGAAAGGAAGCTTTATGAATAGTGTCTGGGAATGTCTGTCTTTTACTCTGAATGAAAATGTAAAGCTTCATGTAAAGCAGTTTAGCCCATCTGAGTTGACTTACTGCTTAAACTCTCAGAGTGAAACACATTATTCTATGAACATGAACTTAAAAAGGGTTTTCCCTAACCACAGCATATATTGACAGCTACTGTGCACCATGTTGGCCACTGTTCAAACATCTTAATACATACATTTAAGGCTTTCTCCCTTCCAATGCTATAGAATTTTCTCTAAATTAATTTTTTTGGACCAGAGTCTACATTATGTTACATATGGAATCTGATTTTCTTAAAGCAGCTACCTTTACTGACATATGGAAGAAATAGGTGCAATTTTGGCCAATTATATCAGTCATATTTCAAATATGTTTACTGGCCATTAGTACAAATTACCTTGGACTGGGTAATTTACATAATAGAATATTTTGCCAGAAGAATCCAAGAAACACCTTGTTAACTGGGCTATTTAGAGTAGAAAAACGCAGTATCAAAATTATATTTCATATAGAAGAGGTGAAATCCAGTTAATATAACTGTGGTGACCATTCTCTGATGGCCAGTAAAACAATATTGTGTGTATGTGTGTGTGGTGTTATTCAGGGCTGTTGAGTGCAGGGCCATGAGTTGGACTTCAGTGATCTTTGTGGATCCCTTCCAACTCAGGATATTCTGTGATTTTATCATTCTAATGGAGAAGTCACATGCAGACAAGTCACAATTCTAGTCTGAGCCCAGTTGTTGCAGCAAGTTGAGTGACTGCTCATGTGAGATTATTTGAAAATTGTCCACTGAAGCTGAAGAAGTCAATAAGAAAGAGTATGCTCTGAAATTTGATTTGTACCAGATTGTTCTAGATTTAGATCTGCTGTACAAATATAGTTGAAAGACTGTTGTGTTATCAGTTTTTAAGTAACACTAAGTTTCTACAGGTTTTTAAACAGAGCTTCTTAGTAATTACAGAATTTTGGAATACTAAACCTAATGCAGATAGAAAAGGTGTGAATTTACCAACAGACTTCTCAAATCATGCCAAACAAAATGCCTTAATATGTGATACAAACCATGGAACTGCTCCAGCATCAGCCAGAGCCACTGGGAACATTTCCATTCAATTTAGTGGGTGTTGGAATCAAGCTCATTTGCAATTTGGGAGCAATATTAGACACTAGCAATGTTAAACAGGTCAAGGCAGTTAACAAAATTTGACTAAGCCTGTCAGACCCCTTGGATGATAAAAAAAAATCAGCAACAAACAAGCAAAGAAGCCATTGAAACAGATCTGACTGCTGATCTCAGTGTGCTTTTCCTTTTTATGTGAAAATTTTGTTTCATTCACATCTCAAAATGCTTATAAATTCACATTTTGTTTAGGAAACTAAGTGGACTTGCTAATTCTTCCTTACAGATACTTCTCAGGGTTTCACTCACTTTTAAAGTCTGATGCAACCATATAGTATGAAATGCTTGGCCTGACCTGCTCTTTTCTTGTCTAGAATATTATATGTTATATGACATTAAGTTGTCTTTCTTCCTACATGATTAATTAACATAATTTGAGATACTTAGAGGTCATGACACATTACTGGAAAGATTAAAATACAGTATTATTAATTAATAACATAACTATAAAAAATAGCTTAGTTTTACTCTCGGTTTTGACCAAAACTATAAATCATAACATTTTGGCAGAGCTAGAATAGCTACACTAATTTAATAAGTAATCACTGCATTTCAATTATCCTTGTGAAGAGAGATATGTAACAAAAAAGTGTTTCCATTCCATGAAGGACAGAACGGTATTAGAGCATAACAACTTCATTCTTGTGACTAATCAATTCTATGAAAATTTATAGAGCTAATGTAATAAAAGACCAGAGGTAAGAAAAAAGATCATAAACTAATGAAACTAATAATATTAACAAAGTATTAAAGCAATCAATTACTAAGGAGACATAAAGGTTAACTGCCCGTGAAATGAACATACTAATTCAATGTTATTATATGATGTACTCACAATTTGTTTCTAAATTTACTTCAGCAGCTCAGGAGAAAATTTACTTACTTGTACTTGTGTTAAATTAAAAATACTCACCTTCAGTTCAGATCTATGGTCAGCAGATAAGCTGGTGATTCTGACAGCACCTTCTGTCAGGATAGAAGTATGTCCATATTGCTACCTCAAGCTGAGCTGCTTCCCAATCCCTTTGATATCCAGGCAGCCAAACTCAATTTTCTTTTAATTAGGTACCTAACTTTGTGTGAGGTGGACACAGGCCCAAGCTCTAAAAGCTTCCAACACCTCCACCTAAGAATCATGTTCCCAGGGAGTTGATCACCTTCCTCACAGCAGTAAACAGACTGAGATACTTGTAAATACTAAAAAAGTGTCCTTAAGTAAACTTACTGTACTGGGTGAAAACTGAAATTACTTACAAAACTATTCACCAAAGCTAATTTTACATCTGTTTGGGACAACAACATGAGTGATTGCCTGAGTGGGGGTTTGTTTATTTTCACTGGAGATGCTGTTAGCTTTGTGAAGATTGATTCAAAGACTGGCAACAACAAGATAACAGTAAATTTGAAAAGCAGAAATTATAATCTATCCTTGCCAAATTAATGAGGTATTGAAAACAAGAACAACTTAAACTCTACTGTCTGTCTGGTTTCTCAGCATCACCCAGACTGGGAAGGACCTCAGCAGGTGTAGTCCATCCTCCAGATCTGAGCATGGCCAGCTGTGAGATCACACCACATTGATTGAGGCTGTAAAGGGCTCTCATATTTGTGCAATATACCAAACATATTTCTGTCTCTCAAATACACTTTAGCTGCAAATTCATTTCTTTAAAAAGTGATATGTGTTATAAAATTAGTATGTTCTGGATCCCTAAAGAAAAATAAGTTGATGTGCATTATTACATAATTAGCATGGATAGATAAATACATCCATATATTCTAAATCAGTGCAGCAGGTTTTAAGTTTGATCAGTAGTCTAGTGCCTTTATCCTGCAGCCTGGCACTGCCCAGGTTTCTCCACTGAAGATGATGTATGGCTGTCAGTGCCGCTTGAGGGTAAAAGAGTCTGTGCAGGGCAGGTGGGTATGCATTTAATGGACCGTGGCAGATGAAAGGATGCAGAAAGGTAGGAACAGTTGCTAAGTTCAGTGTGAAAGGCAAGACTGTCATCCCTGACCAAGGAAAATATTTACCCACTGCACCTCCTCTGTTATCTGAGGGTCATTTAGCTGGGCACTTCAGGAAATTAAGGCTTCCTGCATCTGTTGTCCCCAAAGATCTGTGGTGTTACATGTTTTGATAACTCGGATCCAATCTTTTTTATCTCAAAAATACCTCAAAAATTAGATAAATACTGCCAAGGATGGTGATTAGAGAGGACCCGAGTGACTAGTGTACCTTTGCCATATAATAAACTAAATTATTGCTTTAGCTTGCCTGTGTTTTTTTAGGTACTTGAGAAATAGAAAACCAATGAGTGCTTGTGTCTTGGGGCTGAGTGGAGTGAAAATAGTACAGATTAGTGACAACTCTGGGAGGCCCATAATTGCAGGTGGACTCAGTTTTTGAGTATCACCAATTAGCAGCAGCACACATGGGTTCTGTTGGTTTCATTTCCTGTTTCATAAAAAGCAGTGGCCAAGAGATGCACCTCCCAATGACCACAGGCCTGGCAGCACCACTATTTTGATTGTTTTTCTCTCACCCTACATCTCACTCACTAGTACAAATTTCCAGCCTGCACTAGCTTTCCTGTTTCCATTCCTTGTGTGACTCCTTTCCCTCCACAACAAAGGCTGCTGCTGCCAGTCTCCCTCAGGTGATATCTACTCAGCATTTCTTTTTTTCCTTCTCTCTCCATTCTCATTGAGAAGAACTGGACCTGGAAACTAGCTTGTGTCTAGGTTCATTCGTGACTTTGTTTCCTGGTGTGGGAAGAAGGAGAAGAAGCAGTCTGGCCATGAGAGACATTTGTTCAGCTGAGGGGGAGAGGCAGAGCACATCCCTGCACTGTTCCTGCAGTTTGATGGCAGGGCATTTGCCCCAGAGTGAAGTTCTGCCTCACCAGCTCCCTGCTGTTGAAAATCACTTGATTTGTATCCTGTCATGGGATAGCTCCACTACCATAAGCTATTTATCACCCCTTCAGTGTCACTTTGTTTCCTGAGGCAATTGCCACAGAAGGTGATTCTGCCTTCACTTCTCTCCCTCCCCAGCTCTCATCATTCATTTGATCCAAACCACATTCCTGAGTTGCTTTACTAACCAGGGAAAGAAAAAGGAAAGGAAAAAAGATGAGTTTTCTGAAGATAAGTAGGTAAAATAAGGATGATCTAGTTTCTGGCAGGAAGCAGGGTCTTTTCAGTGTGCACCCCTCGTGCTGCTATCTGAGCTATACTAATGCCTGCAAAACTCCCTTCCTATGAAGTGTAGAAACCACCAGGCTGATTTGCAAGGTATCATATTCACCCAGTTTCCTCCCTACTGGTCATTATTTGGAAATAGAGATGCAAATCTGATGATTATGCCCTTTCCCAGTTAGAATAGGAGGAGACCAGAAGTGGGACTTTGCTCTCTACACCTTTTACATTCTCATCTACCACAGAGCGTTGCAGAAGATTGTCTCCTGAAAGTACAGAGAGGACAGTGAGTGCTTCTTTTCCTCGAAATCTCTTGCAAATTTACTTTCTTGTGACTGAACTTTATAATTTTCAGCAGACCTGCTAGAGCCAAAGTCAACTCAATTAGTACTTTTCATCAGAGGTTGCATTTCCAATGGAAAAGCTCCTAGGTCTGGTAGTTTTTCCCATTATCCTTGTTTCTGCAGCAGAGACAGGTGGATTGCACAGGCACAGATGTCTGGCATCTGGCTTTAAATGTGCTCATCTATTCACATCTGAGTAAGCAATGCATCCCAATGAATTGGCTTCAAAAAGAGCAACTCTAAACAGACAGATTGACACTTCCTCCCACTTCATACTGCCACTGCTGACTGCAGAGACCATTGATTTGTACCTAACACCATTGAGTTGGCACAGTAAGGTTCTGGATGGTGGAGTTTGGAGCTACAGCCTCCTGAGCAAGACCTGGGAGACAAAAGGAGTGAGTCTCTTTGAGTTCCTCAATTCAAAAAAAAAACCAAACCAGAACAATAAGTTAATGCCAGCAGAATGAATCCTTTGAAAGGAAGCATCTCTTCAGCTCCCATCTAATAAATCTCTAATATAAGCTGGCATTTGGCCTCTGAAAGATTGTCAGCTGTCAGTCTTCTTGGGTTAGCTGTGGAAATTGCATATTTTTTCCAGTAACTTAGAGGGCTGGTTGTGTTGGCAGTTTTATGTACTAAGGAAAGCCTTTTCATTTGAAGCTGGGGGTTTCTATAAAAAGCCTGAAATTACTTTTTTTCAACAGGTTTTTGACCTGTTCAATCAAAAAGCCCTTGAATGACAAGTAAAAGCTTGCTCAAAATGAAGGTATTTCTACTGTCATTGAAGTGTCTCAGAGGGAGAAAAATAAAACTCACCCATATCTTTTCTGTTTGTTTACTCCACAGAGTGTTTAAACTGCCCTGTGTGGGTTTTGTCTAAGAAGGTATGGCACAGCCTTTTGTAGACATTTCAGAAAGAAATGCACAAAGGGTTCTACCTAATTTCTGTCTGATAAAAAGGTATAGTTGATTTTATAGTGGCGAATGGCTGCAAAACCAGAAGTGGTAGCTCTTTCATGATGGTCAGCAAGTATTAGTTTAGACTTCATAGCAGGACTTTTTTAATCCAACAAGTGAGGAAAATGTCTAATGCAGTTCCTTCTGAAGAACAAAGTAATATAAGATGGTAGTTTTCAGGTATCACTGACAAAGTTGATTCACTTCACAGGTCAGTCACTGCATATTTCCCACATACCTTGTAAGAAGGAACTCAGACTAATTATGTGAAAGAGAGCACAGTCACTGCAGCTGTACAGTGCTTATGGAAGAGAGCCTTAGCTTTGAGATGGTGCATAACACCTTTTGACAGCAACTGCAGAGCCATCCAATTGTCTGACTTTTGCTCTAGTCCAGGAACTCTTGGGGGCAGTAAATATCCCCAAAGGAGAAGCTCTGACCTTGATCTAACCCACTGTTTGAATGGCAGATTCTAGTTTCTTCATCCTATGCCTCAGACCTGAACAAAGGCTAACAGCACCTAGAGAAGGATTCATCTTCTTAAACTTCTTCAGCCATCTAAAACTTGGATGTTTAATCTAAGGTGGCCACCTGGGATGCCTTCACAGTAAATGGAGATAGATGGGTGAGAAAGACTGATGAAATGGATCTTCCTCTGGAACTGCCTGCTCCTCTGCTCCTTCCTTCATTTTCTGCAGAGAGGGATTAAATCATGGTTTTACACTAGACACAAATTTTGGACTATTAAAGTTAATCTTTCCGAAAAGAGTAAACAGTTAATACGCACAACACCAAATGGACAGTTGTTATAACCAGGATTCTTTTTTTAGTATTGCAATATAAGATTGCCCTAAAAACATCTTCTTCAATATCCTTTGTTGTTGGAGCCAGGGGAGGTTTATATGACAGCTATATTCTGTATTTTCCCATAATAAGAAGAGTTTACACATGCCAACATTCTAATGAAGAAAATGGTAGGAATCCAAAGTGTCCATAAAACCATCTGTGCATGTGCTGCCAGTATGGTCTATGCTGTATGTTCACAGATCAGCTCACGCCTGAAAGTTCCAAATGAGACAAATCTCTATGTGGCAGTTGTCTGTATCTGTATCTATGAGATACCTGTGCTGAATTCAAAGTGTCCAAGTTGTGTTTGCTTCGCTGCACAGAGAACATGGATATACTTTGGGTGCAGATAGTGGCTACTGATTTCAAATACCTGAATGACCAGAAACCCAGTGCATTGCATAGTCACAAGCCTGGTAGTTTGTTGCTGAAAGTCATCAGATGGTACATTACTGCTAAATGTAGTAAAACTAACAGTATATGAGGAAGATAAATTTCTATCCTCAAATGATAAGACTGTTTGAGTAAAAAAACTATGAAGAGCCACCACTTTGCAGTAGTAGGGTACTGAAAAAAATAGCTGTGTACTGAAAGTGTATACAATCTTTGAAGGGCTGCAAGGAGGTGCATTGAGAATAGAGGCACTGAACCTTGGTGGGCTTTTTTTAGTCCGAGTGGAATAAATGCACAATATGTTTTAGGAGGAATAAAAAACTTTCAGCAAAATCTGAGTGGAATTTAGATGCCAACTAGGCACAGAAAATAACATCTATATATATACTGCCATTTTGCAAAAAAAGTTACTTCCTGTTAGTCAGTGCAAGTCCAGCATATCAAACCCAAAGTAAGGCCACTTCTTAAAACTGCATGAAATGCACAGTGCCTAAGTCCATACATGACCTTTTTTATCAAATAAACTGATTTCAATAAGTAACACCTCTTCAATTCATAGTAAATCTCAGGAGTGATGACTTGCCTTAAAACAATTACTCTAAATTGCTCGGTGGTCACTGCTGGGATTCACCAGCTGACTGCCACCATCTGAGGCAATTCATGTTGCTGAGATGGGGGAGCATATTGAAAAGGGAGGCTAAGAAATATTCATGCAGTGCAGTTCCATGTGCTAGCCTGCTACCTGCCCAACATGTCACATGGAGCAGGTTAGGAGTGCAAAGCAGATGGCATGGGCAGCTGCAATGGACTGGACCTCTGCACTCAACAGATGGCATCAACAGCATACAAGAAAGTCATTGGTGTCCTTGTGGACCTGGGAGCACAACAGGAAGGTTACCAGGGATAGCTGCTGGGGGTCCTGCCACTGTATTAGGAGTCAGAACATCATCGCAATTCAGCACCAGCTGAAAAACTTACAGAAATTAATTCTGTATACCTTCCTCCTTTATTTGATCTAAATCTTTAAGGACAAATGTCCCTGTTCTTTCAGAAATTTGGATCCAGATTCAAATTTACAGCTTACAATGATCTTCACAAACTGTACCCTTGTCTTTTTGCAGCTTACTACAAGTGGTATGTCAGTATTCCTAGCTGCATTGGGTTTTTTAATGCAATTCCTATTCAATTCTTGGCAAGATCTTAATCTGTTCCAGTTCATCTGCAGTTATCCTTCACTCTAACTGTATTACTTGCTTTCTTATTTGTGAAAGCTAATTTTTTTCATATACTGACAAAAAGAGAAGGAATGGGGTAGGGTAATGCTGTTGAAGTACGAGTTTGGTATGCTTTCACTAATGTATTGACATAGAGACATGCACAAGAAGTTCTGGATGCTTTGCAGCCAAGTTTCAAGTTTGATTTCAAGTGAAGCACCAGTTAAACTTGTCTGAAAATACATTCTGAGATCATCTCACTGTTATTTGTGGGAGGGAGTGAAAAGAGAGATAATAAATAAAGTAATGAGAAATTAACTAAATGCAAATTATTTTATAAAAACATGGTGTTCTAATTACGAAGACTTTAATTGCAAGTGTTGGTAATAAGAAAAATAATTAGCGATGGAATTATGCCTGAGGATAGCACTCAGAAGTTATCTCATGATGCTATCAGTTCACAAGATAAGACTTAGGATAAATATTGGATGCTCAGTGCTTTTTTGCTTTCCCTGCTTTTGAGGTGTTAAAGAAACCATATTTGCAGTCAGGCCATATAACATCTACTGATGCAATTTCATATGCAGATCAAGAGGATAAAGATACAATCCCTGCATCAATAAATATAAGATCTACATTCCAGTTACATAGCAAGTAGAAGGGTATCAGGCTTTGTGTGCTTGGTAAATACCTTGAAATTACTTTTTGGTCACACTATTATCTGCATAACAAATTCCTGAAATAAATGTTCATACATACATGCTCACAGCTTCTCCCATCTAAAAGAAGGTCAGTAGGATGTGTGGGTGTTCTTGCTATATGAAGTTTGGATGCTTGCATTGTAAACTGCACAGATAGATTTTATTTAGATTTTTAGGTTCTTGTGGCAAATGTTTTTTATAACAATGTCTTCACAAGTCACTTAGCAAAGTGATGCTCTAGTCTCACATGGAATCAACATATGAACAGCAATAATATCAGGAACAATTTATGCAGAGAGTCAAATATCTGCTGTTCACTGGAAGTTTTCAGAGGTGGATCTACCTCAAGAACATGATTACCTTTGTTTCTCACTAGAGCAAACCCAGTGAGAGCAGCTGTACACATGGGTCTTTTGGGAAATCTAGGAGTCATGACTTTGCTCTTGGGAGTCTCTGTCATTCTCTCACTCCATGACCAGTTTCAGTGACTGGCTGGATCATGTCAGTGTGGGATGTACCTAGGTTTTTCTATGCTTCTCTTACCTGTTAGCTACTAACCGTCATGCTACTTCTTGTTTTGGTTAGCAGTTGAATGGGTTATTTTATAAATAGTAACAGTAGGAAAAAAGTAATAAATATAAGAGTAAAACCAAAATTGTCTTTAGTACAGCCTGGAAAAATGTTGCAGTGCTCATATCAAGGATCCAAAAGAAGTATATAAATTGTCGTGGTTGGTGCAGATATCTGTGAATATGAGGTATCCTTGGTCCTTCCATGACAATGGGAGGTGTCACCTCAGTCACTACAATAACACTTTTAACACTAAGGCAGTTGAGACCTGCAGGTCAGGTTGTTACCAATGGCCCAGAGTTCAAAGGGGAAAGCAGAGTGGTCATCTGGTGGTTTTATTACCCCCTGCACAGCTCTTGTTTTTCTCTGAAGTTCATTCTGAAACGCAAGACGCATCATCAGGTTTATGATTTTTACAACATCTGCCTTGACAAAAATATGACTGAAATGAGAATAATATGGTCATGGTGCCAGAACAGTAAGAACAGTAATAATAATAGCCTCTCTGTTCCTTATGATCATCATTTTATTCTCACTATTACACAAAATAGTGTAATTTATTGCAGTAATATGGCCTGGCTATGAGTGATTATATAAATACATATGTTATCTTTTTCAGGGGTTTTAGATATTCATGTTTTCCTGATGAAAATATATTATTTACCAACGAGAAGAAGGTCTTAGATGAGAAAGAAAGCAAATTTATTCTCTTTGGCAGCTATCCATTTCAGATCCAAGCAGGGTATGAGAAATGCATGCAAATGTGACAGCTGCCTGTTGATACTAGGATTCCTATGGATCATCTATTAAAGCAGCACTTTGTTATCATCTTCTGCATTCCAATCCTGAACTGTGTGAATTTACACTTCATAACAGATGAATCTAACTTTAAAATATATCCAGCTGCTAAAGACAGAAAATAATCCCTCAGGTAATGCATCTCAAATAATCTCTGATTTCAGAGCAAAAAAACCTGATGTTGATTTACTGTCTAAATAGACTTTAAAACACTGAATTCTTAATGATATTTCTTAGAGTTTGGGGACTTTTCTTTCTATAAAGAAAGTCAGCAGTTAAAAAAAATTAAATTTGTAACTGAAATATATCTTCATGTAGCAATCTCTGCTTGGTCTCCATTTCACAAGAGATGGACCCAATCTTGAGGATATCCAAGTAATTCTATTCAACTTAAAACCATCTGCAATACTCAGTGATTTTACTCAAATACATCAGAAGCAAGCATTTTCACTTGATCAAGAATATTAGGATCAAAGTATCTAAATTGCAAAACACTTTACTATAGTATAGATTTTCATTTTGTCTTTTGGAAGAAGTCAATTCTGATATTGTTTTGTACACTAGAATTTTACAAATTCATTTTCCATCCAAGAAAATAAATTTAAATTTTAGCTTTGCAGAGCTGTCCATCTATTGTGTGATCATTACAATGAAGAACATGGTGACCTCAGCCAAAATTCATGTTAATGCAGTACATATTCTAAGCTCTTCAATTATGTGAAACATTAAATTTCTTGGTCAAATAGGGTCTGGCATCCAAAGGGCAGATTTTACATATTTTGAAAGCTATTTAGAATATAGCTACATCTGACACAAGTGTATCAATATATTGTAAGTAGTATTTGGAAGGCTGCTGTAATACCGTTTTTAATTAAAAGTAAACTACCAATGATAAAGCTATTAAGCAGGCTTCTAAGTAAATATTGAGTTTAAACTGAAAATAATGGTTTTTATATATATGTGATTGCTGGATTTTGCTTGATTAATTTCCACTTACATCTGTCACTCTAGCAAAGCGTGTGCATGTCTTTCCTAAGAGAAAATTGTTAGGGGTATTTTGTGGTTTTTTCAGGGGGGGGGGGGGGGGGAATTTGTTTTGGTTTGGGGATTTTTTTTTAATGCTGAGAATAAAATTATGACCTTCTTGCAAATAATACAGCTTTGCTGCAGTCAGAATTTCGAGGCATACTCATCCAGCTTTAACCTGACCACTCTTTCACTGTTGGCAGGAGCTTCCACTGCAGCAGAGCTGTGCTAGCCCCAAGAACAATTGAAATATCACCTGAGAGCTGTTTTCCACTGAAAAAGATCAGTCCCCAAGTGATGAAAGGAAAAGAAATCAGCTGGTTTCATAGTTGACCTGAAGTCAACTCAATTTCTTGAGGGTCTGGTAATAAGAGAAGAAAGGGATGTGGCTCATATGTTAATTAGTTAATACTTTCACTTAATTCCACTGATTTCTCAGAATCACAGAGTGATCACAGAGGGGTGAGTGAGCAGTGCTGCTCCCTGGGCATCTGATCCCTGCAGAGCATCCCAAGGCAGATAGCATGCCTGGGACAGGCAGTTTGGCTTTCCAGAGAGATCAGAATATTTCTTGGCTCCCATAGACAATGAAGGAAGATTTAACACATCTTTTATTCTATTGTAAAGTTGAACCAAAGTGTTTACAGTAACAATCATGTTTCCAATAGTGGTGTCTGTTCTGTTTTCAGTACCAAGCTGTTTTTCTTACAGTATTCCTGACAAATTGTTTATTGTTGGTGAATATGTTCCCTAATGATTTCCTAAACACTAGAAAGGGAATAATGACAGTACCAATTCAGAAGGAAAAGAATGGGTATAACATTGATTTCTTCTGGTTTTGAACACTCAAAGGTACTTCCAACTGCAACTTTCATGAGGCCTCCTTTCGGACTTTAACTTCCATACTATGTTGACTTAGATAAAAATAATTTAAAAAGTATAAGATATAGAACATTATTGATTGTATTGAGATTACAGAAAAATTGACAAATACAAGAATCTGAAAAAATGGCACCCTACAATGCTTTCTCATTAAAGATGTTGTGAGGTTTTTTGAGAACCTTGCATACCACTGAAAAAAAATAAAACTACCACATGCTGAACACTAGTTTTACATATTGATATTCTCATAAACTGAGCTGTGCTGAGTTATTGTCATAATCTTGGGACTTATTTCTATGTTAATCACACAACTGGAAAAACTAAGAAACACTGAGGTGTTCTGCCATAAATGCTTATATAGACCATTACACTATATAGAATAGATCTTCATTTAAAACTAAGTAAACTGCTCTGGTAGAAAAGGGCAATAAATCCTTTCCCTTCCATTTTAGGGCAGCACTGCTGTTCATTCTTGTTCTTCTTTTGTAGGGGACAGAAGCTGGGAAAGGAAAAAATATTCTAGCCTCCAAAGAAATGAAGAGGAAACACAAACACATTTCATTTAAACCATGTATTTTAGGACCTTTTCCCTGTTTCTAGCTGTAGGTGTATACCCTAACTACATGTGTCAGGAGGCAAGACCATTTTCCCTTTCTGCTGCTTGGCTGTTAGTGAGGAAAAAGGCTCTCCAGGTGACAGAGCAAGTCCTTGGCCTTGGGGGGTCAAGACTGTGGGCTGTGCCATAGCATGTGCTGCCTGTGGCTCTTGCTTGGGTGACAAGCCCCAAATTGCTTCATCTGAAGTTAGCCTCTCCCCTTTTTAGCATTCACCCTGTCCCTGATCTTCCTCCCATGATACCAGTAATAATTTTAAAGCTTCTTAAAGATGTTGGATAAATACATGATTTATCCAAGCACCAAGAAACAGTCCCTGAGTGAGTTCACTGAAAGGATTTGATGATGAACAAGAAAGATTTCAACTTACATTGACATTTTGAGACCTATCATTTAGCCATCTTTAATAATTTTTAAATAGCCCTTGCAGAGCTTTAAAATATTTTTTAATTAAAGTGTCATGTAACATCAAGTCAAATGCCTCCATAAGTTTAATTCCAGTTTACCATCTTCACTGATCTTATGACT
This sequence comes from Entomyzon cyanotis, assembly GCA_024500445.1. Lineage (NCBI taxonomy): Eukaryota > Metazoa > Chordata > Aves > Passeriformes > Meliphagidae > Entomyzon > Entomyzon cyanotis. The sequence goes on along the minus strand of JAKEPQ010001016.1, from coordinate 40,924,535 downwards.
CATAAAGAAAATATTTAAATTTGATCACCATAAATGCACTGACTGAACAACTATAGTTCCATCTTCTAGTTCCTTATTTACTAGGTCTGCAGCACCCACACAATTACTTTGTCTGAAGTTTTTCTCAAACTATCTTTCTTTGTATGTTTCATCATACTTAAAAACTGCTTAAATTTAAGTAGAAGTGTCAATAGCTGAACTGCTTCTCTACTTCTTCCCCCTCTTACTTTATTATCCTTTTTATAGCCTTATTTGTTTTATATTTCTAGTTTAAATGTTTTTAATTTCTTAATAAAATTTTAATTTAAAGTATCTATAAAATTAGATAAAAATGTGTTGTAGCATTATGATTATTAAATGTCAGTTGTGAAAACCACAAATGTTTTCTAGTTAGAAGATGGAAAAACAAAATTTCAGCTTTTCAGACTGGTTATGATCCTTTCATATATGTACACAAGCAATTGCTCTTTTAAAAGATATAACTGGCTGAAAAATCTTAAAACAAGTCTTTACAGAACAGAAATGAAATTATGTGCACGCTGTATAACATTTTTGCACAGGAGGAAGTTGAGTTATTTGAACTGCTATGAGCACAACAAAACCTCTTCACTGCCAAAAAAGCACAGTCTTGAAAGACATATCTGGATTTACATTTGGCATCAAGTTTGAAAAATTGCAGCTCTTTAAATGAATTATCTCCAACTTTGTAATCTATGATGTGCTGCTTTTTTACTTCTTGGGCAGAGATCATAACTGAAGCTGTGTTTTGAAGCACCTCAATTTCAAACCTGGAGATTAATATACTGCACCAAGAATTATTTTTTAAAAAAATCTATTCTCATCTATGTTTAATTTATAGCTATCATTAGTAGCCATAGGAGCTTGATTTTCACACTGAAAATAGAAGAAAATGAGTGGTTTTATATCTGATTGTGTGTAAATAGAAAAAGATAAATTATTAGTAGATAATGAATATCACTAGGAAGGGAAAAACCACAAAACTTTCTTGCATCCTAATTAGTTTTACATTTAAACCAGTGTATTGATTTCCCTACTGTTTTGGTGTTTAATTTTAGTGCTATAAAATCTTGACTTAAAACATCTAGTGTACAACAACATAAACCTTTCAACTTTAAAGCTGTCTGTGGGTATACTGAAGCAACACAAAATACTGTACTGTCAAGTGACCTGAACACTGTCAAGTGAAGGAAAATTTCATAGCTGGAGTTAGTGTCAGCATTTCATAAAATGACTTCTCTGTCACTGTCATTTCCAGGTGACTTACATACACCAACTTTGGCATTACACGTTTTGAAAAGACATCGGGTCAGGATTTGTCATAGCACTTCTGAGGAAGAAAAAGATGTTATTTGAGAAGTGGCATGTGAAATTTCAGGGGATGTTACAATCAAATGCACAAAATAAAATCAACTTAGCATAGAAAAGCAGCTCTATTATTATTTGTAAAGTGGTTGCCTATGATTCGGGGTCAGTTTTCAGATGGTATCTTAGAAGATAGGACTACAGACTGGGTGAAGAAATGCTCTTTCAATTTCACTATTTAAACTATAGATAAGAGATCATCTGTCAATATCAGCTCAAAAAAAGTCTTAACATATGCATAGGTACTCTAGCAATAGTAAGAAATTTTTGAAGATTGTGTTCCCTTCTACTAAAACACAAGGAAATTACTTTTTAGGACATAAAACATACAGAAATAAAAACAACATTAAGAGAGGAAAAATTAATCTTATTTCTACTTTTACCAATATGCCTCTTAACATACCAAGGCTAGGCAAATCTGTTTCTCTCCCTTTCACATAAAATGTGAATTTTCTTTACATAAGTCTTTAATACACCAGATTTAGTGCCCATATTCAGAAAGTGATTTGTCCCCCCTAAATGTTGACCCCTAAGTGAAGAGTGTAACAATTCAAGGCATACTGCAGGTACTTCCAGTGGGCAATCCAGACCTTGACTTTGCTAAATGGTTTTCCAGGGTACCCGTTTCTCTGCAATGCTAACTTCTGTTTACTCCATTGACTGTTCCCCTAAATTATTACAGTTTACAAAAATGTTCCATCCCTGGCAGTGCTCAAGGCCAGGTTGGATGGGGCTCTGGGCAGCCTGGTCTAGTGGAAGGTGTCCCTGCCCATGGCAGGGAAGTTGGAATGAGATGATCTTTAAAGTCCCTTCCAACTCAAACTATTCAACAATTCTACAATTCTAAAATGAATGCAAAGAGAGAGGAGGGCTTGCATTTTCAAACATTTTCATCAACAAATTATTTCCTGACAACTGATTCTGGTCAGAATGGGGAACAGATGATGACAGACTGCTGAGGTGCTCTTCAGACACCCTGGGGCTTTTCCCTAAGGAGTCTGACTGACACTCCAGTGTTGGGAAAAGAATTTAAAAATCTGTTGGGAGATGAGAAAAGAGGATACAAGCTGAGAAAAGGGTGGGAATGAGAATATTGGTGATTTTCCTGCATTGCCTTGATCTCAGTTGCATAACTATTACCGCTCAGCATGAGCTGATTGCTTTAGTGGAATTTAGGCATCTTTGCTTGTATACAGGTACTGTAGTTGCATATTGCATAGACATAACTTTGGTGATGGTTGCAGACTTTTGTAAAACAGGGATTTTAGAGGCACAGGTCTAATAGCATTGAGAAAAGGGAGTTCTTTGGCTAATCAGCAGATATCCTCTTGTGGACACCTTGCTACCATTGGGTTAATTAGAAAACAGCTGGCACTGACTAGGGGGAAGAGGGAGGTATAGGGTGATAGAGTTTGCTGAATCCCTATAATGCTTTATTATCTTTCGCTAACCTTTTAGCCTTAATTGCCATTTTAGGGACTTAATGAGATGCATGTTTTCAGAGCTATACCCCTCAAGTGGTAGGAAATGGGTTTGCTTGGGTAAGTGTGTTTAATCCTCTGGGGTTTCCTGCAAACTATTCAATTTAATTGGATTACACCAGGGGTCTGACTGGGTGTGATGAGGGCTCCCTTCAAGGCCCTTGATTGCTTCATATTGTGTTCATCCTCTTTTACTTCAACCTGGTGAGCAGTAAAATGTGACAAACTGTACATCTTTAGGCTTAGGAAAACATAAAGTTTGCAACTAGGGCAGGTTATGCTGATTACTAAAGGATGAGAGTTAAAGAGAAATATGGAGACATCCAGTATATGCATTAAGTGAAGCATCTGACAGGAGTATAGCTTTTTGAGCTTATGGACTGAGTTATCACCTTCCCTGGTGCCTAGAGCAAGCATTTCCTAGCAAGGCTATCTGGAAAAGATGAGCACAGTAAGAATAAGATCAAGATTACCTGGGTTTGGAGCTAGTAAGAGAGGACAGAGCAAGAGAAAAAGAGGGAAAATGCCAAGGAAGGATCTTAAAAGATACCAAGCCACACACAGAAACTTTCAACTTGCTGTCAAGTTGGCAATGAAGTTTCAGGTGAACTGTTTTGAAGTGACTGCATCATTAAATGTGAGGTTAAAACTGGTGTCCATGAGAAGAAGGCAATCTGACTATTTATCTCAAAATCTATAGTTCTTGGGGGCTAGAAAGCAATCTTAAGGAAAATGATATAGGATAATCGCCTAAGAAACAGGATGATTTTCTGGACATACAGTCATAAATATGGTGGAGGTGTGAAATTAGAACATAATCAGTCTCTTTAAATCCTTTCTGGTCTTCAAAGATGCAATAGGTGAAAGAACTAATAGCTGAGTGGGTTAAGTGCATTAGCCAGAAATAACAGGAGGAAGGAGCTGAACAGCTAGAAGAGTATACTTATGGAAACCATCCGCTGTAAGCAAGGGAAAGTTGCTTAAATGAGGAGGCTGAAACAAATGAAGACAAAACACTGAAGGTTTGGATTTTTTTTCTGTAGCTATGCATAACTAGAGGATCTTTAAGGTCCCTTCCAGCCCATATCCTTTTATGCTTCTATGATAAACTGGCATAGAAGCATCGAGTATTTGGATTTACCTACTGGTATGGTGTCAAAGGTGACTGCAGTTTCAATACCCATTATTCAGTATTACAGCTCTATAATAACCCAGAATATTCCTGACATTTTTAAATTTTACCTGTATATGGCAATAGCAATGACATTTTCACCATGCCAAAGACTTTCAGGTGCATACAAATAAAAAAAGGCATGTGATAAAATTAGTCAAAGACTGATCAGATGAATGCTGTGAAAGTCTACAAAGAATTGATTAAAAAAGCTGAGATAAATTAGGAAGTCAAAGGAGGAGGAGAGGAGAAAAATTTCCTGCCAGTGTCATTTGGAGCAAAGAGCAAATTCGGAATAACAATGCAAGACAAATTTTAAAGATCCGAATAACTAGAAATTTGTAAATGGACATATGGTTGTAATATTTTTCTTCAGAAAAGTGTAAGCGTACTTTGTATTTGAAAATATGACACTAGAGGTAATTTATTGTATTTTACACTGAGACTAGAGAAAAAAAGAACTAGACAAATTTATAGTCTTCATTTGAAAAAATATATAGCAATATATTGGAGTTGTAAGCACAAAATTATCTGCAGCAAATTGTTAAAATTTTGAATTAGTATATTTAGGCTCATTACATAAGATAAATAAATCAAGAGATGTTTAATTCTGTGGTTAAAGCCCAGCAGTATACTATATATGCAGTAGGGAAAAAGGAAGAATTTAGAGGAAAAATCAATCTTTGGCTAGGTCTGTGTGTGGTAAATATAACAGGATTGCAGAAGTGCAAGGGCTCTTTGCAATTGTGTTCATAACCTAATTAGGATGGTAATTAGGACACAGGTAAAACCACAAAAGGAAAAAAAGAAGGATGTTAAATTTCAAAGAGTGAGTTTCAGAAGAATGTAAAAGCACAGGATGAAATCAAGAAGGATAAATCAATAGAGATAAAGGACACAGAGGGAAATGGAAAACATTCAAAGATAAATTAATGTATGCCCAAGGGTTGTGCATGTAATCTAGCTAAAAATACACCAGAAATAAAGAGGCTAATGTTGATGAACAAAGAAGCTCAAACCTGAAAATATGCACTCTAGCAATATCCAAGGGACTGTATGAAATGAATATATCTGAAAAACTAAAGTCAGGGATGAAGCTCATGGCAGATTTAACAAATTTTAAGAATACATTTTCTATTTAAAATACACATACAAATCTCAAGGCATAAAAAAAAACCTCCTGAATTTGGAAGTGATCAGAAAAAGATAAACAACAAAATAATTACTGGGAGAGATATATTAAATGCAAGGTGCTGAAAGAAGGAACAAAAACTGTCAAAGATGGTTTGGATTCAAAGCAGAAATTGTCATGCTAGAGGACTGCAACTCTGATATTTGCTTTCTACAATACTTCATTAACATACTGCGAGAGACTGTATGAATCCTAAAATTAGTTTTACATTTCTCTTGTAAATTCAGCCATTTAAGCAGCCAATTTATGGCTGCTTTTATAGGTAGCAGGTACATTATTAAGACATTGACCTCTTGCTATTACTGATTTCTATCCTGGTTTTGGGCCCAACCTCCTCCTAAAAATAATGGTAGAAAATTACACTTAAATAACCCAAATCCTAAGAGTTTCACTTTATATATGCTTTTCTATGTAAGTTTGACCTAACATCCAGAGAAGCTGTGAAAGTTCAAACTCTCCCTAAGTTTCAAACTAGAAGAAAATGGAGTAAAACTAGCAAAATTTAAAATAAATTTCAGGAAGTGCCAGATTTGCCAGAACTGGAGTTCCAAGCAGTGAATCAGTAATGTCTCTCTGTGGTAATGACCATGGCCGAAGCCGAACCTACTTGATTTCAGTTTTTCACTGAGGCTTCCTATTGCCAAAATTTCCCTGACAGCCCCATTTCTTCTTCCCCCAAGTGTAAAGGGAACATCTGTACTGAGAAGACCAAAAAGGATCACAGCTTATACACTTAACTGAGATGCCTAAAGGAGTGGGAGGTTAAATCAGATCTAAATATAGTTTTATTACCATAATTACAAAAACAATTGCTCTCTATGCAGAATAATGAAATGAGAAAATCAAATTACTAACTGCCTGAATTAAGTTGATAAATGCACTACAATATAGTAGGTAGAATGGATCCAGTGAGATAGCTGGTTGAAAATGAGTAATTGATAATCATTTTACACCAGTAGTTCTCACTTGCTACAGCCCATAAACTGTCTTTCTGTAATTTTCCCAAGTATATGACCTTTTTTTTTTAAACCAAGTAAGAAAATATCTTGGCTTGACAGAAATTCTGTTCATCCCTGATAAAAGGTAATTAAAAAGCTAAAGTACAGGGCAAGAAAAATTTATGTTCCAGGAAGCAAGAACTCAGAAATCTCCCTAGCTGGAGGAAGGAGAGGAAATTAAGTTTGTGTTTTCATTTTGAATCTGATTCTCTTGGTCCTTTCTTTATCATTTCATGTTAATGTGTCCAAAAAAAATCAGATTTATCTTCAGATCTGAAAAAAACCAAATTAAGCTTATTAAACTGTCTAATAAAACCTAGGAAAAAAAGCAAGATAGAAATGGAGACTATTTAGAAAACCCTTCCCAAATGGCAAAATAGTCCACAAGAAGTGTTCATATTACCTAATATTAAGAGCTCTGGATTCAGACAACTTAACTTAAATGTCTGTGGTGTAAATGCCTACAGATATATATGTCTGAATTTCGAGCTGAATGAAGATTTTATCTTGGGACTGAAGTAACCCCATATCCCTAAAAAGAAAAAAAGGAAGCAGCTTTAATCACTTACATTAGGTATGATGAACTTCGCCTTATCAGTGCTTGTCTTTCTCTGTGGACTAAGGAGGGGACAAGGATGACTAAATAAATCTATATTTTGTCAGTGGTATCTCAGCTGTACATTTTTGTGGGACAACATGGCCAGGTCAATTTCTTTGTGACAAGCAAGTGTCCAGACCCACTGACTAAACGACCATGGTTCATTTTGTAGTTCATAATGGTTCAGAGTAGCCACATGGCACTTTTCCCTGCACCATAAGGTTTGTATTATCAGATCTAAGCTTAACATTTTTCACAGAATTTTACAGTTAAAAATCCAAACCACACTGCTGAAGAGTTCATACTTGGCTCTCTCCAAAGTACCACTGATGTTTCAGAGATTTGAATCCTGACCTGACTGTACTTTGAAAAGTTCTTTCAAAATGTGAGCAAGCACAAATTTTTCCTTCAATGTGTATGCTAGTATAAAATAAAATAGTAGCAAATAATTATTTTACTTTTAGTAGTGCCAGCACACTTATGACATAAACAATCAACATTTTCCCTTTCTTTGAGTTGTGCTGCCCACAGAAGAAATACTTAGCATCATTCACAAGAAGCAGCAATCAGAAACTTAGTGTACTTAAGTGTGAATCATATAGTGCAATGAAAAAGGAAACTGCACCCTGGGGTGTATCACTATAAATATTTTCACTAGGAAAAAATTAAATAAAATAAAGAAAGAAATAAAGGGCAGTTTGTAGTCAGGAAAAAGGGTCCAAAATGGTACATGTAGGGAATGGTTGGATATGTTCCAGCTCTAAGAAGAGTTACAAAAATAAAGCCTGGAAAAGAGTAAGAAAATGCTGTTGTTGTCTGTCTTGGTAGTTGGATGACCTTGGCCAACAGCTGAGCACCCACACAGTCCCTCACAGAAAGAGAATTGGAAGGAAAGCTGAAAAAACTGTGGGTGAAGATAAAAACAGTTTAGTAAGTGAAGCAAAGCTGCATGTGGAGCAATGCAAAATAAGTTATTCATTCTGTACTTCCCACCAGTAGGAAGATGGTTAGTCATTTCCAGGAAGGCCAACCCTCAGCACAGATGATGGTTACTCGTGAAGACAAAAGCCATAACTGTGAGTGTCACTTTCTTTCTTCTCATTTCCTTGAGCTTTTATTGCTGAGTGTTAATACTATGGCCTGGAATATCCTTCTGCTCGGTTGGGGTCAGATGTCCCAGCTGTGTCCCTCCCCAGCCCCTCACCCACCCAGCCCCATCACTGGTGAGGCAGCATGAGAAACTGAGAAAGCCTGAATGCTGTTTAGGCACTGTTCAGCAGGAGCCAACACACTGGTGTGCTATCAGCCCTGTTTCAGTCTCAAATGCAAAACACCTCTCCAAATGGACCACTTTGAGGAACATTAACTCCATCCCAGCCAGACCCAACCAGTAAGTGAAGCAAGAATAAGGAAAGAAAACAGAAATTTAAGTTGGAGGATGATGATACAGTATTTCTTTCTGGGACTTGAAGAAAGACTTTGCAAAATTAGAGCAGTGAGATTCTGGAATTCTTCTTCATGCAAATAGGGAGAACAAAATTAACTGCTCTTAAGGTGCAGCTTCACAATTTTATGAAAAGCTTTATATTGTAAGAGTCTTGCAATACCAGTTCTCAGTGACCTACATCTCTTCCAGTCCTTTGTTGTAAGAAGTTTTTTAAGAAATATATTAACATCAAAAAAATTCCTTTCGCTCCCTTTTCTCTTTGAGAATGATAAACAATAAATCTGAAGCACAGTGTCTGCAGGTAATCTAGGAATTAACTAAGCTACTTTACATCTATTATCTCAGACACTGGTAGCTGTTTAGCTGAGGTAGCACAGATAGGAAAGGCCTGGGAAAAAGCACTCATCAAGAAAAGTAAAATATTCTGTCAGCATGTGCTGGGCTCCCTGCTGCTGTAGACTGCCAATAATTTAAAATATTTTCAGTCTATCTGCAGTGACTGCAGGTCAGATGCTACCTAAAGGCAAAAGAGCAAAGGAACTTCCTTCCCAGAGAGTGTGTGACTGAAGCCCACTTCCAGGCAGCTGAGAATAAGCAGCATGCAGCAAGATGCTCCTGGAGATGGCACACCCTGGCACACCTCCTCATTGATTCCCGGCTCAAAATGGGGATAGAAACTAGCTTCTTTTATCTTCTGAAATGTGCAATTTGTCTCCAGTAGTTCCAGACAACTTTGTTCTGTGCACTCAATCTATTTACAGTAGTTGGAATAGGCTAAAGCAATTTAGAGTCTCTGTAGAAGATGGAAATTCCTATTCCTCACTGCAGAGAGAAACATTTCTAAACTACTTCTTAAGCTCTCTGACAGCCTTCTCACTCCTCCCCATTTTTTCAATGGGAGGCAATGAAGCACAACATTTATAAGTTGTTCTAATGGGGTATCACACTGTTTTTAAGAGGAGATTTGGAGGAAGGGAAGTCATTAAGGCTGTGTTGTGAGTGAAACCTGACAGCCAGACTGAACTAACTCCTCACATGGGAGGGTTTTTGCCCCATATTTGCCATGCTTTTATATTTTTAGAAAGCAAAAGTTAACTATAAAGCTTTTCAAAGTGAAAAAGGCCGTATAGCTCTTCATCCCCTTTTTTTTGAGAGCTGAATTAAAGTGAGGTGGGAATTTCCTGTGAAGTCTGTGTTCTATTGAAGGACTTCATTAACATGCTGCAGATAAAGTTTACTGCTGCTTCCTTAGAGAAGGGCATTGTAATACCAGGAGAAAATACATTTTTACCATATTCACAAACAGAAAAGAAGATTGTCACTCTGATTGAAAATTAATATGACGTTCTTTTCCCTGGGATTCTCTTCTGGATGATAAGTACTCACAAAAAATATTGGTGGGAGGAAAATAAACCCAAACACTACCAATCTCTCTGAATTAGCTTCCGCTAGAAGCTTTCCCTGTATAAATTCTTTTCTCCTCTAAGGTGCTACGTGTCTTCAGAGCTTTGGAAAACCTGTGCTGAAAGAATGAGAGATTCTGGAATTTATGCCCTGACACTCTTTTAGAGATGCTGGTACCCACTTTGCAGTGCACAAATGCTGGCCAGACAAAAGCTTCACACAAAAGAATCCTTCTCTTCACTAGAGAGGTACTCACCTTTAACAGATATTCACTTTGATGTTGCTAGTTCTTCACACTCAGCATGAGGACTACCTGTTGGGAAGGGATAAGTCAATTTTTGTTGACAGCTGGAAGAGCAAGCCTGAAAAAACACTCACAAAGACATTTCTTAATTTTGGGGTTTCCCTGAATTTTCTCCACTCTAGAACAGATAATTCCACAAACCTGAATTCATCAGGAGTGGCTAATGCTTCTAGAAGTCTTTTCTTTGCACTCGGATGCCTCAGTTTTAAGGGAACTCCAAAGGAAAGTTAAGATACACCTAAAAAAAGGGAAGAAGCCTTCTGTGCATATCATGAACAAATGCATTAGAAAGTTTTCTAAGAAAAATTAAAGTAAAAGAAAAATAAAAATAAGAGATCATCTTAGAGAGATATTTTCTAAGGTCATATATGTCATGCAAGAGAAAGAATGTCATGCAGCACATTTGAGATCTCAAGATATATGTAGAGAGATCAGAATATGCAGAAATACCTGAAATTCAACATTATAGTATAAGGTTCCCAAAGTTTCTTGTTCCCCTAGATATGCATGTGATACATACTCCAGCCTCTATTGCAGTAAAATAACATTTAAATTAATGTTAGGCTTTGTTTCATGTAAACTTTCCTCTTCACATGTGTCTTGTAGCTTTTTCAACACTTACGTAGGATCCATCTTTGATTTCAATTTTGCAAATCGACTTTTGAATAAACTGGTGTTTTTAATGCTCTCTCAACATTTCAGTACACCGAAGACTCTATCAGAAAACTGACATTAGAAAAGTGAGGCATGAGAAGAAGTTTCCCAGCGCAATAGTTCAACAGTTAACATACAACTGTCAATGTGGAGTTTGATAGAAGAGTTTCATGCAATACGATGTAATCTTTAAGATTCTTTTCAAGTAGCTGCAGTTAATAATTTGGTTTGTCTTTTGTTCTTGTACTCCTAAGTGGGCAGAAATGCTCATTGGCAGTCAGCAAGCAGCAGGCTGTATTTTGCTTTCTCTGGGTGTGCTCTGGCATGACCCATTTCTCTCCAGAAACAGTATAAAGTAAGGACCTCCTGTCATATGCTCCTCTTCAAAAACATTTTAGAGTTATATTCAAAATTTAACAGTATAATTTAGAGATGTTTTAATGAACAGCCTTCAGATACATATTTGGGATGGGGGAATGCAGACTGCCCACTATGGAGCTGGGGATCAGGAGGCTCCCTTTGTAGAGACTCCAGACCAGTGGTGAGTAGCTCCCCTGGAAGCCAAATATTTTATGCAACCCTCCTTTGTTATCCCTGTGCTAGACAAATATTCCCAGGCAAGAAACATCACTGCCTATAGCACTAAGTCTGGATCTCTTTGGTCTGTCCTAACAAGCATTGTCCCAATAAATTCCCTGGCACAATTTAGCTGACAGCCTCCACAGACTTTTCCCAATTTGCAGGAAAGCACAAAGGAAATCTTTGAGGTAGCCCTTACTGTGCTGGCTCATCCCACTCACTGCTGTTTCAATGTCCTAGCAACTGGACAATTAGGTTTTTTACTCAGAAAAAGCATTTCTTCTCCAAGCATCAGTTGATAAGTATCCCCCAAACCCAGCCTTGTTTCAGAAAGGAATTGATCATCAGTTGGTCACAGGTAAGGAGGGTGAGGATACCTGAGATATCCAAAAGAACTGAACAAGCATAAGGCAAAAGAGAGTCAGTATCATGACTGGTGCAGCCAACAAGGCATGTAGACCACAGCTGACTTCAGCAGAGCCCTTCAGGGGTCTCTGTCCCAAACTCCCACTCCAGCAGTGTGTACCAGTTCAGGCAGGGCACTAGATCCACACTGGCTCTGTACAGTAGTTCCACTCTGCACCTTTGCAATAATCCCTTGGAGCAGGAGCACTGCTGAAAAGCAGCACAGAGCCATGGAGAAAGGAAGCTCCATGAGCTATAATCCAGTGCCCATCAAACTCCACCTCCTCTCCAAGTCAGCCTTGCCAGGCTTGGACTAGCTCCATGCAGAGTTATTTGGTTGACTCTGTATGGTGCAGGGAGGCCAAGGGATCTTAGTTTAGGCTCTGTAAACTGATTCTGGGCCAACTTGACCCTGAAAACTGTAAAGCCACCTTCCCACAGCACTGTAGAGTAGCATGCAATTCCTGCCAGACCAGACTTGTCTGTGCAAGGAGCCAGTTCCCTGTCCCTGGATCTGCAGTTCAACTAACCCCACTACTTGTAAGCCCCTCACAAATAGTTGAGAGTTGATGTAGTAGAATTCATTTCATCCATGTAAATTCTTATTATTCTGCAATTTCTAAGCAGGAAACTGCAGGGAGGGAGGGTGAAGGACATTTTACTGAAGTGAATCCAAGTGAAACATTAAGAAAGTCGTTACATTAAATTGCAGGAATAATACATGAAGCAGGATGGGTTTGGAAATTAAGCAAGCCTCTGCTCTCATAGGCTGTGGTATGAATTATATCTGGTAATTTTCTATGTGGCTTCGTGGGTTGGGATAAGTGGAAGAAACTTACTACAAGGACTGGAACAAAATGGATTCCTTATCACAACTGTCAAACCAAAAGCAATCTGGCCAAATGCTGCCACTCATTTAACAACAGAAGTTCTGAAAATATTCTTGAATTTATTACTGAGCAGCCCTCTCTGCTGAACAGAGCTGCTTTACACAATCACTCACTTATGTAATTTCTGCATGTGTATGAAAATAACCATTCACTCTTCAGTGGTCCTATTTATTCTCAACAGTGTATTTAAATGCTTTGCAATGTCTTTCATCTCAGAACAGGGAACACACACACTTTTCGTTGTACCTGCTGGCAATCCCTACTTGGTGTGGCATACCTAGCCAACTGGCTTTTAAGAGGTGGAGGTTGGGCAACTGTTCTCAAAAAGAGTCAATAAATGTCAGTGTAATTCCTGTTTCCATGGGAATATGGCACCAAAATTTTAAAAATTTACTCATATGTGTCAAGTAACAGACCTCAAAGGGAGCAGAAGAGAACTTCTGGGATGTTAACATGTAGAATAGGATTGACTGGAAAGTCAAAACTGCTAATTATAAATAAGAAAGAAATGCTTAGGTTTGCTGATCCTTTATGATAAATGGCTCAATTGCTAAGAATATATCTGACATTTCATAGGACCTTGGTCTATTTATTCAGCATAAAAGGCAACAAATGTGTTATTTATACTTTAACGCATCAAAATGACAGCACCTTTGTGCCCTAAACAAATTTTGGAGAAAACTGAAAAAAACAAATGTATTCCTTTTCTCATTTTTTCATGCTAGTTAAAAATGTCTGTCCCGAAAAGAAGTGATAAAGTTGCAACAAACATTCAACTGCACTAAATTCCTGGACAGTGTCCATTCTAACAACAAGCCAGCCTTATCAAGGAGGAGAGGAGCTGGATGTATTCTTAGGTCAGCAAGGTGTTGTCCTGTGAAGATGCCAATAAAAAGGAAAAAAAAAATCTAAGTAGAGCTTTGCCAGTACATATGGTGTAACTTTGAAGAACAGCCTCCAAAGTTTATTTTTGATGTATCTGCAGGATGCAGATTACTTATGTTAAAAAAATCAAATCCTTAAGAGATCATCTAAAAATAAATTACTGATTTATGTTCCAACATTTCTATTCCCAGTGAAGTCAATGATCAGACTGGTTTGTTGGCAGCAGATAGTCTAAGCATATTTATGGAGAAAAAATAGGTATCTTAGAAATGCTTTTGGAAATAGCTACAGATACCTGTCTTGGTAGCTTTGAAGGGATGAAACCTCCTGCTGTGGATTATTTGTGGGGCACTCATTTTCCTCTCTTTCCCAGAGGAAGTTGCTGACATAGGGCTTGAGTACTAATGAGTTGCTGCAATTCCCATAACTGGTATAACAGACGCAAAACCCCATCCGAACCAAACATTTGGCTACAGGAGGAGCAGGAAGAAGCATCTGTTTTTTGGCAAATGAAGCACTGCTCAGCATTTCAGTGGGGGGGGGGGGGGGGGGGAACCAAAGTGAAACCTAGCCTAAGGTACACTTTCATATTCAGCATTAATGTACAAAAGATGTAGTTATTTTAAAGCAATAATAAACAAGCAAAGCCATATGCCTTAAGAAATACCACTCAAAGCAACTGTGAAAATCCTCTTTCTCATGCATGCTGACACTAAAAGCAAAACCTTTGGATTCTGTGTACAAGACAACAGCATGATGCAGCTTTGTGTTTAGACAATGCTGCTACTCACTGGAACTATTCCTGTGAAAACATGCAAAATTAGATGAAGGGGTAATCAGAAAAAGCCATTTTGACTCATCAGATAATTATTTTTCAGAAAGAGTGTCACAACCAGGAAAGGACCATTTTTTAACCTAGCAGTTCCTCTAGCAAAGGTGTCATGACTTTCATACAAGCTCTGGGAAATGTATCATTTGTATATAGCTCTTAGCACTTTTTCACTCACTGGCAATACTGTTACTGATATCCTGGTGATCTGGAAGAACAGAACACCATGCAATCTTGGTTTACTATAAATTCAGCTCTGATGAATTGCTTTACTAATGTATGACACCTTACAACACAATCCCTGCCAGTGTGGAGTTTCCTTTGCTCAGAAAAAGAGCTTGAAAGGAGACATGTGAAGGCAAGTTACAGAGCTCTTTGGTTTGCATTAGGAGAAAGGATTTGAAAAATAAATCTGTGGTTGTAGCCTCAATATTTGATTTGTAAGAACTTCTACTGACTTCTTTAATAGTTTTGCTAAACCTTTATTGAGTTCAGTTGCTGTTAGTTTTTTCCAAATTCCTTTGGGGTTTTGAGCTCCTACTGCTTCAAACAGAAACCCATATGATTCTCCATTCAGAGTGGATATTCATTTTGCCATCCACTATCCACTTGCTGGTGGTCCTGTGCAAGCCAGGCTGCTTTAGTAATATTCCCAGCACGCACATTCCTGTGTCATGGGGGTCACTGGCTCTGGCACAGACAGGGCTGCTCTGCTGTGCCTAATCACCCTAAAACTGTAAGCACTCAAACTGCTTCCTATGAGCAGAAAGGAGAGGGGAAATGATGCACATGGACATCTACCACTACTTGGTGTCCTTATTTAACTCTTCTGAAAGGGACAGTTACAAGGTTCAGTTCTCTTAATGAAGGCCAGGTCCTTTTAGTCTGATTTGTTTGCTGGTGATATTACCCACCCTAGAACACCCATGCCTAACTGCCCTAATTTTCCCTTCTGAATATATAGTGGAAAGCAATGAACCATTCTACCATAGAGAATAAAGGTATGACTGTGTCTACACCCACTAGCTTGGCTATAGCTTTGATGACACTGCAAAAATGTTTTCTGCTACTGAATTATATATATATCAATGTTGCTTTTGCAGCGTTTTCCCCACTCTATTCTGACTATTTGGCATGATTTGGAATTACCCATAACATATATAATAGAAAGTGCATGTTGGTGTGTCTCATTCCTTTATTTTTCCCACAATAAAGACTTGTGAGTGAGTACAGTGGCAGTTCAAGGGCACACAGTATTACAATGCAGAAGGAGGCAACCGAGAAATGAAATTTCATTAGTTAATTAATTCAGTCAGTGGTTTTATGTTTGCAGTGTCTGTAATTTCTTTGAGGCTGTTCCAGATATGCAGCTATACCACAATTCCTCATTCTTTCCTGTCCTTTCACTTGCAGTGCATTCTTCTTCTGTGAAACAAAGATCAAATATAGCTACAGTAGTCAGGGTAGTTTAAAACTGGGCTGAGGACATCACGAACAGAGACTATATCTGCCTGAACTCTTAGCTGTCACTAGCTTCTTGTCAATTAGGCATAATTGAGCACCCATAACACCCATTATTTTAGCAAAATTATCAAAAAAAGGCTGCAGCATCTCTTGTCCTCAGGTTTCTTTTAAGAAATTTTTTGTCCTTTTTGTCTCTTTTTCCTTTAATGAGTAGAACTGGAAAAGCTAATTATATTATCACATTGAATCAAACTAAGTAGCTTACCAAACTACGCCTAGGAAATATTAACAGGTTGTTGGGGCTTTGTGTAGGTAGCACTCATACATGCTTCCTCTCCTTGTTTCTCACGTTGAATGCTGCCTATCAAAAGAAGGACTGCAGAGTATTGTTGCTAACAGAAGTGTTATCTCTTTTTCACCACATTTTGTAATGTTTGCAGATGCAGCAGACTTTTTGCTTGAACAGGTTTACCAAACAGGCTATTCAGAACTCAATTGTACTTGCCCCTTAAACAACCTGAGCTACTTTTGAAGTAGTATCTATCCTCAAAGTTAGCCCTAATGACCTCTAAATGTCTCTTCAACCCTAATTAATATTAGGATTAACATCCTAGTAACTTGTGAATTAAAAAATTTCTTCTGGAGTGTTGGTTCACTAAATCTTTCAGGTTTGAGGGAAAGTTGGGTGTGGCTAGCACAGACCTTTCCCGTGAGAAATTTTTCTCTCTTCTTCCTGTGTTTTATAAACAAAGATAAAGTTTGGATGATATGAACAATTCAAGCCTGGCCAATCAGCCTGGGGGGAGGTTTTGAACCGGCCAATTTCAGTGACCTTTGAAAGTCTATATAAGTTGAAATTAATTAATAAAAACAGACATTTTCTGCCACACTGAAGACTGGTCTCCTTCTCTCTGCTAGCGGTTCAACAGTGACAGTCAGGCTGTTCAGAATGTTTCTGAGATATCCTGTGCTTGGGTGAGTTTTCAGTTGAAATATGGTCTGTGGGCTGTAACTTTTAGTGCAGTTAAGGGTGAGATGCTGTCAAAGGAGACTTAGAAAGCTCTCTATTTTACCTGTTCCTTTGTGTAGTTCTTTCAGATATGTAACTTGTGGCCTTTTCTACTCCTTGAACTTCGTTTTAAGGAGAGGAGATTAATTAAATGTGGGCTGCTAAGTATCTAAGCTGGGCACATTAGGCTTATTTTTAATATTTTTATTATAATATAGATCATTTTGGTAAAGATGGCTAAAATAAGTCAAGTGATTTGTGCTTTCAAAATGTTTGCTTCTCTCAAATGACAGCAGACATTGCCTAGATCAAGAGTTTAGCTCAGCTCCAAACATCTACATTACAGATTCCTGAAGTTAGGTGAGATGAATTCCATCTGAGATTCTGGGTAATGGTTAGAATCATGCAGCTTGAGAGAATATGTATTCTATGGATATTTCTAAGCCCTATTGCTTAGTTTTTTCCAACTGTCAGGGTGATTCATTTTCAGTTCAGGAAGTCTTTGGTCAGAGGCCATAGCAAACTATGTCCAGGAGCAATTTTGCTGAAAAATCCTATTTTCCATTCCCTCCCCTGCTGCATAAGGACTGTTGCATGTTTTGGGGAAAGGACGTGATTTAGATGTATGGAAAACTGCACGCACTACTGAAGAAAGAGTTATATATTTGGGGTTTTTTAAATTTAAATGAAAAGTATTCTACACTCTGCATTCCAGGCTTCTGATTAAGTTTTCAACAGGAATTTAGGAAAATACTCTCTTTTGACCCACTTTATTGGTTACATCTGCTATGTGTTATAACAGTAAGGTGTCCAGGTGTGGATTGCCTCATCCTCATACACAGAGTCACAAGATTTCTTATGAGAATCTTAATGTGGTAGAAAAGGGCTTAGAAACTGGCTGTCTGCCAAAATTATACAGTCTCTGGCTTGTCTTTGATCAGACTCTCAGATACATCCACGGTCTTTTCCACTATCAGCCTTAGACAGCAGTTGTCATTTCTATAAATGTGAATACAGTCAAACTCCTGCATGCAGGAAAGCTGGCAGTGTAGCTTAAGGTCTTGCTGTCTTATGGGGAGGTGGAAGGATACTTAGTTCATCTGGAGAGGGTTGTTCCTTCATTTTAGCTTTGCTCCCCTTTTAGAAGATTTCATTATGTCCCTCTTCTATTTCTTTGCTTTTTACATGCAGCCAGGACTGAAGGTATGCAAATTCTTCACTGTAAAATAGAATAAAAGAAAATTTCCTTGCTTCAGATTTCCTTACATTACTGAAAATTGAACCCAGGTAAATCAAAAGAAATTAATCTCCCTTCTCAATAAGGATTTAGTTTGGAAATCAGCGCGACAGTACACAGATGGAAGAAGAAAACAAACTTGCTCTTTTCATTCAGCTCAATATTAAAAAGATAAATTTGTGTGATGTCTCAGTTCAGGAATGCAGAATGAAACAAAACAACTGTCTACCTGACTGGAAACTGAATCCACTGAGTGTTAGAATGCTCTAATAGTTATCCCTCTTCCTTTCAGCTGCTCACCAATTTTATGGTTTTTACTAGGATACATGTAAACAGCGGAAAAGAAACATTTCATTTAGAATTTTCAGTGCTAGATAAATCTGCATTTCCTTCACTTCTCAACTTTTTGTCTCGCTTCAATTTCTCTGTTGTGACAGTAACAGCAGTAACATTAATACATAATTAGATGGGTAGGAATGTGCTCAAAGTCAATAGCTTGTAATAGCTCCTTTGGAGCCATAGTAAAGTATCTCCTATAGCAAATACATGGTTATGGACTTGTTAAAACAGACATTAGTTATCCAGTAGTCCATTATGGCTCCTTGTAGTCTACCATTTGAGTAGCTCTATATTTAGAGTCATATTGATCAGTAATTAAGAGATAGCATGGTGGCAAAATAGAAATATATTATAAATAATCTTAAAGAAATTATTTATAAAAAGAGTAAAATCATCAGGAACTAGCAAATGTCTTTTGCACTATTTTTGCTTTCATATAGAAACCAATAAACTCAATAAAATTATAACTGATATTGTGAGATTCCCTTGTGTAGGCTAAGAAGCTTACTTCATCCAGAATTAATTTTTAAAACAGATCTATTAAAACTAGGAAGGAGTCAGACAAGTCACCACCATGTATGCAGTCTTCATCTCATTGTAAAAATTAACAGTAGTGAATGTAAGCACTGGTAAAGGGACTTCAGCCACTTTTAATTTTATTCATCTGGAGCTTCCCCAACTCTCATTAGTCTGTAACACCATGCAGGTGAGTTTATCCAATTTTCTATTTTACGGCTATATTCACTGAAATGCAATTATAATAATCAACTAGTTACAAATAGTTAAGTCTGTATTAGAATATGCCTAGAAAAGATGTTCAGGCATGATAATCTTTTAGACTATTCAAAGTGCCACAGTAGTACTAATCCCTTAAGGTTTTCCCATGATACTGAGGATATTGGGACACAATTACATATAAACCCAGAAAGAACAGTTATTCCTTACTTGTTTTACATTTCCCTCCATGAGGGGACTGCAATATTATTACTTGTGTTGTGTGTAATGGAATTGTTTAATTCACAATAGCTCTTGCAAATGTAAAGATCTAGTTACCATGCTTGTACCAATGGAGCAAAAGAGGGATGTTGTGCTGTGAACCTATTTTTCTAATTGTTCCAATCCCTGCATTAACATTAATTAGCAAATTTGTCTTTCAGACTCTCCCACATGAGGCGTGTTCAGTCAGGGTTGGGTCAGTAGGGAATTTAATTAATTTATCAGCAAATTGGATTTTTTCACTAGGTGTCCTTGCTTTGGCTTTCTTTTTGGTTGGTTTTTTTGTTAGTGGGGGGTTTTTTACCCAGAAATTTTTAATGGTTTTTATAACTACAGGGGTTTTTTTCATGTGCAGTTCTCTGATGCAGAGGTTGTTAATGGAATGATATTGAATATAAATGCTGCATTTGTAAAGAATATCAAAAGAGAAGTACTGTCTGCCTCACTGGTCATTTGTAAGCAGGTAGTTCTGCTATAGTAAACTTTTTCCCGTGTAGGCTTGCAGTCTAGTGGGAATATTACTTTACAGTCAACCTGCCAATAGCTGGATAGCTGGATGTATAAATGCCTGATATTTATGGCTTGAGCAAAAAGGGTATCAGTGTGTGAGAATTCAATTCAACAAGGCTAATCTCAAATGCAATTAATGTTCACATTCTTTATGTGCCCCTATGGTAGACCATTTGCCCAAGGAATTTATTGGAAGTGATACATTTAATTAAACTTCTTGAAACACTTGGGCAATGATATCATTTATGCGATAAGGCAACTCTTTTGGAAAATGGGAAGAGGAACAGCATGATGGTCATATACATTCTGTACTGCTTTACATTTAATGCAGGGTTGGTGCGTTCTGTGGAGGCTGCATGACAGGTGCTGCTCAAAAAAGGTGATTTCCTCATGTTCTACTACCAAAATGCTACATAAAAGTCAGCAATGTTTTGATCTTGTGTCTAATTTGATTTAGCTATATGTACTGCATGAGCAAAGGAAGCAAATTTGCTAAACTGCTTGCAATGGCTTTCTGTATTTCATTGGGATTATGGCTTTACTAATATGAAAGCAAATTTAGCATCTATTCTTTTACTTGTTCACCTTGACAATTTGTAACCATACCATAAGCAGTGCCAGGGATGATCATGGAGCAGATCATCCTCAGTGCTGTCACACAGCACATGCAGGATATCCAGGGGATCAGGCCCATGGGAATGTGAAAGGCAGGTCCTGCTCGACCAACCTAATCACCTTTTATGGCAATGTGAACCACTGAGTGGATGAGGGAAAAGCTGTGGATGTTGTCTACCTGGACTTTGGTGAAGTCTTTGACATTGTCTCCTGCAGCATTCTCGTGGGAAAACTGGCTGTTCATGGTCTGAATGGTGCCCAGTTCTCTGGGTTGAAAACTGCCTGGGGGGCCAGGCCTAGAGAGTGGTGGTGAATGGAGTCATGTCCAGCTGGTGGCTGTCACCAGTGGTGTCCCCCAGGGCTCAGTACTGGGACAGCCCTGTTTAGTAGCCCTACTGGTAACCTGGACAAGGGGACCAAATGCACCCTCAGTCAGTTTGCAGACGACACCAAGTTGGGCAAGAGTGTTGATCCACTGAAGGGCAGAAAGGCTCTGCAGAGGGATCTGGACAGGCTGGATCCATGAGCCAAGCCAGTTGCATGAGGTTCAACAAGGCCAGCTGCCAGGTCCTGCCCTTGGGTCACAGCAACCCCCATGGTGCCCTTGTAGGCTTGGGTAAGAGTGGATGGAAGGCTGCCTGGCAGAAAATGCCCTGAAGTGCTGGCTACAGTGGTCAAACAGGAGCCAGCAGTGCCCAGGTGGCCAAGAAGGCCAATGGCATCCTGGCCTGTATTAGCAATAGTGTGGCCAGCTGGACCAGGGCAGTGATTGTCCCCCTGTACTCAGCACTGGTGAGGCCACATCCCTGAGTCCTGTATCCAGTTTTGGATGGCTCGCTATAAGGACATTGAGGTGCCTGGAGCATGTCCTGAGAAGGGCAATGAATCTGGTGCAGTGTTTGAAGCACAGGTCCTGTGAGGAGTGGCTGAGAGAGCTGGGAGTGTTTAACACCAAGAAAAGAAGGCTGAAGGAGGACCTTGTCACTCTACATCTGCCTGAAAGGAGAGTGTAGTGAGATGGGGGTCAGTCTCTTCTGCCAGGTAACAAGTGATAGGAGAGAGGAAATGGCCTCAAGATATTAGGAAAAAAATCTTCACTGAAAGCATTGTCAGGCACTGGGATAGGCAGCCCTGGGAACTGGCAGAGTTGCCATCCCTGACAAAAATTCTTTATTTAAAGTACATGTAGATGTGGCACTCAGGGACATGGTTTAGTGGTGGACTTGGCAGTACTGAGTTAACAGCTGAATTTGAGATCCTGGAGATCTTTTCCAATCTAAATGATTCTGTAGAATTTCAGTTAATGAGAGATTCATTCTTGCTACCAAGCCATCCTCCATTGAATATTAAAATTTGTGTAGTTGCAGAAATAAATACAAGAATTCTCATAGAAATTTTCTTTTCATAGTTTTCTCATGCTTTTTTTTTATAAAGGTAGTCTGTGCTGCCCTCATTCTGTGATGATTCTGCTCACATCTGATATTCTAAGATAAATTATGCAATACAATAAATTATTGTCAGTGTTTGTCTTTAATGTACCTGTTTTCACCATGCTCTAACAGCTCAGCACTACAAGTGAAATTAGTGAAGGCTGGCTGGGTGGGTAAAAATTTCCTTTGTGTACTGTATGTCTAAGGAATTCAGGAGATTTTAAATTCCCATAGCCTAAGTTTTGGCTCCCACTGTTTGAAAATGACTCTTTACAGAAAAAAGTAAGGATAAAAATAGATATGTAGGTGGACCTCTGTAGGGAAAGAAAGGAAAGAGGAATTTTGGTTAATTGCTTGCATGGACCTTGTAGAGTCTGAATTATTTCAGAATTTTTCTGCAATGACCCAAATATATGAGGTGAGATATCTCTGGTGAGATGGCTAGGAAGTTTTGCTCTGAGCCTATAACCCCTAATATAAATTCAATTCATATTTCAATGTTATCTTTACAATTAAAATTTCTCCTGAAGGCTCATAAAATAAAAAACCAAAACCACAAACTAACAAACAAAATATTATTGATAATATTTGTGAGCAGAGTTCCAATTCAGGCAGTAAATTCTGCAGTGACACCAGTGTCCCAGACACATCCTTTCAGGGAATGAAACCAGAAGAATTGTGATGTGTTGGTCATTTTTGTTATAGAAGCATTTAGATTAGATTTTTCAAATGCAGATACAGTCCCAAAATATTAATCTTTAGAACTAAGAAAAAGCCTAATCTCCTGAGTAAATGTAATTATTCCCCCCCCCACCTTGTGTGCATGTGTTTGTGTCTCATTCAAAGACATATAAAAATACTAAATATTTGTAATAAAAAAGGCTGTTTTTTCACATATATGTATGCATATGTATCAGGAAAATACATATTGAAAATACTCTTTTCAATTCGAGTAAGTAATGCTTTTGCTAGAGTGCTCTAAAGTGAAATTTTATATTAAGCTTGGGAAACACTTCAAATGGCAAAAGGTATAAACAAATAATACCAAAGCACTGCTGAACATACACTGTCTCTTCAAGTCTGTCCAGGCTCAGTTGGAGAAGAAGGTAGATGCTTCTTGAATAATATGAAAGCATTCTCTTCTTTTGCCTACGTACTTTCACTGTTTCTATGATACAAAATACCATGGAGAGCTTACTTGTGTTTTAGAAATGCCATATTTCTCCTGAAACTAAACACAGGTTACTGTTGGGGGGTTGTTTTTGTCTGTAGGGAAATAAGTGAAAATTTTAATCTTTGAGAAAGTCTCCTAATACTTGCTTTAAAAAAAAAAAAAAAAAAAAAAAAGGAATGGGGATTAAAGAGACAATAACAAATGAGAATGTGTGTGCTAATTGCATCCCAGCATGACTCCATGCATCTTACCAGGTGTGAGTGTGCCAGTCTGAAGTCAATCTGCAGAGCTTTACTGACAGGAAGGTTATAAGAAATCCTTCTGTCTCCATAGTTAGACTGTCTGTTCATCATGAGGAGATGATGGATGCTGAATTCAAATGTAAGATTTTAGACATCCAAATAGGGTCTACTGAAATTACTTTGACAGCATTTGTTCTGAAGTATTACATTCATCTATGCAAAATCCTCAAAATTCGCAAAACATAACATTCAGTCAGCCAGATTTACCGTTCCTTCTTTTTCAAGGAGCCAGCACAGAGGTTGGGCCTGTACTAGGGTCACCCTTGGACTTTCTTTGTTGCACTTCTAGCCCAAGTGCTATTTAGAGATATTTCAGAGCCCCAAACATTTCACAAATTCTCTGTGATTTATGCAAACATAGGACAGAGAAAACTTATCTCTTTCTGACTTGATGAGGACTTTTAATACATAGTCTTAGGAGGGACAAGGAAAATAGCATTATCTTCTACTATGGTACTCTGGGAGAGCTGTTTAAAGTCACTTGTTCAATTTGTGTAGTCACTAGAGTGGTAAAAGAGTTCTATATTACACAAAAGAGCCAAGTCTGAAAAGTTTTATTATTCTTTCTTTTTTTCTTAAATAAATACAGATGCATCTCACTGCCTCTTAAAAATTCATGGAAAGACAATATCACTTACTTATTGGAGACTTTTAATGAAGCTTAGCATTTTCTTCTGTGGCAAAATGCAGAAGCATAATTATCCTGCCACTGTAGAAAGAGCATAACTCACCAAGCAGGAGAAATTCAGATATTACCCCAAAATAAGAGCATCCATGAAAAGAAATGTATTGGTAAAATTATCCTAGTAAATATCATCAGAATGACAAGACGTCCTGTCAAGGAGGCAGGAGGCAGAAATCTCATTTTCAAGAGAGTAAGCTGATAATTTGGAGATAAGCTTGATTCAAGCCCTGTGGTTCATGTATTCCTGAACAAAGTCCAACTGAGACCAACATCTGAATATTGCACCTCATGATGGCCTCTTCTTGGAGGGTGGAACATCATATGCAAAACTAATGACTAGTTCTTCAAAACAGAGTGAGGAACAGCTATTACGAGAATTAAATTATACTGGGAGATAAACTAGAGGAGCATAAGTTTTATATTCTGACTTTTCTGTAGCTGTACTCTAAGAACAAGTAGATAAATGCTCAATTTAAGTAAATAAATTGGGTAATGTGAAACATTAGAATCTGAGGAACTTGGGTGGTAAATCATTCTCAGTTAATCATAATTGTGTCTGTTACCACTGAGCATCATTTTATGGTATTTTAGGGTTTCCTTTTATATTAATAATAAATAGGAATTTAAGATGCGTACGCATATTGAAAAAATTATACTGTGAAAATTCATTGCTGCTTTTTTTATTACATGGCAGTTTTGGAATAGAATCTCTAAAGCAGACCTAAACATTTTTTTTTCTTTTTTTAGCAGCTATGAGTATCAAAGTTATTCATCATTGCTATTGTTAGTCTAACATCAGTAAATAAAAATAGTTGCTACCTGTTTCTTCAATCAGTGAGTTCAAGAGCTGGGACATCGACCACCTTGGCTGTGGCATGCATCCCCCCTGTTCCTTCTCCCCATGTAAGCAGCCTGAACCTCTTTTGTGTTTAATCATTTCTGCACTCTCCAGTGCTCTCAGATCAGCTGAAACAACGGGGAATTTGTGTTGAGCACTGACACCACTCCCTGGTGCTTGAATCAAGGGGTTTTCAGTCCAAATGCTCTAGCTGTTCTCGCAGCTGTACTAACCCCTAGGAGGCAGAGGGCACACCAGGTGTGCATGAGTGGCATTGAAACATGTATACATCAAAATCAGTTTGAACAGAAAGCTCCTGTAACTGGGGGGAAAGTGGTGTATTTCACACCTGCTGAAGATCACTCCTGCAGAATGGAAGATCACTTAAATTTACATGGAAGAGGTGAGCCTATGTATGCTCTTTTTATTAGACCCTGATAATTTTGTTTGTTGTTCTTCTCCAGTGCAGTCTCAGGTTGGTTTTGCATGTGAGGTGAGACAAGCTCTGGACAAAGGAAATCTTAAGGTGAAACGTAAAGTAGCATCTCACTTGCAAAACGATCTCTCAGCATCCCATTGAAGAAAATAGAGCTGTCATATGCCACAAGAAGCTATTTATTCAAATTGATAGCAAATTCTTGCTATCTCTGTAGTAGCACAACCACTGTGGTTGTTTAGAGCATTCAGGCTAACTGTCCCTAAATTTAAATACCAGAGAGAATCAAATATACTTGTGTTTTTGTCACCTTTTCGTGTTCAAGGATGACCCCCAAAAAATGAGATTTGTTTGCCAATGTCACATAAGAGATCATCTGAAAATAAATCCTGAGTAACAGCCATACATTTCCTGAACAAGTCTGCCACCTCCCTCCTATGAACTCAGATAACACCACCTTTTCAGAGTACAAATAGACAGTGCTAAGAGTTTTTCCACACAGGAGAAAGTCTTTTGGATAATATGTAGTTAAATAAAACATCAACAGTATAAAATAGGAAACCACACTTAAGGTGTGATGTGTTTTATGAAACATGTAATTCACCACATAGGCAGCAAAAAGCTTTAGATGTAAACTGCAGCTGCTCACATAAATTGGCCTTAAGGTCTATAATGCTACCAAAAAAAAAATTATTCTGAGTCTCTACACACTCTATTCTAAAGCAGATCCTTGTTCAGAAGCCTGTAAGTTGTCACTCAACTCAGTATCTAAGCTGTAATATTAGCTGATGTTAAATACTATGTAAAGCTTTGGCTTCCCCATCTTGAAAAAACTTTAGTAAAACTAAATGTGATACAGAGCAGAGCAAAGAGAAATAGGGATCCTTCTGTGCTAGAAATTACTCTGTGGACCAGCACATTTCATCTTGGAAGAGAAACATCTCCAGGGAGATACTGCAGTGACCTATAAAACCCCAAGAAGAAAAGGGAATGTGCACAGAGAAATTATTTCCTGTTTCTGATTGTGCAAGAGGTGATAAATATCTGATTAAATCAACAGATAGCAGATTGGAAATCAGCAGAAGGAAGTGCTTGTCCACACGTGGCATGGATGAGCCTCAGACCTTAGTGACAGATGGTGGTTCGGTTCCCAGAGTTTACATGAGTTTAGAAAAGAGGTTAAGCAGGCACATTAAAGTAAAATCAGATAAGGCCTTTGAAATAAAACGATGCTCCTCAGTTTGTGTCTGACCTGCTCTTCCATGCTTTCTTAGACATCTGCTACTAGTCACTGTCAGAGATTAGTAAACTATGTAAACCTTTGTCTGACCTGATATGCCATTTACAGCTCCTAAAACTATCTTAAGTATCCACAAAACTTAAACCACCTGTTTTCTGCTGAGCTGACCCAAGTTCTCAGACAAGCGAAGAGGGAGAAAAGGACTTTATTGTTTTGAATTCTATATATATGAGTTTACAGAGTGCCCCAGATTGGTCAGCCCGAGACCTCCCCCTAGCACAATTGGCCAAGCCCGAACTCACTCAATCCGGAGAAACTGTTTGCAAAACATCCAAACTTTATCTTGTTTATGAAATATAGCAAAATGTTCCCACGGGAAGAACCTGTGCTAGCCACAGACCTGCTTATTTATTTCATGCTACATTAATCAGCGTAGAAATTATGTATATGTTGTATTCAGTGAAAACCAATATTTTTGTAGCTTTCACTTGCATGAAACTTGTTAACATTTTTCCCTTATATCCCATCCCATTTTCTATTTCAGTATTATTTCAATAGATGTGATTTCTTCCATTAGTAATAGTGGGAAACAACAATGTAAGTCTTTGTGTTCAGGCAGATAATAGGCCCCCACAGCCTATTCCTTTGAAGAATAATATGACATTACCAAACTGTGAAGTAAACCTATAAAATATTAATTATGGATTGATTTAGTCTGGCTGGATTTCAGCATTAATGGTTTCACTTAGTGTTACCTAGTTTTTCAAAATCATGTCAGAAGGAGAGGGTAGGAAGACAAATTAAGCTGAGGAATGTATTTTAACTCTTCATCTCTAGAAACTTGGGGACAAAATCCAATTGTCCCATGCAGACATGAGAGCAGTGTCAACCTGTGCTGTTGTGAATGTTAGCATGGAGCATAAAACTACTACACAACAAGGGTAGAAGTGAAGAGTGAAGTCTGCGGTGGGTCAAGAATGCAGTGCACTGCAGAGAGCTTTTACATTATCTGTTTTATGAGTGGTTCTCAAATGAGTCTGAAAACTGAGAGCTCCTCTAAATGATGAAAATGAGGTGAAACACCAACTTTGTCAGTGTCCCCTATTGTTATACTGGGGAATTTCCAAAGCAAGTAATCAACACAGAACTTCCTATACTTCTGTTTCTTGTTTCTTTCTAATACTTGTGCCATGAAATGGACGTCCATGTTAGTATTACCACACAGCAGTTCCATTTGCAACTGTTAAAATAAGTGAGACCCCCAAGTCCTGTGTTCTAGGTATTTGGCTGAAATACCTTTTGAAGAATAGTTGTTCACCCTTGTTCTCTCTGACGAAACTCTCGGTAGTTCCAGTGGCACACAGAACACTGGGCAGCTGCACAGCAGCTTCACATTGTGCATCAGCCCTTCAACAAATCCATACCATACTGTGACAAACAGATGGCTCAGATCTCTCATCCAAGCTGGGGACCTGTGGCAATGCACCACGACTCTCATTTGACCTCATCTTTGATTTCCTTTCCATGTAAACCAGGGAATAGAAAGGGGCCAAACACAAGCCTGAGGTTTATCCTGGTGTACAGATGTGGCATGCTATCCCAAAATTACAAATTTGATTACATGCCAGGCTTATTTTTCTGTCATAAGAATTTAGACATTTGTAGGTTTTTTAATGGTATGTATGTCTCTGGAAAGAAGCCAGAAGGCACAAGCATACGTGACCTTCATTTTCATGGGCACCAGGAACGAAAGACTTTTTATTTTTTCATACTATTATGTAAGTTAAACAGGATTTTTTTGTTTGCTTGTATGTCTGTTTGCTTGGGTTTTTTAGTTTTGTCTATTTGGCAATGTCTTTATACACACGAAAGGATCATACCATGTTTGTCAGTACACATTTAAGCACATTAGGCAGGATTTAGGCTAAGTAAGGAAAGACACTAAATAAAGAGTTATAAATCTCACATGATTAAATTAGTGTGTTCATTTTGCAGATCTTGTTCTTTGTTATTTTAGTTCATAATTTTGCACTACACCTAAATTGTTTGGGATTCTTTCTAATATTGACAATATTTTTTAATGGGGGTTTGGGGTTCTTTTTGGTACAGGAGTAAAATGCTCTAAAAAACAGACCTGATTTACAGCCAGTGGAAGAAGGATTAGTACTTCTGTCCATTCCTCAGCTAAATTTACTGTATTGTCATTAAAACCTTGCCACAGTCAAAAAGACTAGCTTTATAAAACAGTTAAAGCAATTGCATAAAAGGAAAACTTGATGAGGAGTTTGTG
Source organism: Entomyzon cyanotis (assembly GCA_024500445.1). NCBI lineage: Eukaryota > Metazoa > Chordata > Aves > Passeriformes > Meliphagidae > Entomyzon > Entomyzon cyanotis. Next base: position 40,895,750 of record JAKEPQ010001016.1, on the reverse strand, counting down.
GAACCAAGTCATCTCAAGTGTTCATGTAGGAAAGCAAGCTCTGTAACAATGAAGAAAGAATCTGAGAATATTTTTTAAGATGACCATATTGCATCTGCTATTTAACATGACATCTGCAAAGAAGATATGAAAGAGGAGGTATCCCAGCTGGCCAAGCATGTTGGCATTGGAATGCGAATTATTTCCTCAAAGAAAACATTCCTTTACCTTCCATAAAGGTTTTATTTAGCCAGTCTATCTATGCTGTTTATTGGACAATTAACTTCCAATTACCCAGATATTATTAAAATCAAATTTGTTTTCTTCTCTTCTCCTATAATTAGCATTAGTCTCCTCTGAATGTAACAGCTACCTTCCAGTCAGATATGAAGAAGCTAATCACTGAGGCAGGTAGCTTCAACATGAACAGAGTGGGTAGTCTAAGGCTTTAAAAATGTGTATGATTTAGTTGACAATTTAAGAGACAGGGAAACAAGATTTAAAAATAATAATAATTTTTAAAAAACCCCGTCAGTTTTTTTAAGTGGTAATGTAGAAATACTCTGCTTCAGTTTTACTATTAAAAAAGAATATTTCAAAAAGCTTTTAAGCCCACATCTGGAAAGAAATATATGAAAGTATTATTATATTACTATATATGAGTCTATAGAGTTTGTCCTTTAACCTAAAATGTTGCTGGGCTTGTTTAAATCACAGAGAAAAATACTGCAAAAGGAAGTTATAGTAGCAATAAATTTTAAATGTATTATATGCAATGAATTTTTTAATCTCAGTTTTTTATTTGTTTTTATTATGAACTTTCCATTAAAAGAAACAAAGGACATCTTAAAAGACATTTGGTAATTAAAAAGCTGTACTCAGTGTCATCATTTATCTTTGGGTTTTGCTTATCTTGCTCTTATAAAATGCATACAGTTATGTTACTTAACATTTGTAGTGGAAGGATTTTTAAATAGCTTGTGATAATTAAACTGCAAGACAAACAAAATATATTATTTCATTATTTTAGCTAGTAGTTTTTATTCTTATAAAACAAGCAGGGGCTGCAGGATAAAGAACATTCTGGTTTACTTTTACTTTTTGTAATATATTTTACAAGTTAGATTGTCTGGTGTGCAACACAGAATCACAAAATAAATAGGAATAGTCTTGTGCAGTTAATTGTCATCTATGGATAACAGTCTCTTTACTTTTATTGCACACATATATTATCCAGAAATGAAACACCAGCTTTCTTGAAAACAACAGAAGTTTAACTATTTGTTTCAGCAGAGGAGGATTTAATTCTGGATGTATATCTGCCATTGCAGCTGCTTTGTTTGTGATGTAGATGTATACAGGTTAGAGCACTCACCCTGAAAATTGTTTTTCTGTTCTTGCTTTACTACTTGTCACAGTCAGAAGTGACTCCCACCAAATCTCTCATTAGAATTGTTTTCCTTGTTTTCATACCTTAAGAAATCCCGTCCAAGCTATCTTAACTACTCACTAGATCCATAACCAATATTAATGAATTCTTTTCAAATAGTCTGCCTAGAACTGTTATAAGATCTTCCTCGTTTTCCTCTCCAGCCATGCAGAACAGCCCTTGGCTTCACCTCCTTTTACCTTGTTTCTGATATTTGTTCAAAATTTGTCTCTCCTCCTGAGCTCTTGGTGTTCTCCCATTGTGCTTATAAAATGTCATTTTGACACTTTATAAGAGATCATTTATGCCAAAGAAAGTGCCACTATTTACTATTAAAAATTCACCATTATTTTTTCAAGTTGGCCTATCCTTTTCACCAAGTGCTGGTTCTAACAAGAAGTCCTTTCTGGCTTCTTTTCATTAAAAAAGAACTTTTAAGAATGTTTTTCAAAGTGAAAGAGTCGAAATCATTCACATGCAAATATTTCAGTAGAAAAATGTGATTACAAGCATTAAAAAATTACTATTTTTGCTCATGAGTGAGTACACAGAGAGGAAGTAGAGCCAAGAAGTTCAAATAAGTCTGTGCAGAAGAACTTCAAACAGCATCATTTTAGAAACAGAAAAATATCTCTAGTGCAGGCAGATTCCTTTGGTTGGATAGACCAGCTTTTTTTTTCAAATTAGTCTCTTTTTTATAGAGGACTGACTACTCCATTCATCCTTCAAAAACCCCTTTCATAAGAAAATGTTTACTTTAGACCTCAATTTAAATTATAACAGGAAGCAGCAAAATTTCTGGGGTTTTTTTTGCATTCCAACTAAAATAAAATACGTTTCCAGCCTAGGTGTTGTACATGCACACAAACACATCGCCAATTCCCATCACATCATCCAATGTAAATCTGCATTTACCATCTTCCTCCTAGAAGTCACTGCCATGAGTCTCTAAAAATGTTGTCGGCAGCATTAAGATTAACAACAGGACTTCTTCCAGCAGTGGTAGCCTCAGAGAGCTTGTAAAGCATTTTTTAATGACACAAAAATCCATAATTTGCTGAAAATTTGCCCTGTTTTAAAAAGTTTTATACACTTCTAGCTTATAAAAGTCTGAGGAACACTAGTGCAAGGTGTTCAAATAACCAGCATGAAATGAATCAGATTCAAAACATTGCAAACACTGGTTTTTTTCCTCTTAAAAAGCAAATTTAATGTGCTTGCAGGTTACTTTTTCATTAGAAAGACTTTAATTACAAAATAAAAAAAGAATATAATAGCATATAACTACCTATTTTAAAGGTTAGAATTTTAAGTTAGAAAAACTGCTCCCAAAGACTCCAAAAGACAACTGGAAGCCAGATTAAAGTGTAGTTTCAGCTCTTTGATAGGTGTATGGTCAGTACTGTTATAAATTGTTAACAACACATCTGAATCAAATTCTGAAATAGACTTCATATATATTTTCAAAATCTGGAGTGAGTCTTGATACATATTGAACAAAGAGTTTTGGCAATGTACACTTTGCCAGCTCAATAAATAGGTCAGAATACAAACATATAACATTAGTTCCCTCATTTTAGGAGAAGTTGCAGTAGTAGGATCACATACATTTTTCCCTATGAAAGAAGAAAACCAGCTTCAGCATAAAAAGCCCGAAAGAGTTCAGAAGCCTTTTTCACCCAAAAGTTTAAAAGGATAAAAATGAGTTTATTCAGCTCCTAATGCTGTGCTCCAAGCAGTCCTTTGAAGAGGTTGTTTCCATTTGTCTCTGTGCTGAAATAAGGGTATGCTGAGAAGCTATTTCTGGAAAATAACAATCATCGTTTCCCTGAATCAGTGCATGTTGTTGATGAGCTTCTACATTGGCAGTTGATGGAAAATTCAAATTTAAGTAACATTTGAGTTGACCATGGAATAAATACTGACTTAATTTATCACAGTCATGATTTCTTGTTACGTGCTCTATTTTCAGAGGCCCTTCTCTCACAGTGAATTGTCCAACTTCTCCAGGTTTTCACAGGAATGTCCAGTTGGTATTGTACAGAGAAAAGAGAGACTAAATTGCCTTCAGGGTAGCTCCTCAGATTAGAACCAACAAAGAGATACACTTACTGTTTATAAAGAAAAGAACCAGGTCTTTGAGCATTTATTAGCCTTGTTCATTTTTTAATGAAATGCCAGGAGCTTAAAAGTTGGCTTCCAAGCCCCATCATTCTTTGACAGAAGCAAGATAACAGATCTGCACTCCAAAAATTCACCAACTTGAAAGACCCTTCAATATGCAAAATGAAAGGTCACAATCTCTTGATGAGCAGGCTGAAGAAGAGAAAGAGTGCCCCTTTCAACCAATATTTATTCTCTTTAATCATGTATAAACACCATTTGGCTGCACATTGTTTTCTTATTGCAAGGTTTCCCTGGTTAACTACAGTTGTCATCCTAGAACAATAATTATGATTTAGGCTTTCTCTAGGTAACTCACTTCAGTACATGGAGGTAAATCCTACAGCTTCAAGTGCCTACTTTGATGTTAATAGAATTATTTTATGAGCATAAGTTAGGGAATAATATGATCCATTCTGTTTCATCTTCTGCCTTTTTAAGTGGATGGCAACTTTACCAGACCATCTGTTTTCCATAAAATATTTATATGTACATAGGAGAGAGAGGGGGAGAGAGAGAGGGAGAGAGAGGGAAGTAGGACACCACAGAAATAGAAGAGTATCTGAGGACAGCTTTGAAAATGCAACATATTTAAAACTTTTTTGATGAAATGTAAGTATAAATTAAAAGTAAGATGTGAAACCCTCTGAAAAGGGTTTTATTTTATGATCATCAATACATGCTAAAGGGAATTCTAGTTCATGAGTTTTTTCTTTAGAAAGGAGAGGGATTTCACTTGTAATATTGATCTGTTGTGCCCAAAAGAAAAGTTAGTAGGCAAATCAGCATATTAATTTTTTTTAAATATCATGGCTGTTCGAAGTAATTGGTAGATTAAAGGGAGTTCAAAAACAAAGCTGCCACCACTCAGTCAGTAAGGAAGCTGAGCTCCACTTCATTGCAACTTGCACCCAAACTTTAGGTATTGATTTAGCTCCAGGCATAAACAGTTATATTCCTGATCTAGACAGTGAAAAATGTGATTCTGAAAACATCCCAGGAGAAATCTTGCCAGACTGGTTATGGTATCTGGGTTTAGGCAGGCAGAGATCTCATTCCAGGGGCCTCTGCTGACACACCTCACCACTGACTGAAGAACAAATTCTGTGTACAGAATGGACATTCTACATCAGTCAGAAGTGTGGACCAGTAGAAGGAGATTAGCAAAGCAAACCAGCTGGTGCAGAGATCTGACATACACATTCAAAGCACGCACATTTCAAAACTCTGCCCTGGTCCCAAGCACCAATGTCCAGTGACGCTGGGAATGCAGTGAATGTGATCCTGAAGTACATTTTCCCATACTGCTTCCTCGCAAAGGGATCCAGTTTGTGTGTCCTGAGCCCACCCTGCAAAGTGAACCAAAGCACGCTAAGTCAGGTTGATCTGAACCAAAACATCAGAATAAGTGCACCCACTGAAGTTGAACTGTTCCGTTGGACAGCTAAACCTTCTATGCAAACTGGACACCTACTTTGGGATGGCATTTCATGTATGCATTCAGAACTAAAATTGTTTCAATTTAATATTCAAATGCTAAAAAGAGCTGAAGAGATTTCGCTTCTTACTTTTTTCCTAGCATATAATCTTGTGTCTTTTTGTAACATTTTTCATATACCTTTATTTCATTGTCTAAGAAAAGGAGTATCAAAATTTCATGTAGTAGGTATGATCAAACAAAATTGCCTTCAGTCAGCAATGGAACAATTTCCATGTCCATTTTACAGCAACTGAAATGAGTAACAAAGCTTGCTACAGCACATTCTAGCTCTTTGTTCTTGGGTACATACCTTGGATAAAGTCCTCACAGCCCTGACTATCTCTCTCCTCTGTATTTCAGTGTGGAGAAAATTTAAGACTCTTCAAAGGACTATTGAGTGGGCTTATGTATTTTTTTTAAATTATCTCCTACAACTTGCACCCATTTTGAAAAGAAGCACCCTTTTACTATATTCCCTTACAAGTCCTCCATTTCTTCTAGTCAAAGCCTCTGCTCCTTGTATCTTCTTTCAAAACCAATCATTCTAATAACATGTTCAAGAAAGGCCAATTTTACTTTTATGAGATAATCATATGTGATGTTTGTTCTCATGGTGGGGACAACAACAAAAAAGCATAGGCTTTATCTCTTTCACAGGGTTTCAGGAGGCAGCTGAAGCTGTAACAGAAAAGCAAGGTGGTAAAAATTAGTTTGCAACATTTTTTTCCATATTGTTTACCTAGCCTATGTTTAGGTAACAGATCATAGAAGAAGATAAAAAGGGAGTTAAAACGGAACTTATTAGAAACCCAGTGTGTACAGCTCTTCCACAGAAACAGCTGTTTCCTTTGGAGAAGAAACACACAAAAGGTATTTTTTTGAAGAGGGAACTAACCTGATGAAAGAAGGAGGGCACATGTTATTGTCAAACTCAGGTTTCACTTGACAATTTACATAATAGATTAGCCTATGGGTAAACAGGTCACCTAACAAAAAAGTTCAAGAAGGCAGCTGTATTTCTGCTTGCCACTGCCTTGCTGAGCAGCCCATTCTCAAAGCAGTCTTGCTGCACTTCTGTCTGGCTAACGCAGCTCAAGTAGGCATTGCACTTGGTTTATCTGTAAAGCCAAGCTAAATGATGACCACTAAAATAAAAGTGAAATAGCTCCATGCAGTCATTGTTGTCAGTGATTTAGTCCAGTTTCAAACCCAGTTCAGTGCCTAAGTTTAAGCAGGATAAACCAAAGCAGAAGAGAGAGGCAGAGATGAGGGAGGAGCAAGAGGTATAACAGGTTTGGACTCAGCAGGGGTGTGCAGGGAGGCACCACATGTCAGCCATCGCAGAATGCAGACTTGCAGAGGCTCCCCCAACTTCTGTGTTCTGGCTGGTGGGTGATGGCTCCAGGGCTGCTCTGAGTTACAGCCTCACACAAAAAAGGGTCACTCCAGTGATGTGAGAAGCTGGGCTTGAGCTGATGGGGCTCAGCCATTAGCTGAGCATGAGGAACACCAAGAAATTCCTGCTGGGGAAGGGCTGGGGTCTCACTGCACCTGGTGCTCGGGAGAGTCATGGTGCTGCTCGTGGGCCTGATGCATGTGGGAAGAGCAGTGAGGGAGAGGAGGGCATGAAGAAATGTCCAGCTTTATGCACATTTCCCACTACCAGCAGAAAGCCACTTGCTTTTCCAATCAGTGGATGTTAATAGTCAGAGGTAGCTCATGCCCAGGGCTCCTGCCTTTCAGATGCCCCTCTGGAGCTTGGCACCTGGGGTGGTACATCAAACAGAAACATCATTAGCATCCAGCAGCAGCTTGTACTGGCCTGAGATACTGATTCTCATTCCATTACTAAAGAAACCTACTTTGTGCCTACATCAACAAAGCCTTGGAAGAAAATTGATATTTATATAAGAGTAGTGACTTTAAAGTGAAAATAGAATAAATCTCCTATTACCAATGAATCAGTTTGGCATTTGTGTTGGTGGCAATGTTCCACTTTTGACTTCACAGAATCACAGAATCATTTAGGTTGGAAAATGTCATTAAGATTATCAAGTTCAACTCTTCCTTGCCATTGTACATGGATCACAATTCCAGCTCCTGCTTGCATTGTCTTCTGCCTGCAGTTGGGAAAGTGTTGCAGAGTAAGCATTTAATTCATTTTGATCAAAGTCTGCACCTTGTATCTTCAATCAAAGTGAAAGTACTTATCCAGATGCAGTGTTCAGTAATCAGCAGGGATAATGCACAAGCAATCCATCAGTGCTTGAAGCTGTTCCCTATGAGCCCTTTCATGGCCCTAAATTGCTTATCATAGGCAGAACTGATGCATTACATTTTGTCCCCAACTTTTTTAAAACATAATGGAGTAATTTCTGGAATTACGCCAATATACCAGACCTGTACCTAGTTCTGAATCAAGGTTGTATTGTGTAGCTTGGGTTCTAATATTCTGCTATCACATAAAGCAACCTCTGCATCCCCTCTGCAGCCTGCAAATGCACAGCCATCTCTCCAGGGTTCTGCATGCACTGACACACACCAGACCTCAGCCACCAGGGCTCTCATTTCTCAGCTCACCCCTTACATTGCAGTGGTTTTTCACGTTGAAAACCCACTGAAGGGGAAAAAATGTAGAACTCTACATTCTGTAAACCTCTGTGAGCAGGAGAAGTTAGGTGAGGACTTCTCCCTTCCCTGCCAATGTGGTTATTAATTAGCATCCATAATGACTTAATGGCTTAATTTTTTGCACACTTGGACATGGTCTCTTGAGAGCTATACATTAGGCAGGAGAGTGCTGTTCAGCTCCCAACTGGACTGAATAACAAAAGGGCTGACAAAACAATTTTTATGGCAAACACTACTTCCTCAAAAAAAAAAAAAAAATTAATCAGATGTTCCACATATAAAAATGCTGCCATATGAGGAAAGGCTGAGAGAACTGGGTTTGTTCAGCCTTGAGAAAAGAAGGCTTAGGGGAGACCTTGTCACCATGTTCCAGTATTTACAAGGTGGTTACAAAGAAGATAGACTCCCTTTTTACAAAAAGTTGCATGGAAAGGATGAGGAATAATGGTTACAAACTTCTCCTGGGAAAATTCTGACTCACTACAAGAGGACAATTTTTCACAATGAAAATAATCAGCCATAGGAATAATCTCCCCAGGGAAGCGATGGATTTCCCAGCATTGGACGCGTTTAAGATCCACCTGGACAGGATGCTGGGCCCTGAGGTCTAGATTGTGCTAATGCTGAGGAAGGTTAGACCAGATGATCCTTGAGGTCCCAATCCTATGATTCTTGGATTTCATCTCCATTTTGGAGCTTTAAAAATTTGGATGTAGATGTACTTCATTCTGAGGGACTCTGCTTTATGTGTGCAGAACTGGGTTCATATACACACAAAGATATATGCACACATATGCATATTTGCTAGAGTGCACATTAATCTCACATGGATTATTTGACTCAGCAAGATTGGCATGCAAGATTACCTACATGGAGATCCTAATGCTACTGCAGCTTCTGCTCTGTTCTCAGGACCAGGCAACTCATGATCTCCCAGCTCTGAGCAGATGGTTGACAAGATACAGCTTCTCCATTATGAGACAGGGAATATTCTGCCATCCGACTGAAGAGACTTCCTGCTGCCCCATCCTGTAATGTGTGGAACTAGAGCAGATAATTGCTCTATTTTGCAAATTATGAAGCTGAAACTATTCAATAATTTATCTCGTTATTTTCTGTAGTGTTTTCCCTTTTCTGTGGGTAGTAGCTGTAAATCATAATAATGTACAAGCCAAAAACGCATTTGCAAAATTCTTGAATTATCCTGGGATGAAAACGCAGCTCTCTGCTCAGTTTCTTTGCTGGACTCATGTACTGGTCAGTTTTAAGCAGCATAAGTAATCAGACACTGCAAACATACAGAATATGCCAGTAGCATTTCAGGTGGATAAATCAGTATTGCCCTGTCCTTCATCTATTATAAATTTAGGAAAAGGATGGAATAAAAAATTTAATTAGATTCCATTCATTAAATAAATCGGAGCCAAACTGTGAACAGCAACAAAAAGTCACTAAGTGGCTTTTTGAGCCTGTATTTTTACAGAGCTGGAAGTTTCTGCAAAAACTCATAAATGTACTGTAGCTTTTGAGTTTATTTGCTATAGCTTGGTACTAGCAACTGGCAAACACATACTGGTTTTTGCAGCCAGATATGCATCTGTGTGTCTAAAGTGTTTATTTACTAGCACTTTGAATTCTGAAATTTGTAGGCAGATGTTGGCACATGTGCATGTGTGCACATGAGTATGTATACAGTTGTGCACACATAAAGCACAGACCTACAAAATACAAGTGCATCTACATCCAAATGGGTAAAACTCCAATCTTCTTTACAGAAATACTTTAAACAACCAAATCCTCAGTAATCTAAATGATGAAAATAGGCCTCACCAAAGTCAATATAAAGAAGGAATTATTTTATCACTCTACATTGTGCATTTTAAGTACCAGATGAACCACAGCAGACTTTGCAATTATAATTCTTTGATATTTTTCTTTAAAACAAATGAGGACAGCTGAAGGAAGGATCTCATGGCATGTGCCATTAACAGTGCATTATGGACACCATGAAACATTAAATAAGAACACATTAAAACAAAGGTATTTTCAAACAGCTTTTTTAAACTGTTACAAGACATTACTTGGGGAAAGCCCTCTGTTCTGCAGTTCTGTGCTGCAGGTTTCATCAGCTTTGGCTAGAGAGATGCCTTATTTAACAGCTGCAAGACATTTATCCCCATAACACAGCCCTAATCCATGTTGTCTGTAGTTCTTTGCAGTCAGTTATATTTTCCAGTAGATCCCTGGCTTCTCTGCTGGCATTCCTAACAAGAGTGGAATGACTCTTCTGTGGGAGATGAAGCTGATGTGTAGTTCTTTGGGTGGCCCTCCCTCCCTCTCTGGGATGAACTTTTCTCCTGGTTTACCTGCAACAGAGAAAGATTTGCCATCCATATGCCTTGTAACACACTGTAGAGAGGCCTTTTATAGAAAGCTTAAGGGGTGGAAAGCATCTTTCTTTTGATATGAAAACAAATACTTTCACCCAGTAATTCAGTAGCCTTGGTTATGTGGCCTCTTATACTTCTCCACCATCTGGAATAGAAGAAGGGTCTATTTATTCTCTTGCTTCAAACTCAGTTAAACTCTTGTTAAATAAATTGTCTTTCTGGTGACCTTATCCAATTTGTGCATAATATTTGATGGGAAATGGGATGTGAAGGAAATTGCTATTAATTTTGAAACCAAATTAAATGCACTGTGAATCTTCTAGTAATATCTAGGAGTTTTTTCAATGTATGACCCTAGAGTTAAAAATGCAATTTCCATCAGAGACTTGTTTCTTTCCTCTTAACTGTGTGTGCATGATCTGCTGCTTGCTGCAGGAAACCAGTAGGAACAGACAAGATGCTGTAGACTACAGACTGGGCTGTCATTATCTTATTTCCCATGTCATCAAGCAGTGCTTCGGCTAAGATGGAATTGGAGATATCCATACACAACACTGTCTGCTTTTGAGAGAAAGGAAAGAAATGCAAAGCATGGAAAGACCCATGGTTTTTTTTAATTAACAACTTATCTAAGAGTTCAGGAAGAATGTGAGGAAGTGATTGATATGAACTGGCCAGCTGAGTGTGAATGAAGCTGAATGTGAACAAGGGTATCTAATCTGATTGTCAAGAACATAGAAAACACAGTACAATCTCTTTGGTAAGCAAATCATGAAACTACTAATCAAAGAGTATGCCCTAATGGCAAAGGGATAAATAAGTGCATAATGGCAGTATTTATCTAAGAATTTAGATTCTTTCAAACAGCATGAAGCTCTACAAAGCAATCACGTATCAGAAACCCTTAGATGTATCATAAGTGACAACAAAGATAAAAATCAATCCTTAACCAAACAAAACAGCTCAGAATAAATATGTCTTTAATGGCTTCTGTCTCCATGAATAAGTAATTGTTTTGTTCTTTAGTGTGGACAGGATTGAGATTCCCCCAGTCTTCTCCTATATTGCAAATTTTTTTTCATTGTCTAGAAGAAACCGTCAATTTACTATCACAACCTGCTCACCGTTTTCTCAAGCAAACAAAGTTAGGGAGCTGCAATGAACACAAGCTAGTACATAACTCGGTATGCCCTTTCCAATCAGCATTGATTGTTATACTTTCCTGATTCTTCAGAAAATAAAAAGGAATAAAAAACATTATCTGTTTAAACCAAGAAAGATTTCTGAGCAACTTTTTGTTTTATAAATAACTGTTTTACATCTGGCATTCACTGAAAGGCATATATATGTCTTAACATATCAAGATGTCATTTTACTGTTGATATTTTCCTTTTAATTTGTTCTATGGAGGCATTCAAAACTTCCTAAGCATTTTCAAAGCATACAGTGGTTGCAGTAGAATAGCAGAAGTCTGAAGAGTCTAAGAATAGCAGATAAGCAGAAGGGCCCAACTGAGACGGAGAAACAAGATAGAACTTTGTTCTTGAAACTGCTTTCAGAGTGTCCTGGTGCCATTCTGTCAACCCTTTGCTGTGGCCCTTCTTTTGCAGCTGATTAACATTGCTGTAACAGTTCTGGCTTTGGCTACCCTTTCTAGCACCGTGACAATCCTCTATGTTTCAACTTCAGCAAAGCAGTCTCTCTCCAATTGGCTGTTCCCACTACATCCTTCAGGAAATATTTCTCCCTGCAGGATGCTCATCCTCTTCTGGAGCTGCTTTTGGAGCTACAGAGGAAGTCTGTGGCATTCACATGGTCAGAGCCTTCCAGCCCACACAGCGTACTGCTGGGTGCAGCCATTGCCCAGCCCTGCAGGCACCTCTTCCTGCAAACACCTGGGCTGGTGGGAGCCCCTCGAGAACCTGACAGAGATGGCAACACCACTTTGGATATCTGCAAAAGCCACTCTAATGCAAGCTGCCTTTTGTTAAGACCAGCTCCTTCCCATTCCCATCACCTTTTTGTCTGCTCTGCAGTAGAACACATCATACTGAAAATGAACCCAAGATTGCTTCCAACCACCTCCATCCCTCCCTGAATCTGTCTCTCTATTCCATGAACATCAGTGCTGGCACAGAGCAGGATGAAATTTTGTCCTCAGTGGTGTGGGGGAGAATAAATCCCCTTTTCAGTTGACTTAAATGGGTTTTGTGACTGTATCCTGAGCTGAGCAGAACAGTTTGCCTGTCTTCTGACACTGCTTTCTCATTTTTGGACTCTCTTGGAAGTTATCCTCCTCCATGCATCACATCCAAGTCCTCTTTTTCACCACACCATGTAGATATCCAGACAGTGACATGCATCCAGGATAGCAGAAGGACAGGAGAAAGTGCCTGAGGAAACACATGATCACTCCTGTGTTCCTTGTTGTTCCTTCAGGCAGCTGTCCAGAAGTACACGATCACGTCATGAATGCAATCTTTATTCACATTTCAAAGAACAGCTTTTACAAACAGAAGAGGATTTTCAGTTCTACTGAACCATTTACACTGAAGGAAACCACAAATATGAGTTACAGACAAATTGGCATGCTTTTTTTTTTGCTTTTTTTTTTTTTTTTTTTTGGTAACTGGCCACTTAGTTCACAGCAAATGTATTTTCAGCCCTTGATTAGACATTCTAGCCTTCCCATAGGAATGAAGGAAGAAAAGGTTTGTGGTAAGAGGTGTAATAGAAGTATGGAAAATTTTCATATTCTTTCCTTGCCAGACCTTTTTCCATTTTAAATTAGTGAGATTTATTCTTATCAAACAGAAAAGTAAGAACTGTCTTTTCACATATTGTCTTTTTTATATCTAAGTTATTGATGTTTTAGTAAAATTTTTCTGTGTCTCATTTCCATCAAGAAATTGTGGGCTTGGATGTGTGGCAAGGCTGAACAAACTCATCTGAAACAGACACAATAGTTTGTTCATGAATGGAAACCCCTCTACAGATATTTGTGTAAACTAGCATTAAGCATACGAATATTTGAAGGGGAAAAAAATTAAAAAAGCTAAGCAATTAAGTTAGGGAAAGGAGTAAGTTGAATTTATTGGCTGTTGTGTTTCCATAGAGAGAGAGAAATGTTTTGAGATAATCAAAATAAATATTTCTGTTCCATGGTTTGAGCAAACATCACCAAAAGGACAGATTTGTTCTAGTTCCATTTGTGCAACTAATCTTTGAAAGATGAAGTTATCTAACTTGCTTTTCTAAAAGAAAATATCATAGAATAATAGAATCGTCTGTGTTGGAAGGAACCTCAAAGACCACCTAGTTCCAATGTCCCTGCCACGGGCAGGGACAACTTCCACTAAACCAGGGTGCTCAAGGTCCTATCCAACCTGCCCTTCAACACTTCTAAGGATGGGATATCCACAACTTCTCTGGGCAACCAATTCCCATCCCTTACTATCCTTGCTTCCTCATAGGAAAAATTTCTTCCTAATATCTAATTTAAACCAACCCTTTTTCAGTTTAAAGCCATGACCCCTGGCTCCATCATGACATCCTCTTGTGACAATTTCCTCTCCAGCTTTCTTGCAGGCACCTTTAGATACTGGAAGACTGCTCTAAGGTCTGCATGGAGACTTCTCCAAGATGAACTTCAACTACATGGCTCTCATCTGGACCCACTCCAGCAGGTCCATGTCTTCCTTATGTTGGGAGCCCCAGAGTTGGATGCAGTACTCCATGTTGGGTCTCACAATGCAGAGACCCCACTTGAGCGTGGGATATATAGATGGTATCTGCCTGCCTTAGATGAAAGAATGTTGCTAGGCTAATGTAATTATAAAAGCCTTTTGGTTTTTCTTCCTGGTTGGTAGAGGAGCATGATGCTACCAAGTTAATCATCGTTATTTATATTGTTAACTGTTATGTTTCTGTATAGAGCATGCGGGAAATAGTGAGGACAAAAAACGCCTCTTATATTTTCCTTTAGCTGAAGCAGAGGACACTTTATTTTGAAGGCCTTTTTTAGTTACTGAATATCAGCAATGTTAAGTGTCTTGGAAAAAATTTTCCCAGAGAGCAGATAGAACCCAGTGTATGGTGCAGCCTATATCACTGTCAGATGATGTCATTTTTCCTAATTTTTCCTTGAAAAATATGATAGCTGTAAACAGTATTTTAAGAAAGCAGTCATTTCTGTATCAACTTTTAGAACAGTGCTTGCTGTTCTTTTTTCTGTCTTCTCGCCTTTTTTTTTCTCTTCTGAAACCATGGAAAACAATTCACTCCATAGATGCTGTCCTATTCCATTTGACAAACATTGATTTTTTTTCACCCATGTTTTCAATAGAGCCAAAACTGGCATGGCTTATTGTGTTTAATAGGAACAAAATCATCAACTTCATTACCACCTAGTCCTGTCATGCCAAAACATGCTTATTTCTCCATAGCACGTTCCAGAGATATCAGTGCAGCACTGGGAATAATAGTTGCTTATTTGCTTCCATACACTCAGCCAACTGGAAAAAAAATTAGATCTTTATTTTTTTCGAAAAACCTGAGAATAAGAATGAACAGCCTTCTCCAAAACAAATTGTTGAAAAGATGCTTCATGACTTTATTAGGCCTTGGGTCATTTCCTATTCCTGGCAGATATAAGTATTAATAATAATCCTAATGTCTTCTTTAAAACATACAAGGTTACGTATTTGGGTTTACACTTTTGCATTCAGAAAATCTGAAATCAGTGTTATTTTTTACAGAATTAAAACTGTGGGTACAACAGCATAGGACAGAGCCTAACATTTCTTCCTTAATGTGCTACTGGATCTGCATGCTGCTCCTGCTTATGCCTGGAAGGAACTAGAAGAGATGCAATGCAATCAGTGTTCATATCCCAGAACCACAGCTGGGTTAGTGATAGCAGAATGTCATCACCATTTGTTATTCTTGTAAGAAGAGGAGCTGGATTCAGTGGATGCACACAAAGATTAGTAATTCCATGAAGGCTGGTCTCAAGCACAAATCTGTGCCAAAGAAGGAGCTCAGTTGGATAAGGAGGGTGGGACAGAGCCGTGCAGAAGCTTGGATGCAGAGGTAAAAGGTGCTGCTGTAGCCAGGCAGCTCCTAAAGATGGGATCCAGTATGAATAAGTTCCCAGCAAACTGAACCCCTAAATAAATTGGGGGGATGAAATGTCTCTCCAGAGGTCTGCAGAGCTGACTACATCTCCACATTTAGTATTCAGGCAATTAGGGAGGATTAAATGCTAAGAATGGAAGGAACAGGTTAAAACTCAAAGTTACAGAAAATAGATCCCAAAAACATCCCCATCCCTCCCTAGATTTCTTAGTCCATTTTTATGACATTCAGCAGTCTTGTGGGGAAATTGAGTTAATTCATATTCATAAATACCCATTGCATGAAACTGGAGCTGTTGGATGATTTCTTTTGTTGTTGGTTTTTTCTTTTGAAAAATCTTCATTTTAGATAATGAAAAATTTTTGAGGGAGAATTAATGCAATGGTTCCCTGGCCACTGGCCTGGAAGCCTCAGCAATGTGCAGCCAGACAGCAATCTTTCTGTGGAAAATATTCAAATTTTTAATTTTTAACCCTCAATTAAGTTGTAGGGGAAACAGACTTTATTTTCTGCAAAACACTGTCTGTGTGTCATTTTTAATATATATGATGATTACAGCATATCAGGCAAGTGGCCTCATGTGATGAACATTAACTTTTTATATTACTTTGACCTTCTCTAGACTGGACAAACATTTTTACTCCTGATCTCCCAATCATTTAAAAGATCAGGACACAGATAATTTGGAAGAATTAGGGAGCTCAACTGTAGGATTTTTATAACATTGCCCCTATCCTATTGATTAGTTCTGTTTCATCCCCATAATACAGTTAGTTCAGCTAGGCAAACATAGAGAAATTGCTCTTTCCTTTCAAGAGGAATGTCAAAACAATAAATAGATTAGTCATGCCAACAGCATTGATTTGTGGCAGCCTTGATGTATGCAATCGTTTGGGATTCAAACATTTATCAGTGGGGGGAAAAAACCCACCATTTTTACTTGCTGCACTGAGACTTGCTGGGAGAAAATGCAATTAGGCATCTCAAAATTCTCTGCATAGTGGCAGGCTTTTAAACACAATGAGATATCCGCAGTACATTTCCATATTAATCAATAAAATGAAAGGCAAAAATCAATTTTGTCTGTGCAACTGTGTGTGACACCTCCTTAAGAGCTGCTCCATTGGGATGGATTCATGCCAGCAAAGATGGTCATAGGCTGATTGTTTATTTATGGCAAGGAAAGGCATAAAGTCATCTTACTGACAGAGTAGCAGGAAAGATGTTACTCATAGGCTGTCTATTCAAAAAGCTGGCATTGGTACCTGGGAAGTATGTATTTCAGACCTTAATAGCAATTGTGGCTTCCCACAGGGCAAAGATTTCCTTTGCTTCAGAGGAAATAAAGGTTGAATTTACCAAAGAAACTGAGGATCATCCAGTTATTCTCTGAAAAGATTACAATACTATGGAATTTGCCATATATACTTGGAATTAGCAAAGTATCATTATTGTAACATAAGGAAATTAATAAAATGTGATCCTCTAGTTTCATATTCTCCACCTCCTTTCCTGTACTGAAATAAGCACTGAACCTTAAGACATCCCCATGTCACCCACAGTTTGGCTGGCCACTGTTGCATCCTCTGGTAATTTTTCTAATTCAGGATTGTGGAATGTTAGATCATGACTTGTGTCAAATTTTAAAGCTTTCATTTATCACTCCTTCTGCAATGCACTATCCATGATGTTATTTCACTGTAGATTTATTCGTAACTGTAAACCTATTTTCTCTGGTGCTCTTTTCTTTCTCTAGTTATTCCAAATATTCAGTGTGAGGTTTTTTCTGATGATTGCTAAGCCTATGTTATGGTAGCATGAACTGGAAAGCTTGGTTTTGAGTGGCAATGGTCATGTCAAATCCCTTCGTTGCCTCAAAGATATTAGGATTTTTTTCTTATACGCATCACTTCGTTCCATTTTATTGCACAGTCATTCAGTATTATGAGGTACTTCTCATATTTTCTAGGTCAGTCTTCACATTTGCTCACCAGAACAGTAAAGCTAGTGTCCATTTTCACCTTACTGTTTACCCCCCAATCCCAGTTTATGAAAAGATAACAACAGGGAAGTCTTGGGATAGGGTCCTGTGGAGTCTGTTAAAAATGTCTCTGGAGCAAAAGTTATCTCCAATATTCTCATCAAATAGGTGGGCATCTACTGGACCCTTTAACCCCAAAAATGCTCAAAATGTATTGATAATCTTGATGCAGTGCGGAAGATGCATTACGTCTAGTGGTAGAGACTGTGAAACAGAAAAAATTATTCAAAGAAAATAAAAAAATAGAATGATGACCAGTGTCCTTCCATAAGTCAGTGAACTGCCAATAAGAATGTCAGTCTGTTAGGTTTAAACTGAGTTTTTGCAGAAGAAGACAACGAAGTCAAAGATACCAGCACGCTTAGGAGCAGAAAGATTACGAAAAGTACAGAGGAACTTTTTACAAGAGCATGTAGTGGCAGGACAAGGATAAGTGGCTTCAAACTGAGAGAAAGTAGTTTTATGTTAGATATTAGGAAGAAATTCTTTACTGTGAGGGTGGTGAGACACTGGAACAGGTTGGCCAGAGAAGTGGGAGATGCTCCATCCCTGGCAGTGTTCAAGGCCAGGCTGGATGGGACTCTGAGCAACCTGGTCAAGTGAAAGTTGTCCCTGCCCATGGCATGAGCTTGGAACCTGATGATTTTTAAGGTCCCTTCCAATCCAAGCCATGTCATGATAAGATTCTTTGCTATGTGTAGATTATATGCTGCTAAAGGGCGAAGTTGTTCTTGAAATAACTGTAAGTTTTTTGAAACAGACTTCTTATAAAAGTAAAAAATATATGTCAGTTTTCCAGAAGAGGTAATGGACAGGTCATTAATTATGTGTTAAAAATGTACCATAAATTCTGTCAAGGTTGGAAAAAGCTCTACTGCACAAAATTTAGAATTATAAGTAGGGAAGAAAATAAAAAAACAGTGTAGAAATTATATCCACAGTAAATTCTGAATATGAGGAGATACTTGAAAAAATGTGTCAGGACTGACATGGGAAATATGAATTATAAATCAGTTGTGATGAAGGGGGTGAGGAAATCAGATGCACCAAGGGAATTGAGGAAGTTTTCTGAGTCAGACATACGGAACAAAAAGAACCTCTGCAAAACAATATTAATGAGATCCAACTCTAAAAGTTTAATTAGTTCTAGATACCACAATACTAGAGAGATCTTTTAAAGGAAATAAAGCAGGAAAAGACTAGAGGAAATCACTTATGAAAACAGAATAAGAAAATTAGCATGGAAAGTATGACCAAGCACAAACTAAAGGACATGATAAATGTCTACATATATCTGAGGGATGTGAAAAACAAGAAAGAATAGAACTGTTTAAGATTATATTAAGTAGCTTATTAGAAATAGTTAAGTTAATTAAGCAGCAAAAAAAATATACCACATAGCTGGACAAATATTCTGATAGTGATGTACAGCAGACAATGAAATAGCTTTCATAAAAAAGTCAGAAGAATGCAGCAAAGCTATTTTAAAATTCTTCTGCCCAGATCTCTAGGGAATTTATACCATGGGTTGTAACTCTGCATGGGCATTGGAATGGCTGAAAAGATCTTTAAGGTTCTAATGTCTTTGACTGTATAATGCTAATGCAAACTATATACCCAGGAGATTTTTACTAAGGATACATTTAAATGTAATAGGGAATTTCAGGCTATGATTTGTTCTTTTCAACCATTTCAGCTTATCTCATCAAGAAAAAAGTCAGAAAGATGGACTTTTTTCAGTGTTCGAAACACCACCTATCTTAAAAGAATTATGCACACTAGCCTATGTTAATACAAATTTAAATTAGCTATGGCAGGTAGCATACAGGCATGCATCAATGGTGGTTCTTTTACTTACTGACGTTTCCTGTGACTGACGATGAGACCATTTAATCATCTCTTGGCATATGGAAAAAGCAACTAGACAAAGATTTTAGAAATGTATTATGTTTTATTAATTGATTAATGTCAAACATTCAGACAGAATCCCAAACATTTAGCAATAACATTGGCTAAAAGTCCAGTTCAAAACATCTTGCATTCAGCTACTATAGGTAGTGGAAAAATAAGAATAGTAGACAAGGATTACCATTTTGCCTAGTCTTTGCTCTTTTCTTCTTGCATACATGAACAAAAATAAGACATGATCTAATAACAGTGTACTAAATTATTTAGAATTCCTCAAAGTCATAGAAATACAAAGAAGAAAAATAATTTTTATATTGCCATTTTTTTAATACATGGAAGAAAAATGTATGCTATGTGAAACACTCAAAATCTAGTGAAACTGCAGTTCACCCAGCCAATCTCATTTTGTTTCTATCAGATGCAAAAAGATGACAATTGTGTGTCAATAAATTTTTCATACATATATCATAACTTCTTGAGCTGCTTTACATAAGAGACAGTTAGATACAAACCCAACAGAAGTAATAAAAAATTCTTTTAGTTTATTCATGTTTTTGACAATTCTCTTCTCCCTTTTTATTTTGAGGGAAGAGTAAGTGATACTGTCATGAACCAACATGGCTACTTAGCTGATCAGAAATAACAAAAACCACATTTTAATTCTTAAATCTGTGCATTCTTATAGATAATAGATAAACATAGATATAGATAAACATAGATAATAAAAAACTAGATATGATTATCTACACTCATTTTTAAAGTTTACCTGTAATTAGTTGGTAATTAACCTGGCAGGGACAATTCTGGATTCCAGTCCCTACTGAAAGATCCTGTGACATAATTTCATTATATCATCCTTCAAACATCAGCCCTTCAAGCATAAACCAGAAAATGGATTCATCCCTTCTTAACTGTGTGCCTTAAATACCAACCTTTCTGTCCAGGTGAATAGCTAAGTTTTCCATAGAAACAGCTTAAAAAGGAGAGCTATTGGGCACTTTAGAATAGCAGAGGTGGTTAAGGTGTTTTTTCCAGCAGGTAAAAATTTTGAGCCAACTCACAGCAGGAAAAGAAATTGAGATGGAGTTTTCCATGACTTGTTGTATTCTGTTAAGTTAGGCACCTCCAGGAGTACATCCTTCTGCACTACTTCTTTGAGGAACTCTGTGCTCAAGCATGATGTGCAGAAATGACAAGCTCAGAAGGGATGGGAAGGTGAATGGATCCCTGTCAGACTGCCCCTGCGGCAGTTCATTTGGGAGCTGCACGCAGACCCCTTTACTCACAGGTGCACACACACCTTGAACCAACTCCCTTGAGCCATAGCCTGGACCTCAAGACCATCCAGACTCTCCACCCAGACTAAACCAAGTGTCCAGCAGAAACCTTGGGTCTTTCCTGCTGCTGGTCTCCAACTCACCAGTTCATTGGCTTGAAGCTTGCTAGCAGCACATTACACACACACAGACAGAATACTCTGCACAACCACGCTGTCATTCTCAACCAGAAAATAGCTAAGAATAAAGTTTAGTAAGGATATAGAGCAGACTGCAGTGATCAGGCAGCTGACAAGTTTGCTGACCAGCATTTTTCCAGATGGCCTCTTTCATATGCCCTCTTCCACCAATTTTCCCATGCCTGTTCCTTAGCTTACCTTAATCCATCTTTCTTTGCCCTTGTTTCCTCCCATGTAAACAATCCACCCCAGACACATTTTCCCCATTGCTCCCTGTTTTGTTCAGTCACCTAGGCTGATAATTTTTACCTCCAGAAAAATCTTACCCCGCATCCAGCAGTTTCTCATGTTTTGTTCAGGCAAGGACTGGCTAATGGTTTGCCTGCATATCTCCAGAGAAAAGCTTAACTGGTTATTAACTGAATATCCGAATAAAAATATTGAGATCCCCTTTCCACAAGTGCAACATGAATTTTAATAAAAGTGCCTTCTCCCATGAAACAAAAGACAACAAAACAAAACAAACAAACAAACAAAAACACCCCCCCCAAAAAAACCCCAAACAAACAAAACCAAAACCACCAAAAAATAAAATAAAGCAGGATGTAGAAAATTATAATGTTATTATGCCAAAGCATAAAGCATAAGCATGTGGAGCTTAATGATAATCAGAGAGGAAATCTGTAATGTGTTAATTTAGCTTCATCAGAATAGGACCATACGTAGTTCTAATATGAATAATAATTTGCAAAAGGGACTGTGGACCCTAAGGAAAGCAGCAGTTTTGGCATCTCTGTCATGCCTTGCTCTTATTTCCTCAGAAGAGTTCTTACCACCTCCCTTAAATATGAGGTAGAGTTTTACTTTCCTCATCTTGAATTTTTTCAGTAAATCATAATCTAGCAGTAAAAATTTTGGCAGAGTATTACAGGGATGTAGTGCCACTGATATTATATTTGTAAAAAGTCAATATGTACCCATATTTCACTTTTCAATTTTTAGGTTTTAATTTGTTTCATTAGTTTACCATCTAACGCTCGAAAGATTTTATGACCACTATTTATATTTAGTGTCAGGATAGAAAACTCACTGAGTTTTACCTACATGACCTAGTATATACAACCCAAACTCCTGCCTCCCCTTGCCCTTGGTCAGAAGGTTGGGAAGCTACCAAACGATCCCTGCCTTGCAGCCCAGCATATCAACAGTTATATCCTTTTCCAAAACAGCCATTGACACTCTCAAGGTCATAGTCAACTGCAACAAGTTGCTCAGTCTGTTTACAATTGAATAATATGCAATCCATGGATTTATCTACAAAGTTTTTGAAGCTTCACAAATAAAAATTTACCATTACATTCTTTCACCAGCAACTTTGGGAACAAGCACTTTGCAATTCTCCATAAATAAATGTAAGACAGCATACATAAAAGAAAAATAGAGAACTCCTAATAGGAAATTTAAGATAAGATCTTCCTCCTTTTTTCCCCCAAAACTAAATGTACCTTACAATTTTGTGAAGGACAGGCAATTTGGTATTTTACCATTCTTTGTTTCCATGAAGAAACAACATTTATAGAGACTTCATCCATAGATTGTTTTTTGGATTCCCCTGGGGGAAGCTCAACCACTGCTGGAATCTCGCTGATAATTTTGAAGTAGAAAACAACAATGTTCATGAAAGGAAAAACTGATGTCACAGCCAAATTAACAGAGACCCTAAAAATGCCTTTCCTTATCAGCCTTCTGAGTTTTCCCTATCAGACCCTCCTAGCACTTTCCTGATGATAGAAAGGGTGCAAGAAAAAAGAAGCACTGATTGTTCTTATGAGAACTTTGTGTTTCAGTGTAGTTTGGGAAAGGGGGGGAGGTTTGACTCATCAAATGTCTCATAATTCAGTGTCCTTGTCCTTTCTCCTTTTATTTCAATCTGGAATTCACTAGGAAGTTTTCTGGGAAACTGCCCTGAAAGAAATATAACACAAACAGGAAGACAATACTTTTGATACCAAGATAATAAGATGGTGGATTGATGCATTTCCAAGGAAACAGAGGCAGATTCTTGTCTATTTATACTGTTAGTCTATCCATCATTTTGCCTAGAGATGCCTAGCTCATAAAGCATCTCCATATCTTGAAATTCACACATGGTCTTCTGAATTTTTAAGTTATACAATAAATCACTTAGCATGATGATCAGTTTTGTCTTGTGCTTCTGATTAAAATGGCACCCATAAAACCTTAAAAAAAAAAAAATCTGTGACGTAAACCAAAATTTTCTTCAGGATCTCGTTCTTTCTTTCTTACATATTCCTTAGAAATGAAACAATGTCCTTCTAAAAGCCACTATCAAATACCTGTGGTATTTCTTGATGTGGACAAGGAAATACAAAGAAATTGAAGAGAGCTGCTGAGTTCAGCTAGCAGAGACGTGTTGAGGTCCCTGGGACTACACCCTAGGCCTTCAGAAGACTTGGAGGGGTTTACTGCCTCAGGAAGGTCCCCACTCCTGGTTTGAGCATCTAGGAAAGGCTGAGAGCAGCAGCACTGACAGTGACCCTGGTGTGCCATATGCTCTGCACTTCCTCAGGACCATTTGGCAAGCCTATATCCTCCAGCGAGCAATTAGTCATGTTTATTGTTTCCAAGTCCCTCACAAATGCACAGCCCAAGAATGACTTACCTAAACTGAGTTCCTGATCCACTCACCCCAGCTGGCAGCTAGATGCCAGCTTTTTGCCAAATGCTGTAGTATATGGAGTGGGAAGACATACTGAACCTAAGAAAGCAGGTTTGGCAAATATACAAAAGAGGAAAAATAAGGAACATATGTAATTGAATAATACAGTCCAAGTATATAAAAAACTAAAAAAAACCCCAGGTAGTCAATTAATCAATCAGTTTTCAGATTTTTAAAGCACAAACAATAATTAAGTTTCCAATATCTACTATTTGAGCTGATTGAGAAATTATTAAGCCTACTCAGATTCACACTGAACTAAACTAGACTTTTGTCCAGTTCAAGGGTCTGTTCTTGAGAATTAAGATTTCAAGACTGAGGCATCTAGATTTTGTTAGCCTCATTGTGAAGTCTTTCCAGCTTCTCATGTAATAATATCCATAACATTTTTAGGAAAAAAAAAAAAGGAGCTCATGACAACAGTGTTGTGTTTGTTGATACATGATTACAGATTTGAAGAGCTACAGTCTGGTGAGGGCCATTACAACATTTTGACTGTCCTTCATAAGTCTCAGATTATTATATTTCATCTGATTTTCACAACATTCAACCTCACAGGTTCCATTTCACTCAATTGCACCTGGTAGCTGGTATGCATACATTGTATGTGCTCATATGGAACTGTACAAGTGAATAATAAGGTTTAGCACTGTAGTGAGAGTTAGGGTTGGCAAACAAGAGAATTTAACCTAATGAACTGAGGAAATATTTTCCAAGATAGCAATTCACCTTAAACACTGTGCAGTGTTTCTTCCTAGAAATCAATGTTATGGATGAAAAATTCAGTCTTAATTTAAATCTGAGGCCTAACTCAAAATATTAGTAGATTGAAGCTAGTGAAATACAGTGGTGAGTTTGTTCACAAGGGGCCTGAACACTCACAGTAATAAGATTATCTTGTTCTTCCAGGCTTCTCTCAGTCTATAGCTGTCAGTTATCATCTAGATATGTTTGATTTAGTTAGGAACAGCATGATGGTTAGAGAAAGGGTAGAAGGAAGAACTCAGTCAGACAGAGGCTGTGAAAATCAGTTTGGCATTCATAGAAGTAGCACTAGTTTATCCTCTTTTGCTCAACTGAGCTTGTAGTACTCCTACCAGAAGGAGACAAAAGTAACCCAGAAGCCTGGTCACTGTTAAATCAGCCAAAAGGAGGTAAAAATGAGTCCTCAAACATTAATTTTCCATTTGTGCAAGAACTCATGTGAACTGTGCAATTATCCAGGACTTCTAGTCTACGCTGATCCTTAAAATGAGCCTTAACTGGAAGCACAACTTGTGTCAGCCTCAGAAGCAATGCTGCAGGAAAAACTTGTTTTACATCAGCCCTTCAAGCATCTCTTGTCACAGCATTTAATCCATTTCTCAGACTCTTCAAATATGTCCCTGTAAAGGCCTCTACTTCAGCATTAGTCCTATCCCACATTCTAACCCCAAAACGAAAATACAGACTGCTGATATAAAGATTTACCTTTCATCAGTATAGGTGTGGATATTTCAAATTATATTTTTCCCTTAACCCATTGCTCCCTAGCCATATCCTAAACATCTAACTGAATGAAAGATCACAAGACTCTAATGTCAAGTGTCACCATTGGCTCATAGCCCCTCGCTGCTTCAGGCTGGCTTCTCCACAGATTTAAGTTGTGAATGACTGCCTAGAGTTGTCCAGATTCATTCCTAGTCAGAAGGAGAGAAGGAGATAGAAATTAAAGAATATGGACAAACAGGAATTTACTGCTTGATTTTTCTCTCTTCTCTTATTTTTTGTTATTTTCTGGTATTTCTTTCCTTTCCTTTATATTGAGCAATAGCATAAAGCTATAGCCCTTGTGATTCAAACGTAAACTTGACTCTAACCTTAACTTGAACCTCAGCTCTTGAAACCACCATCAGACCTATACCATACTACATCTAGGAAAGAAGCTCAACAAAACAAAAATCTCACCTTTAGCAGCCAGGAATTACCCACATGCCTCAGCCTTTGCCCACTTCCCTAACAATGACTAATGGATTAGATATAGCTATAGATATAGATATAGATGATGATATAGATATATTAGATAGATATAGATATATAGATATATAGAGATAGATATAGAGATATAGATATAGAAGATGTAGATATAGATAGATATAGGGATATAGATATAGATATAGATATAGATGATGTAGATATAGATATAGATGTAAATATAAAGACTAAGTCTGTAGATAGGCTTAAGGTTCAGAAAACAGAAGCTGATGAACTAAAGGATATCTTTCTAAAGATACAAGCTGTCTAAGACAGGAACAGATTTTTAGTTTGCTTCTCCCAGAGCTATTAATTTTGAAGTTGAAAGCACTATGCTCGAGGAAAGGCTTTTCTTAAATTAAAACTGTGGTTCTTGTTCAGTTAAAGATGATGCACTTTTCTGCTACATAGCTGAGATTTCACTTCAAGATTTAATTCAGAACTAGTGCCCCATGCCATCAGAAGAAGCAGCAAGTAGACTCAAGCTGCTACTTATTACCATGAGAGATCTCCAGCAATTACCTTTTTACTGAACTCTGCTTCAGCACAGTCCCTGAACATGTCCTGGGGCTTAGCACTAGACTTGTCCAACCTTCTGGTTGCCAAAATAAAGTGGACTTGTACAAAGAGGCACCTGTCCTTAACTTAAAATGTAGTTCTACCAAAAACACAAAACAAAATGAAACAAAAAAACCACATTCCACCTTTTGCCTGTTTTGTGCAGTAACCCTAATCTTAACCCTAGTCCTGAAGCAAACTACCAAATCCACCTACCAACACCTGTGCCCCAACAGTTCCTAATACTGGTTGTGGCACCCAGGATTTAGGCTGATCACATTGCTCACTAAGTGTTAAAGCATAAGTGTTTTATACATTCTGAATATGTGAGGAAGAACATACTTTATAGAAGTCCACACTTACGAGTTCTCTTTGCATTTTTTTTCATGTGGAAAGATTGCTAACTTTTTTCAGGAATCTCTAAGCGTGTGTGTGTATGTGTGTATATATATGTGTGTGTGTGTGTGTCTTTGTGTCTATGACAACTGTTTCCTCTGTCAGAGATAGTTCTCGTTTTCACCATTTCCCACTGGAAAGGGTATAAACTAAAGAATTTTAAAATAATGTGCAGATAAAATGGCACCTCTGCTGGAAACCAATTTCCTATCATCTCACCATTTCTCACAGTTTGCAACAAGTGCTATGCACCCCACTCCAAAGAACTGGCATTACACTCTTTCCAGCCTAAAAGTACTGTGAAGTATTAGATGTAAATTTGCAAAAGTGCTTTGGTGCTTCATGCGAAGCAATTCCAGTTTCAGTGGGATTTTTAGGTAAATATTAACAGCATATAAACAGCCTTGGGTGAGGCTGTGCATGGAAGTTTGTGTGAACTGCTAGGGTGAGACACAAGCCACTTCTTCCCATACCTCCATGCACTTGTGCTTTTGTGGGGAAGGAGAAGATGGCCGTGCAGGCTGAAACAAAGCTCTGTGACTTGCAGCCAAGTGGGGAGCTCACAAAACACTGCTGTCGGATCTATGGGATGCTCCATGCCTTCTCCACACAGCTGTTGTGGGACTAGTGCTCACAACAGTGAAGCAGGCATGGGTCTGTTTCAGAAGGAAGTTTGTTTGGTTCTTTCTGGAGCTTAAGTCTGATGTATAAAGAAGAGAGCATGTGAAGATTTTTGTTTATCATCTTAAAATTACATGTGTCATCTGCCTATAGCTAATTAGTTGCTGAAAACTTTAAATCTAACACAGGAGACAAGTATCAAATATGATGTTCAAGTTATACTGTAAATCCAGTTTATCACATGGCTGTTGCCACATAAATGGTGATAAATTTGTGTCTGTGTATAGACAAATATATCTGATGTATGGCAAAACCTTTTTTACTGCTATTAATTCCTGTTCAGTTGTTGTTTTTTACTTAATGAACATCAAAAGATTAAATTATTTTGGTGAGGTGCTCTAATGTAAATTAAGCAAACTCTTTTTTTAAGCAAACTCTTTTTTTGATATAAAGAATATATGTTTCTGCATACAACTTACAACCACATTTTGAAAATGTAGCAAGGCAAACACAGTTTATACCTATATACTATGGCAGAAATCCAATATTCATCTGCTGTTCATATTGCAAGAAAATGAGATCATTAAGGTCAGAAAGAACAGCTGCTTTAATTATAACGCCCTGATATATCATATCAAAGTTTTCATCATCTCATACAAACTCTGAGAACATACTCCAGGGATTCATTTCTATCATCCTGCTTTTTCTTGGGAAGGAGATTACATAAGTACACTCCAGAGCACTGGTTGCTTCGAGAAGCTGTGTAAAATAATTTCACCCCAAGCTCGATAATGCTATGGCAACTAATATTAATCTAACTTTTACAGTCTTTATTCCCCTTTTTGCGGTGGCAGCAGTAGGGGAAGATATTTTTGACAGCTGGGAAGTTGCCCTGCAGGCTTCACAGTGCTGCTGCCACACATCCCCCCAGACTCCAGCCCAGGAGTGCTTGGTATCCACGCCTACAGCTGGCAATGCTGGTCTGCCTGAGGTACCTGAAGGTATCCCTTCTTTAAGGGAATGGCTGCTTTGTGTTTTAACAGATGCTATGCTCCTGGTAGCGGAGAGATTAGAGGGACCATTCAACATTGAATCAGTCATGGATCCTATTGATGTCAAGATTTCTGAAGCCATCATGAACATGCAAGAAAACAGCATGCAGGTGTCAGCAAAGGTACTGTGTGAGTCGTGCCTTCTCTGTTGTTGAATGTCACAAGTGGAGGGAAAAACATCTCCACTATTTTTTCTGTCTAGAGTTTAAGAAAGATTATCCAGAGCACCAGAAATTGCTTTTGCTTGTTCAACAGTTCACTAGACTGCCTTTGAATTCTTCACCTAGTTAAACAAACTTGAGTTTTTCAAAAGGAAGTGGAAGGGAGAAAGCTACCATTTATTAAACTTTGAATTAATAGCTGAAAGAGATTTAAGGAAAATAGGGAGTGCTGAAAATCAGCAGTAACTCTATAAGCAATATCCTGCAGAGTACACTTGGTAACTTCCATTCGTGTCTCATCTGTAATTCTCCATATTAACTTCCGAACACATTTTGATCTATCTAGGTCACACTGAAGCACAATGTGTTTGAGGTGAATACACAAAATGTTCCATTTAACCTCCTTTAATAGCCACTCTAGGGAAATACTACATCGGCCAGTCTCTGATTACCAGACCTCAGTTTGATAGAGTTTTGTCTGGATTCTGACACAAAGATAAACAGAGCTAATGATACAAGCTTCCTCCTTTCCATTTTTAATGTGTGTGTGTACACACAGATCACCACCACCTCTGAACTCCATGTTAATAAGATCCTTTAAATTCAGTAGCAGGTGCTGTTGAGGCAATATTCAACAATTAATGGCTTTGCCTTAATATTCATCAGTGCACTGTGGCTGAAATTCTGAAGTCAACAGTTTGCCAAGTTCTGTGCATTAGGAGCTTCTATCTCCCATTTAACTCCCAATAGTCAGTCAGGTGCTGGCCAGACTGCCACCTGAGTCAGTGATTTTCCATTGCTTGGAAGGAAGCTGGTGTAGCTGGGAAAAAAAGCGGGGACAAAAGGCAGGAGCCTGAGGTTTATATTCTTCCTGCCAACCCAAAATTAGATGCTTTTTATGGCCCCAGTGCTGCAGGTTGCTAAGAGTTTCCTTCAACATGCCTTTTGCTTGCAACCTGCATGACATTCCTTGGATTTTAAAAGCAGTCTACATCCTGCAGGATGAGACTTTATTCTGGCATCTGTATCAAGGTGTTTCACAGCCAAATTCTCTCAGATATTTTGGGAATTAAAGGCTAGCTTCAGCAAGCTCAGCCTTTACCTCAAAAAAGAAACAAAAAAGATATTTTCACTTAAAACTTACCCAAGGTCCAGGTGTATTTCAGTTTCCTTTTTACTTGTTTGGTTTTCACAGTTTTTCCATTTGTTGGAAAGCTGCATCCCCTGCCAGAGTCCAATGACATTTTGGCATGAACTTCTCTCACTACTTGATTATAGCAAAGCAGACTGTTTCTCCTGTCCCTCAAAAACATTTTATTAGCTGTAAAGGTTAATAGCAATGGCATTTGAAATGCAAAAGTTTTTCCTCTAAGAGAAACCTTACACAATATTTTTTTTAATCTTGCAGAACAGAAATTATATCAGCAAAATTTATTTTATTGTGTTTTCATAGATAGCAGAGCTTGCTATCCTTAAGGGACCTTTGTATATTCTCTATAGACCATTATTCTCCTGAAATGTGATTTCCTTGATCTCCTAGGTGATATCCATCTTTTTTCATGTAATGTGGAAATGCTTTAGCCTTTAAAAAAAAAAGACAAAGGCTTTGGGTTTAGTGCTGTGGTTTTCAATGCCAGGTCAGATCTGTAGAGATGATATGCAAGTGGACTTTGAATCTGTCCTCTGTTGTCTAATTTTTCTCCCTTATACATACTGACCACTTAGAGCTTCAGAGGAAATGACAGATCCTTTGCCAGATGTAATGGGGTGAATGGAATGCAATTGCAGACCTAATGTGGGAGAAAAGCCACTCTCGTCAATTATTCTGAGATACCACTCAGAAAGCTTCAAGCAGGGTGTTGAAATCATGGTATTTTGTCATTCTTCAGACAATTTTGTACCTTTTATTTGACTGTACCAACCAAAAAATGTGGTGACTAGGAATCATAGCTATTTTTCCACAAGTCAGTCAGTGCCTTTTTACAGTGGAAAAATGAAAATGCACTAATAATGTTATACCTGCAACACCCACATACAGATAGATTATTTTTCACCACTGACATGCAGCCTTTTCTACCTAAAATCCTAGCTGATGTCTGGAAGAAGACTCTATGCTGTATTCAGTAGAATTTTGGGCCATGTTATATAATGTTGTTTTTCTTTTAAGAGGAGTGGAAAAAATGAAAACAAAAAGTTTCCTCTTGGAGCTCTCACTTATTTCATCCTCTTTGTGGGCATAAGATACAAAGTTGATTTAATCCAAAATCCAACGCTCCTGTTTCAAATAATTACATAAAATTGCCCTACTCCAAAAGTCCAAGAAAAAGACAGTGACTTAACAATTACTCAGTGCAGACAGTCAAGGCTTATTGCTTGAGTTCACTCCTTGTCTTTCATTTCCTTAGAAGACACACACCCTCTGTCTTCCACTTTTGATGGCTGCACGTCAATATTGAGACAGAGAATTATAGATGTACCACATATACCTCTTCTATCTTTGTATTGCTGACCAAGGACATACAGACTCAGCCACATTCCAGTATCTCTCATGCATAAAATGGAGCATCTTTGTTCCTAGGCTGTTGAATTTTCTTCTTTATGGGATGATTGTAGTTGACTCCTCTAGCACAGTTCACATTAACCATGTGCTAGTATGATGTTAAGATCCACCAATTTGTGCTGAGGCTGCAATCTTTCTCTGTTTTGTTGATATTTCTCTGCAGTTTATATTCAGCACTGGCTGTCTAGAAAGTCTGACCCCAAATCTCTAGGCTTCTTGGCTGCTCACCTTGCACAACTGTCATGTCCCTTAATGACAGCCACACAAGGTCCTATTTTACCTCAGGGAAAGTCCCATTACTGACAGCTGTGACAACTGGAGATGCTTGTCGAAAAGGAGCAATGGTATAGAAAGTCAGACCCCAAGGCCCAAGGCCTTTCTGCTGGAGGAATCCATGTGCTCTGAATCAGACCAAAGTTTCCTTTCTCCAAGAAAAGACAAGGGGTGAAGCTCATCATAACCAGATTCTATAGATTCATCATCTAACACCTGCAGCCATTCTTACAGAGTACCTTCGGCAAACCAAACTACACAGAGTGCAAAACAATCAGCCTGGGCTGCCTGAGATGCCTCCCAAAACATCAGTACCTTTTAAGAATAGGCTTTGCAGTCTGGGTCTACTCAGACTAGAGTAGTGTTCCCTGAAGGTTTCCTGTGGCAGAAGACAGGGTGTAAGAGATTTACCTCGGATTTCTCCTTATAATATCTGAGACAGGTTATCCTCTTTATTGAAAACTCTTCATTATTCTCCAGTGACACCTTTTTGGTATTTGAACAATATAGTGCCAAACTCAGTGCTCAGCAACATGTTGATTATTTCTCAGGCAAAATTTTTACATTTTGTGTATTGTTTCCTGAGGTTCAGCTCATATCCCAGACTTAGTCATAGCATACATTAGAACATGGTATACATAGCATACATAGATCCTTATTCTCATTCTCATTTTCCCTGAGGTAATTCAGGCAGTCATATTCAGAGAGTCATAACATATAAATGGTTATTTCAATCTTGGCCAAAACAAGCATGTTTTAAGAGCCTTCACAATTTTCCCATAAGGCTGTCAATACCATCACCTTTGATTCCGTCTTCAAGTTGAAAAGTAAATCCTACATCTACTCCATTTTAATAACATGAATGTTTACTAGTTGACATTTGCAGAAATTGTTCATTCATAAGTGAAGGCAAACTCAAAAAACAGCACAAAAGATGTTATAACATCTTTTGTTGTTGTTGTTGTTTTCAAAATGGAGAAAATTCCTAATGTGGTTGCATCAGCATTATCATGTCTCCACTGCTGCTCAAAATACATGTTGGACTATTTTCTGCAATGGTCTAGTTCTATACAGGTATGTTAGACTGCTGTAAGAGTCATTTGGCTGCCATGACAAGATTTTTCCACTTTCATATAGTCTATCCCATAACTGAGCTTCCCTTAGTAAGTCTTAAATCTGCTTTTATCTGAGTTGATGGATGTGCCATTTTAACCTATAAATATAAGTTCCTTCTCAGCAATTACTTCAGCTAAATGGATGAATGAGCTCCATGACATAGCAGACTATCTATGCATTATTTATAAGGAGGATATCTTCACAGAACTACATCCAAGGTTCTTCTTAAAATAGTCCACAAGTTTCATGCTAAGAAAACCTCTTCATTTATCTGTGTTCTTTCCAGAGCTCTGTGCAGGAAAAATATAACGGCATTTCAGGTAAAAAAATCAATGCTGTTCTATCTGAAGAGTCAATGGAGCAGAATCATACAGAGACACTCAACTGGAAACACTGAGCACTAGCACATGGCTAAATAACAGCATGACCCAAGGCTTCACAGAGAACAAACTGTATCTTCCACAAAAAATTCAAAACTTCAAATTGTCCTGGGAAAAGGGCTCTTTTTTCTACAGTATCTACATCCTAGTCCTGAAGTAGATGCTTCCATTTAGTCAGCTCAAGAGATATAATTCTTCACTGGCTCTGTTGACTCATTCTCGTGGATTGGTTCATATCCTTGGCCACAGAGATCTGGTCCATTTGAGCTTTAACTGCTGTTCAGTGGGGAATGGTTTCGTGTTAAGACAATCTTAACAGGTGTCTCAGATATCTCAGGATATCACAAACTACTGGAGATGCTGATGCGAGAGAGACAGAAGGAAGCTTTTGATCCCCACTATCTTAGATGTTTAGCTTAAATGGAGACATGTACATGTTGATACCTAAATTTAGGTTTCTTAATTTCAAATGGAATCCATTCTCTAAATTCAGATGAAATGCACCAATTATATATTAAATGCATTTTTTTTTAGAGAGTGGGTTTATGCTACCAATTCACAGCATGTGTAATTAAACACCTGAATATTTTACCAGAAATTATTCAATGTCTCTGAATAGCATTGTAAAGAAAGTATTTCATGGTCTTCTTCTTAGGAAGCATTTGTTAATATCAGTTATCAGCTTTATGTTTTGTCTTCTGTCACTAAATACCAGGATGCAAATTTAAAAATGTCTCTTTTGCACTCAAAATTTAGTTACTGAGTAATGTATCCTTACTGTATTTTGAGGTCATCTTATAAGCAAGTTATTTCTTCTTCTGTGATGTAAATATTACTGTCTAGTTTCCATCTCTATTATTGTCTGGTTGTATGCAAATTGGTTTGTATAAAGCCACTTTCTGCAACTATTTGTATGAAGCTAAATGCCACAAAGTCTCTGTTAATATTTTTTTCAATAAGTCATAAGAAAGACAAAATATAAATTATGCAAACTTGCAGTTGCACCACATGGTCATACAAATAGCCTAACAGTCACACACTGGGAAATTTAAGAAGTGTCCTCACTTTGCTTTCTCCTGAGAATCTGGTTCTATGTTTTGGATAATTTTCACTTGCTTTGTAAGCAAATACCTGGTTGCTTAATTGAGTAAATGGGATTCATAAATATTTACATAAATAATTACGTTTTCAGCATATAACTTGTCTTGACTCAGAAGAAATATAAGTAAACTTTTGTAAGGGTAATTCATGTTCTCAACAAATATATTTTACCCTTTAAACTGTACAGTATCCTACACAATCATGCATTAATCTTGAATATTAATCTTAGCTGAATTTTTTTCACCGAGGGAAAATAATATTCTTTCCTGATGAAAAATTTGGAACTTTACAAGCTAAAATAATTTTTCTTGGTTGATTAATTTTTTTTATTGTCCCATAGTACTCATGACTAGGGAGGCTTGAAACTCTTAGGACAGATATTCTCAAACCAGACCAAACAGTATTCCACTCATAAATTAAAAATCCCAATGGCCATACAACAGCTGACTTGCTGGACTTTGAGCCAAAGCAGACCTGATGATTGGATATATATTTAGCATGAATCAGCTTCTTTCAGCAAATTTTTAATCATTTGAGGCCTCTAAATTAACACCAGGAAACCTGAGAGCCAATTTAATGTACCCTGAAGGAAACAGAAGTTGCACCATGTACGTGGGTCACTCTTCCATGGGGTGCAATCCCTCAGGCACAGCCTGCTCCAACGTGGATCCCCTACAGGGTCACAAGTCCTGTCAGGAAACCTGCTCCAGTGTGGGTCCCTTCACAAGGTCACAAGTTCCACCAGGAAACCTGCTCCAGTGTGGGCTTCTCTCTCCATGGGTCTGCAGGTTGCTGCCAGGACCCTGCTCCAGCACAGGCCTCCCACGGGGTCACAGCCTCCTCTCAGGCACCCACCTGCTCTGGTGTGGGTCTCTTCCATGGGCTGCAGGGGGATCTCTGTATCTCTATGGACCTCTGTGGGCTACAGGGACACAGCTGCCTCTCCATGGGCTGCACCTTGGGCTGCAGAGGAATCTCAGCTCTGGCACCTGGAACACCTTCTCCCCTTCCTTCTTCACTGATCTTGGTGTCTGCAGAGTTGTTCCTCTTACATATTCTCAGCCTGATCTTCTCTGGCTGCAATTACATCTGCACAATAAGTTTTTTAATTCTTAAATATGTTATCTCAGAGGCATATACTATCATTCCTGACAGGCCCAGCCTTGGCCAGCAGCACATTTGTCCTGGAGCTGTCTGGCATTGGCTCTGCTGGACATTGGGCAAGTTTCTGGTAGCTTCTCACAGAAACCACCACTGTGGCAGCCCCACTACCAAAACCTGGCCATGCAAACCCAACATAGCCACACAAAAAGGAGTAATTTGGTTCTACAATCAAAACACAGCCTCTGCGTAGCTTTCACCTCCACAAAGCTTATTCAAACAGTCTGTGTATGGCATTAGGGTTTTGTAAAATATATCTTATGAGACATTCTGATTTTTTTTCTTCTGATTGAAGGCACAATGTTGAAACAGCCAAAATACAATGGTCACAAAAAAAGAAGGATGATTCTAAAACTGAAAAAGTTGGTATGAAGGCAAACACTAGGATTCTACTTCATGAGAGCACTGAAAATTTTAACTCTGTGGATATTCTACCTCTTTTCGGATGTGCAGCTTGTGTGAAAATGACTCTGGGAAATATACTTGATATCCAGCAGTCGAAAGTGTCCTCTGTGTCCTTTAGTACCTACCAGATACACAATACTGAAACTTTATTCCAAATGAAAGTATATGAAAAATTTCATAACCCCGAACATTATTTTTATACCCAGAAAACAAACACACTAGCAGAAAATAATTGTCACTGTTGCCCACTCAGTGTGTCTCACCCCTCTTCTAGGGAGAGATTGGTAGGGAATAAGAAAGTCATCCAGTTACAAGATTATTTCATCATTGACCTTTTCTCTAACCCTACAAATAAGATTGCAAGGTAGAAAGAGCTGTAGGTAGGGATTATTGATGACCTGTGATTCTGGGTAAATACCGCATTTTAACAGAACTGAAAATAGTTATTAACTATGTCCTGCCACAAAGGACATCCTTTTGTGCATTTCTCTTCCTGGATAGACAGCAATCAAAATGCTTTCAGATGTTAATTTCTCATAATAATCACCTTCTTAAATTAAGGGGGTTTTAAGGTCCTTATATGTTTCTGTACCTTCACCAAGTAATTAATAATGCTAAATTATTAACCTGAGTTTTAATGCAGGCCAAGCCCTCGATTGACTAGTATAAAAATGTCAATCAAATCTTGTTTCAAGTATACCAAAGAAAGAATAAAGAGGCTACAAAATACCAGCTTCCCTTTTTTTTATGATTTTCATATAACCAAGAATGTCTTTTTCAGGTTTTCCAAGGATGTGGCCAACCTAAAGCAGCACCTGCCCTGAGATCTTCCCGTTCTGTCCCTGAAAACTTCAATACTCGGTTTAGACCTTACAACCCAGAGGAGCGACCTACAACTGCTGCTGGCACAAGTTTGGATAGGCTGGTAAGGCAAAATATATTCCATTTGCAGATAGGTAGAAAAGGCTTGGCTATATACTAGAAGGTGGTAATCTCCTGATTTAATAATTTTATAGTCACTCTTTATAATTTATTTGCCAGCCGTTCCAGCATTCAGTAAAGCTTTTTACTCCATTGGAAGTGGTATAGAATTTCATTGTAAGAGAGCACTGTGACTCAGTTTTTATGTATTAGAATTGTTAGAATGAAAAAAACTCTTTTCTAGAGGCCAAAAACCACATAAGCCTTTGCAGGTACTTTGCAGTATAAATTATCTATCAAAAGTGGTCTACAACAATGGGGTTTTTTTTTGTTTTATGAAAAAAGTTAGGTAATGAGGCAATTTTTATCACCTGTTTTTTTAACTTACACCCTTGCAAAGGCACATCTATTTGTTTCACTTCTTTACTTAATTATAAAATTACCACTGCTTTATTTCCAT
Organism: Entomyzon cyanotis; assembly: GCA_024500445.1. Lineage (NCBI taxonomy): Eukaryota > Metazoa > Chordata > Aves > Passeriformes > Meliphagidae > Entomyzon > Entomyzon cyanotis. The sequence continues at coordinate 40,859,219 of JAKEPQ010001016.1, read as the reverse complement.
CCATCTCAACAATTGACTTTAATCAGCTAAAATGTCAGTGATCATTAATCTTGTTTTACTTATCCAGCCATTTTGAAAAAAAATACTTTAACATAAGATTATTTTCTTTACTACCAATCATTGGATTCACATTTCAGACTTCAATGTTCCTGCTATTTATACATTTATACATTTATAGATTTATAGAGAGCTAATTACTACAGCTGTTAATGCCATCCCAGCAATAGGTAAAACCTATGAGCATAATTGAAGAGCTTCTGATTAAAGCAGGCTATATCACATGTCCTCAGCTTATTGCTGCACACTTGCACAGCACTGGTCTGTCTTGCCAAAGAGAATACCCAAATATCCCAATCCAGATGAGGATCTGGGTATCCTCTTGACACCATCCTTCATCAAATTCATATGATGGTCGCAGCAGTATTTCACAGTGCCAAGTCTTTCAAATCACTTCTATCTATGCTGTACTCTATCTACTGTATTCTGTCAATTTTTTTGGCAACTCAATAGGAATATAACATGGCATTTTTAGTCAAGACATGGGATTTACCCTGCAGCAAAAAGCAACCTTTTTTAGTTCTCTGCTCTTCTGGAAACAGTGTGGCCTGGTTATCCTAAAACAAGAAGCAGAGATGTTTACTTCCATTGTAGACTCAGATATTTCTACCACAGCATGGTCATAGTCCCGTGTAACATCTCAGGGTAAAAATCTGACTAGCAATACTCAGTCTATATTTGATGGGATCTTAATTTACCCTTTCACTTTAGATTCAGAGAAGCAGTCCTTCTGCATTGCTCAGAGCAGAGGCCTGGATCTTAATCTAGAATTGGCCAAGGTGAAGTGAAAGGTCACCAAAGCCTTTAGGTTTCAATCATGCTCTGTCAAATCTAAAGGTTGCCAACAGCTGAAATGGGAGGAAGAGCACAGAAAGGAAGGGGCTGATAGCACAGCTCATCTTTGATTACTCTGATGGTGTAAGAATAGTTCAAGCGTTTTTGCAATGAAAAATGAAGGTTTAAGATACATTACATATTGACATAATGAGAATACTTCTGAACACATTTTAAATTAATATCCTTTTTAAACTACTGGCTTCCAAAATACTGAGCAGCATCCTGAATAAAGCAGAGATGTGTCCTATGCTGCCAGCCTTTAAAGGCTGTAACTAATGAAAGTTGCCAATGCAGATAATTCTTGATAACTTCTTATAACTTCTAGACTTTGAAAGGGAAACTTATCTTTATATTATTTAACTAGCTTTTTTCATGCTTTATTTCAGGAAAAAAAACAAGGAGTTTAGCATTGGTGCTGTTAATTTTAAAAATGTTCAAACCAAATTACTATTTCCTGTTCTTGCTGATGGTATTTAAAATAATAACTATTTATGGTCTGTTAGTGTTGAGTGTTGGTATCAAATCCATCTTCAAATGGCAGTGATGAATGTGTTGTCTCCTTCTGGGCTGGGACCAACAATCTCTCAATTCAGAGATGGCTGCTGATCTCAGCGGAGCTAGGAAAGACAGTTTATGTGGATTAGAGCAGAAGGCCTTGTTTCAGAGCTGTAATCCCTCAGCAGCTCTTGGGAAAGGTCACTGCCTGCATCTCACACCATCTTGGGTAATTTTATCCAGAAGGATATAAGCTACACTCCTGCCTCACAGAAACACCAGTTAACCTGTCTGTGTTAGAACCTCAGCTTTTCATGTGCTGAATCATTCCCTGAATGACGTATCTCTCTTCATTAACTATAGCCAGGGCTTGGAGGTCCAAGCTTCGTTTAGATATTCCTAACCTTTGCATTGCTAACAGGATGTAAGGAGAACCTCATTCAGAGCAGTTTTCTTGTCTACACACTGATCATTTTCTATTGTTTATTTAATATAAATACATTGCGATATTAGTATTTTGATGGTATTTTCAAGCAGTTAAAAACCCTTTTGATTATCATAGATATAAGAAACAAGTCTTTTATTGCAATTCAGATGACTGTTCAGCGTTATATTAATGCTTTTAGAAGTCTATTCTGGAGTTTGTATTCATAAAACACTGTCAGACCACTTGACTTTAAACTGTCACCACAACGTCCAAACACACAATTGCAAAAACCTCAAAAGAAGTGACAAACCATTCTGCTTTTATCTGTGTTTGACAGCAAAAGAAACCAAGTTTAGAAAATATTTCCTCTGCATCTCAGTGTTGTACAAACATTCAGCATATCTGAATCACAATCTTTTTTAGTCCTGCTCATATCCCCACTTACAAGCATAATTCAGTTGAGCATATTTTATCAGGTATGTTGTACAAAGCAGCCCTCATAAGAAGCCTACACTGATATTACCAGGTACTGAACCCGTCTGAGAAAGTGCTCCTTCATCCTTGCCTGAGCTTATGTGATTAATCCAGCTATTCCATTCCAAAATGAGGGAAAGTGATTTCTCTGTGTTATTGTCATAGCTGTAACAAGTAAGGCTTAACAAATAAGAAATAGATCAAAATAAATTATAAGAAATACGGAAAAAAATTAAAAATCCCCCAAAATATATGGTATACATAGTTTTAAAGCTTCTGATGTATTTAGGAAGTTATGTAGAGCTTGAGACACTCATCTTAACATGGATCACAAGCACCATCTGAGACATCCTGGGCTATCTGAAATACAGGACCAGCACAGGACTAAAGGAGACCAGCACACTTCTGGGGGAGCAGAGGGGAGCTGGCTTGGATACACTACCGAAGCACAAGCAATTCAAGATATTTATGCTCAGACAATTCAATCATATCTTCACAGCACTGGGCCTAAAAGTCAGGCTCTTTCTGAAGTCAATGGAGAGAGACATACATCTTTGGAGAGTGATTCACCCCATCTGTCACAGACACCTCTCAAAGACTGGTAAATAAAAGACTCAGTTGAGATATCCACATGTAGATAGGCAAGACTGAAATGCCTTGGAGTATTTAAGTCATCTAACTGAGCTGGAAGATAGAACAGTAATTTGAGATGCTTATGCTCCCCTGGACTGCCTGCTGAAGTCCTGGGTGAGGATGTTTACTATGAGGCATCCAAGTGGGAGAACAGAACTGAGCCCCAGCTGTTCTCTGCAGATTGCACTATGTGAAATTCAGCTCATAAATATGGTCACCTAATGCTCTTTGAGATGCCTGTGGTCTTCAAGATGTCCAAAGGTGAAAGCGAGGTTACAGGAGGCCTGGCTAGAAGTAAGATGGAATATCTCAGAGCTGCTAAATTCACTTACTCTGCCTATATTTAGATAACTGTGTTCCACCTCATACAGACTGTAACAAAAACAAAAATGAGGATTTTCTGATTCAGTATAGAAATCCATAGTGCAGATGCCTAGAACCAGCTATCTACATTTGAGTTCAGATGACTGTAGTTTTTACTGTTAGCAAAAAGAAATAAAGGTCTTTGTTCAGTTGTCTAAGCATGGGTTTAGGCAAATGAATTGAGATCAAATATTTCTAAAGCACGATTCAACTCATCCTAAAGTATGTATTTGAACAGCTCAGAGAAATTTTTCCATATCCCTCTACTATAAAGTGCCAAAAAGTGACAATCTTAGTCTAGACATCTAGCTAATACACCTGAAAATCAGCAAAATAAAAAACAATAAAAAATTAAATAATTTTAACCACTGAGCTCATCCGCTTCTGTAGACCATGATCTAAAGTTTCTCTTTTAAAATCAACTGCTTTTAAAGACTCGTTATCTTCTCTGTGGTTGCCTGTTTGGTATAACCTGTGGTTTATTTTGTTTTGTTTTGTTTTGTTTTTCTGTTCCCTGAATCTGTTTTCCTCTTGCTTCCCAGAGGACTATCTGGAGGACAATGCAACATGGTGTAAGCTTTGGTATTCTTATTCTTCACTTCATTCCCATTTGTCTTTGTACAGTGCTGGACCAAACACTTGTTTAAGTTTCATCTTCACCATCTTTACTTTGTGTGTGTGTGTGTTGTAAGCTAAAATGCTATCAGTTCTTTCTGTAATTTTGCATTCTGACTGATTTAATTTTGCCCAGTGCCCAGGGCTGCTGGTGCCTTCCAGTATTTTTCTCCCACCTCAAGGATGATGCCTCACCCCCAGAAAGGAGCTGTGTATTCCCTCAGTGAGCTAAAAGCTGGCATAGGTGTCCCCATGGTCTCACACCCCACAAGGGCATGTGCAGCAATGCAGATACTGCAGTGACATTCAGCTCTGAGTCCTGTGCCTGGAGAAATGGAATGAGCTCCCACGCTTTCCTGGCCTCCCTCCCTAGAACTGCCGCTGTCTTGCTGCCCAATCTCCTTTTGCTTTACACCTTCATAAGTTTTTGAGGCTGTCAGAGGTCCCTGGTTTCAAGCAGAAAGCTCTCCTCAGCAGAGTTCATTCAGCACAGGCCAAGGGGAAGGCAGGAACACTGCACAGATTTGCACTGAGCATGGACTTGATAGTCCAGCTTCTTATCAGGACTAATTAGTCTACAGTGAACACCATGCTGATACAGCCATGCTGCCTCCTGTCTTTGAGCTGCCTCAAGTACCTCTGTGTCCTCCACATCACTGTACAGCAGTGCTGTCTTAATTCAGCTGGAATTTCTCCCGAGAACATACTGCAGCCTGACCTGGCTGGACGTGTATAAAATAATTCTGCATTTTCTTTCAGGAGGACATGGAAGTTTTCTTGATTTTTCACCAGGGAGCTGATGCGCTATTAAACATATAATGCATAACGCACATGCATACTATGGAGGCAGGCAACTGAGAAATTTGCTGTGGCATTCATGAATGATTTACATTCAAGTACAGTATCATGGCTGCATAGATTAGTGGATGAGCATGCACCCAGTCTGAGAAAGAGCACCTTTCATGCTCTTTACCCTGGAGAGGGGAATGTACTGTGTCACACTTTGTAGGAAAATGTCCTTTCAGAGTTCCTTCTGATTTCCTTAAAGTAAAAGTAGGTAAAGCCTCAATTTCCATGAGGAAAATACCCTGAACTACCCTTTTTAGGAATAAACTGGGATGTATTTTAAGTCTCTTTTTAACTTTTTTACTCCACTATGCTGTGTTTTTTGTTGCAGTGAAAAAATGTGATAGTAAACTAACAAATCTGTTGTGAACAACTTCTTCCCAGTGCTCCAAAACTCCATGAAATAAAAAGTAAATTTCAAAAATATAATCTGTTTTGCATTTTAACTATAAAAGACTGAAAGTAACAGGACAGTATTCAGACATTGATTTGAATTGCTCAGGGAATCCTCCAGGGCAGTCCTGAAAGTGAAGTTTTTGGTTCAGTTTTGTTAGACTCCATTTCATCCAAAATCTAGAACTGTTAAATATATGCCATGATAGTACAATTTTCCTGGGATAGGATGTTTATCCTCAACATCTTTTTTTCCTCAGGAGACCCTAGAATAAATTCCAGAAGGTATAAATCTTAGAGTGTTTAAAGTTCTGAGATTAATTTTCCAAATACCTTCTGCATACTGAGGCCATAGGATAAGATACAATGAGCCTATAAAATACATTGTAACTCTGGAGTTTTGGGTCACACTCTTAAGGCTGAAGATGACAGGCTTGGGCAAGGGTTTTAGAAGCCCACTGGCTTCCCACAGGCTACTTCCCCAAAACCCTAAGGCCCTGTGCTGTTGGATTTGATGACTCTGTGATGTGTTAATCATCAAATGATTCCTTCAAACTGTAATATGTACAGCTCCTCTAGCTTTACATTTTGCATATTTAGACAGAGTCCTCTTTCTTATTAGCTGTTTGAGTGCAATGTGCACAGTGAATAAATATGTTTTACCACATTCATTGTGGTCATTTAGTGTTAGATTTAGGCTTTGATTGGTTCTCCAAAAATAAAGTGTTTGCTTAATATCAACTTTTGTTTAGTCTCTGTTTCTGTCTCACAGCAATATCTAAGTTTAATTCTGTGAGATCAATTTGTCCCTCATGGTTAATACCAGTTCCAGGTGGCAAAGGTGGATGAATGATGGTGGCTGTCAGAACCCTCCTGGGAGACCTGACAGAGCCCTGTTTTTAAAAATGGTGATATTATTCCATCCCCCAGCTGAATGGTTGTGCACACTGCTGTATCTGATGCACTGCATTCCTAATGTGCGTGAGGTGGTTACTAAGACAGAGCTTTGTTACAGTGATGGCCTCTGTCTTCAGGTGGAATGGGTCTACCTGCTGTTCAGACCCTGATTAGCATGGGCAAGGAAAGACCATCTCCCAACAGTAGCAGGAAAGACAAATCTCTGCCTTAATTAGTTGTCAGAGAAAATGCACAAATCTTGATTGCCATGCATGTTCTGCCTTGCCAGAAGAGCGATGTGTTGCCTGTCTCATGGAGCATGGTGCCTGCTTGATCCACTTCTAAAATGGACTTTTTAATGCTAGTTGAACTTCCTTTACCTGATGGATGTGAAGATTCACTGAGAGTCATCATCTCATTTCCAGGAAAGTCTTAGGAGTGTGAATGGTATTATGGATCACTGTTAGAGAGATGGTGAATACAAAACCTGTAGATAGGTTCCTCCTGATCACCAGACTTATTGCAAACAGTAAGATGAAGAAATGGCAGTTATGGATCTTCAGTCAGTGTACATTGAAAAATTATGCAATTGCTGAACTTGGCTCTTAGGGTAAAGAAAAGCAAGATATTTAGGCTAAATTTTGTACATCTGTGCCCCATCAAACCAGACAAACATGAAGTGGGATTTATTTGTCCTAGTTTTTCATGTTTCTTGTGTTGCTATCAAAGAGTGAGCTATCACTTCATTCCTTGGTTTATCGATGGTGATAGCACCTCCGGACCTTGCTTAAGATACTCATTTAGAGAAGACAAGAATCTGAATAACCTCCTTCTCCCCACTGAGTATGAATAGAATCTGGATGATTAACTCAGATCTCCAATTTGTAGATGTCTAAATGAAACCATAATCCTTGGCATTGAAGCTAAGCTCTGTGAATCAGATGTGCACAAAGGATATTTTGGTCTATAAAATATATTGATAGATAGTTCTTACCATACTGCTAATCATACTCATTGTCATGGTATCATCAGGTACCTAGAAGGACAGCTAGACTCAAACAAAAATAGTTAATTTGAAGGCCACACAACTTCTATTCAGTGGCAATTTCATCTTGTAAATCTGGATTAAAATCTACTTCTTTCCATTTGATATTTTAGCTTCTGCTCAATAAAGACTGGGGGTTTTATCCAATATACAGAAAGTTTATATTACCAGCCTCTGGAAGATTAATCTAAGCAGGAAATACATTCACACTGCTCTTTCAGCTGTAAGATAGATCACATTTCATTTCACATGTCTGTGCATGAATCAGTGCAGAAGGAGAAGTCAATTCTTAATGTTCTTGTTCATGATAAAGAAAGATAGTGACTATGTATGCATTTTCTGCATTTAGTGTTTCAATATCATGTTAGGAAAAAAAAGTGGTTTAAATATTAGTGGCAGGGCTTGTGTCCCCACTTGCAGTGCATAAACCATGCTCATTTAGATGCTTCCAAGTAACGTGACAGTAACAGCAACAACTGCCAGCCCGCCTGGAAGGTGTTACACTGTGATGAATTCTTGCATTGTTAAGATGAGTGCAACCAACAAGGTCTAAGTTCCCATAAAAAATGGATTTGTGATACATCATCTGTTCATCTACCACTAGAGAATTAGAGGATCCTTTTTGGGCAAGTGACTACAGAACATAAAATACCTTTCCACAACGAAGTTAGTTGTGTATGAGTGTGGATGCCAAAAGAGAAATTAAAACTTTGCAATTTTTTCTAAATTAGTTGCAAATAGTGAATCTCAGTCTCCAAAGAAAAATATGTTTTATGCTTTACTGGCAATTAGTTTTCTTCTGCCTTTGCAGATTCTTTTATTTTGTTAGACTGCAGCACACAGATATATTGTGAACTCATAAGAAGACTGTGCAGTGCTAGACTCCACTTAGAACAAATAGTAGATTACAGCAGACTGAAAGTGATTTCCCAAATTAAACATCCTTTTTTTTTTTTTATTGTAATAGACAGGAAATGGCATTTTATGGACTTTTATGTGTATTCTAGTGGCTAAAGAGGAGGTAAAATACAAGGAATAAAAAGGTTTATCTTTGTTACAAATTGTGACCCTTTTGTGAACCTTCTTTAGTAAAACCCAAATATTTTATGTTAGGAAAGCTTTCCCATATTTTTTTCCTGCTCTTATGTCCCATCCTTCAGTCATACCAGTGTATCAGTCTAGGTTGTTGGGATAGCAATACAGGATGTTTCTATAATGCAGTGCTGCTTGTGAGCAGCAAATCTTGAGTGGCTAGTTACAAATGCTCATTGGTAGGAGAGCAAAGATGATTAATAATACTGGGGAAGGGAAAGGGCATGGATTTATCATATTGAATTGTATCCATTATCAACAGAAGACAAATCTGAGATTCATGTAAGCAAACCAAACAGCATTTTCTGGATCCTAGGTCTGGGTGTAGACCCTAGCAACCTCACAGGTCCACATAAGGGCAAAATTAGTGGCTAGCATATTACCAATTCAGATGCTTAGTTGACATGGAACGTAAGAGAGTACCTGCAAGACTTCAGAAGATCCCATTGTGGACACTGGTGAGTACTGAGATACATGGTAATAGAGACCTCCACCTATGGAATCAGGATTAAATAGTATGGAATCCTTGCACAGCTGGTGAAGAAAACAGGCATTTTCAGGGGGCAATTCCCAGTCTAATGTAGATATCTGCCAGAGATTGCATGAACAGCTCTGTTGCAGTGCCAATGTTTCTGTCAGCTACAAAGAACTTTAGGCTTGACAAGATATTTAGGATACAGAGGGCTAGAGCTGAGTAAGATTAACTCCTGCTGAGCAGTCAATATCTGACTTATCCACAAACAAACCTACCAAAGTGACTGAGACTATTAGAATTAAGGACTCAGATGTACTCATCTGGGAACTGAGTAGATGCTCACAATTTCACCATGTTCCAGTGGCTTTGTGACCTGGTGGCAGCAATCATAAATTACCATCGTGCACATGTCTTTGTTGGTTTTCTTGGGTCTGTCTGCTTCTGTACTGAATGTATGTCATGGAAATGTTATTTCTGGTACAAAAGAAATGCAATTCACTGTGTCTGATTCAGTGTCTCTAACACAGGTGCTCTGTGGAGCTGGGTTTGGTAATCTTTGATGGTAGCAGTGAAGAGCTAGTCAAGGGGGTCAGTAACAGACAGAAGTCATTTGCTGAAAAACAAGTGTCATAAATGATGTGCCCTGAACTATCTAGGCATCTGCAAAGAGCTCAGAGATGTGATAAAGGCCTTACAGAAGTTCTTCCATCTTCTGGATGCTCTAGAGGACTCCAATATGGCATTAAATTCATTTGTATCTATACTGAGTGAGGGATCTACGAGCTCCTTTTAAGATCTTAAATTAGACCAAAATTAGACAACTGGCAACTTGAATAACTCTCTAGATGCCACTAAGAGGTCACAGGCTTTCCAGAGAGAGACTTCACGTGAAGCTCTCAGGTATGGTGCAAGACCTATTTGACACCTGTTCTGGCATGTGGAAGAGAGGGAAGGTTTCCAAAGGCAGTGGATATCTGTCTGCAGGCAACTGAACCTCACTCCAGGTCTCCACTGTCTGTGGTGGGTTCTTAGACACCCAGATGACATGTCAACACCCACACCAAGAGCTTTTAAATTCACTGCCAGATCCTGATGGACTGCTGACATTACTATTCATTTGTACGGGAGCAAATCATGCTGCTGATACACAACTAGGTCTTAACAGTGCCTAGGATAATTGCCTTTGCTTTAAAGTGCTGAGAATTTTCCTTTTCTATTATATATGTGGACAGCATAAATACTGTATAGAAAGCCAAATGAAAACAGACCAGAATAAAAGTTGTTTTTCTCCTGAAACATTCAAGCCCATAAAAATATCCAATACATAATAATAACTGTGTTACCTAAGTAACTGCTAGAGTAACTAAAGTAAAAAGCTAATTGCTTAAAGTGCATTGTGCTTTTAATGTAACATACCTACAGTGCTCCTATATTAAAGTGTGATATATATGGAGAAATAACAAGAATTTGAGTAATGTATTTCTTCTACTGAAAAATAGCATCAGTCATTTAGAGGGAAAAAAAATCACTGTATAATAAATGAACCTGTAAGAAATTTCCTTTTCTGTGATCTCACAATGAATGTTAATGGGCTTAAAAAATCAGGGAACATTTATAATATTAGAAATAATTTGTACATAAAAATCCTTTGAACTCTTATTCTCTCATTCAGACGAAATCCAGTATCTAACCTTAGAGCCAGCCAGATAATGTATCCCTTGGTGTCAGGTGGGAGAAATAAGCACTTTCAGGGCACAGTTGATCTGAGCTACAGTAAAAATCTTTGTTGGATTAAGTAGCACTTCCAGCTTCTCACCATTGTCTGCAGAAGGTTTTGTAGCTTAGACAGCAATGCTGACATCATGGGAGATGAATTTCATTCATAGATTCTGCTTTATGGAGCTTATGGTCTGGATAGACTGTAAAATTACTATCATACACCTTGATTTGGTTTGGCAACAACAGGTCACACTGTGCTCAACCTTGAACACATAGTAAAAATATGTTTCTGTTTTGAGCATTTTAATGAGATCTATCCTTCAGACCTTTTCTTCTGAAGTAGAAGATGCAGAATTCCCAGTCATTGCTCGTTGTCTCTGTATGATTTTCTAACCATTCATTTGCACTGTGGGGCTGGAGCAATCCAGAAAAACAAATCAGCTGTTCCTGTAAAGTGTGATATTCATAATACCCAAGTTAACAAAATCTGAATTGTGACCTGTTTGCCTCACAAGAGAAAGAGGAGAAAGTTGACATAGTTTTCCCCTTGTCACTTATGTTCAGGCAATTCAGATTACACCTCCAAGTACAGAGCAATAGAGATGGAATACTCTCCAGGGTACAGGACTCCCAGAGACTGAGAATATCCTCCTCTTTGTCATGTACAGAGCCCTTTCACATGTAGTGATGGGACTGGAAAACCATGGCTGTTTTTATCTGCAACCCACGTCTCCCAGATTATAATGCCTACATAGTTGTGGAAGAAAAGAGGACAGTTCCTGTCTCAATCCCATCCAGATTCTTATTCCCAGTCCAATTTAAATTCTACTGGGTAAAGACCTTCACTGTTAGATGGAAAATTGATAACTCAGCTCTTTTCTGCCTGCAAAGGCAGGTCTAGATTCATCATACTTTTATCAAGTCACCCCTTGCTTGATAAAAGTCAATGTGGCAAAACTGGGTCCCTTAAAAAGCTCTTTTATCATTAAATCAGCCGGATATAGATATATAGGGGAAAGATGTATTGGAGAAAAAGTATTGCCTGTAAAATGTGCAGCAGCTCACTTGGGAATGTGACTAGCAGAAAATTGACTTGGTAATGGTCTGGGACAAAACCCCTGGAATTCTCAAGCTAGTTGTGGAAGTACTTTTAAGAAATCCTATTTTCCACAGGTTGTAATGTTGATTTATTTCTGTGCTAAAATGTGAAATAATATGGCTGGCAAACACACTTTCACAAATCTAGAAAATAGTTAATGATATATAGGGACATATTCTTCAATGTCATTTGTTCCTTAATGTGCCCCCATGGCAAAGGCACCATAATCACTTCAAGGCCACTCATTCCCATGCTCTTAACACTCTCTCTCTACTCTCAGCCTTTTGCTTTATCAGAGAGAATACAGAGATTAGAAGGGCACCATTGTAAAAAGGAAGATCTGAGCAAGATGTTTCTGTGTCGTATAACCACCTAAAAATTTACCTCTGGCCTCATAGACCAGGGTGATCAAGGCCAGGCTCTCACTACAGGACATGGACCATACTCTAGAGGTACTCATGGGTGCTAAGGACACAAGCAAGTTGCTGAACTTTGCATCCAGAAAAGTGCACACACACAATCTGGAAGCTCTCCAACAAATGCAAATGAACTTATCAGGCTTTCAGGAAGAGCTCAGATGCTGCATGGTGATCACACGGCTGAGTTTAGACCCACACCTACATTTTTTCCCCCTCTTGAAACACTAGAGTGTCTGATGCTTAGAACGTCCAAATTTGCTTTGCACGTGTTCAGGTAGCCATTCCCTAAACCAGCCAGGAATATTTTGTCCTTTTCCACTATTAGTAGTGACAAATAACAGGACTAACGTTGAGGTTATTTTTAGGATTTATTGCATTTATGAATGCAATGTTATCTAATTTTGAGACCTTACTCTTCCAGGTGTTGGCTTGCTGAAGTGTTTTCTAACAAAGAAAGTAATACACCATAAACCAGACTAATGACAAATTTCCAGCAAGGAGTCCAAGGCTCAGCCTTCATTTGCACAATTCACCATTTAATTTTAATGGATTAAATTGCATAGTCAGGGGAAAAGAGCAATGATAAGAACATACCTGTGAATGCTCAATTCTTGCTGCACTGGTGGAAGTTGCCATAGTAACTTATCAGGATAAGTTAATCAAGCTTTGCCTGTTATCAGAAACAAGATGGAGCAAAGACTCCAAACTATGCATCCTTAGGTAGTTATTAAAAGTCAGATTGATGTTCAGCTAGAGGTAAATAGGACAAGGGTCTGTCAGATAGAAATTGGAGGCATAATGTATTGGTATAAAGGAATTAGAGAGGAAAATGGGATGATGAGGCACAGCAAGAAGTGTTTTAAATTTGTGTTCATAATATTTAAATATTTTTCTGGTTCAGAAAGTATGTTTATTTAAATAGGGTTCTGATATTCCATATGGTTTGCTCCATCCCTTACATGACTACTACCATATTTATTTAATCACAGCTATTTTTCTTCTCTACTCAGTGTTCCAGGGGTGAGCCCAGCAAAAGAAGATCAAATTGTCCTAGTTGTCTTATATATGCCATCATTTATAACCTGAAGGAACCTACACTTACTTTCTTTTTAGTACCTGTCTGTGGCTGGGTGGTGATTTGTGAAGGAGAAAAGCAATATGATTTTCATGGGCCAATGTGGGGATTAAAACTTGTTTCATGGAGTGTGACAGCAGAGAAAGATGCTGTACTTTCCTCCAAGGGTGCATTGGAGAGAGGAGGGGGACACTAAGGAGAAGCCTGTTTCCCCATGTGTGAATGTGCAGGCAGAGAGGTTCAAGATGGCCAGGAATTTCAGTTCTGGGAATTGGCTGTATGCTTACATACAAGTTCAGGGAACATTGAAACTCTTGAGACCTTTGCTTGGAAACAAAGTGTGTTCTTCTCTCATTCTATTCCCAGCAGCCAAAGAGGGCAAGCAGTAAAGTTTTTTCCTTTTTTTCCTGTACGTAGAGTTTTTAATTTGTCTGTAGGTTCAGGTGTGAAAGGCCATGACAGCATGGGTAGCACAAGAGGGTGCTTAGTGCCCTGTGCCTGCTGGTCTACATCATAAGGGATGGCAGCAAAAGAATGCAGCCTGGTAAAGATATCCCACAGTTTTAAGTTAAGCTACACTGTTAAGTTAAGCTGTTGCCCTGAGGGGAGGGGGGCTAAAATCATGAGGCTTGTGTAGGCTTATTAATATAGAAGGAAAGCCAGGAGGTACTTTACAGTCACCAGCTTTTAGCCTTTGGGATGCATAATGCAAAACAGCTTGAGATAACTTTGCTCTTCATCAGAAGAGGTACTAGTCCTGAATGGATCCATGGGCATCACACAAATTTGGATTTCAACAAGCTAATCAGAAAACCCAAGGTTAGCCTGGCTCAGGAAGGTACTAAGCATCCATCTAGTTTCCATGAAGAGCACTCATCTGCACATTTTTCTTTTGATATTTTGCCAGGTTTTCCTAAGTAGGAAAATAAATGAGATAAAATTGCTAAAACCACCTTGAAAGGAAGTATAAACGTTGCAGAGATTTGGCTTGCATAATATATTTCTTAAAGGGCTGGAAGCCACATCTGTGGGTTGATGTGAGGCAAGTTATATATTCTGAAAATAATTGAGCCCAAGAAGCAAAACAGCAGAAAAGGAGGATTGGTAATCCAGTTCAGATAAAATAAAAAGTGATTCTACCTTTTCCCCCCACACCTGATTGAATTTAAACATTTTGTGCATTGAAAAAAATCATGCTTTTTTTCATATTTATTTTTATGGATACAATTATTTTTAGGATTCCTGACAAGAAGAAGGATCTATTGTCTAAGATTTGCACAAATGTACAGCTTTGGCACCCAGAACTTGAATCAGAAATTAATTCAGATCCAAACCACCCCCTGGCAATCAAACCCATTTTCTTTGAAAAACAGGCACTTTTTCAAAGTAAGGTATGAGAAAGGTAGACAATTCTTTTTTGTTTCTTGCTTATCTGGGTTTGGTCAGGACTAGAAATAAATAAGCAAATAAATGAAGTAAAGCAAGCTTCTGACTTAGTCTGCTATCTGAGGTTGAAGTAGAATTACAGCTGTATTTTACAGATTTCAAAGGCTGAGAAACATTCAGTTCTCTGGTTTTGGGGTGGTTCTGGAGTGCAGCTTTAAAAAATAATCATAGCTTGGTATCTCCTTCCTTTGATTCATAGCACTGCAGAAGCTGGAGCACACCTGTAGGTCTGCAAAGTCCAAGTAAGGGTCCTGGACAATGTCACTCCCATTTAGAGACAAACTGCAGGGTTGCTCTGAGAGTGGTCCACTGATTGCTGTGGTATTTTGCGCCTTTCTGGTTCTTCTCTATTTCTGCTGTTTGAATAAAAGCTTTCAGTTTGTCTGGTTGCATATTGTAAGCCAATTCTTAAAGAAGTTGTAGTCAGAATGGTAAAGTTCTCCTGGATTTTAATGATTTAACCTGTAGGCTCCTTCAAGGGGTTTTTTGGTGGGTTGGGTATTTTTTTGGTTACTCTTTTGACACAGATTTACTTTCCTCTTGAACCTACAGTGGAGTTCTAACCCTTTGCCTTTTCAATCACAGGATGAAGTCATGCGTACAGTAGCTTAGTTATAAATGCAGCTTCACGAGCAGTTGTACTGTAGAATAAAATAAGACAGGTAAAGCATCTGTAAGAAACAAAACTTGTTTAGATGTAAGTGGCTTTGATCAGCAAATAAGGCAAGGGCATGAGGAAAATAAATAGGTTTGTCTTAAAATAGGACATAGTTTAAAGTCATTCCCAGTGTGAAAGTATTCTCTTTGCACAGCTGAAACATAAATAATGTAAGATCGATGTTAGATGTTGGCTGGGCTATTCTGAAAACAAGACTGTAGAAACTGTGCAAACCAACCAGCACCAATGAGTTTGCTTTGCTGTGTGCCTCAAGACAGAGAAATTGAAAGAACATCTAAAACTAGACATGAGTTGATGGAGAAATTAAACTACAAAATGACAGGAAGACAGGAGATGTAATGACCAACATAGGCTGGTTCAACTGGTTGTTTGAATTAAAATTATTATATATGCAGCCTCAGGAAATAAAAGCTCCCATTCCATTCAACACAGTTTATAAAGTTTTGCTCCAGTAATGAAAAATAGAAATGAGCCTCTCTAATGAATTATAGCAATTATCTCTCTGCTGGGGCAAGACAACTCTGAATCCAGTTATATCCCCCCAAGAAAAGAAACACTGTGTGCTGTTATTCACCACACACCTCAAGAAATTCAACATTTTCTTGTTATTGTTTTTCTGAAGCACAAGGGTTCCCAGCTGCCAGCCCATGGTGCTTCTGGATTTCACACTGTGAGTAGCCTTCACTCACTGGAGTATGTTTGCACAGGGAGCTCTCTGTGTATGAGCAGCAGCCTGACACAGAATTAGGTTGATTTCTTACACAGTTTCACAGCAATAACTTTTTCATGGATTGTGAATCTCGTTAAAATAAAATCCAAGCTTTTTCTCACTTACGGACTTTAGCTGATTTGTGCAAAAGGAAAATAGTGCAAATCATATTTTAAACAAAAACATTTCTCTTCTGTGCCACCTGTCATGGAAGCTGGTATTTCTGCATAGTAGAACTTTATCTAGATTTCCTGATTAACATAAGTGATGTGTCAAGGTGACAGGACTAGTACTAAGACTAAAGCCAACTGTACTCATTTCTCTACAGATAGAAAAGCTGTGAGTACTTCATTTTACCACACATAAAATATTTACATTTAAAATACTTACATTCAAACTGGCTCCAATACATTTTTGTTCAAAAACATTGTCTGAAAATTGGGGAATTTGCCCAGGAAATCACACTTGAATTGAGCAAAAAGTGAACTAGTATGGATAAATAGCTTTCATTGCAATTCAGAAAGTCTGTTATCTCTTGGGCACTTTTTTTCCAAAGAAAGAGCATATTTAATGTGTCCCCTCCTATAGAATTAAATTGATGTCTACCCATATCAATAAAAACTGAAATATTTTTTCTGTGAGATCACTATTGAGGGATTTATACGAGCTGTTCATTGGCAATGCATCACAGGTATGCTGGAGCATTATTTTTAGGAAAGATACTAGGTTAAATCCAAAGCATTGGGAGCATCTGGGATGTTTTTATCTGAATGTTTTCATGTAATAAAAATAGATAGATAGATTTGATAGTGCATAGATAAATTTGTATCATATAAGAACATTATATGCTGATATAGCTGACTTTTTCAGACTTCCAGACTGAAAACTTCACAGTCTAAACAGAGAAGTTTTGAGTACCCAGGAAAGAAATTTTTCAACATCCCATGCCTGTACCTCTATTCAACTGAGAACAACCTCTGCAATTAACTGCTTGAAATGGACAGAGCCTGTTTTCTCTCTTTCTTTTGACAGTGACAGATTCTTTGCATCATGAACAGCCCTAGCCATAAATCTCACTTAAGGCCAAAGCTGTGCATCATCTCATTGTCAGTGTTCAGCCACAATACTCCTCATTCACTGGCTCCGAGCTCAAGTCTCAGAATTCATAGCCATTCATAAAAACCCATCAGGAGCTTTTGCCTCGACACACCAGGATGACCCCAGTTTCTGGAGGCAAGCAGGCATCATCCTTCAGGGTGAGTGCTCCCAAATGGTGGCTGAGGGAGCTTGTGGCCACCAGCTGATCAAGAGGCTTATAACTGCCAGGAAGCAAAACATAAGAAGCAGGAGAGCTGTGTACCTCAGGAGTTTGCACAGCACTTTGTACTATAAAACAGGAGAGAGCTGAGAAGAATGAGACTGGCTAATTTCCAGTTCACTTCCATGATACTTCATTGAAATGAAAATAGGCCTGAACAGTGTAGGAGAGGGGCAGAACCCTGAGGTTTCATCTGAGGAAAGCAGAGTCTTTCTGCAACAAGACTTCCTCCCGTGGCTGCTGTTTTATCCCTGTGGGTCCACTTGTTATTGCTGTCCATGAGTAACCTATTGGCAAGCTGCCATCTCTTTCAGGTCTTTTTTTCTCTCCTCTCCTTATGCAAAATCTTTAATGGTTTCTGATCCCTCAGGGAGATACCACCGCTCTTTTCCCTCCCTTTTTGAACTTTACAAGTAAAAATATGTTACAGGTCAGCTCTGTGCTCTGCAGTAACACAGCCTAGAAAGTCAGGAGGCAGCTCTGGGTGAGCTGATGTATCCCTGCCTCTCACCATGCCACACCATGGGAAGCTGCCAGCTCATGTCCTGGAGGCAATAAAGATATTTTAGCACCATTCCGCAGCTCTTGACCTGACTCTCCACAGGACTAACTCATTCAATTTACATGTCTCTGCCATCCAGCCGCCAGCTCCATAACGGGCCTGGCTGGGGTGATCTCAAGGATCTCTGACTGCCATGATGTAGCTGTGCCCCTTGTCCATCCTCTTCCAATAACACAGGGGTTTCTGTGTCAATTCTTCCTCATTTATAGCTTCTGTCTCTCCTAGGTGAACATACTTCATGCTGTTGATGTCTGTTAGACAGCACTTCTGTACCCAAATATGTGTTGTCCAGGGCCTGGTTTTGATGTGTCCAGCTTGACGTGTGAATTGCAAATTAACTTAAGTTAACTTAGCTAGCTTGCCCATGGTGTGGACATCACCAACAGGCTGGCTCTTTGCACAGTCTGAGATGGGATCACAGAGTTCCTGACTCAGGAAGAGCCCAGTAGAAATGTAATGAGCTGAGAACTTAGAACAATCGTGGTGTTAAATCTCTTATCTTCCCAAGCTTGATGGCCTCATGCAAATTGGTTTTGAGCATAGTGCCTGGACCACAGTAATTCCCAAATCATGCCAGAAAATTGGTCTGGAGAGCTGGCCCATGCCAAAACTGTTCCCATGACTGATCTCACTGTTTATCTGTATGGACAATCAATCTCTAGTGTCTCCAGGAGTGTTCCTGACACTCTTACATTACTGGAGAAAAAACTAGTAGGCTAGGCCATGGAATGTAGTAGTGGTAAAGAATTTTTTTTTGATCCTTCATGATTCAGTGATGCTTTCTCTGTCCCATATTTCTTTTCCTTAAAAAAACAAAAAACAAACAAGCAAGTTAAAAAAAACCCAAAAAAACAAACAAACAAAAAAAAAACCATCTGCAGATGAAAGCAGTATCCAGAGATCTTAGTCCACAGATGCAGTGAAATGGGGAGAGTGCAGAAATGATCTCTCTAGTGTGGATAATGTAGGATTCACTACAAAAATAAAATTGCAGAGGGACACATATCTGGTGATTTTGAAAAATCAGATTTAGCCCAGTTGCATGAAAGGATTGAAGATCATGCAATATGTCATTAGATAATGAGTGAGAAAAGTAAATGTACCATGAGCTTGTGAAGGTACAAAAGAATTTTCTCCCAAGCTAAGGTAGACAACTAAGAGCTTTGACTGCTAAAATAAGAAGTAAAATTGAATTATTTTTGAAAAGATGGCTCAATTATGTAAATCAAAATATCATTGACATTGAAAAGGAACTAAAATTAAAGTATTAGTTATATAAAATTAGGCAACTCAAAAGGTTATTGATAGAAGCTGATTTGATATTAAAATATATACTAGAAATTACTGCACCACTAGAAATTACTTCAAAAAAAGAAGTACAGCAACAGCTTGACACCATTTCTTCTAAGCACACAGGTGCTTACCTAGTAGGAATCCCTATATAGAACTTAGGGTTCAAGGGCAGTCTTGCAGAAAATGCAAAAATCTTGTGCAGCTCTCTACAAAAAAAAACCCTCAAAACCTGAGAGTAATGCTGTGAAGACAACAGTTTGCAGATGACAGCTGAGAACATCTCTGCCTGTTTTTGTTTTTCACAAAGATAATCAATCAGTTCTGTAATCTAGCTTAGTAATGCATCCCTGTTATTTTAAGTGACAACACACAGTATCCTGATTTAAAATCTCCCTTTACAAAACATGGAGAAAACATTTATTAAAAACACTAAGAATGCAGACAGATTTTTAAAGATGTATAAATGCTTCCTCTAATTTCAAAAAGAAGTATCTGGACTGACTAGCTAGCTTACTGATCTCAGCAAATAGAGGGAACACCATGTTTCCAACTGTGTTCTTCTGTATAACCGTGTGTTCCTGTAGAACTCTGTGAAAACCAGTTATAGATCTTGCAGCATTCAGTATTTATGTTGGTAAAATCCAGTATGAGCTTTGCAGGGAGCACAGACTGGTCCCATAATAAATATTTGATAGAACAGGAAAGCCCAAGAGAATGATCTAAATCACCTATGATTTTAGTCCATTGAGATAAAATGTGTTTTGATAGAGCCAGATACAAGGTGATGTATCTGGGAACAAGTACTACCTTCCAGAGCTAAAAAATGTGAGACTATCTTGCGAAGGAAAGGCTTAAGAGAACTGAGGCGATAACAGGAAAAGGCAAGGTAGAAGTTTCCGGCTGCTGTTGCAAAAAGGTTAGCCATCACACGTGCTGTCATGAGGAGCAACTAGGGTTTCACGTCTTTGTCTGAATATGGAACTGATGGGTCTACATAGATCACTGATTAAAAAAAAAAGCTGGGGTGTAATCAAGGGCTGGACCAAGGGTTGCTGACACTGCTTACGTGGCTAATTCATTCCCCATCACAGTTTTTTTATTCCCCACACCAATAAATATCCTCCAAGATATGGATGTAGCTTGTAGGATTTCAAGAACCATTCCCCAGAGACAGCAGTTGGGGCACAAAGTCAGACTACCTTTGACCTTCCAATCCAGCATATTTTTCCAACTTCTTCTTATCATCTGCTATCCCAGTGTTACCCTCAGAATACTTGGCCCAGATACCTGGCACTCCTCAGGATATCTAACACACAGGCCATGGGAAAACCTGTACCAAATGCTGTGTAAAACAGATGCAGGGAGTTTCTGCCACTTGCATCAGGGCCAAACTCTTGAGATCATTTCTAGAAAGAGGCATGTTTTCCCTCTGTCATTTTCTGGTCATTTTTCATTATAGAAAAATGCAGGGCAATGAGGGAAAGTTCTTTTGCAAGAGGTTAAGACTGTGTTCTATCTATCTGTAACATCAACAAATCCAGGGCTGTAAATTCAGAAAAGAAAGAGCTAACTGGGAATATTCCTTCCAGCAGAATGCATAAAATTTGGAATAGATCTTGATAAAAGGTTCACTGCTAATATATCAGTGTAGCAAACCCCAAAGCAATGTGCAATGTATTCTTGGCATAGCATTCAGCTTAGTAAGCAGTGAGGCTGTGCTTATATTCCATGCTTACTCCATTTTTCTAGTGAATTTCATATTTCACTTTAAATTGAGTACATTACTATAATCCAGTCTTGAGCTGACAAAGGCATGTGGCAGGTTTTATTGGAGTAGAGAGGTGGTGTTTGCCTTTACAGGCAGAGATGGATATATTATTTGGGGCTGTAATTGCAAGCTAGGCATGCAGGAGATTCTTAAAGTCCTATATCAAACCAAAATGGCCACCTGCCACCTCCCAGAGTGACACTCGTTCCGTTTTGATGCTGATCTAATATTTGGTCAGCATCTCACCTGAACTTTGCAGTTCACCCAAGCTGTCTCAGGTGATGTGTAACACATCTGCAGACAGCTAATCGTCTTCAGCAGTCTTGCTCATGGGGATACTCTGTTAGTTAGCTCGTGGCACCAGCTGGAGCCAGTGGGACAGATATGGAAAGTTTCATCAACATGCTGTGTGCAGGCACCAACTCCCCCCAGTTACGTTTTGAGCTAGCTCAGTTGTTTCTTTATTGTGCCTGTAATGCAATTCATTCAGAGCAGGAAATAATCCCCAAGTTAGAAATAAAGTGCTTGACTTTCATGTTTCAAGGGAGGCCTGCTAATTAGCTAAAAATCTCACACCATTTTATTTATATAGAAAGCAAATTTGATTTTGAAACCACTGAGAAGCAATAACCACGGAACTTTATGATGTCACTATTAAAGAGATGTTTTTCAGGCTTTATTTATGACCTAATTTTATACAAAGCGCCTGCAGTGTTGTGGGCATGTAGGAATATCAACGAAGTGCAGGGAAATCAGAGGCTGTTCAAAAAAGTCATTTGCTCAGTGATCCCCATGTGCTGATTACAATAGAGGACTCAGGTACTTGTAAATTATGTCACAGAAACACCAAACTTTCAAGCAGCTGGACCCCAGTGATGAGCCAAAAAAAAAAAAAAAAAAAAAAAGGAGGCAAATGGTTACCACAGAAAGCCAAATATGTGTGCCGAGTAAGTGGTGAAAGATCATTGACAGGTGACCTGATCTGGCCAAAGGGCTGTTCTGTACCACAGAACATCATGTTCAGTGTATAAACTCGGGGGGAGTTGGTTGGAAGGGGCTAATCGCTGCCTGAGGATGAGCTGGGCATAGGTCAGTGGGTGGTGCACAATTGTACTGTACATCACTTGTTTCTCTTGGGTTTTATTTCTCTCTTTCCTTTTCCTTTTCATCATCATCATTTTTTAAATAAGTAGTAGTGGTGGTAGTAGTAGTAGTCGTCACATATTATCTCAACCCATGGGCTTTACCTTTTTCCAGATTTTCTCTCCCATCCCACTGGGACAAGGGCAGAGGGGAGAGTGAGCAAGCAGCTGCATCATACTTAGTTGCTAGCGGGGATTAAACCATGGCAGTTGCCAAATAGTCTTCTGAGGGGACAAATATACATTTAAGTCCACTGTTTCTGCTTGAAAAAAGTGCCACCTTGCCATAGGAACCACACACGTCAGTATATAATATATACTAACAATGGTTATAAACATATTAACAGTGGTTGAAACACTGCCTTGCAGAGTGGGGTACATACCCACTGTGCCCACATTTCTAGCTGTCTAGGTTTAGGGGGCTCCACCTTTCACAGTGTGGATTTTAAGGTAGCCTTTGAGACACACCTGACTTTTCTGAACTGTGTACTCCAACCAGTCCAGCTCTCACTCACCTTCTGAAGTGCGACAGTTTGTAATGCTACAAGTGAAACAGCCGCACTAGTTCTCATCCAGATGCCTGTAAAAGATCTTCTGGGCTGACTGTGCCTCTTTTTAAGCAGGTCTTCAATTATTACTTATTTTAGAAAAAGAGGGAGAGCCATTTTTCACATGGGCAGATTTTGATAGGACAAGGAGGGAACAGTTTTAAATTAAAAGAGGAGAAATTTAGATTAGATGTTAAGAAGAAATTCTTCACTGTGAGGGTGATGAGACACTGGAAGAGGTTGCCCAGAGAAGTTGTGGATGTTCCATCCCAGAAGTGTTCAAGGCCAAGTTGGAGGGGTCTTTGAGCTACTTGGTTGAGTGGAAGGTGTCCCTGCCCATGGCAGGGGGCTGGAACATGATGATCTTTAAGGTCTCTTCTAACCCAAACCACTCCGTGATTCTATGAGTTTATGATTTTTGGATCGCTGTACTAAATAATAGAAGAGAGATTGGTATTTTGATGAAGATTACTCCCCCTCAGACCCCAACCCCAGGCCCAGGACCCCACTTTCCATTCAGCCACTAGCACCAGAGGGGATGTAAATGCAGCTCTGCAGGGTGGTTGTACCATTTCTCACAACTTATTTTGGCTATCAACAGCCTGTATGTCACACAGACCCCATGGAGTCAGCTTTCGTCTGTGTAAAGTCTAAAACAGAGCACAGAGAACCTCTGGGAAGGGAGGTAAATTTCTCACAGGTACAGCATACTCAGAACCATGCAAAACTTTCTCCTGATTATTAAGGGCTTTACTGTTGAAACCATTTTGGTTATTTGGAGACTAAAAAGTAAACACTGTCTCCAGACACTTCTCTTCTGGCAATGCTTAAAATCCCTTGTCACAGGAGGGAAAACAAGTCATCCCCTCATCTCCACTCAGGGCAATGTTCAAAAGTTTTATTTATATATACATCAGCTTAAATCTCAGCTTCAAGTGGTATGACCCAGCTGCAAAAGCTGCCAACTCCCAGATGTTCTTTGTCTCCGGCTGTATACTTATCTCTCAGAAGACTACCCTGGGTCAGGGTATGGCAGTGATTATCCATATTTCTTCCTACATCCAAAGCAATCATTTTAAAGCTGCACAGTCTTTCTCAGAAGCCCTTGTCTGGGTCTTGTCTAGGTCATATATTACTACTCCCTATGAAAACTGCAGAGTCTTGCTAGATTGACTATAAAATATCCGCAGGTTGCTGCACGTTTTTGATTTGTTGCACAGTACTAGATGAAAATCCTTTCAGCTAAATATGAATGAAGACTCGAGGTTTGTACAGTAGCCTTGCAAGAAGAGAAGGTCATCATTACTCTGTCTTCTGAAAAGAAAACGAGGGGTAAAGGAGTGTAATTAAGAATTTTTTCTGCAAGTAGAAAGTACTCAAACAGTTTGGAGTGGTGATGGCAACCACTGACACTTATCACACATTTGCTGTTGACAGGTATTTGGGGTCCCAGCAGCAAAAATTTTTAAATTTTTAAAAATAAATTTGACATCAGCTGACAAAAAAGGTCCACTATTAATGCTTTAAGAGAAAGGGAATGGATTGCAAGTCATCATCATTGTAAACCCAAGAGAGGTTCTGTGCTCTTCATTTTGAGGATTTATCATCAGAACCAAGCACAATGCTTAATGTTGTGAAAAACACCAAGCAATGTGTGAAGATCCATCACACCAGTAACATGCACAGGGAACTAGGGCAAAGTTATGCCTTCCCAGGCCAGCTGGCAGCACATTTCAGGAGAGGCAGGAGGACTCCCATCCAGCTACAGTCCAATCACCCCCATGCAGAGAATGAAGTGCTTCTGGAGGCTGCTGCCTGAGCTGCTCTTCAGGACCCATGGCTTCAAGGCTTCTTCATGGACAAGACGGATTTCTCCTATTAGAGATTTTTTTTCCCCCAGTTCTTTACCACCTCCTTGTCCTAACACTCTTCTTACACAGACAGACAATCTCGGATATATCACAGAAGAATAAATATAACAGATTTGAGCTGGATTTATTTTCTATAGCTGCTGTCACCAGCTGTGTTTGCTGTACAATCTGCTGGCCAGAACCACCACCCTGCTGAGCTACTCTGCCCACCAACTCCTCCACAGGGCTTCAGTTCTTTTAGAATGGAATTATTTGCAACAGGATTTTCATATAAGCTTTGTAACAAAAGAGATATTTCCCTTGCCCTTCTTAACAAAAATAAAATAGCATCAAACTGTGAACCCTTCTAACAATGACAGATTCATCCTACTGATTAGTACTGGTTATGGTAGATTGGTAGGTGCATTTGTTTTGGTCTGACTGCCAATATGTTTCCAAATGCATGGGCTGTGACTCTCTTTCATCCCCTAAATACCTCATTTGTCCCTACAGCACTAACACACCTTGTCTTGTCTAGTTAGAAGCCCACAAACACACTAACACTGCTCAGAGAACTCTCTCCAATTCTTGCAGGAAATCCTGCCACTCATTCTCTTCACTTTTCCAAGGCCACCAAGAAGCAGCTTACACAGAGAATAGAATACTGTCAGCTTTTCATGTCTGTAAAACACTTGCATGGTAGAATTTTCCAGAAGGCATAACCGACACCCACAAAATTTATTTCATTTGTATATGGAGCTAAAACATAGAGAATAAGATTTTTTTGTTTCTTTTCAGATTTAATTTCAAGAGCTACAAAAGATGATGATTATTAGAGTATTATTACTCCCATTACAAAGAAGATTAAAGCATGATATAACTCCAGGAGTGCACACAAACCCTGCACACTCTCCTTTCATACATTATTTTTTATCATCACCGTGGCTACATGGAGTCTTTAGTGGTTATTCAGCTTTTTGGCACTGTGAATTTGTGTACTGGACCTCCTTTTTCTCAGAATCTCTTCAGAATTTTGTCAGGAAAAGTTTTCAAAACATTTCTGAGGTACACTTTTCATTCCCTGCATTTTCACTCCATATTAAGTATGCTTGCATCCAGTTTTAGAAAGCAATATCAAGCAATATCTGTTCTGATAATTTTTTTCTACCCATTTTACGTTTCCCACATGGAGAGTGTGGTCTTTGCTCTAAAAGGATATAATGGAACAATAGCCTTCTCATCTGGTCCTGGTGCCCATCCTATCCAATTTCCATCTCCTTCTCCACAGAAACAAAGAGAGAAGGCAATTTTACATTTCAGAAAATAAATACTTTGATTCACTGAGATTCTGATTGAGCATTAAGTAATTCTTCTATTAGGTTAGGAAATTTAATTTGGAGCTCTTGTCCTCAAAGGTACACATTTTCAGATGGATACAAATGCTTTTTGTATTATTTGTGTAAACATCTGCTTGTGGCCCACCTGTATTTCCTAAGACTTGGAATTGGTTTAGTATTTTAAAGGGTCAATGTAAGGACCATTAGCAATCAACAAACAGATTCTTTCGAACCTTTCCCCCATGGTAAGTGAAAAGTGTGCAAAACTCTAAAAGGCGTTGGAACAAAGCTTAATCCTTGGACACTATGCATATATTAACCTCTACAAAGACTTTGATCAAATCCTTAAATGTCATCAGCCTCCTTTCTCTTTCTTCCGGGCCATATAACATCACACACATCATGAGAACTGACCTTTATTGTTTGCAGGCATGCCTGAGGATATTTACATCACCCACACACAGCCCAGAGATAACACCAGTCTCTCTTCCTTACAAGATCTAAGTAACTCACAGGGCACAGAAAGCAGAATTGCATACCCATAGAGGAAGTTAGATGAGAAGGAGCTCCTGGAGGTCATCAGGTTCACCCCAGCCACCTCCTCTTCACATCTTCATTTGGTTCAAAGCAGGGATAACTTCAAAGACAGGTCTATCTTCAATTTAGATCTGGTTGCTCAGGCTCTTGCCTGTATCAGGTCAATGAATCTGTTGCTACCAAGATAGAGAACCCAACTGGCTGGACAAGGGAAAGAGCACAAACTCCCCACAGCAGCATTTCAATATCTAGCACAAGCAGCTTTCCCAACTCGGCCATCAAAAGCAACACAGTCATTGACAAAAGTAAAACCAAAAAATCATCCCCATAGTTTCACACCAAAGCCAGAGCTTTGATAACAGTATATGCTATTAAGAGCACTCTATCAGTGATGCCCATGCTGCCCACAGAGAAAAACAGCTGGAAATCTCCACAAGCATTTTCTCCAGAGGCATGAGTGGAAGCTCTGAGGTTTGATTATTCCGTTGCTTTTTTCAGAAGTGGGGGTGTCCAGCCATGAAGCTCTCACTAGACAGCCCAAGCAAGATGTGTCAGATTTCGCTCAGGGGGCATCAGAGGCAGAATGCCTCTGTAATGAATGGCCACGTCAATTCATATCTGCATCCCCAGCCATTTCCACACTGCTGAGGGCTCTGTGGAAAACTAAATGGGAGAAAAGAGCTAGTTCCTCCGTTGTGTAACTCTAAGCCATCTTTCCTACAAAGTGCCTGACCCTTCAGTGGGTCCTATGGGGCCCCAAAATATGCCTTCTCTGTTTCCAAATGGAAGTGCAAGGGAGCCAATTCGCATTCCAATTGTTACCTCTTAAAACAAAAAGGAACAGGAAACCCGCTTCACTCACTGCTGTTTGTAAATGACACTTCTGTCACTCTCCCCTGCCAAGCAGGCACTGCTGGGACACATCTCCCATGGGCAAGTGCATTTGCACCCCTGCATGCAGAGCAAAATGCACACAGAGGTAACACATGTCAAAGACCTCCAATTACTGAACACGTAAGTAACTTTGCTCTCAACGCACCACATGATTGAGTCCTAATTGAGCATCACATTCCTCCTGAATGCAAAAGCAAACCGTTATGGACAAATGAGTCAAAAAGCCAAAATAAAAATCAGTCAGATAGCTCAAGCATGCCTGACAGAGCTATTTAAAGGATTCTGACCATTAGCTATCATTTTGATTATATCTCTTTTCATACTGACATGAAAGGTGGCAGAGGAGCTATTTTCTCAGTCTCTTGCTTCTTCACAAAAGGAGACAAACATCAGGCACAAAATATTCAGAAAAAAATGTTAGCTGTCTTTGTTGCTATCTCATCTTCACCTGACTCTAATGTTATTGTTTGGGGTGGAGAGGGTACATGTCTGAACAGCCAAATAAAATATGTTAATGGCTTTCAAATAATAGTCTGCATATGAAAAAGCTGTTTCTACATATGGATGATTACACTGGTCTTTAATGCTTGGGCCCCATATATATTTTGCTGGTGCAAGAAAAAGACCCAGGTATTTTTATGTATATATGGCATCTTTTCAATATTTACGTTTTATGTATGGTTGCTAGCAAGATTTTGAACATTGCAGGTTCAGTTCCTTTGCTGTTATTAAAAAAAAAATTCTGTGTCTCAAACCAGTGATAACCTGTGTAGTTTAAAGCCTAGTTTTATGAAAATTTAGGGAATGTAATTCGAGGCTAGCTTTGTTTGAAATTAAGCCATTCCTCAGTGTATCTCATTACCTATCTTCCTTCATACACACACACAAGTCCTCACAGCAACGCCTCTCCGTATAACTAAAAAGAGGGCAAATACAAACAGTAAGTCTCTTACATGTCCAACCAAATGGGTTCTCTATCCTGTTGGCAGTCCATTCAATGACTACTGTTTTCACTGCCATAGGAAAGAGGGGAGCTCCCAACTACCTCCAACTGCCTCTAACTGTGAGATGGTCAGGGTGCTGGAGAACAAGGCATACAAGGGAAGCAGAGCAGCACTGGTCAGGCTGAAGATGTGAAAACAAAGATGGTGTCTTATTGCTGCCTTCATCTCCCTCATGAAAGGTCACTGAGAATATAGAGCAATAATCTCATTGTAGCCCCATGGCCAAAGAATGAGAGGCAGTGGACACAAGCAGCAGTAGAGGAAAATCCAATTAGATTTTAAGATTTTTTTTTCCTCAGTGAAGGTGGTTGAGTATCATAAGAGACTGTTGGGAAAGTTTGTGGTACCTCCCTCTTTGGAGATATTCAAAACCTGATACAGGCAAGAGCCTGAGCAACCAGATCTAAATTGAAGATAGACCTGTCTTTGAAGTTATCCCTGCTTTGAACCAAATGAAGATGTGAAGAGGAGGTGGCTGGGGTGAACCTGATGACCTCCAGGAGCTCCTTCTCATCTAACTTCCTCTATGGGTATGCAATTCTGCTTTCTGTGCCCTGTGAGTTACTTAGATCTTGTAAGGAAGAGAGACTGGTGTTATCTCTGGGCTGTGTGTGGGTGATGTAAATATCCTCAGGCATGCCTGCAAACAATAAAGGTCAGTTCTCATGATGTGTGTGATGTTATATGGCCCGGAAGAAAGAGAAAGGAGGCTGATGACATTTAAGGATTTGATCAAAGTCTTTGTAGAGGTTAATATATGCATAGTGTCTAAGGATTAAGCTTTGCTCCAATGCCTTTTAGAGATTTTAAAAACAAATCACTTCCCTCATTTGACTCTTGGCTGAAACTCCTCTTTTACTGAGGTTATGTCCTCTCTCTCTTAATTTATATTCTTTCTTTTCTTCTCAAACAATGAGGTATTAAAGTCTTTATTTTCAAAAAGTAAATGTTTATCCTTTTTGTAATTTAGCTCATCAGTACTGCTCAATAGAAAGACCAGTGGTACGGACTTGAATGACAGTTTTGGGGCTATGTGTATCTATCTGTTCATTAGGACATGGCCTAGTGCCAATAGCAATCTTCCCACTGCTGTCAGTGAATTTTGAATCAGATCTTTTAGGGCTAGATGCAAAAAGAATGGACACACTGAGTGAGCCCAGAGCTGAATCCAAATTTTTGAGTCAGGCATTAGCACTACTTGTGTCATATCTGGGGACAGATTTATGCCTTACTGTGCAATGAAACCCAAGTTCCAGAAGTTAAACCAACAGTCTGCAAGTTTGGTTCTCAGAAACATAGAAAACATATAAACCAATTCTATCTATAATTTTTTCAGTAATATGTTTCTAAGGAAAAAAGAATTACCTGTGGGAAAGTAAAATTTAGTAGTGATTTGTTGGCTGAAGTTATCTGGGAGCCACTAGCTAGAGATAGACAGTCACTGCTGCGGGCAGGCTAATATTTTAGATCTTGACTTTTTGACATGTTTAGTGTTTTACCCATCAGTACCAGGATTCACCTCCACATATAACTTGGATCATATATATATACACATATATGTGTGTGTGTGTATATATATATATATATATATATGTATGTTCACAATAGCATCACCACTAAGCAGAAGAGCAGAAGTCATCTTCCGAAATAGACATCAAGTGTGACAAAGCTCATTATCACAGCATTCACAGGCACATACAAAGTCTAGGTTTAATTCCTTTCCCTGGCTGATGAGACTGCAATGTCCCATCTTCCTAGAAAGGGGCTTATCCATCACCTGTCATCCATCCTAACACAAGAACATCCTCCTTGATGAACTCTGTAGCATGAAGGAAATGCATTGAAATGTCTTCAGATAAAGTGTAGGAGTGTGAGTGAGCCTGGCTGAGAATTTCAGTGATTAGGCATCTCCCAGCCCTCCCAGTTAATTAGCATTTCTTTAAGGTGACTTACCCTCATTTCTGTTTACAGCTGTATTTTGGTCATTGGTCTCTGTGCCAACAGCTTGGTTTGCACTTGATGTAAGAACTGAGAACTTGAGCACTTGAACAATCCTTAGGAGCAGATTACACACACTTTACTATCACCCCTTTTACATGGAGTATGGACAAATACAGTACAGCAAGAGAGACAAATCCAAGTTTCTTTTACTATTTATCAGTGGAACACTGATTGTTTCAGTGTAGAAATTAAAGGATATTAAAACATGCCCATAAAGTTTCTTATTTGTTTGGGCTTGGAAGGCAGATGAAATATGCTACTAAATTGTGAATGCATCTTCAGTGTTGTCTATTCTGTTAGAACTAATGATAGGCAGAAAAGATACAGAAGTGTAGCATAAAAATTATATCGTCCATTTTTGACAAATTGTAGTTTTATGGTACCTGTCATTTTGAAATGCCTTCCGTTTTGAGGAACACTAAGATGAGGTCATTTAGATGTTATTGACTCTGCCATTATGGCATCAGTCATAAGTACTTAAAACATTTAGCCCTCCATGAGGAACTTTGAACTATAAATGGCATTCTGTAATGAGGGCAGCCTGCTGTTTTATAGCAGTGGCACCAGATGTGTGATGTCTTTCATGGCTGCCTGTACTGCCCCAGTAACTTCTGTGGTTTTCATGGTGCTTGAAACAGCACTTTCACTGAAGACAATGAAAATATACCCATGTTAGGATAGAGCAAGCATCTTTTTATTTGCCTCTGTATTTGAACTCATTTTAGCTGGATTGGACCATCTTTTCTGGAGTGATGTAAATGGAGTTTGTAATCAGTGAGCAAACTAACAAATTCTTGTTCCAGGTAAACAGGAGGTGCAGAATACATATTAATATAAGACATCACATTCCTTTACTAGAGCCCACAATTAGGCTAATAACACTGTACTCAGCAGTTTCAGCAAATGGTCTTGTTTTTCAGCAGGCCTGAGCACTGACTGTTACAGTGATTTTGCAGGAAGCCTCTGCTCATTCATCCGAAGCGTGCAAATGTGGACATAGCACATTAACTCAGACACCCTCTTAAAACAAACCTGGGCATAATGTTCACAAATCAAACTGTACATAGAAAGGAAACCTAGAGCCTAATATTAAGTTCAGCGGGGTCAATATAAAAATTTCCATTCATTTTCTTAGTTATTGGGTGAGTGTATTAGTTTGAAAAAAAACCAGTGGGAGATCACAAGTCAGAATTATAATTTTATAGGAAAAGTAAAAATAAGTGCAATAATACAAGAAAAACCACTGACAGAGTCAGATACAACCTGACACCCTGTTAGTCATGGTGGTGGTAGCAGTCCAAGTGAAGCAGTTAGGTTGAAGCAGTGATCCTGTGGAAGGTCTGGTCTCCACCTGAAGATCCAGTGGTAGCTCTTGTCTTCTGGGAAGCCAGTAGACAGGGCTAACTTGGGTAGTTCCAAGGTGGGAATGCTTGGTTCCTCCCTCCTGGGCGGAGCATCTCACAATAGGATGAGATAATTCCATGAGTCATGCAGTGTGCTCTTGATGATCCATTAACAGTTATCAGGGGTGAGTCATGGCAGGAGATAACAACCAGTGCCCCACAGCTTGTGGTAATAGAATACTAAATACATCTATATTGTAACCTAGGACAGTGAGTCACAATGAAGATTCAGTAGGTGTTAAGAGCATGAAGTCACAGTTTTGAATTTCTTGTGGTCTAAGTGTGAACCCCAAAGCACAAACAAAAATAATAAATACATTCTGTAATAATAAATAATAAATACATTCCCAGAGATATTTTTTCCTACCACTAGCCTTTCCAATTTAAAATATACCAGCAATTAAGTTTTCATCTCAGTTTGCCTTAAGTAAACATGATTTTTTTGCTATTTACAATTTCCGACTCTCTGTAAACCTCATAGATTCAGCTCTCCTAAGTGTGTCCATTTGTAGTCTGTACCCAGCCTGCAGACCATCTCTTCGAAGTTACTGGAAAAGAAGCACCTCCCAGATGCTGTTCATCAATGTCAGACAAGCGTGAGATACATAGGTGTCATTCTTCCTAGAACTACGAAGGGATGTTTTAGCATTTAGAATGCATCTAACTTTTTAGCTGTCAGAGCTCAATGCAGTTGCTTACACATGGTACCTGCTGCCATTTGAAATGACGTAGATCCTGTGAGACATCTGCATGGAGTTGTCATATATGGCACAAGGTATGTCACAGCAGTGCTTCAGCATGATAGCAGTCATGCACCCTTCTGAAACAACAGCTGAAATCCAGGTAGCATTCCCTGGGGCATCTCCAACACTAATGGCAACATTCGGGCAACTGGACCACATCCACCAGGTTAGGCAAAGGAGTTTCCATGTGTATTGCAAATATCAGCCTGGCCTACCCAGAAGGGTACATTGATGCCACTATAGAAAACAGGCTGGGATATGATCTTGGCATTCTGAGGCTATGCAATGTAAGCTGTTCACACTGATCAGGACTTGTTTCCACAGAAGCAAACTGCTTGCAGCCACAGACCACACCTCTTGGTCCTGAATTTCCTGTGGGTCCCTCACTGTGTTGCTGTAGTCTTGGGGAAAAAAAATACTGTTTGTGTGTCTGTGTGTGTGTGTTTGTGTTTCCAGTTCAAACAATCTGAAATAATGTGAGAGCTGTGCTGCGATCCATCCGTGTGGCAGCACTGAACTGAGCATACATGTCATTGCGCCCTTGAACGTGGTACAAAAGATGTATGGTTGTGCAAGAGAAGGCAAAGCCTGCCAGGATAGCGTTAGAGAGCTGTATGGAGCATAGGGTATCATAAATATGCAGTCTCGTGTGCACTGCCTGCTGGGAGCCATTTCTGGAATGAACTCTCCACCAAGCCACAACAGGACATTGCGATGGAGAAAGCACTTCGAGTGATTGAGCACAGCTCCAGGCAACATGTTAACAATTTAGCACCATGAACCACCTGAAGTCCCATGCTTGTGCCATTTCCTATTTTTATGAAGTAATGTAGATATATCTACAGTGTCTACTGGTTAGTATTATTGATACCAGGGTTAAAAATGTATGCTTATGCAAACATGCTTACGTTTATAACTTTTCAAATATAGGAGAAATATAAATTAGACTGTGCTCGAAAATTTGGTATTATTTTGTGCTGGGCTATGTCCAGGTTTGATAAAAGTATTTGGGTGAGCAATTCGGCTCAGTCTTCCTGGAACCTAGCATGCCAGCACCCTTAGCAGACCATACAAAGCACCACGTTCAACAGCATTCCTGCCTGAGATGTGTGAGATCAGTGTGTTCCTTGATGTAACCTACATCTCACAGAGAGTAGATGGTCTGTGGATAATGTGCATGCCCCCCAAAAACAAGAGTCAGTGAGAATTAAGCACTCAATACTGCCTAAAATCTGTTCCTAGCTCAAATAAAGCTAATCCAAATGAGTATTATGATGCACTACTACTTTAAATTTCAGCAGCCTTCCTGTTGTGGGAGTGAGAGTGCTCTGAGGAAACAAATCATCAGGACATTGATTTAATATCAGTTTTGATTTAAGTTTTTTGCAACACATAGTGGGTTATGCTGACTCTCAGCTGTGTGTGTTGTTATTTGGATTCCAGATAAACAAAACTATGGTTCATTAGAAAGACATTAGTACTTTTGTTTGGACTTCTCAGGGAAGGAGGAAAGCCTTACAATTGCCGTCATTTTAAAAATTTTAAACAGTAAAAATCATAGGTAATTTATATATTATGTATTTCTGTATCAGCTCAAAATACACTTCATTAATATTCCTGCTGGTAGAGGAGCCATGCTTTCATACGGTTTTGCTGTTCATAAACAAGTTTTCTTTTTACAAGTGAATACACAGATAATTTTGTGACTACAGTACTGCAAGCTTCCAGCAAACCTGAGTATTTGTGGCGTTCACAGTGTCATTACTTTTCTATGTGGAGCATCTCATCCACACATGTCTGCAAGATGTCAGTATGCATTGTGCAATTTTGCATGTTGTGAGGAAATACCTCTTTGATTTTCTAGGGTGCTTTAGTCCCCAAGTATGGATTACTATTATTTTTTTGAGTAGTACTGTTTCTTTGCTGAGGTAAATACCTAGAAATCATATATCTGCTGAGAGAAAGTAGCTTAGCTTGTTGTCCCTAAGGACTACAACCAGAGCTATCTGCTCCCAGTATAGTATTGGGAAAATTCTGTTTGTGATGAAAATAACATTGGTCTGAGCTGTAATGCAAGCTACCACCCATCATGTTCAAGCAAGATCAGCTCTTGGTGTTTGGAGTCAAATTAATTCAAGAAGGAATGATTTCAGCAGGTTGTGAATTTAGTCTGCACAAAATAATTTTGTTATTCATTGTATAGGACTACATGTATCCATTGTACAGTCATCAAAAGGAATTTTTAGTTCTTCTCCCAGAGTTACCAGGCATTTCTTTCTTTCTCTAATTGAATTTATTTACAGTTTGCCTTTTGGATTCACTTGGGATGCATTGTTTGCCCCCTCCCCATTATAATCACATCTTGTTTCTTTTTGTGGTAAGAATACTCTGTGGAATTTTCATAAATCTGTACTATCCTTATGGGAGGTTGTTCAATCTATTTTCTTCTGGTTTTGTTGGGGGTTTTTTTAATGTTTTCTGCCTACTGAATTCTTTTTGAATTTCAGAGAAAAATAAAGATCCTAACACTGATACCTGCCTGTTTTTCTGATTCAGAAGGAAAAATTAAATCATCTACAAACTGTCCCAAGAATCTGAATCCAACCTAGGCAGCATCACTAGATCTAACTGGTCAAATATTTGAAAAATATTAAAGTATAGTGCTTTCATTTGGCTTTGTTTTGCAGTGAAGATGTTTCTCAGAAAGTTATTCCAAAGCAGTAACTGTGACCAGCGTAGTATTTTGTGAAAAGCAGTTAACAGCAATATCACCAAGTTTACAATGCTCTGAAATTCTTGTTCAACTACCTTTTCATGATTAGAGCATGATCATCCAAGGGATTTATATGAAAAGAAACACTTAGAAAATATATTTTGTGCACTAAGGTTTGTGTTTCTCCTGGAAGAGTTTAAAAGTAGGATTTTCAGTGCCTGTAGCTTCCAGCCATATTCAAGGGCACCTTGATTTAATGGTAAGCAGTGCCCCAGTGTATAGTCATAGGGTTATTTCTGTTCTTTGGGGAGAAAATCGGGCTGCAAATGCACACATCCTTCATGGCAGAATATCTGTCTAGAGAGAGGAAAGCAGATATATGTATAAGGGTAAAAATCCTAAATATAGCCTCTAATAGGTGTGATAATTATTTTCAGGAAAAAGTGATAAGATGCAGTTTAAATCCATGGGGCACATTGTTCCAATGAATGTGCAGTGTATTTATTAGGGTACTCAAAGGATTTATAGCTGCTCCAAAGAAGTACATCTGCTCTATGACTACAGGCAACTTTAGCTTCTAGAGAAAGTTTCTTGAAACTTTTTTTTTAATATGCTTTAACCTCTTGCATGCTGACTTGACATACCTAAAAGTGAATTGCATCACACAGCCTTCACAGGCAAAGGCTAAATGACAGCATCCAGCTGCTCTGGATGCTCAGACTGGGCTAACACCTCTGGCTTGGCACCAGCTCCAGACTGTCAAGACTCAAGTACACACCTGCCAAAACTTTTGCTACGCCTGGTTTCTGGGAAAGGAAATCAGGTTCTAAAAACTGGATGGGAATTATAGTTTTTCCTGTAGTATCTGATTTAAATGACCTTGGCATGCAGCAGCAGTTAAGCATAGAGGAGTATATGTCAATGTACACATATGGGATGATCTGCTGGTCCTGAAAAAGGGATATGCTTGGAAAAATAGCCCAACAAAAGCTCATGTCTACGTTGCACAGCCCTGCATGCTTTGACCCAACAAGTGTCCTGCCCTTTAGCTCGTCACACTGGCAAGGGTCACAGTGTGGGATGCCAAGGAAGAGTCTCTTAAGCCACCTCCCAGCTCTGCATGCCTGCAATGGTTCACTCATGTTTCCCCTCAGGTGCTTACAGACTAAAGCTGGAGCTATCATGACCCTGGGAGATTGTTACCAAACCAGACCACAGCCTCAGTATACCCCAACCACGCAGGACAGACAGAGACAATGGAGACAGCTGAAGAATGAGATTCTGTTCAGCGCAGAGGAAGAAGAAAAGGAGATAAAATAGGAAAAGAAAAAGAAAAAGAGCAACCCAATAAAATAAGAAGTAATGAATTTTTCATTATATTCCAATGCAAGTTATTAATGCTGTGACAAAAAAAAAATTTGAACCTCATCACCCC
The DNA here is from genome assembly GCA_024500445.1 of Entomyzon cyanotis. Classification (NCBI taxonomy): domain Eukaryota; kingdom Metazoa; phylum Chordata; class Aves; order Passeriformes; family Meliphagidae; genus Entomyzon; species Entomyzon cyanotis. The sequence continues at coordinate 40,822,876 of JAKEPQ010001016.1, read as the reverse complement.
TTCTCATAGCTGCTGAATAACTTGTCCTCCTCATATGTGCCCATTTGTGGCTCAAGATGTGAACCAGAGAGAACATAACTGCTTGCTTGATATTTAGAGCAGGGTAATGAACTGTTTGCTCTGCTGACAAATGACCCACAGGTCAGGCCATTGCTCAGAAATATCACAGGAGGATGTTGCCATTCAGAGTGCTGACTCAGGGAGAGCAGGAATGCCAAGTGAATGAGCAGTCATCATGGTATTTTGTTTAGGATGGAAAACTCAATTAGAATTCTGTACTTCTCCTGCTTCTTGTTCTTCCTTGTGGCAATCTTTTTACACAACAGCAAGATGTTAACAGTGCAGAATAAAAGGCATGCTAATAAGTATAATTTTCTTTCTTTTTTTTCCCTGAACACCACATTTGCTTCATGTTCTTTATTCCATTGTACATAGCAATTAAGTAAAGAAAAACTGGTGCTGGGCTGTTTCTTTCCACAGAGATTTTAATTTTTTTCAAGCCACTCTGTGCATTTGTACATTTGAGAACAATTGTACATTTGCTCCCTTTCCTCCACAAACAACAGGTCCCCTCTAGGATCTGCTATCCCAAGTTTTATGTTATTCATTATCAAATATTTCTGTTCCTCTATTTTTTCCTTTTCTTTTTTTTTTTTTCTTTTTTTTTTTTCCCCAAATTCCCTGTGTCTACTGTTATTGGCTTTGATGGACAGATGATGTATGATAGCCTGAGACACATTTGACAGAATGTGACTTTGGCCTGCATAAATTACTGTCAGGGAATTTGCAAGGAAGTACTGAAATAAATTTGCAGTGACTCAAAAATGTGTTATAAGTTATAACATAATCCCCTCCGCTGAATGGTTTGATGGTTAAAACATTTAAGTGAGTTTTTACTTTAGGTGAGTCCTCATAATTTTTCCTTATAGTTTAACTTCTCAAACTGCTCTGAGCCCTTTGGAGGAAAATATTTTAGAAGGGAAATTTTCCCTCTCCCTTGCCACAAATCATATTTTTTTTCTGTCAAGCTTGTGTCTCTACTCACACAGGTAGTTCAGAGATGGCAGGGTTTGGTATTTCGTCACATACTTGTATCAACTCCTACAGGGGGTAACTAGGGCCCTTCCACATTGTGCCACTACCTTCCTGATCCTTTTCTACTCCAAGTTGCCAAATCCCAGGCTTTTCAAATTACATTCTTGAAATACTCCAATTAAGTGGATGAGAAATGAAAGGGTTTGGGAAGCACAGGATCCTTATGGGATGCTCTTGAAAATATTCTTCAGGCAGTGGCCTATATTTTATGTATTCAGTATCAATGGTAGCTTTGACTCAGTGAGGGTAATCTCGTCTGTCTGCTGAAGAGTTCCTGACTGGAAAATAACTAAAATAGGCAGAAAATGTGAATGTTTCTATTATTATCTTTAGCTCCTTTATGACACTACCCTTTGTGAGGCTGTACATTCTTTTTTCATTTTGATGGTTTTTTCTACACTGTGAAGAGCTCTGGATTTAATTTTTATAGACAAAATTGCAAATTTTCTAGATTTTTCACTCCCTATCCTGTGAAACTGCTTTTCCTAAAATCTGCAGTCTTCACTCTTATGGCAAAACAAATCAAATTTTCCAGCTTTTGTGACTATTACTAGATCCCCTGAAACATGAATTTCAAAGCTTCTAGATTTTGGAGGCAAATAAACAGCAGCACTTGTTGCTTTTATACTGTCATTATTTCTAGGATAGACTCCTGACCGTGGGAACACAACCTGTGATCACCAAATGCCTGGTGTGGCTGAAAAGCATCAGCAGGCTAAGATGAGGCAGGCACTTTGAAAAAAAAGCCAAATAAATAACCAGTGCACAGCTGCCTCTGTCATGAGAGCGCTGACACAGGGGCTGGGCTGCTTTTAAGCTGCCTGTGTGTGAGGAGCAAGCATCGATCTTCTGTCCAGCCGCTTGCTTCCATCAAGAGGGGCAGCTGGCAGGAGGCTGCCTGCCAGCCATAGGCAGCTCTGCAGCTCAGTTGTACCTGTTTGTTCTCAGAGACAGCTGTGAGGAGCAGGCGGGATTGCCTGGGCTTTGAGGGAAGAATGACACAAGAATATTTTACTGTTCTTTGCGAAGTGACTCACTTGCTATCCATTGCAAATTGATTGCTTCGAGTCCTGTAGCTTTCCTTTCACCACCCACCCTGCCCTCACAGCTAGCAGCAGAAGATGCAGAAGAGATTCATTGCCATTTTCCGTTTCTGTTTGGAAATATCCCACTGGCAGCATCCTTGCCCCCACAGAGCCACGCAGCCTGTCCCCCTGCAGAGTCTGTGATGCAGGGGCCTCTTGCTCTAGCACTAAAGGGAAGGGAAAGGTGCAAGCACAGAGAGATGGTCGGTACCTGTTGGAAAAGAAAAAAAAGAAAGGCAAAATCAAGTCTACATACAGAGCTTCCTGACTCAGGGCTCTTCCCTTGGCAGCATCCAGAAAGTGGTGTGTCTCCCTCAGCAGTGTGGTGACATAGGGTTCCCAGATGCCAGCAGCATGCTCGTGGTGGCAGGGAGATGGAAGGCAAGTGACAAAGCCTGCCCAAGAGCCACAACAAATACTCGAGCAGTAACACCAAGCCTAGTTGCATGCTGTGTTTACCTGCTTGATTTAAATATAGCTTGAAGTGTACTGTATTATCACTGCTGTTAGGTAGATGTGTTTGGAGAAGTGGGGAGGTGTTTTTTGTAAAGCTGTATTGAAGAAGGGAAAATAGAGTTTTCATTGTAAGGAAGGTACTAGAGATGTAGGAGTAATGCTTTGCTTATCCAGTGACTCTCTGATTTCAAGTAATTTGCTTGGCATATGATTATTTTTCATCTGTATGGCGTATTCCTTTCTTCTCTTAGTTTTTCTATTTGGAATAAAAACTCTTTGAGACAGACACCTTCTCATTCAAATTCACACAGTATGGCTCAAGTGCTGGAAACTGTGCTCATTCTTATCCATCAGTGTTTGCTCTTTGAATTGTCCAAATTAGATTTCACAAATGGTTTTGCACTGTATTGGATTTATGGCAGAGGTGAGCTGTGCACCTTGAATTCATACTGCACCAAGTTGCACAGCTCAGGCTCAGGACTCCCGATATACATGTCTGCTTCAAAGTGAACCAAAATCTAGAAGGGGTTCATTTCCTGTTTAAGGATTAGATTGAGCACCAGTCTTGAAAGAATATCTAAATTCATTACTTTCCCCCCAGCCATGGCAGAAAACAGGGAATCGATTAGTCTCATTAGATTTTTGCTGCTTTAGGATAAAATCTTATGAGAACACCTCATTACTTTGCTATACTTCAGCCTGGACTTAAATTTCTTCCCTCTTTTAGACTGATTCTGAGCTACCAGCAGTAGCTGGACCCATACCCAACCTCTACATCTCCTGTCTGCATCTGCCTGAGTCCCTGGCAGCCCGGAGGAAGCAGGGTGCAGTTTCCATTTCAGGGTGCAGAACCTGTGTGCAGCTGTTCTGTGAGGATCCAGTCATTGGGGTGCTTAAACCTATCGTGAAAGGACTAGAGAGTGAAACCCCACCTCAGCTCCCCTGCTCAGTGGAAAGGAAATGAAAGCCATTAGTATATTGACATAGCTGATTGACACTACAAGGCTCTCTTTGACTCTGATTGTTTTCCTGATAAGATCTTTCCCTGCTGAGCCTACTCTCCCTGCCAGAAATACCTTTTTATATAACTTCTTGTCGCTGAAAACATTACTTTTTTCATTCTAAATATTTTGTGATTTTCACTTAGATGTTTTTAACATTTTAACATTACAAATATATATTTGCATGTGATTTAACAACAATATGTTGATAACTCTCTCGTCTCTGAAACAACTCTGAAAACTAAATTGTGGCATCTTCCTTGGAGAATCTGGAAAGAATATTTGGGGAAAAAAAAAAAGCAAAACTCCATGTCACTACAATGAGCACATGCAATGTCACAAAGCCTCTGTGCTGGCTTCTAATTTTTCCCGACTGTATATATTCACCACTTGCAATAATGCAGATCTGTATAGATTTGGATTAAAATAATGAAGAAGGAAAATATCCAGGCTATTGAAACCAAGCTCCAGTTCCAGAAGAGAATGACTGGCAACCAGAGGTGCTAGGGAAGGGAAATCTAGCAGGCATTCATTTTAGATGGATTGAATAATGATGTTAGAACAAGCAGGAGTTTGCATGGTATGGCTGCAAGTTTGGGGTGTTCCCATAAAACATTAATAATGGGAACATTGTTAATCCAGATTATGATGTGGAGAAGAGCACTCTACCAGCTCTAATGCCTTGCTCTCTGCAGCTGCTCCCCGTGGGCTGAGCCTGTGGGGCCTGGTGATCCCCTGGGATAAGAGAATCTGAAAAGTTCAGCTCTGAAAAATGAACAATGCTAAAAGATACCTGAAATCCAGAGAGAAAATGGCACTTTTTTCACATTGAATGTAAGACATCTCAAGTATTTTATAACAGTGTACAGTAATTTCAAAACCTTAAGGTGGGTCCGTCATCAAAACTCTCACTTGCGTACTCTGACTTTACATATGTCTTTTCTTTCTGTATTTTCTGCCACCTGAACACACATGACTCCATCTGCTCTGGGTAAGTAGCTGGATATGCCACTCATGGTTGAGGGAGGGGAAGATCAGAAGCCCAGAAATTGCAGGCAGGGTAGCCAGCATCTTATGTCTGAATCTTGAGTTATTTTGCATCATTGACAGTCCACTGAGAACTTCTTCAGTTTGGAAAGCAAAGGGGCTATGTCAAGAAGTAACTACTAGAAGAAATGAAGTTAAATGTAAGGTTACCAAGTATGAAGTACAATTATCCTTGCTCTGTCTGTTATGAAAGGACATATCCCAGCTCTTGCTGCCCTTTGAAGTTGTACCCTTCTCACAGCTGTTGGGAGGCTTGAGCTATTTGTCTGCTGTAACACATGTAGTTCCTTTTAAGTTCTTGAGTTTTAAGAGAAGAAACAGCCACTTCACTACAGGTACCAGATGAACATTTCCAGGACAAATGAAAGTCTGTGTAGGCTTGAAATACTCTAGTAGTAATTGTTTACATTAGCTATTAACATTTTTGCTTGGAGAGATGAAGGACTGTTCGGGAAGAACCAGTGCTTAACGGCTTAGCCTTGCCACAGAAAAACCTCTGGCATTTTATCTTTAAGATTCCAGCATATTTCTGTTGCTGCTTTTATACTTATCTGCAATAAAAAGCTGATTCCTCCGAGTGCTTTGGATTTGCTTGAATCAGATTTATAGACCAGCTTTTTAGCACTGCTCCTAGATATTGTAGGGAAGGGGAAAGTTGCTTCAGGTCCTACAGATTTCCATTTCAGGGCACTGGTGTTTCCAGTACCTTCTACTTTCCAAAAGCAATGTTTTTATTTACTGGGGATCAAAGTGTAGAGTTTAAATGGACACACTCATGGAAAGAAGGACACATTTATGGAAAGGACATTTAGCCCAGGTTGCTCCACCATAGGACAGACTTCTGCCCTTTGTCTCTCCCCAGCCAAAATGAATGTTGATCATGGGAGGAGTTTTGTGTCAGGCTCTACCTGTCTGTAAGCAAAAATGTCAGTGTTTTTATTAAGAAAGATCCATTTGATGATGCAAGACAACGTTACACTCTCTGCAGGGCTGTGGAGACTGCCGAAGGTAGAAACTCCAGGTGAGGGTCAAGATACAGAAAACTAGCAATGCCAAAGGCATGTGCCAGCTTTGCTTGTATTCTTTTGGAGCACAAGTCAGCTCTGAGCAGTGGCTGTGGAGCCCTTACACGGACAATGGCACCATTCCCTGGAGCCAGTGAACATGGGATGTGACACCAGCATTTCCAGGCCACAGATGGCAAGGAGACTTCTGCAAGCCCATGTCAGCCTTCATGCAGACCCATAAATTATTTTCCTGAAAAAACATGCAGTAGGCAACCTGGATTGTTTTACAATGCCTGTTTCAGGTCAAAGCTCAGTGAAACACAATTCAGCTAGGTCATCCAAGACAGCACACTGGGTGGTCACATATAAATCACAAACTATAGGAGACTTGCCCGGGTCACTGCAGGTGTCACAAATGGCACTAGAAACTTAAGTGAGTCGGTGTTGGGTTTCTGGGGACTGTGATGTGAATGCAGATACATAAGTGTAGGAGTGTTAGTGTGGGAGCTGAATGCACCCTAGCTCTCTGAACTTATATGTGTTTTTCTGAGAATTCAGTAGCCATTCTTTACTGTTATTAAAGGCCTTAACTCTTTTCTTGTCAAAGATGTGATAGCCCTGAGAGACAATGACAGCAAAAAATCCTTTTGTTTTACTTTAAAATACTCTGGTGAGAAAAGTCTTGCTTTGGAAAGTCACCTGGCTCATTTGTTTTATTTCACAAATTACCCAAGCGCCCGTTTGTGCTTTATAACTGGGATTCTGCATTAGTTCTTGATTAGAAGAGCTGTCATGTGTTTTTCTATGCAGAAACATGAATGATGAACAGGCAGTTATTGGTAAAGCTCTGGACCATTTAAAGTCACAAAGTCAAATTTAAATTTTTTTTTTAAAAGGTGGGAAACCAAAAAGCATTTGTTGAACAAGAAGACTTGGGTGAATTTCTCAGAACTTCTCTGCCCTGAGAAAGTATCAATAACCATAAAATTTCACAGCCCCCTTTTTAGAACCGCAGCCTTAATGTTTTGTAGGGAAAATAAAGCTTTGGTTAACCTTGGCACTGGCAGACCTCATTAAAATAACAGCCTGTCACTTTCGAGTTTAAAATAACAGGGTTGTCAGTTTTATATTCAGCGGAACAATCTACGGTCTTATTCTCTGGGAAACACAGCGGGTGTGCTGGGGAGGGCTGGCAGCAGTGAAAAAACTGAGCAACACTGCCATCTCGAGGGCCCCCAAATTCTGGGTGCTCCCTGCCAGCTGGGGCAACGCGATGCTCAAATCCTGCTGATTCCATGTGGCACACACCTCACTTTTTAAAAGGCTGAAAATAATCTGCTGTGGAGTGCATGGTGGTTTGGCAACTGCTTGGCATTTAAATTTATTTTGTGAGAAGGTATGGAAATGTATAATGTATGAAAAAAAATTTCCATCTAGAGCAAATAAAGTTCTGCCTTGCTTGTTTTCTAATCGAAGCAAGTCACCCTCACGGAGGTACCCAGTGTGCACTGAGATTTTGGGCACCTAATGAGCCATTCTAAACAAAAATGTGTGCCTAAGCTCCCTACATCTAATCAGTGGAGAAATGAAGGTGCCTTTTAAAAAACCCTCTGAGAGAGGTCCTCTTTAGCTAAATTGCCGGGTGAGATAGAAGGAGCCCAGTTCGGTTGTTTAATGCCTCTCAGATATCTGTATGAAGATGGCAGATGTAACAAAGGACACACAGGACATACATCTTTCTTGAGGGACAGTCCCTAAAACTTAGGGGTCCAAGTTAACTGCTTTTCATCAAGCCCATTTTACAAGGAAAACTGCGTGTCAATTAAAATATCCAGCTGTCCTACACTAAGCTGCTTGTGACGTATGATTCTTGCCCTGACTGTGACACACACATGTAGCAGACATATAGCAACTTAGTTAAAAGCAGTATATAATATGTGCTTGCTAACCTAGTCCTTTTAAACAAATTGTTGGCTGTTAGTCTTAGAATGCTTTCACATTAAATCCCTAATGGACATAAATCGATGTATGAAAGTCTGGCGCAGTTTTCTGCTGGTAAGGCAGAACACAAATCAGATGGTGGTGAACTGTTTGTTCTTCCTACCTGGCCATGCCCATGATGAAGGGCATGCCCCTTACAATCCCACATGCAGCTCAGGTGGTCAAGCACCATATCCATAAATCCATTATCCAGCTGCCCACCGTTATGCAAGGTCTACATTATTTTTAATAAAGACTGCAAGAGTGCTGAGTGCTTGGCTGGGTGTCTTAGACACTTCTAGGGCAAAGCAAGCAGCAGGCAAACAAAAAACGTGTCTGGTTTTTCACTGGGAAATCCCAAGTGTCTATGCTGCCACACACTAACCCACAGTACAACATCTAGGGTGGCACCCTGGTACCCCAGAGAAGCAACTTCCAGTGAACAACCAGAAACATTTGTGCATTTTCCCAGGTCATAAAGGCTTAATTCTCAATTCGAGTGTGCATTGAGATGTCTCTGAGTGTCCACAAGGAGAATGTGTTGACAGAAAGGCAAGCTGAATATTCTGCTTGCACTTCAAAAGGAAAATCTTCCCAAATTGCAGAATAAACATGAAAAATTGCAATTCAAAAACATCAGGAAGAAGAAAGGGAGGTTAATGGGAACAGTTTCTTCTTAACATAAAGACTCCATATTATTTGATTTCATTTATTGCATTGAACTTAGGTCAGGTTTGCGTGCATTCCACCATCTTTGAACATGATTTTAGCATCTTCTTATAGTCCTTTATCTGTGAAAGTAGGAATTATATGGGTGGGAATGATAAGTCTGGAAGGAATATGAGATGGTCTTGACAGGGGAAGACTTGGCAGAGCAGGACAAAAAGAAAAAAAAGGAATTTAATTTTAAAAAATTCTTTTATGGCCCCCGCATTTAAGACTTGCTTTTTGTCCCCAATTGCTTCTGAGCACGATTTATCATACTGCCAAAGAAGCCTGTTTCCATCAGATATTAAGTCAAAGTGATTCTGTTGGCAGTTGTGTGCCTGCTTCACAAGCAAGGGTCTTTCTGCAGTCTTTCATGCCTTATAAGACTGGTATTCACCACACTTTTATTTTTGCATGGTATATTCAGTGCTTACTTTGAATTCTCAGTTTATCCAGATGTCCTGAAATAAAGCAAGGAATGCTAAGGTCTGGCTCCTACTAAAGTGACAGGCTTGCTTTTAGCTCGCTTCATGACTTTTCAGCACAAGGTGAGTAAAGAAGAAAGAAACATGGGTCAACTTTATTTACTTTATAGCTGAGCCCGTGCTGGTAGGCCTGGAACTGAGCTCATGGGTGCCCTTCCAAGTTCTGCTGAGGAATTGCATGATATATAGGATTGACTAGGTCAATCCGTGTAAGAAGTCAGTGGCAGAAATAAGAAATTAACTGTATTTCCCAATGTAGGGTATGTAAGTATACTATTCCTGTAACTCTGGATATGAGTTGCTCTTTGCAAATGATGCAAATATTTAACTTTTCTCACTTAGACAGTAATGCCTGTCTTCTGTTAGCAATTATAGATCAAGGCAAGGCTATTTTAATATCCATTTCTATATATCCCCCAATAAATTAAAAATGTAACACTTTGTGTGGTTCTTGCCATATCTTTTCTCTTATGAGAAAGTATTGTGATTCAGAACAAGTTTCATATCTTCAAAGTAGCTGAAAAAAGGGTATTTCAATATAATATCAGGGCTATGTCAGGAAGATAACTAGGGAAAATCAGGCTAGCTACAGCCAAAGACATCCAGCTGTCTTAATCCCTATAAATCTCTGCTAGAGCAAGTGGAAAGGAAATATGTAAAATATCAAAATTGCAAATGTCTCATATTTAAATGTTTCCACAGAAGCCTAACCAAGCTTGAAAGTTAATCTTTGATTCAAAGAATAGGAAATACCAAGGAATCATTTACAAGGCCGCAGGTCATAAGGGAATAGAGTAGTCTGACTCCATAAATCACAAGCAAGCAATATTAACTGAGTCCTTAGTGGGTTTTGTCTCATTTTCAAGGGTCTGTACATCTGTTACATATTTTTTAAGTGCTGGTGTTGATCAAAACAATGTACAGAGGAACATGTGTAACAATGGGGACTAATAAGAGAATTTCTGTGGTCATGCTTGACAAGATCCCAGAACTGAAGCCTCTGAAACCCACTGGCAAAAGTTTAACATGTCATGGCAGGCATTACATCACCTAATTCTATTCTGCATTTAAAGTTACATTAAAAGTACTCTAAAATCATTGCCTGCCCAAACACTCATCTCACAGAAGTGACCCTCAGGCTACTCCCTGAAAGAGGAGGTGAATCAATTGGTGTTCAGAATTCCTTTAGCAAAGCCATCAAACTTCCACCACCCTGCACTTCCAGAAAGTTTCAGGATGAGGTTCAAGGAACCAGTTAGATAGATGTGCAAACTCCACTGCTAAAATCTGAGGATTAACAAAGATCTGGTCAGACAGCAGGAAAGGGCAAGACTTCAGAGACTGAGTCCACACAAGTTGTGTAAAACTCCAGAGTGAAATAGTGTAATATGGAGGTGTGAGGTTGGAGATAGCTGTGAAAGGAAATATCTGAAGGAAATGAAAAAAATGTTAAAAACACCACCCGAATCAAAGGCATCTAGAGAGGCTTCAGATGGTAACCTTTCCCTAAGCTGTAGTCATTTTTGCTATTGCTGTCATTTGTGAGTCATGCAAATATCTTCCCCCACCCCGGTCTCTAAAATGGGAGTAACACCTCAGGAGGATGCCTCTGAGATTTAATTAGTTGTCATTTACCAACGATCCTGAATAAAGTAAGACAGTCTTACTTTATCAGGTGTGCTTCCTTAACACAAATATTAAAAAAAAATCTCTTAGGAAACTTAATGATTTGTTTTCTAATATAGAGTGTGCATACAACATTTAATATCTTCAGAAGTGACAGAAGTGGCTGGGAAAGGGAGTCCTTTTTTTTGATTTTCAGGGAATATCTGCAGAGCACATGCAGTGTGTGAGCTGTGAGAACCTCTCCATTCTTTTGCTGGCTTCTATGAGAATGGAAATCTTCTACTCCAAATTACAGCCCTTGGAATGGTCAGGGGGGGAAATCACTTTCTAATGGGTGTTGAATCACTTGTGGCTACAAACAGAAGTCAGCAAGTCCTAGAGCACCAGTTCTAATTTGAATATGGGCAAAATCTGAATGCAGCTCAAAGTATCTGAGTTTTGAATAGCTTTACGTAACTTCCAAAACATAATGAAGTTATTGCCCTGAGAGCTAATTACTCACTACCAATATCAATCAATTGCTTGTGTAAATAGTTATCCAGGCACAAGCAATAATAAGAAAATCTATCCTTTTGACTTTCGTGTTAACCAAGCTTATATGAATGAATCCTCCACCCCATAAGCTCTCTTCCTTAGACTTTCTATAGAATTTCTCTGTCCTCACTGTGCCCTAGTGTGGCTAGCACAGGTCCTTCCCGTGGGAACATTTTGCTATATTTCATAAACAAAGATAAAGTTTGGATGTTTTGCAAACAACTTCTCCAGATTAGGTCAGTTCGGGCTTGGCCAATTGGGCCTAGGGGGAGGTCTCAGGCTGACCAATCTGGGGGACCTCTGTAAAATCTATACATATGGAAATCAAAACAATAAAGCCCTCTTCTCTCTTTCCTTGTCTGAGAACCTGGGTCATTCCTCAGCTAGCGGCTCAACAGCGACACCCTAGCAGGAATTTACACAGCATGAACAATGGGCAGTTTAACTGAGTTGCTTGTGCTGGTTAGCTGTCCCAGTAGAGACCTGGGGGTTTGTACCATCAGCATGGGCAGAAGGGGAAGAAAAGGGACTGCTGTTGTAGCAGTGTGCTCGCCTTTTCCCTGGTCGAGCTCGTCGAGGTGGGAGACCACCGCCTTCCGGGCAGCGCCCAAGGTGCAGAGTTCCGTGGGCCAGGAGCCAGAGCCCGAGAGCCGGTCTGAGGCGCAGTAAGAGACGTAGTCTGTTTGGTCAAGTTCCCAGAGAGTTTATTGAAGAATTCAACAGAACAGAGGGGGGAAGGAACACCGACCAAAAAGCTCCGATTGCCCCTGGGAGGTGCCTTTTAAGGGGCCAGGATTAGGGGAGGGCACAACTTGGAGAACCAACCGGGTTAGCAAAACAGGAGACTGACATTTGCATTACCCAACCGAGGGACGGGGTAGGAGGGAACACAGTCAAGAGGCACCAATCCGGGGTCGGAAGGGGAACAGACAAAGGAGAACTTACTAGAAAGTAACCATAAAAGGGAACTGGGAGGGGGAGACAACACCAATCAGATTTCAATCCCAGGGTGATGTCTCTAGGTACTTGTCGGTCTCCGGACCTGGGGATTCTACATGAGCCAGAACGACTGTCACATGCTGTCTCCCCAAAATCCCTGGTCCCATGGACCAAAGACATCAGAAAGGGCAGGCATGCTGAGACCATCTCCACTTTTGCCAAAGCCTTGCTCACTGCCTGTAAACTGGAATTTCTTTTTTGGCTTGACAGGGGTCCCCTATTGAGACTTTAAAGGCTTGCAAATGCCACTGGTATCTCATGTGAAAACAAAACAACCAGGGCTTGGCAAGGGTTGTGGAGGAGATTCATAAAGTGTCTATCAAGACAAGAAACACTCAAAAACCTGTACAGAAAAATACTGTCCTACTTATTGCTTGTGCATGAAAATTCAAACAGTGCCTCTGAAATAACATCCTCAGCTGTTTCTATCTCCTGGCTTATAAAGTGACATTCCACAGAGTTTAAGCATGGTGAAGCAGCATGGGCCATTTGCAAGGAGAGCTATCATGTCCTGAGAAAAAAAGATAAAAGAGATAAATAGCCGAGTACAATATTGTACTTCAACAACCTAAAAGACAATCTCAAAACTGAATGGAAGAATGGAGAGCTTTTATTTCTTGGTTTTTTAAAGAACAAAGCTTAGTGATTTCCTTTAAAAGCTATTCAAAAAGCTCCCCTAAATCCTATTACAACTTAATGTGAAATGCATCTGTTTCCATAAGAACAACAGTGGCAGCATTCATCCTTTGTAGTCTGCCCTTTGTTGTTCTTTCTATCTATTCTTGTAGATTTTTCCACTCTAGTATACCATACACAAAACAAGAACTGATAAAATTTTAGTCAGAGCATTTATTTATTAAGTTGATGTTGGAAATTCAGTTTGTTCCTGCTTGCTGCCTGAATCATGCCAAATTAAATTATTGTTCAAGGAATTTTTAAGGTAAAGAAACTGTTCCAATACTGTCCCAATGTTTCTTGCATGTGGATTCTGTACTCAGCTACAGATATTTATCTACACATAATGGCAAAGATGAATATAGTCTCTGCATGACTTCTCACTGTAACTGAGATCCAAATATACTGCAATGTATTCAGCCTGTGTATCTTAAATCAGTTCAACATCAGCTCAGCATTGCACCATTTTTTCAGAACCTGCACATGTAGCTGTCTCTATAATATTTTTCTAAGACATGAACAAGTTGGTGGGTTTATCTGATGTACACTGTTTAGCTGAATTCACGTTCAGCAGACTGTGAGGCATATTAATTCTTAAAAAGGTGTATGTTTAGAAAAACCGTAGACAAATTGAGACTAGGAAGAGCAAGAAGCAACACGCTTTTATTAATGTCTTGCCTGTGGAAAAAGGTGACTTTGATTGTTTGTATGTTCTGAACTCAAATGCTGAGTGTCTTGTTTTTAAACACAGGAAATTAAGTTTTAGCATCTTTAGCTTTTTTACCTTCACCATCATCACCATTACAAATTTCAACAATGTATTGTTTACCATTATAGCTAATGTGGCTGATGTTTTTAATCTGTTTTCGCTCTCATTGTCTCTTAATCAGGTAACAGACATTAAAGAAAAGCTAAAGCTCTCTAAAAAGTTCTGGTCAACATTGCCCTACACAATCTGCAAGGATGAGCGAGTGACAGCCGGTCCGTCAGTGGAGGAGGACTGCTGGAATGGCCACACCAAGGCGAGGTGAGGTGGACTCCTCTCCATCCACCCCACTCGGTCCAAATGCCCATCTGGCCTGAAGCAATGATGAAGCTGAGGGTATTTCACAAAGCTGTTTATGGGGCTGAAACGGAAATGGGGAGAACAAGTCATTGTCCACACGCAGCTTGTACCCAAGATTACTTCTTGTCAAAGTGCCATTAAAGCCAGAGTGTGAGTCAGGGTAAATGTGCACAGCGTGTCAGCGTGTGATGGCAGAAAATGTGCATTGGTTCGGCTCCAGAAGGATAATTTATACTGAGATTTCGAAGAGCTCTTTAGGTCCATTTAGCATCCCTGTGTCGGGACTGACAGCTTGTGAAGCAATTGCACTCCCGGGATATCATACTGGGATGAAACAGAAATTGGAATTTCGACTCTACTTGCTATTGGCTGGCAAAGCTTAGGGCTATTTACTGTGGGGGCGGGGGGAAGAAAATGAAAAATAACCACCAAAGAATAAATGTAGCACTCCTACTTATCTTGTGTAGAAGATTTGACCTTATGTTACTTCTTCAGAGATAACTGTGGTCATCTGCCCTTGTTTGTGATGAGTTTTCTGTGAGCTTTGATTTTGAAGTTTACTTGGCCCTGGCTGCAGCAGAGCAGGAGCCAGCAGATGAGCAAGTGTCTCCAAAGGTGCCAGTGTGGATTCATCAGCTGACAGAGGAGAGGATCTGATTATCCCCACTGAGAGGGGGAGGAATTGGCTCAGGGACCATGCCAGGGGCAGTCTGGTTTCAGGTCCACAGCGGTATCCTGTGCTTTTGGGTAGACATGAGGAGTGGAGAGGTTTGAGTGTCTGTTGACAGCTGAATCTCAAGAGAAGTGACACTTTATGGCACTCAGGGACTGGAATCCTTATTTTCCTTTTACCTGATGGTACATATGAAGATGGAATATAAAAACGTGCCAATAAGAAAAAAAAACCAACCAATCAAGCAAACAAACAATGGGAAAAAATGAGACAAACACATAAAATATAAAAAAAGTGAAAATAAGACAACATAGGAAAAAATCTTAGAAACCTGCTCAGTGTCATTTTACATAGGTGTATAGATGGACAGACACATAAATAGATTACACCCAACCCCCCATCTCATCATCTGATCGTTTTGATAAGCACAGTTTACAGGGGGATGTTTCACACCAAATGCACACCATTTTTTCCCAGCCTTACTACATAACCTTCAAAAGAATTCATCTTACCAACAAGAGCAGGGGGCTGTTTGGGATGCTGCTAACCCCTTGAATCCTCTTTTGGATGCATGTGAACAAATCTGTCCAAAAGCATAAGCCACTGCTTAGTTGCTAAGTCCCAGATCATAGAAAGCCCCTGGGGATTCAGAGAAACACTAGGAGGAGCATCTGGCTATTACAGGATTCATCACAAAGGAACAGTGTGAAGAGAGAAATAAAAATGTGCAGTTTCTCTTTCTCTATTTTATCCTTTCTTGTTATCGAGCTTTGAAAGACATGAGCCCAGGCCATTGCACTGCCAGTAGTTAAGCAGAGTTTCTAGGCATCCCAGCTAAATGCCATGAGCCACATCAGGATACATGCATCAGTAAGGGATACATGCTACTCTTTTGGCAAAAGAGCAGTCAAATCCTTTAATATCTGTCTATTCCTCCTGGTTTCCACAACCAACACTAGTGTGTGTACCACATCTGGCAAATACTTGGCAGCTGTCTCCTGCTTCTGCACTGAAGGGTTTGGCACAGCTTCCACGTTTGTTGGGAGTTAGGGAGGTACATTTTATGCGTACAGTTTTTCACCCTTCTTTTGCAGTATTTATCTTATGAGAAGCCTGGCTATTTTCATTATGCCTTCTGAGGTTAATGTTCTGGAGCTATTGAGAAGAGCTCTCCTCTGTTAATAATCTCCTTGATAACGGAACTCAGATGTTTCACTGGATGTAGAGTGACAGCTTCCAAACATCACCTGGAGATACGATTTCAGCAGGTCCAGGCACTGCACCTCTGCCCAGTTTCTGTTTAATATCCATTCCCAAAGGAAATGCACAGTCATAACCTTAGTAACAGAATTCAATAAATTCTTCAGGTGGAGGCAATAGTAATAAATCAGGGAAACACCACAGAATGCCATGGCTTGTATATGAAATAATATTAAAAACAATATTGAAAATAACTAGCTTTAAATTCAAAATCACCTCTTGGCTGGTGGACAAGGACATTTACTGCAGCATAAAAAAATAAAGGTTTCCTTGATCAGACTGGTTAGTATCTGATATCAAATACTAGATCACAAGAATGAATATAGCAAAATCTGGCCAATTATATATATATATATGTATATCTGGGTTCACTGTGTCAGCTGTCTTAAGTACCCTTAAGTACTGTGCTATATGAGGAGCTGCATGTTGGATTCCAGAGAATGTGACAAAAGCCTGTGATAGGAAAAAAAAAAGAAATTTAGCCACCTTCTGTTTTTCTAGACATTAATACTATAAGCAAGAAGACAACATGTTGTTGGCTACAATTGGGAAAGGAAATTATTGCTGGGGTTTTATCAAATCCTGTTTTGGAATAAAGAATTAGAAACTTTGAATTGCCAAATAGACATTATGCCTTATATTTCATTTTACACATCACTTTTTGATGCTGCTTTTACAGGGGAAAAGAGTTACAAATCTGAGATCACAGAAAATGAAAGCTTGGCTTTTTCCTGAGAGAGGCATTACACCAAGGTCATTTGTGGTTATTACACTCCCTAAATATCACTTTGCTGCCATGATTAATTTACAGTGACACCAGGTCGCCAATTGAAGGTCGCCAATTCACAAGTAATCATGGGGTAACAGAGTCATCCATTTGGCGTTCTGGAAGGGTGCACTTGGCTCCTTGCTGATCCTGTATGAAGAACGGTTTTAATCAGGTCACATCACGTAGAAACCAAGTGCTGTGGAAATGGGAAAATATTTATTAGATGGATGAGTCTCTTTTTCCGAAAAATCCAAATTAAAAATAATAATAGCTACTTCAGACAAACTGTCTTTTAGAGAGATGCCCAGCAGGATTCCTCCATCATATTTGTATTCACAGAAGAGCTTGAACATAATTTGATGTTTAAAGAATTAAACATCTTCTGCCAGATGTACAGAGACAGATTTCTGAAAGCTATTTAGGATCTAAAAACAACATTAAGATCAAACTTTGAAAATTTACCTCCCTCCCTACATGCAATTAAATTCTTAACAACAGCTGATAACCTCTTCTCTAATAGGTGTTCTCCAGAAATTAAGAAATTTTCCCAAGAATGATGGAAATCAGGTTCTGGGGACTCAAACCAAGTCCAAGGTATTAGTCCTTGAATATGTGACTTTTACTGAAGTGAGAACAGCAACCAAATTTGAAACCACTCTGATGTTCAGGAGAAGAACTTTGAATTGCTCCAACCAACTCAGCCAGCTCATTTCAACCAAACCATCTGAGAGATTGTGCTCATGCACTATCATCTTGGTGCTCAGTCTCTCCAGGGCTGTAGACTTATTAATAGGTCTTAGCTCTGAAAAGCTGTAATCCATGGAATAGATGAGACTGGCATTCCTTTCCACAAGGAACCTATCACTCCTCCAAACAGTTGAAAAAATGGCATTATATATGAGACAGAAAAATAATATAAATAGAAAAAAAAGGATAAGGAATTAAAGGAAAAATTAACACTATCATTTTCAATATCTAGCTCAAAACTACAAGATATGTCACCAAAACAAACCCAGCATAGATTCTCAGCTGTCCTGACATCATTTTCTTCTCCATACCGATATATACTTCTGTGGCAGAGAGTTTTTAATTCCTGGTGAAATTCAAGTGGGAAGAAAGACTCACCAGATCTGTGTTTGCCCTGAGCAAGTTGCTCACTGATGACCCAGAAAGCTTGCAGAGACAATGTGTTGAATGCCCTTTAGCTGGAGGTAGGCACAGATAACTGTTTAGCACCACTGGTGAAAGCTCATGCTTTGAATCAACCACTTCTCAGTAGGTGTGAAAGCTGCCTCTTCTTAATTGATGGCTCTTGTTTATTTTTACGTCTTCCAGCAAACTGGCATTTTCTCTCTCCTTGTGTCTCCTCAAGCTTTTCTCCAGGATGGAGGAAAAAAAAACCAAACTGAAAATATCCTGTGGGGATTACCTCCTGAGCAAACAGAATCAGATGAGGTGAACTAGTTAGCCAAAGAAGCCAATTTTCCACTGCACTTATCTTTCTGGACCAGATGAGACTGTCTAAACCCAGCCCAGCCTGAGTAAACCTGTGCTGTATTTTGTTCTTTACTGCCTACAATTCTGTGCACCTGGAATAACTCCAGTATTTCCTAGGTGGCATGCCCCAGTTGTACTGTAAGCAGCTGCTGTAGCAGCAAAATATGAAGAATGCTGCCCTTTAAGACAGATTATTTGAAAAATCAGAAGGTCCTTCTTTATTGTTTTTCCTCCTCCTTTTTTTTTTTTTTTTTAGTGTGGGGAGGGTGTCAAATCTACAGGCTTTAGATAAATTACCTGAAAGATTCATCAATCTTTTTTAGACTTGAAAAGGAAGCAGACGCCCTGGAATATTACAAGTTATTAAAAAGAAAAAAAAGGGGGGTGGAAGAGAAGTGGTTTTAAATAGACTTTGTGGTACTTGGCTAAGATGTGCCAAAAGACATCTTTGCTGTGTCTGCTGAGACAAGCAAGAACTGTGGAAAGGCTAAGAGGAACAGAAAGCATTAATATTTTAGAAAACAACGTAAATTACACTAAAATCCTGACATAGCTGAGCAAGGAGCAAACAGCAGAAAACAAACAGTATTGTTCAGCTTCTCTATACTCAGAGGGCTAAGAACGCTTGCTCTTTTTTTATTTTGCTGGGAGGATGCAAAGAACAGACACTGATTCAGGCTGGCACTTCTTTTCATTTATAATGGGCATACAGTTCTTGTAATGGCCAGGCCTACAAAGAGATCATTAACGAGAGCAGAAGCAGCAGCAAAGCTTAAAATTCACAAGGGTGTCTCCGCTTACGGAACTGCAGCAAAAGCAGCTGTGTTCAACAACTTTGCCCAGCCAGCAACAAATCTTCTGTCAAATCATGGTCCCAAGACATGGCTTCCTATTCGGTGTGACTTAACCCTACCCCACACACATCAAAATGCTTTTGTCAGAACACATGTCGGGCTGCCTCTCCGAGGCTGTCACTCACAAAACACCTTGGGCTGCATGTTCCCATATCTGCATCAGTCCTTTCAAGAAAGGAAAACTATTCAAAGATTTTTCATTCAATATAGACTTTTCTGACTTTCCCCCGCCCCCGCGAACAAGCAGGTGAACTAGTTCAGTAATGAGGGCAGAATCTAGCTACACATTCAGACACATAAATTCATGTAACACATAAAATATGTGTTGAGACAATAAGGAGTGTGTTGCTCATGCAGTAGTAGTATCATTGGAGACTCTCTGGGGCACCTGGGATAAGCATGACACAGCACACTACCTCCCCTCAAGACCAGAGGCTGGGCTAAAACTGCTGGAGCATTTTTAAAAGCACCAATGTTAAGGTGCCTGAAAAGAGCTCGATATCCTGTCAGTGTACTCAAAAAGGCAGTTTTCCAATGCCTGAACACACGTGCCTACTGCTACATAAGATGGTCGAAGTAGTCAAGACACCTTCATGGAACTGGCAGATTAGAGCCTCGACCTGTGGGATATTCAAACCCTACCAGAGTGGCAGCTTGACACCAAGCAGACTACATCCTACTGGCTAAAGTGTCATTCAAGACTCAATTCAGCTGCCTAAAGAGAGGCACTCACTATAACTTTAGATGCCCCAGATGTCCAGGACCTGCCCCTCAAGCTTGCAGGTATGATCCAGAAAGCCTCACCTTTCAGAGCTAGTGACAAGAAGAGGTGGAATAACTGAGAGCATTCAAATGGCACCAGCTGTCTATGTTTATGCAAGTAAATCCCAGCAGATGAAATATAATGAACTAGTCATTTGGCCAAAGGCACATGGGACTCTAACAGCTGTCCCCACTCCACTGATGAATAAATTCCTGACTAGGTGTGACTGGATCCGGTGGTGACTAGATCTGGTGAGAGTGAGACTCTGCTTATATGCAGATACTTGCATTTGAAAGTACAATATTTGGTATGTGTATAAACCTAAAGATGAATTTTCACCCTCTCTAATTCTTTTGTTCTTATGTCCTAAATACCAAGGGAATTTAGGTATCCAACTAACTATTAGGCAGTAGTAAGGCCATGGATTTCTTGTGATTTACATCAAGTATGTGTCCCTTATACACCAAAGTGAGGTACACTTGCCAGGAATGCTTTGGGGATCACCAGATCCTGGGCAGATAGAGCAGGGTGTGTAACAGTTTGACAAAATCACTTTCTGTAACTGAATGGGCTGGCCCATTTAAAGTTAAATGGTCATGAGAAGGACGTCAGATGCACAACAGTCACCGTGCAAAATACGAACCTTCATGAAATGCACACATCAGAGCACTTTTTAATTGCTTTGTCAGTACATTTTTCTTTTATTATTGATGATAAGACAAAATTAAATCAAACAGAAATCTGTCAAGAAAGCCTGTAAGCTGCCCTTCAGAGCTATCCATAGCTTCTCATACACAGCTTGCAATGAAGCACAGCTTCATGAGCAAGGAAAGCAAACCACATGAATGTTTAGCAATTTCAGATCACTTGTAGCTACTAACAGCTTTGGCCATTGTCATGGGCAGGATACTGGGCAAAACAGTCATCCTCTCTGAGCCAGCAGTTCAATTCTTACATTCTTGCTTTTTTTAATCAACAGCACCTTGAAATCTCTGATTTACTGCTAGGCTGAGTAATTTATCTACAGCAGCCCTTTCATTTGTAGAGACGTGTGACAGATGGAGATGCTGTTCCTTTGCAGTCCAGAGCATCCCTGCCTGCCAAGGTCTCCATCCTGCTGCCTCTAGGCAGCTCTGCAGAATTATTTCCTATTCTATGTTTAGTGAGTCATAACAGTGGTCTGCAGTCTGCCATACTAGGGGAGGTGGCTCTGTGTTCTCACCATAGTAAACCTGACCGCAGGAATCTGGATGGGATCCCCACAGCAGTGCTATTTCTCATCATGGTACTAGTGGAACAACAGGACATGCAGCTTGAGGCTGGGTATTTTTGGCAATCATGTTTTGTTCTTAGATGTTCACACTCCTCCAGGATTATTCTCATCAAAGGCCACTGCTGGCAAATGAGTCTCGTCTTGCAAAGCAGGGACCTATTACACTGAGACTAAACCCTTCCTTGGTGCAGCAAAGCATCTATCATTTTGTGGACCTCCAGAAGCAATGCAGAGCTAATTTTCCCTTCACCATGACTTCAACAGAGAAAGTCCTTTCTTCTCCCTTACTTTCACATTTATTTTTAACATATATTTATTTTTCCAGACCAATATGAACAATGCTGTTATCAATGCCAAACTTCAATGCTGATAGAGAATTGGGCATGCACAATTGAGAGTTATATGAAATACTCTCAAACTGTATTTGGTACCAGGCATCATGAAAGCTTGTCATTAGTAGGCTAGACTGTGCAATCCTTACTTATTGTCTGAGCACATACGCACACGGGGAGTCCCACAAACATCAGTAGGACAGCCTGCTATGCAAACTAATTACAAAATAGATCATATCCTTATAAAGAACGTAAACAAAGGGTAGATCTGCCCCAAATCCCTTGCAGCCTAAATATGAGACAAAGATGGTTGGTAACGACCGACAAGAGAGAACAGGGAAGCTGTGATACACTATTTTTCAGGGTACCATGCCAGCACAGAGAAATAATGTCAACCCTATTTCAGCATGGCAGCTGTAAAATGCACGGATAATTTTTAACAGAGATTTGAAACAGGAAAAAAGGTAGCTTTACAAATACCTATAAGGAGAGCTTCTTGAGGACAAAGAGCAGCAGGGGACAAAGTGTGCATCTTTAACAAAGGGTAATGGAGATTTTTACTGTAGGATGATTGGAGGCATGGGCTGCTTTTTGTAGGGGAAAGATACCTGTGAAAGAACACTGACTGCCTGTGAGCAGCCTAAGACTGCATTACTCAAGGTCAGAGAAAGGAAGGCTGCAGTAATCAAGAAATTATAAGCTAAAAGCCTGAATAGAAGACTCAGATGTGTGGATGGATAGGAAATGCCATACCTTAAATATTATGCACAAAGTACGTGAGACATGCAAGCATAGCCTGGTTTCAAGGAATAAGGAACAAATCAAAGGGAATACTGGAGTCTGGTAAAATTACAATGCTTTTTATGGGCCTGGATGTCATATGGGCTGGAGATCTTGTTCATGGTGGTCTAAAAGAGAGATGCAAGGAAGAATTGGAGAAGAAAATTAAGCACTCCTTTAAACTAGGAAAGCCATAACACCACAAGATAGGCTTCTAAACTGTCTCAGAACAACAAATATGCTATATACAACAAAGGACTTCATATTTTTTAAGCAGAAAGAAATAAAAACAGCAGAATGCACTGTTAGATGCTTAATTTAGTGTGCAACCATTCATGTCAGCAGAGGATATGAATATGCGGTGACTTACTGCTGGCTTGCAAACCTTTTCCATAGTTCACACAGTCATTGCTCTTACTGGGGGGTATATGGAGAGTTAGGAGTTGGAAATACTTAAATCCTTTCTGCTCCCCATGCAGCTGAGCTACTAAAAAGATCCTTTGGAGTCAGTAAAAAATTAAAAACTATATTTTTAAAACAATTTCACTGGATCTGTTTAAGAGCTGCACGTTGAATTTCTTGGCACATCATTCACTGCACAGTGTTTTATTCCTGAATTTACCACATCTTGAACTAATCATTCATTCTGCTGTATAGATACTTGCCTGAGATTATGAACGATGGCTTGACCAACCAGATCAACAATCCAGAAGTAGATGTGGACATCACAAGACCGGACACCTTCATCCGACAACAAATCATGGCCTTACGTGTCATGACTAACAAACTGAAGAATGCATATAATGGGAATGATGTCAACTTCCAGGATACAAGTAAGAAACCATTAACTGTCATTACATAACTGTAATTTTGGAACACATTTATGAATTGGCTCTGTTACAATGACTTTCTGCGGTCTTTGTGCTCTGCACTGCTGACAACATAAGTCTTTTTCTGTTCCATGAAATTCCAGTTATATAATTGTTTCTTTTGCTTCTCTTCTTTATCTTCATGTTTAATGCATCAAGACACTGAGGGCTTTCCATAATGCCAACAGTCTGATCCTTTTTCAGAAGAGCATTTAATCGCCTAATTAAGTCACAGTGGGTTTCATTTGGATGCTTTACTGAATAAAATTTAGCACCACCAACACTTCCTCATTCCCAATGTGTTCATCCCCACTGGGGTGCCAGGTGGAAGGGAGAAGAAGGATGAAAGCTGTAACCTATGGCACTCATGTTGTTTCCCTCACTCCTTCGTGCCAGGTGATGAAACCAGCGGCTCAGGCAGCGGCAGCGGCTGCACAGACGACATCTGTCCCACCGAGTTTGATTTCATCACGACCGAAGCACCGCCTGTGGATTCAGACAGGAGGGAGGTGGAGGCTTCAGCCACACAGCCTGGCTGGTCACTGCACACGTTGCTTGTCCTCTTCCTCACTCTCGTACTGCAGAGACAGTGGAGATAATCCTGGATCTAGTCGGAGAAACTGTGTTTTAGCTACAGAAACAGCCAACTTTCTTCTTTTCTTATACTCTTGGACAATGGACCATGCCACAAACACTTGCAGTTTTCTACAAGACAGCAGTACTGCAACCTGCTTCCGATTTTAGTTTTCCCAAAGAGTACCAGGTGCCAGACTGAACTGCTTCCTGCTTTTTTCAGATATCTCTGAAGACGATATCCACTCTTGAGAGAATTCTTTCTCAATCCTTTATTACAGGAGACTTTCTGAGCTTCATTTCCTTTTATGCTGCAAAAGGGAAAAAGGATCTTACAGTATGTGTTTTTCCCCAGTGAGAAAAAAGAGGGGGGAAGAAACCAAGAAAGTTTTCTTTCTGAATCAGGCCTGACTCAAGGCTGCTGCATTTCAACAGAATATCAACAAAACACAAAAAAAGACAAGAAAGGAACAAAAAAAAATGCAACCATTCTTCACTGACAGCCAGGTTTCCTTTAGGAACTTCTGTAGAATGATTCAGATCATCAGAATGATCACGGTTACAGGGAGGAAGGCTGGATTTTTTTTTCCTCTAACACTAAAAAAGTATTTCTCAGCAGTGAATGTCTTGCACTTCATCTGCCAACCACATCAGATTGGTATGAAGGTAGAGAAGCTGAAAAATAAGTTTATCTTAGTATGGTAGTAGCTCCACTAGCTTCAGAATATCATGTTACAGTTGCTTAGGATTTAAATCTTAATGCCCAGTAAAAATATGAGTAGTAGCATGGTTTCACCTAGTTTCTTTTAGGATTTATCCATGTTATACAATTGTCACAGTTTTCCACTTAGCTCACCACAGTGAGCTCATCAGCCATGATGGTAATGTGAAACAATGCTCTTGACCCCTCACGGGTTCAGACAGAAAATAATCTCTTGTGATGTAACTTTTTCCTTTTGTTTCTGTTCTGACATCGATTAGAACTTTCTGCTACTATGTCCATTACCCTACCAAGACAGCAATTCTCTAATAGACTAACAGCAACCAGATCAATAGTATGTTTCACACCTAACTACATCTTTCATATTGGTTAATTTCAGTGTCACAAGGATTTCTTCTACAAAATTTCAGATCAAAAAAATATATAGTACTGACATGGAAATTTCTTTTACTTTTTTAGTCTTAGTATGATCATCTATTTTTATATATATAAATATATATAAATCACAGATTTTAACTTCTTAATTACAAGCTCAGGGTTGACACTTCTTTTTAAGAAAAAAAATGTTTGGTCAACCAGCTCTTCTCTTTTTTGCTGCTCTGAAAAGTAACCCTTTAATGACTGGTGAGCATGGAAATCAAAGAAGAGAATTTTTTTACATATCCAGTTGTCCATTTCTTAACAAGTTTGCAGGTTGGTGGAGAAAACCTCTCATATGTGTGTATTTGGGGGGGAGGGGGAGGGCATGTGAGTTCGTATGATAGGCCTAGAGAAGGACATAGATGTCAATTGTGATGGTAATTGTACTCTCAGATTCTTCAAGGATGCATTGCTTTAATAGTCATTGTCTAAATGGTTATGGTCTGGGATAGAGTTTCCCTAATTTGCATCTGGTCACAAAACCCAAGATGGAAGCTGTTTAAATCCTGGACATGTCAACAATTAAACATAAAAATCTTCCTTCTTCTATCAACCACAGACAAAGGATTTTTGGGCCAATTCTGTGTGGTGTTGAAATGATTTGCCAGAAATTTATTTCCTGATTCTTACACCAACTCTGGAAATGGTATACACGAATTGTGGTAACACCATAAAGCCAGCCAACCACATTACAATTTAACAGCACAACAGGTAGATCGTATCAATTGCAATTGCTTTTTCTTGTCAAATTATAATTAGCTATCGATTTAGGCATGAAATTAAAATAGAAAACACACAGCACATTAGAATAAACTATACTTAAGCACTTTTACCAAAAGGTATTTACAAAATATTTATATAGTGTGTCTAATAACAAAAAGCATAAGTTTTGAGCCACTTGTATTCAATTCTTTTTTTTGCCTGTTTGTTTAATTTGAAGCACAACGATAGCATCATAGAATCATAGAATCATGGAATGATCTGGGTTGGAAGGGACCTTAAAGATCATCTGCTTCCACCCCCCTGCCATGGGCAGAGATGCCATTCACTAGATATAGCTGCTCAGCCCTAGATAAAGCTGCCCATCCAGCCTGGCCCTGACAGGTGGTCTACTCTTCTGGACTATTGTATCACTGTCTAAGCATACAGATCACACGGGTCTTACATGGCCGTGGCAATACTCCTCATTTCTCCAAAGGTTCCCCCTGAAGCAGGTCTTGTGATTCAGCATTTACTGTCTCCAGGAAGTTTAAGCCAATTCTCATAGGCTTTTTCTTTTGCCCTGGTACAGCAGGTACCAAGCAGAAGGTCTTTGTTTTTAATTTTTTTTCCTAAACTTGCACATGCAGCTTTTTTTCAAGAACCCTTTAAAAATCTCCCCTGATCCATCCCTTTCTACCCATCTCCACATCCTTTCCACATCCTCAGCAACTTTGTTTCAGGAGAAGTGAAGTGTGATTTTGATTTCTCTGGCTGTGTGTTTATTTGGCAGTAACTGATTCTATTTCCATCTGATTATTCTGGGTCTGAAAGCTTTTTGACAGGCAACAATGTCCAAGCCCTCTGATGCAAGTCCTCTGTTGGACTTGCTCCAAACTGCTGGTGAAGGAGCTGATGGACTCATCAGGTTTTTCTGTTAGCCTTGGCCCACATGTAGGTGATGTGATGACTGTTTTCAGCTGGTGCAGCCCAGGTGTGTGTCCAGGGTGCTCTCATCTCTTTGTAGACCTCCATGGACTTTGAACAAGGAGTAAGAGGGATCCCGAAGAACTAGGGGGTCACTGAAGGCACTTCGCACTGGAGGATCTTGCCCTGCTTTTCTTGGATTTTACAAACTGCCACTCAAAAAGCTCACCAGCCTCATCTTTGCCAAATTGTAATACTTGAGGGAGTTCTGCCAGAAATTTGTCTTCCATGTTATTATTTCTCCTCTTATTTTCCTACTATGCATGGTGATATTTTGTCAGGAGACAGAGATGCCTTTGTGTGAAGTATTGTGCATACATTTCTTTAATAGTCCCTAAAGGTTGACTACTCTCTTCATACATTGCATTTTTCTGAGATTAAGAGAGCTATTAAATCTACAGAGAAAATGAAATTGGAAATGAAGGAGAGAAAAGGCATTCATTTTCATAAATGTGAGAATCTACATAATTTCCAGTGATTCTATTTGCACATCCTTTGCATCCAATAGCTCTTCTTCTAAGGTAATTTTTTGGTGTGCCACAATTTAAATATTTCTCTTCTGTTAGCAGCCGATAAAGTAAGAAATTATAAAGAAGACAATTACCTGTTCAAGAAAAAGGGACTAAGTCCTAAGGAAAAGTCCTTTGATTGTGTAAACCCTCCATGCTGAGCAACCTAGAAGATCTTGACGTGTAATGTTCTTTTAAAGTGAAGACTAATAAAAAATTAGATTCAATTAATTACATAACCATTGCTGTAGATCCCTGTGAGGTTTATTTTGCATCATCCCCAAGTTTTTAATGTTCATTGTACTGCAGATTTTTCTGCTGATGATTCAGTACGTAGTACTGTAAATGCAGTGCAGACTAGCTGGACTCTGGCCAAACTTAGGCATTTCAAAAATGACAATCAGAAAAAACTGAAAAAAAGAGGATAGAGATTTCCTGCAAAAGAAGGAGAGGAACCTGTGCCTCGATGTTCTGATAAGGGTTGATCTATCCCAATTCCCTAAGAGGCACCACAGACCTCTGTCCATGGAAAGCTCCCAAAATCTGAGTCTCAGATGCACAAATCATACCAGTTCTGTGGGAGTTTTAGGAAGGGTTATTCCCACAGATGTGTGAACCAGTTTGAGCTGCTTCCATGCAAAATGGCATTACTGTGCATGTGACTGAGCATTGGCAAAGATTGCTCAGACAGGTTGTGGAGTTTCCCTCACCGGAGATGTTCAAGAACAAACAAATGTTCAACAATCCTGTGCTGTGTGCTCTAGGATGACCCTGCTTGACCAGGGAGGTTGGACCAGATGACCTACTGTGGTCCCTTCCAACCTCACATGTTCTGTGATTCTGTGAGCTGGAGCTGGTTTTGGGAAGTGGACTCTGTGAGCAGTGTCTCAGCAGGCAGCAGTTGCCTTCAGTTTACTAACTGAGTCTGAATCATTATCAAATGTAACTATACTTATTCACTGAAACTTTCAGCATAAAAATAAATTACAGCTCTGATGCAAGTTGTGGTTTTTGGTTTTAATTTCCTTCCAAAGATAACCCATTAAAACTGAATACAGAAAATTTTAGAATGATTATGCAGGTGTCTATAGATTTCATTATGGATATTAAGAAGAAATCCTCATTTCAAAGACCAAAAAACTATATTCACTATATTAATCCACAGGTGTTCGAACTTGCTAGAGGAGAATGGATAGAGTTAACAACAGTGGAATGTTACATAAAATTGCAAAAAGCCATAATTTTAAAGGGAAATTCAGCAGTCAAAAGCTAAGTCTTAGTGTCAGGACTGAGTTTATGTTGTCAGAACATAATAGACTCAGCAATGCCTACTTTCAAGAAAAATAGGGCAGGTGATGCACTGAACATGGCAATGTTTTCATTACAGCTACTCAGATGGACTGTGATGATCATATTAACATGTGTAATTATAACCCTTTTTTGATAAAGTAATGATAAAGAGGAGAGTACCATGGTAACAGGGTACATGAAAGATAAATGTTATCATAGTAACAATTTTCTCATCTGTTAAACAGGTTAGGAGATATAATGGAGACTGAAGAACATTGAAACTGATGTTTAAAATAAAGTTCTAGCATTGGACAAGAGTGATGGTCTCAAATTAATTTAGTCAGAACATTTCCCAAGTCTGGCCTAATCAAATCGGCTGACTAATACAACCAATCAGTCACTTGAGGGTAATTTGCTAATGTAACGTGAAGTGTTCACTTACATTATCTAATTATTTTTTCTACTGAACTGAGTATATAGTTTATGATTCTGGGTGTGCATCGTATGTGGTCGTATAACAGACTTGTACATTTCACCAGTGTGAAATCCAGGTGCCATGACAAAGCAAATGAGAGCTTTATCATTAACAAGGATTTTGACTATAATCAGGGAGAAAAAAGTAAGTCCCTTTTTTTCTGGAAGCTGTTCATATGTGGTTTATTTATGACTCTTAATAAAACAACAACACTGTCCATAAAAGAAGTGACATTTGCACGGTCACCTGTAAGTTTTCAACCTTTACTCCAAAGCAGTTGCAGCCTTTCTGCCTGGCTTCCCCACAGCCAAGGTCTATGAACTGTCCAGGAATACAAGAAAGTCATATATGTTTGTCCACAGCTTGAATTCTACACAGTTAAATCAAATAATTTTAAGAAAATGGGTCAGTATTTCAGTCAGCTCTTATTTCACCTTTAATTATGTAGCATTGATAATTAACAGTGTAACACACATGAAAGGCTTTTGTTTCACACTGATGAAAAATACTTGCCTTTTCTTCCTTTATTCTGGCACCAGGAAATCTGTGAGGCTTAATACTTAAAGCAGTTGGCAGCATCTGGTGTGTAGTCTATTTATTAAACTCAGAACAGCTGCATTACTAAGAGGAGTTGTCTTTTTCTTGAGAGGGAATAGGGAAAGAGTGTGTCTATTTATCATTAGCAAAAAAGATGTACAGAACATCAACTATTTATCTTAGACAGAGTGGAGACTCGTGTGTTAGCATTTCTGAAGATGTTTTAAAGTCTAATTTCCAGGGAAGACAAATCTACTCCCACTAAAACATAAATCAGTATGATTTTCTTCCATTAAAATAATACAGAATATGTTGCTTTCAGTCCCAAGCACTGTAGAAGTTGGAAAGGAATTTGACTTCTCCAAAGTGGGAAGCCAGCCATTTAGACAGCTCTACTTCTCTCAACTCCTGGAGCTCATTTGTACCTCTCCAGGGCTTTTCTGAGCCCCAGCACAGATTGCCTGAAGTAAGGAGCATCCTGGGTAAGCAAGTTGTCCCTGCTGACAATGGCGTTTGTTTTTCCAAGATGGATAGGAAGACAGCTGAGGAATGAGTCAGGGCAGAATGACTTCATAGTGAGACCCAGCAGATATATATGACTGTGGGGGTTTAACAATAAAATCAGGTGAGGGACAGCTGGTGTTCTTCACATCTGTCCAGCTATTCTTTTCAACCAACCACCTGTGAATTTTCAGTGTAGTCTAATTATAACCATCTACTCATGGACATAGCAAAGGCACAAATAATTCTTCACAAGTCAGCAGTGCTTTGGTAGTCTGCTGCAAAGTTTCTCTTTCTCTTCTCATTTTCCTGGTAGATTGTCTAATTCTGTATCTTTCAGAGTCTAAGGAAGAATTTACTACCTAAAACAGATTTCTGTGTGTCAAAAGTCCATTTTTCATTTTAAAAAAGTGTTATTTAGGCACAAAAGCTGTTCAGAGGCCTCATAAAAATTACTCAATTCCACTATGCATCTAGTAAGTTCTCTTCTCCAGCCTTATAATGACACTCACAGGAGGCACTGGAGAAAACCCAAAGTCCATTAATCCTCTAAGTTTCTTAGAGGTTTTCTGTGTTCTACTAAATACCCCAAACACAGGTTTTCAGGGAGACAGTGCTACTTCTCGTCCCTGCTCTCCTCACCTCAAAGTATCATTCTGGGCTTGAAAATCTTTAAAAATAAGTATTTCATCAAAGCTAGTACATTAGAAAAAAAAAATCTTTTTTTGCCATATCTCTGTTTCCTGATGATAAATAATTCTAACTAAAGCTTCCTGTGTACCACATGTCCTATCTGTCTTTGAGTCACCAGTGTCGCTATGACTATTTTCTTCTCTAGGTTGAACTGTCTTTTTGGTCATTTTTAGCTCACTGGATTTTCTATCTCACTTCACCAGATTTCTGTGCCTTTGGTAGAAACTAAACCTTCTATTTTCAGACAGAGGATGTAGCGACAGGGAGATTTGGTTCACTTATTTGGGAGATTTCTTTCAGGCTTTATCCAACCCCACTTTTAGCTTTTATTCTCCATTCTAAACATGCTCGTCTGGGTGTTCTTGATTATCTGACATAAATCCTGATGACTCTTTTTTCAATCCATAATTGAGCTTACAGAGTAGGTTTTGAGTCATTCATTCAGTTGAGGAAAAACTCTGCTTCTATAGCTTACACTTTCTGTTTTGCTATTTTCTGCCATGCTGATGAGCCAGCAAGGCCAATGGCAAAGAACTTGTGCATTTTCTATAGCAAGATTAACTGAATGGGCAACAACTTCTGGAAATAATTCATATTGCTTCTCTAATTGATTATTATGTGGTCCAGTGTTGAGTATTTTTTCTTTTATTTTAACATTGTGGGCTTCATTTCATTTACTTTACACATTGGCTGTGGGTATATTATGTTGTACACATATAACTGCTGATGAACTGTTTCAGTCTTTAGATCACACAGAAGATTTTTAGGCAGTTGGCCTATCTTAGTCTGTTTTTAAGTGCTACAGAATGATGATCAATCTTAAAAATTTGCCCAAAGAGTAGTCAGAGGACTTCAGATTTCAGCCTCATGTTATTAGTTGAGTTTGAGGCTGCAAGAATATTTTGTAAATAATTTGTGAATATGTGTGTGTACTTGAGGGGGAAGAAAGGAGCATTTGAATCTCTGAAATATTCTGAAGCTTCTTTTCAACTTCTGCCTAATCTGAGCACAAACACACAAATGAGAAATTCACATTCAGATGTTCAGGGATGTCAAACCAAATCCATTTATGGCCATTTATAGACAGACTCCTCCCAGGTTACTTTTCTTTTGTTCATGAGCAACATTATTTAATTTCCACTGGCAATTTTTTTACATTTATCAAATTCAAAGAAAGGATGTTGTTTAAGTAGGTCAGATTTCTTGATTTGGGCATCAGTTGACATTTATACATGTTAAACTTTTATGTCTCCAGATATATGAACATTGCTTGAAAGCATGCAAATTGTTAGCTCTGGTTTTTATGCTATATTTCTAGATTAGTATTTAACATAGCTAAATGTGAATTTATAGGGATGATATTTGAATGCAAATCAAGTTAAGAATAAAATTAGTATTAGACAGAAATGGGGCTGGGTTGAAAAAAATCTTACTAAACATTAAACCTGCTTTTCTACTTATCTGGTTCTAACATTTCAGCTTAATCTGGCACAACAAAAACCCAAAACCTGTTTATAGACCATACCTGAAACTAAATGGTAGTTTCAAATTTGGGGGATTCCAGTCAAAACGAAAGTTAGAGAAAAATCCCAAGTTCTCCCATCTCCAAGCACTACTTACAAAGATAGAATATTTAGCAGCATATGGCAGTGCGTGTGTGTATATATATATAGCAGTATATCAACGCAGAGTTTGAACTTTTAAGGGAAAGATTCTTTATGGCTTTGTAACTTCAGAGAAGTATTGTACCACAGAAATAGACAGAAGTAGAAAAATATGTACAATCGTTTTGATACATTTGTGAAATAGGTTTCACAGAACCTGATATTTTTTGTGCAAAATGCCTTAAATCACTTTATGTAGGGCTAATGCAATTGAATTAATTTCTGTATATAGCCTTTTATAGTAAATACTTCGGATGCAACACTAGATTTTCTTTCCACTGCAATCATATACAGCCTTATGATTATTAACTACAACAGAGAGACGATGAAAGCTCTGCTTTATTAGCTGTGAATGCATTTTCAGTCCACTTGTAGACTGAGAACTTGGAAGCAAGAAGCCGTGACAGTGCCAAGAGCACCAAGACCTTCCCGATGGGCAATACCTACATTCTCTCAGCCCTTCACCACTGAGTCTTTTTCCTCTCATGCCATCTGTCTTCATGTTTTCGGCTGTGACTTAGAGCCTTGGGTTATCCCACCAAGCACTGGGCACTTCAGGGAGCACATTGTAGATCTCTCAAGTTAGTCAGAAGAGATGGGCACCTCCATATCTGGGAAGGGGCTTATCTCCTTCCCAGCACAGGCTGCCTGGGATGACAAGGTTTATCATGTAGAAATCCCACTTAAGTGCCTGGAGGTAGATGCCACTAGTGAGACGAGGGATCCAGACTTCACCCAGACTCTCTCTTGTGCTTCTCTTTGTTGGCCTAATGGTGCCTCTTCTTCATGCCAGGGTTGGAGTGAGGAGCCTGGAGAGGGATGCAACCTGGAGAAGTCAGTAAAATGACCTTGTTTCTGGGCCAAACCAACCCTGGTGCAACCAGATGTACAACCAACATGCATTCATTGTTCTGAATGCTGCCTGATGCTGTTATCTTTGTATTCTTACTCATAAGACATTGGAACCAGTCAAATATCCTAGTTTCAAACAGGAAAGGGGACTGCCTTCAATGCACATATACACAAGGGATGGAGCTCAAACAGGTCTTTCCTGAAATCCCAGATGTCTTTCCAAGGGTGGTGAAAGCAGTGCACAGGGCTAAAGCCAGCTCAGTTAGCAAGGATTATGATGCACATGGCCAAAGGACAGAAAGCAAATTAATGCAGTGCCTGAAAGAGTGAAGAACTGCAATAAAGATACTCTTCGGGTTCAATCATTAATGCACTTAGTTGTTTGTCAGTCTCAGAGCTTACTGCATCAGTGAAAGGAAAATACACATCTAAGGGGTTGGTAGAGAAAGCAAGGTTAATACCTGCAGGTTAATGCTGACAAGCCACTAACGTGCCTCTTGAAAAATAGCTGAGTGGTATGACAGAAATAACTTGTTAAAAGCTGAAAAATAATTAAGTGCATCTTCATCAGTATCCCACTCCATCTCTTGAGACTCCATAATGAGGAAATCCTTTTTCATTCCTCAAAACACTTCCTGGGGGGCTGGTACTTGAACTGCGGCAAAACCCAAAAGCCCTAGCTGTAAAGCACCCATTTCAATCCAAATTTTTAGGCTTCCTTCTCTTCTACTTTGTTTTCCTTTTGCATTTCTCAAAATGCCTTATGAACCTAGTGCATGTGAGGATGCATCTCTCTCCCTGTATGCACATTTATATGTGCATACACACACATATCTGTATCTCTACAAATACAATCATGGACCAGTAAATTTCAAGCACAAATGCTCTAAGAGACTATTGGAAAGGCTCTATTTACCGCAATACTTGACACAGACCTAATGAGGATAGTCCAATGCAGGAATTTGTGCTTTAAATATATTTGTACCTTTTGTCTCTATAAGTGTTGTTGAAATTTTCTGAAATAACTGGAAAAGGGTGAGCCTGCAGAACTGAATTTGGCAACATCTGCTGCTACTAGTAAGGAGCACATTAAAAAACTACAACTCTCCAGATAAAAACAGCAACCTGGATGGTATTTTGGGGCTTTACTGGTATGAATTTCATTATTCCTTGGTTTCTATTTGAACACCAAAAAAACCCTATAGAAACTCACCAAGCTTTTCAGAACCCCATCTTCCTTCTTTTCAGGCTACAATAATTGTTAAATGATGACTTTTCAACATTTATGGAAGTATGTTCTTTAAAAATTAATTGGGTAAAATACTGATGATCAAAACCATCATCCTCGTTGGTGGGTGTTTTTTTTAAAAAGTGAATCCATAATGCATGGAAAGTGGCTCTTACTTCTAATGGTGTCATCTGGCCCCCCTTAACTGAATTACGGATTTATAATCATATTGCCACTGTCCATCACCCAAGAATGGTATGACACAATACCCAGTGGATTACCCCTGCAGCAATTGGGTCTTTTTCATTTCTTTCTTCTCCACATTCTTTCCTCCAGGAAATTTTGATTAATAGAAATGCATTCAGATTTCCCTGTGGATAAAAAGAAGGGAAGTGTTTGACATTTTCCAGACAATCTCAGACCTACTGCTTGGCCCATTGCTTTTCCATTCCCCCTGAGTCTTTACTAAGTCCAGTGCACAACAGTTAATGTGGTTTTCACAAAGCAATGATCAGTAATGTAAATACCATTTCTTCCCTCAAGATTTATAATGAATTCTGTGTTTCTTAAGCTTGTTTCTTTCACAGTTTTTCATGTCAAGGATGTTAAAAACGATATTTGGAAATCACAGAACAGTTAAACCATAAACTGTTGTGTTTCTGTTCATTACTAAGAAAAGTTTGACTGCAGGGATATTTTGTTGGCAGGGTTGTATTAACAGTCATTTACATACATACATACATACATACATACATACATATATATATATATTTGTAGAGCTGCGCCTGCTTCTTTAATATACCCTAAAATTACCACCAGACAATGAATGTCCTTCTATTAAACTCATTTTTTGTATTGCATCTTTGTGAAATATAGACATTAGAAGACCTTGCTGCTCAGCCAAGGCAATTTTGCCTGGTGCAATATTATGTTACTAGACAGAGGCATCTGAAAAAGCCATACATTTTATTTTCTAAATCTATACTTTCTTTTGCTGCCTCCTGAAAAATCCTTTTTTAGTGCTTACAACACATCTGAAAGCTAGAATAGGATTGTAATATTCAGTAACAGACTGAGACAATAACTAGCATTCTTAAAGATTAATTTTATTTGCCCTGCCTTTTGCCTGCAAACGTTATCCACATAATGCTTTTCAGACAGATTGTACCTTGTTAGTTTCCCTGCTTCATAGTATACATATATTAATGAATATGTATTTCCATTGGCGACAGTGTAAGGCAAGTTATTTCACTCACAGTGTTATTCTACTGTTTATTCATGTGCATATTTTAAATTTGCAATGGCTTGTTGGAAAGTCTAATTGATTGTCACTGACTACTAGCCAGAGTTTTTCTCTTGTTAAGACACCATTACATAATATTCTGATCATTTTGTGAAAGTTCACTTCTCTTTGTTAGATCTAAGTGATAATATTTTCAAAATCACAGCAAACTATTTATCAATGAATCTCCACAAAAACACTGTCTTTAAAATGTCAGAAAACACAGTTTTTCCAATTGTCTTCATAGTAAGAGATAAATAGATTTTTCTCAGTTAAACAAGAAGATCTGTGGACCTTTATGGGAATCATGCCATAATTGGTAAAGCATTAGAATATGGAACCCACAATTCACTAACACTGTGCAGAGAGAGCAATAGCTCAGCTAAAAAATATCAGATTGCTTGTCAGGAAAATCTTATTGATGCAACACACAAAGTCATTTGCAGACCATCTACTATAGGTATCCAGTTGCAGCAACTACTGTGACATTTGACACCAAGAAAGCAATGAGAGTCAAACTATCTGCTTCCCAGTGCCATGAGATCTCAACTGTCTATACAATCGACTGACAGAAATACAGAAACACATTGTTTCTAGCTGCTATAGCTGCATATACTCTGTGTTGCTCCAACTTCTCTCTGTTGACAATAAAGAGTATTCTTGGTCTGGCATCATGGTATGACAAGCTGCGTGAATTATTCATCACCAGCTTAGAAACCTTTCAATACATGCACAAGGCCCTAGTAGGTGGTTTGCACACAGCCCATTAATCCAAGTATTAGAAACAGGTGATCAGAAGTAGTCATTTTTGGTGAGGTAAATATTCTCAAAGTGTATGCATTAAGACTTCCCCATGTAACTCATTTAAATTCAAAGTTTAGAAGTGTTACAGCAACCTGGACAATGTAATTAATGCTGTGTGAGGACTATGCAATGGAGGATCAGAAACACCTTCCCCAGCCTCTCTGGTCCTCCTCCCAGTGAAGCTAGTGAGAGTTTGCCATTGGCTCTAGTACCAGGAGAAGCACATCTAACAAGCTGGATACTAACCATTAGAATCTGTGTTTATATCCTTGGTGTCTATCTCTCAAATAACACTGGTGACACTTTTTAGTTCATTATGACAGAAATAAAGTGTGGGACTATCTTTTACACTGTTGCTTAATATTCAGTACTGTATGTATATATCTACTTGACACCTCAGTGAAGACTTTGACATGCCTTATTCATTCTAGTTATTTTTAAGGTATTGGTTTTGTTAGATTACTTTCCCATATGAAGAATAAAACTATAACTGTTCTGACTTAAAATTGTCCAATTCCTTTTTATCCAAGGTTTGTTAAATCTAGATCATGTTCATCGGTTCTTCTCATTCCCATCCCCCTTCACTCACACCAGGAAGGCAATGTATATTGGTGGTTTGAAAACAGGTATTTGATATTCTCTGATGGACTACAATAAATATCTGAAGTAAGTACCTGCCTCATGTCTTCTTGTTTCTTGTCTGAAGAATGAAAAGTGCCCTCTGCAGACCAGCAGTGTTAATCTAATGATTGTCAGCTACTGGAGAATCATGAGGTAAAATGAATCTTTAAAATAACTTATGAGGACTTCATTCTACAGCTTTTTTTCAGCTATATTTATGTGCCAGCCATATTCCCCTAAAATCTCTCAGAGAAGTGAAAAACATTGTGGAAGTGTCCAAAGTCATGACATCTAAGGATAAATTTCAGGCAGGAGTCATTTATTTATTCCTTTGCAAAACATGAGATCTTTCTGTGTCTATATATAAAAGATTTTAAAAAATTATACTTAATTGTTATTTTGACTTATTAGTTCTAAGTCAATCATATTAGGAGCTAATTTAATGGTAGTATTTTATTGCAATTGTTGAGCACCTTTTTTTTCTTTTTTGCATAAGACTGCCCATGGTCCAGGAGTCTTAAAATGAAAATCAGTCTTGTATGAAATGTGGGATCTGGCAAATTAGAGGGCTCTCCTTCTCCTTTTTAGTTTAGCTTATTCTAATTCCTTCAGTGGTGTCTAAGACTTCATACTAGGATTTTAAACTGTCAATGCAGCCTCTTTAAAATTCTTGTTTTCATTAGGTTTCAGGTTTAAGGGGTTTTTTCAAATGCCTACGTATTGCTGCCTGGCATCACTTGAAACAGCTTAAGTTAGCCAAGGTATCTGCCCAGAGCCAGCACACACAACACAGGACCTGCAGAGGCCTTGAATCCTTCCAGACTGGGAATTAGTTGTCCAGATGGGATGGTCTCAAGTACCTTAAATGAAACTAAAGGT
Organism: Entomyzon cyanotis; assembly: GCA_024500445.1. Classification (NCBI taxonomy): domain Eukaryota; kingdom Metazoa; phylum Chordata; class Aves; order Passeriformes; family Meliphagidae; genus Entomyzon; species Entomyzon cyanotis. The sequence continues at coordinate 40,785,307 of JAKEPQ010001016.1, read as the reverse complement.
CTAGGTTTAGGCAAGAGAATCAATTTCCTAAATTCAGGTGAGCTGAATCCCACCCAAAACTGGTACAAGCTGAAATTTGGGTGAACTGAAACTCACCCTGAGAAGGGGTTAATTGTCTAAGTAGAGGCACTGTTGCCATTCTGGGTAGGGCAGGCTTTGGTTCAGCTGCTGACTGGATCTGTTGTATATCCTGTGTTGCATCTTCTAGTCCCACTGCCCTGGATTTTCTAGGTTATCTCAAAGAGCACTGGACACTTTTGTGAGGCTCACTGAGTCATGCCTTGCATTGCATTCGACATATCTGTGTGTAGCTGGCAAATAAGCAGAGCAGCAAGAAACCTGTCACTTCCTGGATAGCAGCTGAAGCTAATCCACGGCACTCAGAGCATCTCCAGTGGCACAACCTTACCTGCCTCTGGGTACCCACACCAGCTCTCTAAGACAGATGAAGCCTGACACCTTCTGGGCATGTCTATCACTGAACTGAGAGAAACCAGATCATTTTAAAACTCTTTTTGTGAACAAATGGTTCAGGTAGGGTTGGAAATGTACTCCTTTCATTAGAGTGGACTGCTGTGTTTCCTGCCCTAGACCAAAACACTGAGTTTTCAAAGAGAAAAAAAAATATTTTGCAGTGTTCAGCCTCTGAAAAAGGCTGGAGAATGATTTCCAGGTTCTTATAATTTTATACTATTCTTTATCTTATTAACACAAGGCAAGCCTTACTGTGCATGTTTCCTGACGAGGTAAAAACAATTGCTTGTCATAGAAGAGTTTAGTGAAATCAAGAGCTTAAAATTCTGGTAGTTCCTTGAAGAGACATTACCTGAAGCAGTGCATAGAGTCTTCTGTGAGTCATGGAGAATCTGACAACTAATAACTTCTTTTCATTATTCTTTTCTTGTGCATCTACGAGAAGATTCTATTAATTAATAGTGCCTTGCTTTAAATCCTGCTGGAACAGAAAGAAAATGTGAATTGCTAAGGATGTGATTCCATTAAGTGTCAAAAATTTACCTGCCTATTTAAACACCACTGAATCCTTTAGTCTTGGAATACTGTCACAACCATTTTCTCTGCCAGATTTCTGATATTTGTTTGATGACTGTATAAAACACTGCAAGTCTATTTTGATTCTTTTGTCTCATCAGAATGCAAATAAAATTCAAGGAGAATGAAATGTGAGAAAGGATTTTTAAAAGTGAAAATACAAGCATCTAACTGTTTGAAAACAACAGATGTTTTTATTGAACAGCAAGTAAAGGTTCTGGTAGGTTCTTTTACAATTTACAGATGATATTTGAACACCAGCCTTAGCAGTGAAATGATATTTATATCCTAAATTCTGAGCTTTGCTGAATTTATTAGCACTCTCTAGGTTTAATACACTATTGAACCTAATATTACATTTGCATCTGTGAAATGCATATCCATTCACTTGAACATTCAGGTAGTATCGATGGCAAACATTAATAAATACAATCAACTGTTGACATTAATCCAGGGAAGAACATGGCCTAAGAAAATGTTTTCTATGCATTGCTGAGCTCAGGCATACCAGAGAGCCATCAAATACAGATTCCCAGCTAATATAAAGAATGTGCAGGTGTCAACTCCTTGCAATATGATGTAAGTGCAGAAAAACTTCCCCTGGGATTTGGATCTGCATGAGGAATGATACTGTCTTATAAAGAGAGAGACAGTGGCCCATTTTTGAGCAGCTGCACATGAAGGATGATGCTCACTTCTGCCATCAGCTTCACCTGTCCAAGCCCAGCCCACGGGAGGGAGCTCAGGGCTGGGCAGCCCATGCAGCCTGGAGCTCTGGGGACAGAGCAGTGAGAGACCCTGAAGGATAGGAGGGGTTTGGAGAAGAGGCCAGCCTACTCTAATGAGACATTTTTGATACTTATAATTACTTCAAAGAAATTATTTTAGGAGATAAGGCTCATGGGAGAAAGAGGAGAGTATAATGAAAGAAGTCCAGGAGCTACAGAATAATCGAATCAAGAGAAAAAATTTGAGCTGAGTATCAGTAAAAATATCCTTAAAACACATAAAGATGCCTGATTTTAATTGTTGTGGTGAAGTTTCTCTTTTTTCTGGTTAATGATTTTCTTCAATTGTGCATTTATTCAGTTTTGATAGCGATATTAATTAATTCAAAACAATCGATAAAATTACAAATACAGAAACTCTTCACACACTCTTAATTAGATGTTAAAACTTCCACCTTTGAACTGGGACCCTGACTGTAGTTAAAAGAGCAGAGTGTATACTATACAAATGGTTAGTACATGGGACAGCTATTTGTGCTACTCAATTTATGACATTTCTTTAAAATACAGCCTAGGTTTGAGCATTATTCTACCTTCGCCCACTGGAATAAATATTAATAGATAAGTTAGAGGAGGGTGAAGTATATATATATATATACACACACATATATTTTTCATCCTCCTCTAACTTCATATATATATATATATATATATACACACATATTTGACAAGCAAGGCAGAAAGAGCCAAAAGAACAAGGCAAACAATGTGGGAGAGAGGTGGGAGACTGGAGAAGTCTCCAGAGGAGCAAACAAGTGAAATCTCTGGGAACCTCCCAGCAGAAAACAGAACTGGGACAATCCTGCGCTGCAAGAAACATGTAAATATGCTGAAAATTCAGGCTGCATTTTTTTCTTTCCCTAACTGCTGTGAAGCTTGGTAAACTCTCTTTCCCAATTCAGTTACAGTGCCCTGAAATGCTGAAATATTTGAAGGACTCCTCCCTGAAACAATTTCAAATATCCTTAAGCCACAGACACAACTGAAAACTAAGGGATTCTATTCTAGGGCAAGCAGATCCACTACACATCCCATGAAATGTGGAAGGAAAAAAGCCTGACATTCCCTGGCTGCAAATTGAATTTACTGACACTTTTCAGGCAAAGACAATATTCCAAGTAGTCATTTTGTTACTCAATAAATTCCCATTCCCGTTCACTTTGCTCTGTAAAACCTGCTCCTACCTTGCTTCCAAATGAAATAAATCATGGAATATTAGAAAAAAGAAGAGAGAGCAATTTTGTGAAGTGCTACTAGAGATGTGTTTTCCAGACAAAAACCATACCAATATTGAGAGTCTGACAGCAACTAAAACAAAAATGAGCATGAGACAGGCTGTTGTGATGAGCTGACACGAATTCATCTGTCTGAATAACATAATTAAGTATACATCACAAAAACACCACTAGCAATCCCCAGACCAAGCTAAAAAATTTAGATATAGGCAAAACTGAAACAAAAAGTACCACTTTTCCCCTCCCTTTTCAATTATAAGTAGAAATATACCTTTTATCTTTATGCTTGTCTGTCCTAGCACAGCCACCAGGGTGTACTTCTTTCTTACCAGCAGATAGACATAATGTAAAAATGAGCACTGGGATCTGTAATCTCTCTCTCCATGTGTCATGTCCCTGATCAAATATTTTTAGTTGGGGGGGTTCATTTAAAACCAACAAATTCTGTATTAAAAGAAATGCTGTCATTGCTTTTGCAAAATCAACTTATCTTAAGGTTACATGTGGAAAATGTTGGAGGAAAACAAAAAGGACAGCTTTTTCTTCTGTTAAAAAAAAAAAAAAAAAAAATCCAGCTTTTTCTTTCCTCAGGAAGGATTGTGCTTTACCTTCACAAGTGGTATTTTTCAAAGCTCTGAGCTGAATTCTAAATCCATAGGGCTTGGCACACCGAGCGGGTACACACATCTGTACGAGAAACAGGCTTTCCAGAGCTCATCGAGGCTCCCATCTCCAGGCTTGGGGAGGAGACACGGCCGCCTTGGGATGTGACACACATCCCAACAGCCTTGGAGTGCTCTCAGTGAAGCTGTTTGTTCACAGCTCCGCCAGACAGCCGTGCCAAGGGGAGCAGCGAGAGCACAGCATGCCAAGCAGGAGTGTACCTGCTAACCATGAGCCTGGCTCTTGAGCAAGGTCCTGAGGACTGTAAGGAGGTTTGATGTTGTCCTAGGTTACAATATAGATGTATTTAGTATTCTACTACCACAAGCTGTGGGGTAGTGGTTGTTATCTCCTGCCATGACTCACCCCTGATAACTGTTAATGGGTCATCAAGAGCACACTGCGTGACTCATGGAATTATCTCATCCTATTGTGGGATGCTCTGCCCAGGGGGGAGGAGCCAAGCATTCCCACCTGGATATAACCTGGCCTTGGAAGTGCGCAAGCAGCCCTTGTCTACTGGATTCCTAGAGGAGAAGAGCTACCACAGGATCTTCAGGTGGAGACCAGACCTTCCACAGGATCACTGCTTCAACCTAACTACTTCACTTGGACTGCTACCACCACCATGACTAACAGGGTGTCAGGTTGTATCTGACTCTGTCAGTGGTTTTTCTTGTGTTATTGCACTTATTTTTAATTTTCCTATAAAATTATAATTCTGACTTGTGATCTCCCACTGTTTTTTTTCAAACTGACACAGATATGCATCTGCAAGGGCTGAGCACACTGGTTCTCCTTGCAATGCCCTCACCCTGCACGGATGACTGCAGCAACACGGGAAGATGCGGCACTCTGGCAAGGTCTCCCCACCCTGAGCAGCCACTGACCACCAGATGGCAGCATGAAAGAGAGAGAAAAAACTTGCTTGTAAATACTGGGCTGGAGTTTGGAAGTCTCTGGTAAAAATGAAAAAGAAACGCCATGAAGGTTTAATAAGCACTTCAGGCTCTATCTGAAGTTGGTGGCAACCAGCCCCAGCAAAACCACTCACCAGCCTTATTGCTGACAAGAGCAACTTTCTGAGCATTTAATGTGTTTAGCAGCTTTTGAGTCAACTCAAGCAGAGGAGGCAACTGTGAAACTCTTACAGATACTTGAACAATAATGCCTCCACATAATTATGAAGCTGCTGAAAGATGTTTTCAAGTAGAAAGCATGGGGTGGGGGAAGAAAAAAACCTAAGCAGACCTTTTTCTAAGTCAGAAATAATTTTTTTTTTTTAATCTGGTAAGAGATATTATGGTCCAAACCGAGACAGATGGCAGGGAAACAGGCCTGGAAGCAGCTGGCATGGAGAAATGGAATCACCCAGTGAAGGAAGTTGCAAGGGAGATTTTGTGGCCTCACCACTGAACATTTAAGCATTTGTCTCCCACTCATAAATCCACATAAAATATTTCACCGTATCCAGAACAGACAGATGAGCTCTCTGCTACACAACCACAGAAAATCAGGAGCCACAGGAGATCCATGACAGGCAGAACCATCGTGCTGGAAAGGATCTTTCTGATCTAGTCTGTGAGAAAGCCTGAGTACAGAGATAAGGTCTGGAGACCTAGTGACTGCCTCCTTTATTCAGGCATTTGGAAGTGCTGGCAAGGGCAATGGCTGCAGTCCACCCATATTTTCTTTCCTTTCTGCCTGTTGAAGTTTTTCTGGGGTTCATCAGTTTGTCAACAGGCCAGAGACAGCAAGGCAGTAAAGGGAGGAGAGATGAACAGGGATGGATTATGTGATGTGGAAGAGACTGACTTCTTATTTGCTCTCTACTGAAAACCTTGGGTGTGTTGAAGTTTCTCATTCTCATAGTCAGATTTACCAGCTTTCCTACTATCCTGCAAAACCCATCTGTCCTGACCCAAGGACGAATGAGACCTCTGAAGTGGGAACACATGGCCATGGTAACATCATCACAAATGCAGACAGGATTCATGAAGAAGCTCAAGTCAGGCAAAATAACCCAAACCTGCAGATTCTGCAATTAGGTGAATACCTGCAGCTTTCTTTTCATGTTTCATCCATAGCCTGCTGGTATTGGACCATGGTTTTGGATCTATACAGTGCAATGGTTTATATGTTGTCTTACATTGAAGCCCAGTGTAGAGGGACTTTTTCTGTCCATGGTCTTTCAGCCTTTAGAAGGGAAGGTAAATGCCCCTTCACAAGAAGAAGGTGGTGTGTAAAAAAGATGGACAGCACTGGCTGTAGTGGTGGATGATACCACCTCAGGAACTGCTGGGGAGCCGAGTGGTCCCAGTACAGCAGGATTTCGCTGGTGGGAGACATCCTAGTCTGAGTACACCCTGTTGAGAACACAATGGTCCCTCCCCAAACTATGTAAATCCCCCTGGCTGTAACCTAACCCCTGACTCCATCCCTCCCTTCTCCCCATTGGTTGTGGTGTTCCCCCTGCCTCCTCTCCCCTGACCCCAGGTGATCCCTATATCTAGGGACACCTAGGTTCTCCTCTTGCTCTTTCACCCTGGAACCCTTCGGAATAAACCTCTGGAACATCCAGCTGATTGAGCCTCTGGGTTCTTTGTCTCTGGTGACGTGTGAGCTATCCAGCTCTCTGGGTGAGTGAGAATCTGTGCCTTACACCGGCTCGGGTGTGAGAAGGGTCTTTCTGTACAGCACCAGAGCAGTGCTGGCTGGAGTGATCTCTCAACAGCCTCAGAGACACTTTCAGTAAACGCAGAGGCCTGGTTCCACCCCTCCTCTCCCCACTGCGTTAACTGGTACCATTTTTTCAGGCCACCCAGGTCTTGGAAAGCCTAGTTTCAGTAAGAAGCTCTGGATAATAAATACCTGCTGCATCTCAGCTGCAGGAGCACTGAAGCAGAGCGGGATCATAGACACAGCTTTGTTCATAACCTGACTTAGTGCAGGCAGCTGTGTGCAGGGCACGTCACTGGCTGCATGCACTGCATAACAGGGAACAGACAGTATTTCAGGAAAACAAGATTCCTTCCTGGTAGCTATCAACCTACATGCCTGGTTCTGTAAGTGTATACCTTCACTGCTAAGTTTAGCTGATAGTCTTTCAATCTGCTTCTCTTCTTTCTGTTTTCTGCCATCACAAACATAGGCACATGGCTGCCCCGAAAGAAAGTCAGTAATGGTATTGCAACTTACAATTTTACAACAATAGCCATGAGATGTGGTAGCTTTACGTCACTTCTTCCCTAAATCAGGGCAGAATTTGAACAAATTCTGTTTCAAGCATTTAGCTAAACAGCCATGAATGAGATTTAATTTAATTCAGAAAAGAGGTTCTCACTAACTCCTTAAGAATATTTTCATGATAATCATTTTCACAAAGGCACAGGCCATGATTGATAGCGATGATATGGCTTTCATCAGCTTACTGCAGTGTCAAAATTTAGGCATCTAACCTTCTGGGTGACTCAGAAAGAGGCATTAGCTGCCCACAGATCCACTACAGCCAGGTGAGAGAGCAATTGACTACTGACCAGAGAGCATTAAACTCATCAGAAGGATGATCCACACAAAAGCCCTACCTGCAAAGCTGAGAGCTGCATGGCTCTAGCTAACAAAAAAGGCTGAGGGAGGGATGGTTTTGAGCACTTCTTCTCCAGGGCTCAAACATCTCATTTTGTAGCTGTAATACACTCCTGTGTGATTCAGAGCATTTTCTCAGAAAAAAGCAACAATTCAGTAGGAATTATTTTAGAGAGGGGCAGGGGTGGTGACAATTACACCCATCTCAGCTTGAAACAACTCAGCAGTGCACATCCCACCTGTCAGCAAAGTGCCTTGAGTAAAAAGCAACCACAATGACAGATGTGCTGATCCCTCATCTTTCCTCCCTGGGCTGGTCTGTGTGACTGCTTAGTTATGAATGGGAGGGGAAAAGTGAAGGGCTGAGGTGGTCCATGGGCACCAACTGAGGTTACGCTTTGCACTGATTTGTGGGATGAAAATTCCAGGGTGTACTGGCCTGTGTGGAGATTGGGGATGTTATGTTTTCAGCATTCTTTTCCTCAGTTTAGGCATTTCTGGGAGCCTTTGAGCATCCTTCTTCATCCCACCCTAGCAGCCTCAGGACAACTTATGAAACAAGAGATGGTAGATATTTAATAACACCTGCATTAACCAGCAACAAAAACTGCCTCTTCTATAGTTTGGCACGAATGGAGTACTAAAACATGTAAAACCAACCTTTACAATCAGACTTGTGGCAGGATTTCCGCCACCTGTTGTTTAAAGTGTCAATTCTCAATCTCCTTTCTTTTTAAGCATTTCATGCAAAGTTGACCTGTGCTTCTTTCCTTTACCAAAGACACAACTTTTCTTGGTTGCTAGATCAATACTGTACTTTTTTAAGAGGGAGCAAAAGAGCTTTCTGGTGTCACCAGGTAATTTTTCAGTAAGCCACGAGAGGGCAGGTTGTGCTCTCGATACAGCTGCAGATTTTTATAAGCGGTTTTTAAATCCACACACAGTTCCAAAGCCCTAATTACCTAACTAATCTCCAGCCAGTGAAAAGAGGAATGCACAGGTCTTTGACCCTAGTACTTGTTACGTGCATTGCATCAATCTAATGCCCTCATTGCTTTTCTTCTGGAAAGGAAAATACCTTTCCACTCAGTTTACATGTGAGATGAGAACAACTCTCCTTTGCTTTACCCACAGGCTCTTAGGCAAAATCTGTTCTAACAAGTTAGCTGCTGTGCTACATTTTTTTCATTTCTTCCCTATTTCTTTCCTTCCTCTACCCCACTGCCACTGTTGCTTCCCTATAATCAGGGCAGCTTGCAAAGAAAACCCTTGGGACAGCAGCATCCAAACCTCCAAGCTGATTAAGCTGGTTGGACACCCTGTGACCCCAAGGAAAATTTTCATCCACCCTTGGAAATAGCTTGAGTGCCTCCTAAACTTGGGCATTCACATTCCATGAAGGACTAAAATGTGTCAATCTCCATCCAACAGCAGCTCTCTAGATCAGTGTTTACCGTGAACTGGTGTGTGCTCGGAGTTGTTCAGCCTGGAGAAAAGAAGGCTCCAGGGAGATGTTGTTGCAGTCTTTCAATACTCAAATGGGGCTTATAAGAAAGATGGAGACAAAATTTTTTGTGGGGCCTGTTGTAATAGGACAAGGGGTAATGGTTTAAAACTAAAAGAGGGTAGATTTAGACTGGACATAAGGAAAAAATTTATTACAATGAGGATGGTGAAACACTGGAACGGGTTGCCCAGAGAGGTGGTGGATTCTCTATCCAGGCAAACATTCAAGGTCAGGTTGAACAGTGCTCTGAGCAACTTGATCTAGTTAAAGATGTCCCTTCTCATTGCAGAGGAGCTGGACTAGATGATCTGGACCAAAAATCTTCTGTGATTCTATATGAAGACCCATAGTCTAATAGTGCTGTAAAACAGCTGACAACTCATTGAGAAAGGCACATGGAGATCTCAGACCCAGCTACCTTCTGACACTGATCAGGGTCAACTTATGTGACACGTGTAAGCTAGATCTCTGGAGACTTCATCTGATGTCTTCAGCACCAGATAACACGGGTCCCTAAATAACAAAAAGCCCCAAAAAGCAGCCTGAGTTGGGAGCTAAGGTACTGAGCTGAGCTGCTGTGCAAAAAGTGCTTCAACCATTGACATCTTGGGCATTATCCAGGACGAAGTGCACTGAGACCACCCAAAGGCACCACAAAACAGCAGAAATGGCAGTAGATTGTTGTCCACCTGATGGAGCAAGGGCTATCTCAGTGTGTGGTGAGCAAATCACAACTTTGCTTGCCCCAAAAAATCTGCTTATTAGGGGTAAGTTTTGTGAGTTACACATATTCAAAAACTAAGTGTATGTGAAAACCTACTGACTCTCCTTTCTGGTCCGCATAGGCAGTATTGAGCAGGTCTAAAAGGAATACCAGAAAGTGTTACTGACCAATTTTTTTAATTCAATGCTACAAAAACAAAGGTTTTATTAGACTCAGGGCTCCACAACACACAAAGCCTGAACACTCCATTAATGTAATATATTAAGCCCCAGTGGTGACAGGATCTGTTCAAAATGTTATTTGGTATGCAAAAAAACCTGTTTCAAGATAACACAGGAGAACCACAAAAATGGGCTTCAAATCTATGTCTAAATAAAGAAATATTTAGGGAATGTATAAAGGAATGTTTAGGACGGGGTCTAGCAACTGCCACATCCAAACTCTGATTCCCCACCTTCACACCTGAATAATGCAAGATATCTTAGTCTTGTTACTTTGAGTCCTGCATCCCAGGCTTAGGCAATTTAGATGTTTAAGTCTAGATTCACAAAACAGCACATCAGAGACAAAAAAGTTCCACTTTCAACTTCTGTCCAAGGTCCATAACACAGAGGTAAAACACAAGTGTGTGTCTAGGTGTCAGGGAACTCCTGCTCTCAAATTTTAGGAGAATTGGACTTTCAGAGTTTACTTATTGTTATCATCAACTTTATTTGAAATAACATATAGAATTGGTTATGCTTCTCAAATAAACTGTAACCAGGGTGTTCCTAAAGTATTTTGTCAAACAGCATAAAATATTTTGAACCTTAAAACAAGACTATGTTATTCAGAATATTTATTGATATCTGTAAAATAATATGTTATTCAAATATACATGTAGAATTAATGACCTTCAGCACACCTTAATGCTGCTAAATGAAATCAAGAACACATTGAGGTAAAAAATTATCTTGGTTATTCAAGTTGGTTTTCTCCTATTTGGATTCTTAGCTGTCTTGATCTAAATCTATAGAGGATGATTTACAAATGCCACACACTCCAGATAACATTTAGTAATGAGAAAAATCTAGCCTGACTTGGGCCTTGCTCATATGCACCCAGAGACTTCACACATTACAATTCACAAGATAATGGGAGAAACCTGAATGAGAACAATTTACTCAGCTGCCAAAGGAGTGTGTGATAAAGTCTCAGCTAAGATCTCCATAAGGCAATCAAGGTCACTTCCTACAAGCACCAGCAAAGAAAGAAAGTAAGTGAGGGCACTAGGCCTCTTCCATGTACTTTTTGGGGCTGAAGCTCACATTCATCAGTGGTTCAAAACCTCTTCTGTGCCTTCGGTGCTGGAAAAGTACAAGCAGCAGAACAAGCATGGCCAGAGCTATCAGTGCTCCTCCAATTGTGGATCCAACCATGACAGCCCATGCTTGGGTTTCGTCAAGGGAACCTGGAAATATCAAACAACTGAAGTGAGCATAGCCCATAATTCAATGTTGCAAATTACACAGAAGAAATACTATTTCCTAGAGGCTGATAATTATGATTAATTGTGCAGTTTAGTGACCCACTGGCCACAGGCAAAGCTCGTAACACACCACATAACTGAGACACATACGAGAGCTGGAGATGCTTCCTGCCAGAGAAGTATAGACCTGAATTTAAACTTAACAATTCATACAAATTAAAGTGTTGGGAATGGGAAAGATTAATATTGACAAGACAAAAAAACATTCTTTCATCTGATTTGGCCAAAATAATGAATGATTTAAGCAATTCTTTCTATAGTGACATTTCAAGATAGCTGCTTCCAAGCTATTTTGGTCAACCGAAAACCCTTGAATTTTCCTAAAGACCACAAAGCAGCCTATTGTCAAACTTTTAACTGAAAACACTACTTAGCGTGGTTCTGCTGACCAACTCCAGATCGCATCTGCTGATTTTAAACCACTTCTGAGGAACCACTGTCTTCTTAGATAATATTGCTTATTCCTATAATAACACTGCTCCACATGACTGAATTTTTGTGTTTTCATGTATGCTTTCAGAAGCAAAAGTTGCCTGCTCTCCTTTTCCGAAGAATGTTACATATACTGAGATGGCAGTAATCACATTTGACTAAACAATCACAAAAAAAAACCTCTCAAGAGGACTGAACATATTGAGAAGTTGTCTAGACATATGGGTTAGAGGAGACAGATGGCTCAGGGAGATGTCACACTGACCATAAAAGCAACTAAAAGTCTTATGCCCCAATCTGCAGTCTTCAAAAAATTGAGGTCAACCGTTCCAAAAATCCATAAAATCCCAAAACGAATTGTTTACCACTTTACCACCTTTCAGTTGAGAACCAGCAAGGTATTAATATATGTTTCTTTCTAATATGATAAACTGAACTACAATTAACAAGTTAGTCTTTTTGACAAAAGAGAAGGGTTTGGATATAAAAGCTTTTATGTCTGAACACAGGGCACGCAGACTGGGATAGATACACTCCTTCACAGAGAGATAACAATTTATTTAGGTGTGAGTTGAGAAGCAGAAGAGCCACAGGCTGCCCGTGTTCCTCTCTGGGTGCCTCATGCTGAAGGGGCATCCACATTTTCAAAGCAGGAGAGGGGGACAGTAGTCCAAAGGGAGGAAAACTTAAACTCCATAGGAGGGGAAGTTTAAATTTTCAGGGAAAATTCTGGGGATGCCCCTGAGAAAAGAACTGGAGAAGCAGCTAGCATGCCTCCACAAATCAGGGCTCCCCTGCATAAATGCAGCCTGAGGACAAGGGTTTCAATCTTTTGCAGTCTATAAACCTTTAAACAGTCTCCACAGATTAAAACCACAGATATATGGTAAGCATTTAGAAGAAATTCCTGCCCACACAGGTTAGATTAAGCACCTACTGCCTCTCAAAGTAATACTGAAGTGGAGAAAGAAACTGCTCAGATTTAATCTTTGAAAAAGCAGCTGAATCATGATTTTCATGCAGTTCTTACTCTTCTGCCTTTCAAAATTAATATCTTGTTGCAAAAAATTGGATTTTGTGCATAAATACTTTGCTTTCTTGCTATTTTGTCTTTGCCTGATTGGTGTCAAAGGTAATTTCAAATGAATGGACAAACCCTAAGGTACATCCCAGCTATGGACACGGAAAATCTTTACAACTGGGGGCTTACAACAAAAAACACCCAGGTACATCTCTCCAGGTATCCAGATATTAATGCTGGGTAGGGAGCAGGTGAATAGACCTGTGTGTTTTGTGAAAGGTTCCTTATTTCCTATATGTCTGTGTCATGCAAAAATGTGAGCTGTCTCATCCTGAGACATACCTGGCAGGTCAATGGCATAGGTGTAGCCGAGTTGCTCCGCAGTTTGGAAGAGCTCATCGTTGGTCACCGGAGGGAAGAAGGGGACCATGTTATACAGCCGGTTGTGACCGATGGGCGCCAGCTCCTCAGGCCAAGCGTTGTCTGGGGGCCTGAAACGCTTCATCCACTCATCAAAGATGGCATCAGTAAAGGAGTGGAGAACCTGCAAATCCAGGCATGGGCTCGCACATTTATTAAGTTCTTTCAGAACTCAACCACCTTTAAAACACTCAACAAACACACAAGGCAGCTGCAGCTTTTGAAAGAGAGAGAAGAGGGTAATTTGATTTAGATGGGATTTACAGAATGGGAAACCAGGAAAGCTCATGAGAAGACTAAACTGATTTTCCACATGCGACATTTTGCTTTATCACCCTTGTTGCTGCTTGTTCACAATAACATCTTTCTCCAGATAGTTTAACATCAGCTGGCATTGAATGGGCAGATGACTCTTCTCAGGTGAGGAACCACTGAGCTTATTCAGGTGAGTGCCTTTCAAAAGTATTTTAATCTTTCTCATCTCTGAATAAGTATGGAAAGTTGCAGGAAATTTGACTCCATCATGCTCATTTTAGAGCATGTGCAACCAGCTTCACACCTCCAGGTGAATTTGATCAGGTGGGTTTATAGGTCTATAATTAACTAATATGGGAAAGTTGTTTCAGACAACTATCACAAATGTTTGAAACTAATTTCTTATGTATTCGTGTTTTTTAATTACAACCCTGGAAAAAACTTGGAAACTATCCTTTAGAAAATAATCTTGTGTACAAAATTACAGCTTAGTGATATGACTTTCACTGTGTAAGAAAGAAACGAACACGGGAATTAAAGAATTATTAAGGAAACAATCTGGAGAACCACTACATAAGTGTTTGGACTAATTTCTCCAACAAAAGATTGAAAACTTAAACGTAAGAAAGAAATGTATCTACATAATATATAGCTATAATATATAAAGAATTTATATGTGTAAACACTGTGGTTTAATCTAACAAAGAGGAAAATATATTAGCATGAATTTAATAGGTGAGAAAGATGTATAAGCAGAGTCAACTACTGGCTTTTTATTTGCACAATGCTGTTTGTGCTGCTCTTGGCACTGCAGCACTATTCCAATGCACCACTGAAATCACATTCTTTCTATTTCCCATGAAACCCTGACATTAGATGGACTTCCTTTTAGCCCGTAGATTTTGAAACAGAAAAACAAATTGCTCAGTCTACTGCTTTAAAATTACTAGCCCCACTTTCACTTTACCTTGTTGCTGTAAAATTGTGTATTTAAGCCATTTAATTTAGATACCACCTAATGAAAGGATTCAGGGCAGCATGACTTGGCATAGCAGCTCTTCTCCCTAGAATCTTATTTTATATTTTACAAGTTAATCTGAGATTTTTTTCCTTTTTATCTGACCTTTATGCAGGTGTGGCAGTGTTCAAGGAAAGATAAAGTATTCCTCCTTTTATATTTAAAGGGCTAATTTTTAGGGAATTCACTTCACTTGTCCTGCAAGTCTCTGGTGAGAAAGGTGCCTTTGAGCCCCAGCCACTGCCAGTCACACTGAGGTAAAAGACATACCACGAAGATGGGATCGTTGGCAGCTGAGTGAGGGAGAGCGCTGGTCCCGTTCAGGAAAGAGTGAACCAAGTTATGAAGGCTCAGCATCGGTGACTCAAGGGCTCCATCTGCTTTATCAAAGCCCTCCAGCGCATTCCTGTGGATGCGTAAAAGCACCATCAAGTAACCACATTTTGCTGACAAATGTGCTCATGAAGAAAACCAGTGACCCAGCCAGCTCTAGAGCAGCCAAAGGACAAACCTGAAGCTGGAACTGGAATTGCGGAAAAAGGGGGGCCTGTCGAACTCCTGCAGGGAAAGGCACCTCCTGACATCTTCCGCGGTGGGCAGCTGCTCACTGGAGCCCCAGGATGGCCTCCGCCGCAGTGGCCCTTCATCAGTGCCATTGCACAGCGTGACCAGGCGGTTGTAGTCATCCAAACTGAGCGTGGAACACAGAGGGGCACAGGTCAGAACAAGGTGATGCCTTCTTTGTTGGCTTTTTCTCATGCAGTACAAAGAGGCCTCAGCTACACATGTGGGAGAGCATAGGTTGGGGATGGACACCTCCTGGGGCAGCTCAGTTCACCTCCCATGGCCTGGGAGATGAATTTGTAGCAGGACTGTCACCGTGACATGGCTTTCTGCATCCTCTCTGGACCATCAGTCATTCAGACCGAGAGTTACCAGGCTCATTGTCCACAGAGAGAGGATGCTTTAGAAAAGGCAAGCACAACTCCCGTCATGCCTTCTCCCCTCCCAAGGGCTTTGGATGAACAGTTTTAGTCAGTCAGTAAAACAGAGTTTTCAATTTTAAATTGACAAACTCCTTCCTGAGTAAGGACTACTTTTTTTAACTCTTAACAATAGCAATGCATTTCATCCTCTTTTTTCAGGGCCTTTGAGAACAACCTGCTGTTGCGGGGGTTACCCAGTAACTAACGGGAAGCAAGTCCTTTTTATCAGGGAGAGAAAGAGGGAAGGAGAAAAACAGTGTAACACTTGTGGGGAAAAAAATCTGTGCTATCCAGTGTGAAATGAAACATCATTTTCAGAAACTTCTGAAGCAAACAAAAGCTCTTCTCAGTTTAACCTTGGTAAGGCAAAAGTTTAGTCACTTCAGTTTTCAAGAAAAAGACCAAAGCCCTATTTATCTTTGAGAAACAGTAGGGGCAAGACTTAAAGCCAACTGGTGCCTAAAGCTGGAATTTTAAATATCTCTTTAGGTATCCAGAGAAAGAGACTCTTTTGAAAAACCCTGAGCTTTCAGTACGTCTGTCTGACTGACTGCACACTGCCCCTGAGCTGAGAGTAGAATGATGTATGGGTATTGTAACCAACAGCATCTTATGTCTCAGCACCCCAATCCTACATTTGAATCCCCTGTCAAAGCCCTGCTCTCACACAAGTCAGCAAATGCCCACAGGGAGCTGCCAGCAAGCTCCTGGCTGGCTCTGTGTTGTTTTTCTTGTGAAAACTCAGATACTTCAAAGTAAATCCCCAAACTCCATTAAATATATCAGGGTTCATGTCTCGTCCAAAACAAAGGAACAGACTTTTCAGCCTAATTCTAGCTTCCTATATATCAAAATAGTTTACTTTTTCTGCTGCTGAGATCAGTTGGGTATATGTTATAGAGAACCAACACACGGGTATTTCTTTTTTAGAAAGATACTTGACAATATGGAAACTCTTCAGACTTTTGGCAGCCATAAATTGGCTAAATCAACTAAAATCCTGTACTAGAAAGATAATCTTTAAGAAATATATTTCCATGATGTCAGGGAGAAAGATTACACAGAACCCCCTACACATAAACTGATGGCAATTTCCAGTTTTAAAGAAGATGTCTTGGCTCTTTTCCTGCCATTCACTCCCTCACTCTGTGGGAGCAGCCCGTACTGGCAGTGCTGAATGACAGCGAGGTTTTGTCCTTATGTGAGCATGCCCTGGATACTCTCATACCTGTTACAAACCACTTGCCACCGGGAGAACCTGGAGCTGAGGCTGATCAAGCCCGGGTCATCCGGCTGCGATGCTCCAAAGAGCTGATCCGTGCAGACATCACACTCATTCCTGCCCGTGGCGAAGTTCCAGTACGGCAGCGCAAAGGACTCGTTGCCCATCAGACGCTGCAAGGGACAGAAATGCATTAGCTGCGAATCACCTTCAAAGGAAAGAGAAAGAAAGGGACTCCTTCAAGGAGTTTGAGTGAATGTTTTCACTGAATATTCTGCTTTTCATTCTGCATTTCAACTACATGCATTTCACAGTGCCGCCCCAACTCCTTCCAAAAGATTGTGGCACTAAATCCGTCTAAGGAAAGGCATTGTCACTAGTTTCCCTAGTGTGGGACTGCACTTCTTTTGGCCACATTAGGCTTTCTGCCAACTCGGAGACCAGGCAGGAGAGCAGGAGCAGAAATGAATTGAGCCTTAAGCAAGTAAGAGGCTTTGAGTGATGTAAGTGGGTAATGGGTAAAATTGTGCATGTGGTTGACTTTCTTTCCAGGAAACTGGCCCTGGGGAGGAATCAGAACTTGTGTTAATAGGGGAGTACAGTGCATTTGATTGTGCTTGCTTGCCAGATATGATTTCACACAAGCAAGAGCCTGCAGCTATTTTGATAAGCAACCATTCTCATTAGAATCTGTAAGGCTGAAATACAGCAACATTGCCAACACAGAAGTCATGCAAATAGAAATGAGTCTATGCTTCTGCAACTGACTCTTGAGCATGTTAACATATATTTTTTTTAAAAACATATTGCTAAATATATGCATGTATTAAATGTGTAATATGTCAAATTTAAAGGGGGTAATATTTAGAGCTGATTTCATTGGAATGGTATGTTCTGCATCAGCAAACAACATCTGTTACCAAGTTTTACATGAAGGTGTTGCTCCAATTTTATAAATAAATACTGTTACTTCACTATCCTCTGTTGTGGAGACGAAGGGATAAAATCACCATTATAGCCTTCACATCATTGTTCACAGGGAGAAACTATTCAGTCCTCAGCACTGAGAAAGCACTAATTTCACTTTAAACAAAAAAAAACAAAAAAAAACCCAACCAAACAAAAAAAAATCAGTGAGAAGATACTCCTGGGAGTTTGGGTGAGCAACTATCCCAGGAAATAGCTTACCCTTGGCTGGCTCAACCAAGTGACACAGCAAAAGGGAGAAGCCCGTGCAAGGAAAAGGAAAAGCTGTTCAGCTAACCTGCAGTTCCCTCTCCAGCCACAGCAAGTGGTACCTATGCCAAGTAACGAAGGCAGGTCCTTGGTGGGAGAAATCAATACCTTTGAAGGGGCGGCCAGGACCTACAAAGGGAAGATAAAATAAACATTTAGGCATCAAATGAGGCTGGAGAGAAAGAGAGCTCCTTCTTTTATTGCCTGGAGTGGAGTTAAACAAGAACCTTTAGCTCTGCATCTTTGAAAAGAGTGCACGCATCAGAAACTACATCACTGACTTGGGAGAAGTGAAACAAACTCCTCTGTGGATATTTGCTTCAGTGCTTCTCAAAACTTCACATTCCCTAAAAAGTTGGATATTGTGAAGATTTCTTCTCGCTTTAGTGGATTTTGATTTTAAGAAGCAGTTTTACTTTCTAAAACCTATCTCCTTACTAATATGTTCATTATCTCATTCTCCTGCTCAGCTGCAAGACTTGCATCACTTATCTATGAAGAGAACTTCTGCATTTTCTATACCAATAGTAATCCAGCATCCTTTGCCAACTTTCTTCAAATTGTGCTTATTTCTTGTATTGTGCTTTTGCTGGATGAGAGGCTTCAAACCACATATGGACTTGTTTATCACTGCAACAATTTTCAACCCACATATGCATTTATTTACCATTGCAGCAGCACTAGAATTTGCCCCTTTCCACATGACTGTCCTTGCCCTGAAGGACCTTTTCTCTCACTAGGCCAGAGACTGCTTCCTTCAGCCCTGTGTCCTAGGTTACAATATAGATGTATTTAGTATTCTATTACCACAAGCTGTGGGCCATTAGGTGTTATCACTTGCTAATGACCCACCCCAGATAACAGCCAATGGGCCATCAAGAAACCACTGCATGACTCATGGAATTACTTCATCCTATTGTGAGATGCTCCACTCAGGAGGGAGGAGCCAAGCATTCCCACCTGGATATAACCTAGCCTTGGAACTGTCTAAATTAGCCCTGTCTACTGGGTTCCCAGAGGACAAGATCCCACTGGATCTTTAGGTAGAGACCAGACCTTCCACAGGACCACTGCTTCAACCTAACTACTTCACTTGGACTGCTACTACCACCCTGACTAACAGGGTGTCAGGTTGTATCTGACTTTGACAGTGTTTTTCCTTGTATTATTGCACTTATTTTTAATTTTTCCTATAAAATTTATAATCCTGACTTGTGATCTCCCGCTGGTTTGTTTTCAAACAATACACCCTGCAAAATGGAACCATATCAGAGGGACAAACTGAATGAAACCCGCTGCAGGGTAGCAGACTTCCTCTAGCAAGCAGATAGATACGGGCTGTTCAGCTTCGTGGGACTGCCAGGTAGAAAACCATACTGGTTGGTGCTCCTCCTGTAGGAAGTAGGCTTTGTGAAATGGGGCTGGTACAGGTACTTCTGTCTAGAAAAGCAGTGAGGACTAGGAATCTGGATTTGGGAGAAAACATGGGGTGAGATACTCAGACCTCTAACCTAGGCTGATTTTTAAAAAGGTTAGTGACTGTGGTTAGTCAGACAAATCCTATCCTTAGTGACTTGCTGATGGCCACAGAAAGTATTAGCACTCTGGTCCCAAATATCTCTGCATGGTCTGTGCTTTCACCACTGCAGAGCCCCTTTCTCACTGCCACTGCATCTGCCTTGACCTGTGGACTGGAACATTTTTTTGAAGTCAGTCACCTCCTGACCACACTTCAGTTCACTCAACAGTTAAGGCTGCACATTGCTCCCTGTAAGATTGAAGATGCACCAGGAGTGCAACTGGTGTGTTCCAGCTGCAACAGGGTGGGGACCACAGCAGGTCTGAAGGACATCTCCCTTGATTACTGATGACTACCAGCTTCTCACCACCAACTGTTTTGCTCCACAGCTCTGTGCCTACTAGTGGGACTCACTGCTCAATGAAGCTGCACAGCTGTGTTAAGCACACGCATTCATTCAGCAGTGGTTCTTTCACCCTATATTTTACCTGCAGGGCCCATTGGATAAGAAAAGCACTAACCCAGTAGCGTGTCTCTGACTGAGTAGTAATGAAGCCAAACAAAGTAGTTATAAATACTACAGTTGGCAATATGCGGTTCCTCTCCGCTTGGACCAAGCAGACTTCTCCAGTGCTCAGTTGCAATGACATAGTCTGGGTGAATGGTTGTTTTGGCACGGTCTAGAGCATCAAAGAACTGCTGCCTCTCCTCTGCCGTCAGGGAGTGGATGTTCTTCCTGACAACTGCTGGCTTCCTCCTGTTGCATTCGGGGCCGGTCCAGCCAAATTTGCAGTCACCACAGTTGTAGCCACCGAAGTTTCCTGGATCAAGAGGGAACAATGAGTCATGACATAATGAATCGAGGAAAACTAACAGTGAAATGCAGAAGAATTAAGAATTAGTGCTCATCTTCCCCAGAGATGCCAGCTCCTGGAAAGGACAGCAGCTGAGCAGACTGGCAGCTTTGCCAATTGACTAACCAGAAGGATGGCTGGCTCGATTCCCAGAGCCACAGCAGGGCCAAGAATCACACTCAGCCAGTTGGGGAAGTGCTGGGTAATGGGCCTGATGCCCTGACGTGCTCACAGCTCTGCAAAGCCCTCAGGCATGTGAAGACTCTCACTGAGCAGAGAGCTGAGCAATTGAGGTTAAGCTGGTGATGAAGTGCTTTGCTTGATTGGCTCTCAAGTACTCCTCTGCTTCCAGGATCAAACCCAAAACAGGGTCAGTTCACGTGGATCCTTAAGCGCAGAAAAAAAGTCCCTAAACAAAACAGTTCTCTTAAGGACAAAACTTAGGAGAAACTAGTGCCTCTTAACAGTGTATCTGAGTCCCAACACAAAGCAGAACAAGCACCAGTGTTGCTGCTGGTCACGCTTTAAGCATTATTAAATAGTTCTACAATAACAGCTTGAGAAACACTGCAGTACTGTCGTTCCCCGCTGGCATCATTCCTAAGGCAAGTCATCAGGTCTGCTCCAGGCTATTAGCTCAGGCTCTCTGATGAGATGGAAGAGCCCAGGAAAGCAGAGCTTCCTTTAAGTGTGGCCTCTTGCACACCGTGGCTGGCAGCAGAAGAAAGGCCCTGCTGGAGTTTGTTCCCCTATTTCTGGGGGAGACAGGGGACAACCAGCCATTCCTGCAGAGCACACATGTCCCCTGCCTGCATGCTGGCAGGCTGCAGTGGTGTAGGACAGTAGGCAGTGCTGCCAGGGGCAGGGGGGAGCAGAGTGGCAACAAGGGATCCTCTGGGATCTCCATGCCATTCTCAAAAATCTGCACTGATTCCTCACCCCCTCCTCTCCTCCAATTCCCCATATACTCACTCCACTACAACCATGCCAATTGTTTTTCAAAATGGCACAAAATTTCACTGCTCATCACACATATTGGTGCAGCTAGAACCATGACTAACGTGGGGATGAGTAAATGTCTTATGCAATGTTCCCAGACAGGCAGATGTTCCTAGGCTGTAGGCTTGAGCCTATGACCAGAACAACAACTAACATTAAAGCAAGATTTCAGATTGTTGGGGGCTACCAGGCTTATTTCCCAATTCAAAGCCTCCCAAGGTTACAAGGGCTGTTACCAACAAGGCTCTGAAGCTTATGTCTAGCTTTTAGGGTAAGGGCTGCTGAACAGTAAACATGTGGGATAGACTCCTGTGAGACCTGCCAAGATGATATGAGGACTCTTACTGTAGGTTTGGGTCAACAGTAGGTTGGTTATGGTTACTTCAGAGGCCCTGACTTCTCTAAGTTTACATGTTATCATGAAGCTGAGGATCCGTGCTAAGGTTAGGGATCACAAGCATGAAGACTTCAACAAGGTTTTGGATCATGCATATCCTGATGGCATGACATGAGGACAGTTTCCAGATTTATGGCTTACATTTTGTCACAATGCAAGTAGGAGCAGCTGGGTTCAGCTGCCGTGTTCCAGCTAGGAGGGAAGGCATCCAGAGCCAGGGGTCTGCACTGGCTAAAGGCAAGGAAGACATACACCAGGAAAAGCAAGTAGGTTATAGTTTAAAGAAAGAAAGCAGATCTCATGGATTGTATGGATGGGGGGAGGTGGGGGTAAGCAACATTGAAGATTGATTTGATCACAATATCCTCAGGGTCCCATGAGAACAGCACAATTACTGTTATCATTTCGGTGTACTCCACTATCTGTGTCTTGTTCATTCTTCATGACTCAGCCTAGCTATTAAGGCTCATCACATACTCCACCCTGAACTGACCAAATGACGAATATCAGGAATATCTTGCAACATTGCCTAATTGGGCCATGTAGTTTCAGTCATGGACAATAAACTTCTGGAAAGCATATGTTGACCCCTCATACTCAGGTACAATTTATTCCTTAAGAGAAAGTGGAAAAAGTGGGAATTAACCATTAAAAGATCTATCAATGACCTCTTTTGAGACTGGCAGTTATGCTTCCAGTCATTTAAAGGACCCCTCTACTCACAGTGCTGGATAAGCATCACACTATAATACAGCACTAACAGAACTGAAGTCAGTGCAGGACTAAGTTTGTGCCATCTGGATTGGTACCAGAAGTAGACGCTCCTGGTCAGGTACCAGAAAAAGACACTCCTGGTCACTTGTTGAGGCTCTGATGGTGCCTCTTCCTCTCTCAGGAAGGGCCCTTTGAAACTATGCAGGTCTTGAGGCCTGAAATCATTTTATCAGGAAATATCCGTATTTTAGGTATACTCTATACACCTCCTCAGACTCTGAAAAGAAATCTGCAAAAGCCTGAAATTATGAGCTATCTTCATGGGAAGAAAGGTTTTCTCCAACTGCATGTATCTGGAGCCAGGTGGACCACTGACTTCTCACCTGTTTTCCTTGGGCAAGTGCTAATTATATTCAATTGATGCTCTGCAGGATTTTCTCCCTTAGCCACCCAATCTATGAAAGAATCCAAGGGGTTGATTGATTCCATCACTTCCCCAGTCACTTCTCAATGGGGCATGAGCTTTTACTAAGTGAGTAGGAGGAATGCAGTGGAGACTTGCAAACAGAAGGAGATGATTTCCAGGCAAAGTGATATTTCACACTGCAATATTTCTGCTGATTGTGTTGAACATTTTTGTCACATCCTCAGGTCTTATTTGGCAATGTTCTACTGTCAGAAGCATGCGTAGCAACAACACTTCATGATACAAGAACTTGCTTTTCGTCATTTTCTTTCAACAGATTCCATGCATCACAGGACTGCCCTTATACAGCAGCTGAAATGGCAAGAAGCTGATGGAGGTCTGTGGGATTTCCCATATTGCAAACAGAAATTACTGCAATAATCAGACCTACCCAAAGCACTCTTTCAGCATTTGTTTCTGACTCTACCAGGCCACTGATCTGCAAATTATGCACTGCTGTTTCCAGAAAGTTCATTTACTGCCATGTGCACTTCCCACATGACAGCACTGTGAAATGCTGGTCTCTTACAACTTAACTTCCCTATCTGCTATGCTGGTGAAGGTGGACTTAAATGGTGCAGCTCTAAGAGAGCAGGAAAAATAATCTGATGATAGCAGGATATAGCACATAGTAGACATTTTCAGTAAGGCAGTTAGACCCTTTCAAGATCCTTTTGCACACAACAACTACAGGAACATGCAAGGATTCATGCCTTAGCATTTTTCATCTTCAGTGACTAACACATAGGAACTCAGTGTACTTTCCTGAGGCTATGCCAGGGACAACAAAGATTATATTCATCTCTTGTGGTTTCCAGAGAACATAGTGTGGGAGGTCATTCTGGTACACAGGAAGAAGATCATATTCTTGGATGTTCCTGGCTTGTTCCACTGTTTCCAGGAACGACCACTGTACTGCCACTGGTCAAAAAATCGTCTGGGTCTTCTTCACTAACCCTTTTGTCTGGAGATGGGATCACATGCCTTGGGAGCTGTCTATTTCTGTACTTAATCTCAGTAACATTTAAGGTGCTCTTTTTCAGTCAAGTTGGGTGAATCTGGCTGTTTCTGTAGGCACTGTGTCCATGCAACTTCTCCCAGTGGGTCAGTCTATGGGCATGGCTCTGAGAAAAATACACTTCTTATGACCTGACACTTGGTTTGTGCTCATACACATCACTGGTGCGTGCTAACACCAGTCATCACACACCACTGTAGCTTCTTCTCAAGCCCAGACACTGTGTGAGCTCATGGATTTTTCTACCTTGTAGTGGTCATAATATGTGGTTAAACTTCAGTCACCAAGCGTAACACAAATTAGCAACTCTATCAACTTAGTGTGTTTTCTTCAGTAAAAATGAACCCATTCAACACTCACCATCTTCTGCCTTGTTGTAGTGAACCAAGATGAAACCTGAGCAGCTGCTGTGCCTCTTCCTTCCACAGAGACCAGCTTAATGCCTATCATTTACTGGATGGGGAGAAAGGACTGCTTTTCAGACTTCTTTAGCTATTGCATTAAAACAGGAGTTTCATTAGATTTGAAACACCTGCATGCTGCAATTTTTCAAGGGTAGGATCAGGATTGCCACTGTGTGGGACAAATGGTTAGCTCTTCTCTCTTTTCTAGCTCTTCATCTAGACACACTCCTAGGCTGTAGGATGTGGAAGATCTGTATCTACCACTAGATTTAGAAGGGTCATCAAGGTATGCCTATAATTTAGTATTATCTCACAGACACATTATCCTACAATAAGTAAATGAAGTGTATTTTATAACCACTTCAAAAGCCCAATTTCACCTCATGGGATAGCCATCATATCAGCTACGTGGCTTAACTGACAACTTGATTACACTTAAAGAATAGATGTTAAATCATCTGTCCCCAGCTTGAATATATTGCACAGGAATTTGAAACTATTTAATTTTTTTTTTTCTCAAAAAACTTCCATTTAAAAATAGAATAATGTTCAGCACATGTCCATATGTAAACCTTAGAAAGTGGAAGCAGAAAAAAAGGAATGATAATTATGTTTAACTCCTCAGTGAATTCAAACTACATCATTGTTTAATCACTGTCACAATCTGTACTAGCAACCACATGACTGACTACAGTGGTTTTTCACAATAGACTTCTGTATTGAGTTTTTAAAATGCTATAGCAGATCTGTATCCCAGCAGTACAACATTATCCTTTAGAACTGAAAATAGCATTAACAAGTCTTCTAAAATAGTTTTCTTCTAAACTAAATTTAACTATCTCACTGAAATACTGCTTTGTTGTGTAAACAGCTACAAGGCTGGACTCGTGTATCCAACACTCGGTCTAATTCAACATGCACACCTTACTGAAAAACAAATTACTACATTCCCCTTCACACAGTACTGCACACTGTCTGGATCTGTCATCAGGTCATTTGAGTTTAAGAATTTATATCAATTAAATAATATTAGATGCACCCAAACCAATTGTAGAACACATTCAGTGGATTCAAAATTGAAATCAGACAAGAACTAAAAATTCTTTGCTACCTTCCAACTACATTCATGCCATAACCCCATATTTTTTACTGAGACTATGTTTTTGTTGCAAACAGCACATTGAGTGAAATGTGCAGCATCCTGACAACAGCCTTGCAGTTGTTTATTGACCATAGCCCTTGGCACAAAAAGTGGGAAGCAGAGCTGGATCTTTCTTTTGTACTAATCTTGTTCTATTCATCCTCAGTTAAAGAAAAAACTAATGCATATTATCTGCTGAAGCCTAGAAATGGAAAAAATTAATCTGGTTCCATAATAACCATTCATCCATAAATATGTTTGGGATTTTCTTTTTTCTTTTTGGTTTGTTTGGTCGTTTGGGGTTTTTTTCCCATAAATATTCAGGACCCAGACCTCGGTAGATATGATTTTAATGTATTTTTCCTCAGTGAATAGCGTCAACAAATGGACAAATTTCCAAAGTTTCTCTTCTCCTTAGGTCTTTCTCACTAAGTTTTTAGCAAAAAGCTAAATTTATTGTGAAAACTCCAGAATCCCACCTTTGGAAAATCTTGGCCCCTGCTCCTCACAGCTCCTCCAGTTTCCTACCATCAGGTATGTGACACATTCAATTGGCACAGTCTTACCAAATAATCAGCTATGTAATAGTAGTTGGAGTACCCATAGCTTATCATTCACACCAATTCTAAACTATAAATCAAACAGTGCCAAGATGGAGCACAATAATTTCTATTGTTAAAGTGCTAGAAAGAGCCTTGGTGGGGCTGGACTTTGCACAATCCAGGAGCCATTCCAAACAAGCAGTTTGCACATAACATTCACTTGGAAAATAAGACACCTTAATAGCAGAAATGTGCACTGTTCCATGTCCCTTTGAATGAGCACATTTAATTTATGCTGCACAGGTACCATATGTTACCTACCATTCTGTTACATAGGTAGCATAGCTCTGTATGCCTAATACCACACGTCACACCACTTAAAGCTGGTGTGCAGACAGCCAACCAGTGTATTAAATTGAGTGGAAAAAAAATACAAAAAATCCCTAATAAACACAGAGCCATGATCACCAGCATTGTACAAGCATCAGATCTAATTCAAATCCCACGGAGCCGTGAACTTCTTAGCATTCTCCCAGAAATGGTTTTGCATACAGCATCAAGCAGAGTACAGCCCACAAAAACTTTCTGAAAATCATCCTTAAGGATGCCTTTCACTTACTGTTTTATCACTGGTATATTCAGGTTAAAAAAAACTGCCAGGAGAAAGAGAAATCCAGGGGATTTAAAGAGATGAGGGGAGCAGCCAGCTCAGAAGAAAAAGGCTGAATGAAAGGACATTAAATTCTGATCACGCAATTTGCGATCCCATCCTGCAAATATTAAATACCAGTGCTTATCTCTACTCAGACAAGGAAATTAATGTTTCACTGCTCTTCAATTTACTCCCAGGTTTTGATGCTCTAATTAGTTTAACTGTGTAAATATTGGTGTATGCCTATGTGCTTCAGTGTTCTTCTGACCCAGGATCTGTGTTTGTATGTGACGCTTGGTTTAAGTTTTGGAGGTATGTAAGAACCTTTAAGATGAAAAAACCCGCATTCAATTTTTTTTTTTTTTCCCACAAAGCATCCGGAAAAGTCCTTTCACACAAGCTTTCAAAATCCAGCCAAAGGAAGAGTTAAAAATTGATTTATATTTCAAAGTCTATTATTATTCTTTTGAGGAGTTTCAGTAGCACCACGTACCCATTTAAGTCATCTGCCACTACCTCTCTGTTTCCAGTTGATAAGTGCACTGGAAAACTTAACCTCTTTGGCTGTATTTCTCTGCAGTGCTGCCTTCTCAGATTGATCTGTGCTTTTTTGGTAGTGAGAGCCAACGTAAGTTTTAGACAAAACAGTTCAGCTTTGTTCTAAGAATCCGGCTGAAGGAAAGCAGTTTATTCTGCCCATGTCAGAAAATTCAAACAAATTCTTGATGTTTCCAACAAGAAATCCCAGGTTTCATTTGAAATGTGCCAAGCAAGAGACTTCAGTGTCTGGGATGTGCCTTGTGCCTGACTAGTGGTGCCATCTCCTGCCAGCCCTGCACAGCAGTCTGGGCTGAAGCTGCAGTTCCAGCTCATTTTAACCCTCCTTCAGCCAGGGCTGAGAAAGGGTCCTGTCACCTTATCATGCCCTGAGCTCACCTTCCTGCTCACTGCCCCCTGCCAGCATTAGTGAAATGGTCTCATCAGAACCTTATCCCTTTGGCCAGGCTAGCCTTTGGGCACATCTCCTCCCAGATCCCTTTCACCTCCAGCGTGCAAACACAGAAGCCCATGCATGTAAATTCAGAGTGAGAAGGAGCAGCTGGAGATGGGGAGGAAAAGGATGGGATGGCCTCTGTGGTGGCGGTACAGACACGTTTTGGATCAGTGTAAGATGTAGATTTAGTCAACAAACCTGGGAAGCACCCTGGCCTGGCATCTGGAGTCTTTCAGTGCACAGGGGTGTGTCATGCTGCAAAGTACTAGTCTGGGATGAATAATTCTTCAAACAATGCACACTGATCCAGGTTCACTGCACCATAATTAGCAGTGATAGAGGTTTGAAAGCAGCCCTGCAAGGTCCAAAACCCTGTGGAGAAAAGAGATTGCTGGCTACAGGGACAACTCCACAAGCAAAGAGGAAAACACAAAAGTTCACATGAGAGAAAACACTTCTTTGATCCCTCTGCTCTGAAAAAGTACTAACAGTATTATTAATATGGAATGATTTTTAGGAGAACAGTAATATTTGAAGCCTTCTTGATGCCTTATACCAACAGGAATGTCTCTGGCCTTTGGAGCAAGGTTATCAGATCCCTCCATCCCCGTCCCCTCCCCGCAGCACCCATCTCACCTGTGCACCGACAGCTGTGGTTGAAGAACTTGAGGGGCCACCTTTCCCGGTCATCCACATTTTGGAGAGTGTAGGGGCCACTCCAGGGCTGAGTGTCCACCTGCACCTCCTCACACCGTCCCCTGCCCTGCAGGGACCCACAGATATTGCCTGGCTCTGTCCCCAAGGCCGGGCAGCAGCGTTTCAGGTGAAGGGCTTCCACCGTCATGCAGACTCGGGGAAACTGTGCCTGTGCCTGAGGGGGACAGCAGCAGCTCAGGTAGCCAAGCCCAGCCCAGAAGAGCCACCTCAGGGCTCCCATTACAGCTGGGTGCAGGCTCTGCCTCCCTGCTGAACCTGAGTGAGAAGAGCACAGGGATCTCTACTGTGGGACAGCCCGGCCTCACCACAGCTCCATGCCCCAGCCAAGCGGGATAATAACCCTTGCTGCTGAGGATGCTGGTGCTGGGTGTTTGTTTAATCCCAGCCTCTAATTGCCTTGAATGCAATTCAAAAGAGGGGTGCTTTACTCTGTGGTGCCTGCCCAGCAGCCACAGATTTGAGCAAGGTTTATATAGAGGTTGGGAGAAGCCCTCATTAGAGGGATTAGCACGGCACAAATCCTCGTGTTTTGCACATGACATCAAGGGCAGAAAAGATGCCAGTGTGAAAGAAAGCAATTTCTGCAGGCTCTGGCAGTTTGTCAGGAGAGTGAATGCCTCAGATTTATTCTCCAAGTCTTTTATGAGGTTTGAGAAATTGATGACCTTGTTTTAGCTGAGGTGGTTGGAGACACACATTTATCCTTTTAATCAAAACCCTGTAAACAGATGATAAATAGAAGAGGAAACCTCTGCTCTTTTAGTTCATTCACTACAAAATAATACTTTCCATTAAAGTGGCAGCAGCAGCAGAAAGCTAACTGGCAGTGCAGAGGATAGGGGTGTATCACTAATAAAAATTAATAAATGTGGTAGTATAAATTTGGGATGGAGACTCCACCTGCCAACTGCCGAACTTCAGTGCTTGCACTGAAAACATCTGAGTGACAAGCAGGGAAGGGTTCCCTTCCTAATAGCATTTTTGCATGCAAAATAAATTATTTAATTGTTTTTAAAGAGTGAATTTTTTGCTCTCCAATCTTCTTATTTGCTCTCCAATAAATCTTCTTATTTGCTCTCCAATCCTTTCACCATCATTACACCAGAGGTTGTTGTGGAGCTGGTCTGGCTGTTAGACTTTCAGAACTGTCACAGCTGAGCATTTATTACCCACCTGGCAGAAGACAGTCTATGAGATCAATACACACACCAGACGTGCACATAAATGGTTCTGTTCAGTACACTGACAAAAACATCTTTTAAAAGCTCCTAGTATGCAGCAGTTCTTGCTCTCAATGCAACTCCTAGAGCAATTAAATTAATAAACAAAAATAAAGTAGTGATAAGTGATTCTGTGAGTCTGAAGCAATAGGTATTAGTTCAGGTCCACCATACTAAATAAAAACTGGCAATCCCCCCTGCTTCACTGAAAGCTTTCACTACTCCACCCTCCACCTTCCCCAACTCTGTTGTTTAGCCATTTTTATAAGTATGTATAATGAGCAAAGCCATGGCTGCATCTGTGCTGTTCAGTATTTCCATGGATGTTCAACCTCACCATTCTGCCACAAGAAGTTTTTGACCTATGCAGCAAAATATTGCCATCATGTTGCTAAAGAGTTCATCCACACTATGGACACTGTCATCAGCACTTTTAGGTTGTCAGATCTTAATATCAAAAACTTATTGTTTGACAGACAAACTGAAATATCATTCTACTTCATTTATGAAGACACAAAGCAAATTAGCAATACTATGTTGTCTGAAATGGGTTTCAACTCACCTCACTTTGGATTCAATTTACTTGGAATTGGCTTTTGTCTGCTGCTCTTGACACATGTGAAAAAGACAGAAGGTGTGAATAGTTACTAAAAAATTACAGTTACAGGAGTTACAAATGGAAGCACCTGCTCAAAAACCCCCAGAACACCACTCCTCCTCATCCTACTCAGCACCCAAATACATCTCTCTGGTGTGTGAAGGAGCTGTTTTTGAATCTGTGCTAGACAATGTCTTGTACCAAAGCTACCCACATCCTATCTGAAAGCAATTAAAGTGAACACTCACTTATCAGCATGACCAAAATGAAATCAAAACATACAGATAGGATTCAGCTAACCAATCAAACCCCTGAATTGATGGGTCTATACGCAAAATATGCGTCGAAGCAGCCATTATAATCAAAGCTGGCTCAATTCAGACACCAACAGGAAGGTTCATACTGCTATTTGAGATCCTCTATGAGACAGAAAGAGTAAGCACAGAGGAAGGTGAGGTACTGAGGCAGGCAAAATAAGGTAAGGCAAGAAAATGTGCTTCTAACGTAGTACATGAGGAAGGAGAAATCTGCTGTTTTCAGAGAAGCTGGAGTGTGGAGAAAAGGAAGAGCAGCTAGAGGGTGATACGGAAATTACTTAGTGAGTAGAGGAGTAGCACATGTATAGCTTTTATTATGATTACTTCCCTCCATCACAACTACATAATTTTACAAAACTTGGAGGACACTATACCATGCAGTCCTCACATAGATGTAGCATAAGTCTCTGATTCTCCATAAAGCGTCAGCATTTTATGAATGTCTTCCCTGGCTGGGGGGGAAACCCAACAAAAGGAAAAAGGATGGACAGATCCCACTTCCTGGCGTCACTGTGTTGCCAACTTTGGTGGTTGTCTGCTGATGCAGGACATGCCGTGGGGAATACACTGAAAAAAAATTACAAAAGACAGTTGTCTTTCAATTAGTCACTGGGAAAACAGCAGGCACAGTCCATTCCTTAGTGTGTCATTCCTGACAAATTCCTCCATTTCTCCCACGAAATCACACTTAAATAAAGGAGCTGTTGTAGGGATTCACAGAACCAGCACTATACCACTTTACAAATTAGCATCCTGAATGACTTTCTATTTAGTACAGAGTTGTACTATGTCTTGAAAAATGAGTAGTGTTGTGTGTTTGTACTACCACCCTGAACTATCACAGGACTTTTCAGGCAGCAGATCTGAGCACATGAGCCATGCCAATGATCCAAACTGTGACTGCAATGCCTTATCCACACACACTGGGCTTGCATGGCAAAGGGGGAGCTACAGGACTGTCTTCTGTGAGAAGCTTCTAGAAACTTCCCCCATGTCCGAGAGAGCCAATGCCAGCCTGCTCCAAGATGGACCCACCACTGGCCAAGACCAAGCCAACAGTGGTAGCACTTTGAGGCTAACAGATATAAAAGGGGGAAAGAAATTACTGCATAATGGCAACTGCAGACAGAGAGAGGAGTGAGAATATGTGAGCAGAACAGCCCTGCAGACACCAAGATCAGAGAAGAAGGAGGGGAAGGAGGTGCTCCAGGTGCCAGAGCTGAGATTCCCCTTCAGCCTGTGGCGTAGACCATGGTGAGGCAGCTGTGTCCCTGCAGCCCATGAGGTCTACAGGGGAGCAGAGACCCACCTGTGGAGAACTCCACACCAGAGCAGGTGGATGCCCAAAGGAGGCTGTGACCCTGTGGGAAGTAGACTCCTGGCTGGA
Organism: Entomyzon cyanotis; assembly: GCA_024500445.1. Taxonomy (NCBI): domain Eukaryota; kingdom Metazoa; phylum Chordata; class Aves; order Passeriformes; family Meliphagidae; genus Entomyzon; species Entomyzon cyanotis. The sequence goes on along the minus strand of JAKEPQ010001016.1, from coordinate 40,753,698 downwards.
CCTATGGAAAGAGGAGCCTGTGCTATAGGAGGAATGGGAACCCATGCTGCAACAGTTTGTTCCTGCACGACTGCATCTGTGGGAAGGACTCACATGAGAAATTCATGGAGGACAGCTCTCCTGTGGGAGGCATCCCAGGCTGGAACAGGGGCAGACTGTGAGGAGTCCTCACCCTGAGGAGGAAGGAACAGCAGAGACATGATAGACTAACCACAATCCCCATTCACTCTCTCCCTACACTGCTGGTGGGGAGAACACAGAGAAATTGGGAGTGAAGTTAAGCCCAGGAAGGGGGGAGATATGAGGGGAAGGTGTTTTTCAGATTTGATTTTATTTCTCATTACCCCACTCTGAATTGACTGGTACTAAATTATACTAATTTTTCTGTTTTGCCCATGATAGCAATTGGTGAATGATCTCCCCCTGCCCTTATCTCAACCCACAAGACTTTCTCTATATTCTCTCTCCCCTGTCCAGCTGAGGAGGGGAGTGACAAAGTGGCTTTGGTGGGTATCAAAGCCATCCAGCCAGCGTCAACCCACCACACCACACATCTGAGCTGCTGGGTCAGGCTACCACACCTGAAACTGCGTTAAATTTTCTAGTTAAAATATTTAGGCTTTCCACTGAAAGTACAGGAAAACGCCATTTCAGCTACCTTGTAGAGTCTGGATTCATGCACAGGGTCACCCTCAAGAGAAAACTTCTCGGCCTGTCATCAAAGGCTGGCAAAGAAATATATCCATGTGCCAACACAATTGTGGGATAATTACATTCATGTATTTTTGTGGCAAGAGAGGGAATAAAGAAAAAGAATACTCAAAGGTACAGGCAAAGAAATCACTAAACACAACTCACACAAGTAATACAGAATTCCTGAGCAGTAAGCAGGCAGCAGGTTCACATTTTTTTTCTCAATGACACTATTGTTTCTCAGGCTCCTTCTACTGTACTCAAGCACAGATTAGCATCAAGCCAGAAAAATATTTAGCCTTTGGAACTTTGGAAAGAATTTTGGTCAAAATAAAACATTCTACATATAAACTTGTGTGGAAACCAGTATATCAACAGAAAGAATAAATAAATTACATGAAAATTCATAATCACTCAAGAGATAACAAGAAAGATAATTTTATAAGGACACCTGCAGCAGAGGCTTTCAGACACCTGTGCATGCTCTAGGTTTCCTGAATCTCCTAGCAAAATTATTTCTCTCAGCACAAGCTACTGCCCTGTCACTATCTCACCCTTTGTCCCTCTGTCCTGTATGTGGGAGAACGAGGCCAAAGTCTGGGAATGTCAGAGCAGTTCTGAAGATCTTGTGATCCTGCCTTTGCACAGAAACTCTCTTCACATGAGCAGTCTCATAATCTCCTGGCTTCTCATATTTAAGTTATTTACCTGGTCCTTTTCTAATGCATGGAATTATTTTCCTGAAAACCAATTTATATGCTACAACATGTCTATATATTGTTAGGATAGAAGAACAGCACAGAGAAGAGCAATCTGCTCAGGTCTCATGGAAAATACACCAAATGAATCCAGCCAGGAATTAAATCTAAGTTAAAGACAGATTCATGGTCTTCCATGAGTGTTCTTTCCCCAATAACCACAAGGCTGCTGTATTCATAACCTATCAATTTGGATGCTGGATTACTCAAACTTTCCTTGTGTCACCAATCTCATGTCATCTTTTTGTGACAGAGAATGAAACTTATCTCACCTGATGTAAGACATCTATTGATTACTGATATCTGCACTTCAGCAGTAACTCAGGGTTTCCTCTGTAGGATATTCTCTTAATGGAGGGAAATAGCTGTGTTTCTTAGCCTCACATAATGTACTCACATTATCAGGGGATGAACTGCACCACACAAGGCCTAACCTCAGTTTATTTATTTCATGTAAAGGGAGCCTTGGTTTCAGTGGTAGGTACTCGATATGTATTTTAGGCAGATTAATCTCTCCTGGATTCTCCATGGATTCCTCCCTGGGCCTTGTGGTCCAGCTGAACTTGCCTCCCAGAAGTCTGGAGCTGACTGCAGTGGGAATTCCTCATTACTTAAAGACACACATTCCAAAGCTCCAAATCTGTTGGCACTTTGTTTCTCAGCTCCCCAAGGACACCTGCTAGCTGAAGCGTGTGCCCTGCTCAATTTTCATGGGAAGGTCCTGTACTCACACACTGCTTTGGTACAGCACATGCCTGTGTCAGCTCTGCCAGATCTTTCCACAGCCTTAAAGAAACATTATTTGCAGACACATTTTTATACTTATAAGTCAGGTGTTCCCTGTGGTTTCACTCATTTCTGTCAGAGATAACAATTGAGTACTTCCATTCCTTTTGTAAGATCTTTCTTTCATCCTATTCCCTCACTCAAGATGTGTGAGAAAATTCTTCAATGATCATGACAGAGTATCATTTGGTTTATGAGACTCAGTATTCTGTCACTTTCTAACTCCACAAGAACATTTTTCCCAGTGTCCATATTATGTAGGAACATGGCTGTAAGCTTAAGCTATTTATAGTTTAGAAAAACACAATGCTGACTGACAGATTAAACAGCTGCTGTGGAGACCACCTACCCAAAGACAGCTTTCTCTTCAGAATTATTTCATCAGCTTCTAGCCTGGGCTTTCTATAAAGCCAGTCATAGAATATAAAATATGATTCACTTAAGGAAGCCAGAATCTGAAAGGTAAGAGAACTAAATCTCAATTACCCTGAGGTTCACCAATACTCTGTGAAGGGAAAGAAGCACCTCCAGGAAACAACACAACCCATCCTCAGACAGGCATCTTGGCAAGGTCTTCTTTCCTACTTTCTCTATCTTGATCTTGAAAGGAGGTGAGGATGACTAGTTTGAATTCAGACAGACACTGAAATTCTAAATGTCACCAAAATCAGATGAATGTCACTAAATGGCTGCGGTAGGGGAGGACCAGATCAACATAAAGTAGATTTGTGCCAGTTTACAAGTGAAGTAGGTAGGACAGACACTTTAATCTCAACAATTCAGCTATGCAACAAACTGTCCCTGTCAGAGGGGAAGAAATATGAAGAAGGAAATCCAGATTTGGTTGTGTACCACATTTTAAAAAATCTGAACGATAGGACAAGCACAGTGTCTGAAATAATATAAAAAATTATACAGTCATAGTATAGTTTGGGTTGAAACCTTACATTCAACTTTCCAGTGCCTGTTCCAGAAGACATTCTTCTCTCACAATTTTTATTCAAACTACTAATGCTACTATTTATCCCAAGAGAAGACATAAAAAAGAACAAAATATATTCATCGCTCCTGTCATGTGGGCTAAATTCCAAGAACCTTGTTGGACAAAATATAGAATATTCCCTTGCTTTAAGCAAGAGGATGTATGCACGTTCAAATAAAAAAATATAATGTTTCCTTTGAGGTTCACTGAGGAATAAAGATAGCATTGATGACCATAGCAGGACTGAAGGCTAAGATTTCACTTAACTGCCCCAAATTTGCCTTGTTAACTGTACCATAAATTCTCTAGTTCTACATTACGGTGGAATATGAGTTCTATATTCCTAGAAAAGCATAAAGTTGGAACTCTTGAATATATCATTGGAGGGGGAAAAAAATAAAGGAGATGGGAAAAGAAAAAACAACCACAATCCAAACCTCCCAAGGAACGGGATAAGAAAAAGCATCCTTAAGCGTGTTTCCTGAGCTGAACGCAAAGAGGATAAAGCTCTCCTAAACTGCTCACTCACAGGGGGGCGGGAGAAATAAAAGTCTTGAATGTAAAGTATTGGATTCTAGAAATGCACCATCAGCTGTAAAATTTTGGTTTTTCGTTTTAACTGTATTTATTTCCCAGCAAATTGAAAAACACAATTCTAGTTCTTCTACAGGATCAGAAACCAAACAGACTGCAATTAAGATTTGTTATTAAAAACATAAAAATCCCTAAATATGATTCCTGACTCATGTTTTCTAAACACCTTGTATCTGTTATATAATGTAAGCAAAGGAGATTTACCAGATCTGTAAAGTAGGGAGGGAGACAAAGTCAGAAATTTTTCAGTCAAGAGACAGAAACAAATCTTTTCTATCAAACAAACCCAATTTTTAATCCAAAGAGAAGGAAATTTTACTGCTGAGAGGTAGGCAAGACGGTAACAAATATCAAGTGCAGAAATTCCTTCAGGGACAAGGAGGGGACTTTTTAAATTGGGTAGATATGCAGCGCAGGGGACATGGAGGAAAAGGAGGAGCATTTCACATGAGAAACACCTGAACTTAAGCCTATGGAAAACACCAGGCACAGCAACTTTGTCCCACCACCGTCAGAAATTCCAAATAAATGCACCTCACAATAAAGCTTTCAGCTGCTTCTTAAGTATTTGTCATGTTCCATGACTGCAAATTGTTTCAGCCCGCAGCAGAGCTAGGACGTGGGGTACACTTCTCTCACATCCTCTCCTTCTGCCCCAGTTTTCATTCACTTAAAATAGGAGCCAAGGATGTCCATGGAAAAAGCATATGAACCAAATCCACCAGATTTGAAATCTTTGCATAAGGCTGAAAAAACATTGTAAGATTTTTTTTTCCTCTGAATCTCTGCAAGGTATCAATTTTAGCATTTGATGGGTATTTTAAAAAGTCTGTATAACCATATCTGTAGTGGCAGAGAAGCTTCCCAGTTGCAGAGAAGGACCTTTGTGACTAAATCATAGAGGCTTAGTCAGACAGACTATATTTGTGTCCTAGCAGGGGGTTCATCTTGAGGGAAGAAGCTGATAGAAAAATAAATGGAAATGTTTGCTGGCAAGAAGAGGCCTAGAGTGCAGCAGAAAAAAAAATATTGTGCAAAGAAGGTACAGCTGAATGAAGAAATGCCTGACTATTCTGTGACAAGCAATAAAGCAGCAACACTTGTGGTTATTTTCACAGAACCTGCCAAATCACATTAGAAATCTGCATCAAGCCCGCAAAATCAAACAGACAGAAGTTTAAAAATTCCAAAATTGAGGTTATCTCTTAATTTTATCCTCTTCTTCCACATAAGACTTCAGGACTTACTCAGCGTGTGCAATCTAAATCCCACACCAAATAAAAATGAGATTTTCCTCTCAGTGTCCCCAAGGCTACCACCTTTAGTATTTCAGAGCTCCACAGAATTTGTTTAGTATCACAAAAGATCTGAGAATTGAATTGCCATTACAGGTAATATTATCTTTAAAACAAAAATGTCAGACACTACTACAGCACATATCCATGTGCCTGGGTACTCATGCTAAAAGTCAGACACTTTGAGGGGATGAGGGTGACCCACACCTTTCCTGACCCTCAAGAAACTCAGAGGCAGAGGGCACCAAACCTCTAGAAGAGCATTGAGGGGGAAAGGTCAAAAAGTAAACAGCCATTCCATTTTTTGCTTCTTTGATCACATATCTGCAGGAAATTAATACCTCCCTAATTCATCCCCAAAGCACCACAAAAGTCTTTGATGAATAATTGAACACTTATTGCAAAAAAAAAAAATTTTGATATAACACACTCAGAGAAGTTTTAAGTGATCATTTTAACATTTCCTTCTATCCCTGAGTACCCAAGTGCGCAGTGTTAACATTATTTTGAAACCTTAAAAAAATCATTAGGAAAAATAGTAATGTAAGCAGTTATACTATCCCCTATCTGTCTTATTAGTAGGGATCTAAGTAACACTACCCCTGTTTGTACTAACAGGATATTTGCCTGTGGTGAGTGTTCCTTATGTTGGACATTTAGTTCAACATCAATGTTTGATGTGATGCTGTGATTAGAAAAGGACCAATGACACCTTTTTATGAGTAGATGAAAGACCCTGAACAGAGAAGTAAGGAGGTACTTTACTGCCGTGTCTTGCACTGGTGACATCAATATTGAAAGTCCTTTTTCTGTGTATTGTTCTGGTGTCAGTGTATTAAAAAGGTTACCAAAAATTACCTGAAAGCAGGAGAAAGTGTCTTAAAATTAAAGACTCAAAGACTTTGATTTCTTGAGCTTACCAAAACAAGTGCTGACTTGATAATTTTGTGATGACCAAATGCCAAGTACCAAGAAGATCACTGATCTAACAGAGAAAAGGCTTAACAGAGGGCAGGTCCTGACTAAAGTTATATATTTGAAAAAAACCTGCAACAAATTATCAAAGGCATGTAATGAACTGCCTGCCTCTTCGCGTCTTCATATCAAAACCAGACACCCTCCTTAAAAATATGCTCCAGAAAATCCAAGTAGTTTTTCTCAGCCTACAATAAAAAAGGAACAGGAGGGAGTGCATGAATAATAAAGACTAGGTGACTTTAATTACCAGATTTCCTAGCCTCGAAGTTATTCCTTTGGCTTTCTGTGACGTAAAGAAGTTTCAGCCACCTACGGGCAGTAGAGGAATAGTGAGGTCCGGGAATTTCTGCCTACGCTCCAGATTTTGGCAGAAAGCAGCCTCTAATCCTTCTCTGTCCCCGTCCCTTCCCTCCCGCTCACTTTCACTTTCTCTTCTCTCGTCCCTCCCGCCGTCAATAGCAAAAGGCAGCGAAGGCCAGAGGAGGCACCAGGAAAGAAGCTCGCTGCTTTCGTTTCTTCCATCCTAAATAAAAACCTTAGAAGAGCTGAAGTGGGAACGGGGAAGGCGGGGAACGCTGCGGCAGGAGCCCGATGAAGCAATTCCCTGGGGCTGCAGTAGCCCCGGGGCGGCCGGGCCAGCTCCCGCAGCGCACTCATAGCCCGCCGGCCAGCCCGGAGCGGCAGTCGCTCGCCACCTCCCGGGCGGGGCCGGGAAAAGGAGCAAAATGCCTTTGCCGAAACCCGGGATCGAACCAGGGACCTTTAGATCTTCAGTCTAACGCTCTCCCAACTGAGCTATTTCGGCTGCCATGCTACCCACCGTCACGTCTGATACCACTACTTTCTTCTTCCATACCTGTGATGCGCCTGCTCGCACCTGATAATCTAAATAACATAGATGTTATTAGCCCTGCAGCGCTGGATGACACAAACGAGCCAATGATGAGTCTTTGCAAACAAAATTATGCCGTAAGCCAAAGGCAAATCAGCAGTAACACAAAACTGTGCATATACAAACATCTATGCACAACACATGCATCAGGATGGTGTCTTGGCAGTGAGTCCCTGGATTACTATGGGAGGTAGCAGGAACTAGAACATTATGTGGGACTCAGGAGCACTAAATTGGCAGTATTTTAGCTTCAGTTTTCAGGGACTTTATTTTAAAGCCGGACAAATTATGTGCAGATATGATGGCATCACAGAGACATGAATAGGAAGGGCACCTGCACCTTCTCGTGTCCATGGTCTCGCTGGCAGACGTGTTCCATGGGAGAAGCTCCCTGCATCCACATAAATCACAAATCCCGACTAGGCAGTGTTATAAGAAAAATAGTTTACATTCACATTGTTGATTAGGCATTTATTTCAAAAGACAACTGCTCCCACCCTCCTGTGGCTACAGGTCAAAGGTAGAGGATGCATCTGAGTGCCCATATTAATGCCTCTGCTGGGCACTGACATCTCAAGTTTGTGTTTACTTGTGCAGCCCATGGCTCTAGCAAAAGCCACCTGTGAGGGCACCTCCTATTCACATTTTCTGCACACTGTGAAGGGAGAGAGGCTGCTTTGCAAAATTATCCACTGCTGCTCCCTCCTGCTAGTAAAAAAACCCCAGAGACGTCTCTCTCTCTTATGTAGTACTAGAGGAATTTAATAAACCACTTTTTCGAGTGGGGAAGAAGCAGATTCGTCCCAAGCCAGCCCTGAGAATATTCGGTGACATAACTCACCCTGCTTCCTTTTATTTTCAGAGTGTATTTTTCCTCAAATTGCCCCACATTTGGGAAGGCGTATGTGAGTAAACACTGTTCTTCAGGAGCTGATATATTTTCAGGAGTCAGAGACCTATTTTCAGAAATACAAAAGCTGAGTACAGAGTGAGCAGTTTAGTGACTGAAAACAAAAACTCTTTAAAAAAAAAAAACCCACCCACACTTGCGTTTAAGGGGTGTGTGAACAACATACTGATATAAAATCCAATCTTCTCATGATTTGCCACTGCCACTGGCAATTACTGTTTTGCTAAGAAATTATGAATGTAATCCCTTAACAAGCATGTCTCCTACTGCTGCAGCTAACACAGTCTTGTGATCTTTGGTGCAGATAAACTCCAAATGTGTCATGACATGCACAGAAGCCAAAACACTTTTGAGTTACAAGTTTTCATACATTACTACAACAATCAGAGGTACTGTGGAGCAACAGGCTCTTCCAATTTTTATTTTTATAAAACTTTGTTTTGCCAGGTGAAATGGAAATGGCAATGGAAATAAAAACTAAAGGTAATGCAAAACAAAATTTGAAGAGAAGGGCAATTTGGTCTCAGATATAGCATATTAAATAAGTTTTTCCCCAACAGAATTTGGTGAGAGGGTTTAAAAGCTCCTCCTTCTGAAGATTAGAAAGATATTTGCATGTCATTGCTACCTAATGAGCATAAGAACACAGTTTTAGCAAAATGGAGCATTTTGAGTCAAAACCCACACCCACAAACAAAAACCCCCAATACTTTTCACCCACAATCTTCCCCCTACATCAAAGAAAGTAGTACAGGGTGGACAAACAAAAGCTATTTTCTAATCCATCATATTATGACAATGTAAACCAGCCTCAACCACAGCTAACACTCCTTAATGCCAAGCAGCACACATATTTAAGCAAGGGCTGAGGTCAGACCAGAGAAAGCCTTGCAGAAATAAGGGTTCTCTCCACTGCACAAACCGGAGCTGATACACACACACCACAAACACCCTACAGGCCACAGCTCACAGGGTCAGCTGTGGATGCCCCATCCCCGGCAGTGCTGAAGGCCAGGCTGGATGGGGCTGTGTCCCTGCCCATGGCAGGGGGGCTTGAATTAGAGGATCTGTAAGGTCCTTTCCCACCCAAACCCCTCTGTGATTCTGTGGCTGCAGATGGCCCTGCCTCCACTGCCCACTTCAATGTCTTCCAAATCCTTTCACTTGCTGCTGGCAAGAGATGTACTGCACAGCAGCTGTGGTAAACCAAGACCATGAGGTATCAACGTTGGTTTTCCCCAATGCACAAGGGATTCCAGGAGCTCCTTCCCAAAGATCTGATCCAACTATAACTAATCCCAAAAAGAGATGCAAACTGACAGTGATCCCCATATAACTTCCCAAGTCCGTGATAGAACCTGGATCAAAACATTTGCCAAAGTCCAGGCCTTCTACCTTAGAAAGTTTTAGCAATTTAAGTGACATACACATTTACTCCATTTATCTTCTTACTGGCACAGCCTCACTTTGTTCTGTGACACACACCTTGAGAATGGACTGAAAGATTAGTGTGTTCAGAGTATTTTGCATCACTACCTTTGCCTTCTGCAAAAATGCTTCCCAGTAAAAACAGTGAGAAAACCTAAAAGCATTACATTTCTCCACATAGTTCACTAGTTGACCCTTTGTCCTTTTCTTCCTACAGAAGCCAGAAGGCTAATGGCAAAATAAGCTGTTTTCTTTAACAGGAAATAGACTTTTCCCTGTGAAAGAAATGCTCCTACCAGATCACTCACCAGCCAAGAAAATCTGATCTACAGAAAAGTAGCTCAAAGAAAAAACCTCCTAGTTTTTTTTAAATATACATATTTCAATATTTTAAAATGTGCCTGTATGTATATATCTATTTATATATATATATAAAAAAGTAGTAAGACAAAGCAAAAAATCTCAAACAGATGAATTAAATCTTAAAAAACATTTAAATAACCTAGAACAGCTTCCACTAAAAATTAATAGATCTTATTGAAAATCCACTCCTGGTAATATCACTTCTTTGGACAGTCACATAAATATCAAAGCTTGCATCTTCAGCACCTAAACATTCAAAACAACTTTCTAAAGTTCTATTCAATAAACTAATCACCCACTACTGCTTTCTTCTGTGTATTTCTGATAACACTGTTTTTACTGTTCCAAAGACACTATACCTATTTTCAAAGGCTTAAAATATTTTTAAATTAATGTGTATGCAGGTTTAAAATAGTAAGATTTTAGTAATCTGTAATCTCTACTCCTAAAAACACAACACAGCCAGTATTCCAGTACAAGGAGATGTGAAAGACACATATTTTCATGCAACCCACTCAAAGCAGATGTCACAATAATCACAAATACAGCTAAGACAGATCTTTCCAGCACTTTAGCTATTTCTGGTACTGTCTTTTGTAAAGTACAAAACAGTAAGATGCATATAAGGAAGGCTGCACATTGTAAGGAAGTAGTATCTCAAGAAAAGCATAAAAATTAAGGCAATATTTTAATGTAATCAGCAACATACATTTGACAATACTATTTCAGTGATTCATCCATAGAAGTGCATCTGGTAAGCCAAGCATGTGACAAATCATTACATACAAAGCCCTGTAACTTCTATCTGTCCCAAATGGTGGCTTTTACTTCCTAAACAAGTATCAGAAGCCCCAAAAATATAAATGTCACACAATTCAAGTATAGTATTACCCACTTTGTCATAGAAAACTCACCTTCAATAACAAGCTCCTAGAGTTTAAAACCCATACTTGGCACTGCAGTAAGCCTACAAACTTCCTGGGTAGCCTTTTAGTTACTCTTGCCAACCAAAAGTGGCATTTTATCAACAGCACCATTTTATCAACAGCATCACACAAGAGGTGTGATGAAGTTGTCTTGAACTCAGTTTCAAGAGTTAACTCCCAATTTCTGAGAACGTTTGGAAGTCACAGCTTTTTCTGAGTAAACCACAGCATCCCAGTCCTGTGCCTCTAGCAGCTCTGCCCAGAGGCCACAAAGGATCAGGGACTGTGCCAACTACAGAAGCTAAACCAAGAGTGGTTTCTTCTATGTAGAAGAGAAGGTAATTTTTTCAGGATAGAGGCAGAGCTATGAAATATTTTTTTATAAAAACCACCATCTACCTTTATAGCATGTTTTTCTTGATTAAGAGAAACCAGTTACACCATAGTATTTATTACTAAATCAACTTTGAACAACATTCATTGATGTATTTCTAGAATTGAAGGATTTTCCCCAAATTTTATAGTAAAACTCAAACATTGCTTTATCTTCAAAATGTTTATTACTGAAAAAAAATTGTGAAATGCTGCATTGATTAAGGTCTGCCAACCTACAATTCACAGAAAAAGAAGCATTAAAAATTTTTTCTCCATAAGCAGCCTTCATATCACAGGAAATAGGATCATTGGAATGTTAACGGTGTTCCAGTATTTCAAGTTTGTTACAATTACAGCTAAGAAAAGGGAATTAACATGAAATAGACAATAATAGAGTAAAAAAGAGGAGAAAGTTTAAGGAAATGCTTATGGAAATCTCCACAAGAACACCTGCTGCTTCCTGACATCTTTCCCCCTTGATCCCCCTTAAAAAGGGGCATTTAAAGTTAGAGTAGATAAGTTCAATCAGTTATCTACAAAAGCTAATAGTGCATCAGCAGAGAAATGGACGGAATCATACAGGTGATGTATCCAGCTTTTGTCAACCAATTTATAGTCTCCAAAAATATATATAATTTTTCCCCTTGATTAAAAATAAAACCCAACTCTTTCAAGTGACAAAAAATTATATATATTACACTGTAAAAACAAACTAACACAGATGAATAATTCGAGAACTAAAACAAATTTAACTCCAAGTCCCAAAAGCTGCAATCACAATTAATTATTTTTCATAAGACAGATTTTACTTCAGTTACACTAATTTATAACATTATAAATACTCTTCACTCCATACAGTTTTTTAAAATCAATACCTAGTGAGAACAGAGTATTGCACCAAAAGCTGAAATTAAGAGGTTCAAATTATAAAGTGCTAAAACCAATCCAAAGTTGTGCCATACTGTGGTTTTTTACTCATCATGGTTCATGTATGTTGAATACATTAAGAGTCCAGTGTGGCCACTTGATTGCAGGCTTTGAAGAAAAGACTGTATGAGGTAGAAAAAACTCCTTCAGGTTCTGTGCCACTCTATGGACCACCAAGCTGGGCAAATGGCTCTGTCACAGGAAAGGGTTCCAAAGCTTTCTCCGAGTTTTTCCAGTTGTGAAAATTTTCTCTGTACCATTCAACTAGTATGGAAAGAATGTTGATAAGTCAAGCTGACCAGAGATAACAGAATTTCAAATATTTCACAAACATTATAAGACTAACAACATGCTAATTGCTCTTTATGGAAAATTTTAACCTATAATATTACAAAAAACTAGTTTAAACTTTATAAATTCTTTATGCAAGACTTATTCGAGCATTAAAAAGTGATTATCCCTTCTTTTAAGTCATGTAAATTCACTACTTTGAAAGCAGACAATTTTATGTAAAATTCAAGTGTTACATTCAATCTCTTTAGCTTCTCATTAACTAACCTATGTACCCATTTCCCCCTTCTCCCTCTTCCTCCTCCCATCACATACACGTAAAAGTCATCAGTCTTACTTGTTTTTGTTATTCCTTCTTTCCAAGGCACTTTAGGTCTCCATCCTAAGTTGTGCATTTTTTCTGAATTCATTGGATATCGCAGGTCATTTGTAGGCCTGAAGAAGTATAAAATACACAAGGAAAACAATCTGATTACACTTCTTCATTAATTAGAGATGCAGTACCTCACATTGTCTTCCAAGGAACATTAGATATGCTTCAATTTTGAAAATTCCCATCAACATGAACAGATTGCATTGCCTTCAAGAAATACATGGCACCTGAGTGCAGCTACAACAATACAATTCAGTTTGTACAGTCAACTACTTGAAACTGACTAGAATAAATATTAATTAATATTTCATTGGCACAAAAATGAAGACAAAACTCGAATCACTGCCAATGCAATTGTGCAAATCAGTGCATTTGCAACGCAAAGCCAGTGTCTTCTAATATTAGCATTTACATTTTTCATCCTGAAAACCCACAAATTTACACATACTTCAGATTTAAAATACACAGGCTTCCAAAGCAGCATCATTACAGTGGCTCACTAGCTACAAAAACTTAGCAATATTGAATAAGTAGAATCCCAAGCTGCAAGGTTCAACACAGAAAGATACATATTATATTTAAGCACTGCAGAAATTTTCAGCTCCACACTCTGGAAGACAAGTAGCCTAGGCTAGCATTCCTGCACTACTGGCACTGGCATATTGAATAGTCAAGGTACATGTGCAGGCACAAACCAAACAGTTATCACTGTTACTATAGCATGTTAATCTTGAGCAGAAGCAGAACTAATTTTTCTGTAGCAAGTAATCACCATTACCTTTATGTCACTCATTATAGAATAGTCACAAATTAGGTATCAACAATCTTTTACAAGACCTCAGCATCCCCTGAAACACGTATTCCTATGCAGTTAGTTTTCCCAAGCCCATTTATGTTTAAACATTAGCAGACAGGGACCAATACATGTGAAGAAATATCTCAAACTGAACTACACTGAGAACTCCTGAACACTCACATTGTGTGAGCCAAAGGCAATTTTTTCAAAGCCCTGTGATACACTCAGATAAGATTCTGAAGAACACTTCCTTTTAAAAACAAAAGTAAGTACATTTTTAAAGACACTTCAGTTGCCATGATAACAATCCAAATGTGAACAGAAAGTGAGAATTCTAAAGGCCATAATACTTAACTGCTATCAGCAGACATGTCATTTCTAATCACTCTGGAGAGAGTGATATCTAAAGTAAGCAGAGATTCATTGTTGCTGAAGAAAAGAAATGGAGATAAAAGAACAGAGCCAAACCAAGCCTGAAATTAAGGACGGAAACACACAGCAAAAGCGTATCCATAAAAGCTACCCATTTTTACCCCTACCCTAACTTTGGTACCTCAGAACTTTACACCTACTTTTGAGATAGCAGCTTCAGCTTAAGATAAAAACCTAAAGCCAACTTCACTCCATAGGCACATATTCCTGCCTGTGGAGAGTGGGTCTTACTAGAAAGTACATCTAAGTCTGAATCAGTCACATTAAGACTAAAATACTAAAGCTAAGTGAGAGACAATGGTATTAATCTCACTCAAGTGATGCTGAATACAAAGTGCACTGAATAAACTGTCCAAACTACCATGAAGGAAAGATTTAGTTGTTCTGTAAAACCTGTCCTCTTCCCAGAGCAGACTTCAGTAGTGAGAAGTAAGAAAAAAGTTTGAAAACAGATAGAATAGCATTACACATTCCCCTTCAAGACATATATTCTGACCTACAGATCCAAATAATAAAGGAAAATCCTCTTTTTCTATACAGTACCCTGATCATAGATGTCAATTCCACTAGCAAATTAAAAAAAAAAAAAAAAAAAAAAAAAAAAAAAGGAAGGAAGCAGAACAGCTCTTACACCCTCAAAAGTGTTCCCTCCTTCAGAGCAGAAACAATTCCACAAAACTATTTGATTAAGAGTCTCAGAAACCTTCAAGACAAAACTATCCTGCATGTGCAGCACATCCTGCATGTCCTCCACATTCTCACCTGTCTTTGACATAATCCATCCAGTACTCCATTTCAGACTCTGAACTGGTCTTCTTTATCTGTCAAGAAGAAAAACAAGTATCACTCCCATACATCTTGCACTGTCTAAACATATATTTAAACTTCAGTTTGTTAAAAAAATCCCACCAAACAGAAATGGTCTTTTGTATACTGAGTCTTCAAACCACTGAAATTATCAGAATTATCTAGAACAATTCCAATTTGTCTCCTTCATCCAAGCACTGCTAGAACATCCATAATGAAGCTGTTAGATTGTAATAGTGGCACATTCTCAGACCAAAATTAAAGCAGCCAGCATGAAAAAAAAAAAAAAAAAAAGGTACTTAGCCATGATGCCAGGTATATCCCAGTTGGGATAACTGATGCAGCAGCCCAACACAGGATAGTCCATACTGTAACTTACACAGTCCAGCTGCCATGGACAAGTATCTTCCAATACCCACCACAACCCTAAGGTCTTTCAGAACTTCAGAAGGTTTGTATAAGAATTGTTCAGATGTACAATGAAAACTGGTACAGAAAAGCATCAAAACTGTTTACTCACTAAATGGATTAGCTCCTTAGCAAGCTGTGTAATGGACATCTCAAAGTTAGTTCCAATGTTATAAATTTCACCTGGTTTCCCCTCCTTAAGGACAGTAAGGAATGCTTCTACCACATCAGTTGCATAGAGGAAATTCCTTCTCTGAAGTCCAGAACCATGAATGCAGCTTAAGACAAGAAAAAGACAAGAAATTTTTGTTAACCCTTAAATAGACACATTCAATTTACTGGATTGTGTTTTAAGCAGTTTTGCTGTTAGATGGTTACCTGAAGGTACCTTAAGTAGCTGACATGCAAACAATCCTTTACTTTAAGAAAATCCTATTATTAAAAAAAGTGATTCATAACTTAGTTATGTAATTATCTTTTTACAAACTAGCATATATTTATAACTGCAATTGCAGTTTTATAGCACAAATGCTATCCAAAAAATGCAAGTTACCTACCATTTTCTGTTCTGTTGCAACAAAGATATAAACTTTGGAATAACCTAAAGAATTGAACAAAAAAAAAATTACCCCACTATTTTAGAAGCTCTTGTTCTACAAATAATAAGGAACTTCAACAGTTACACAACATAAAATATTTTAATAAAATCCTTTAAATATTTTCAAGTTTTATTCAGTCTAATAAAAGAATGCATCAAGCTTAGAAACTGCAAGGATCTTGGTTTGCAAGACTAGATGCCTTTATTGTCTTGTAAACCTTATCTTTCTGGAAGTTACAAATGTAACATTTTTTAAAAAATAAAAGAAGTTTCCATTACTATTGCACACAGCAGTGCACTACAGTATAAATAGAAATAATTATTGCCAGTAGTTCAGAACAAGGTTTAAGCATCCAGCAAACTGCAGTAACTCTAGAACCAAAGTGTCGCTGTTGAGCCGCTAGCAGAGAAAAGGACCCGGATTCTCAGTGTGGCAAGAAAAGAGAGCTTTATTATTTTGATTCCAACTTATATAGACTTCTCAGAGGTCACCCAGATTGGTCAGTCAGAAACCTCCCCCTAGGCCTGATTGGCCAGGCCTGAACTGTCCAAATCTCAAGACACTGTTTTAATAACATCCAAACTTTATCTTTGTTTATAAAACACAGGAGAAAATTCTCATGGGAAAGACCTGTGCTAGCCACACCAAAGAGTTGTTAAAATAGTTCAATTTGGAAGAGAATCAACAGAGAATTTTAAGATAACGTGGATGAACCACAGATCAAGTAACAGTGTGCTTGCTGAACAAAGATTTAAAATATTATGTTCATCTACAAGCTCAGATCCATTCATAATGCCCCAGATACTTCAGAACTGTATGGCCCCACTATTAAAGTCCTTAAGCTGAAGTCAGTAGAAATCTATTCAAATTATTTTAATTTTGTTAACTTCCTACTCTAAACATAGAAGCAGAATACTAGATAAAACTAAAGATTAATCTAGCCTAGTGCTGTGTTCTTAGCAGTAACTAAAATTGGACACGTGAGGAAAAATATATATAAGTCAAAAGCAAGCAAGTAGTGATACATCCCCTGAATATACCCGCAACGTTCATGCAACCTGTAGCAATTAACACAGATCAGTGCAAAATATATTTTAAAAGCTGCAATAATGTAGGTGAAAATAAATTTATTTGGGGAAAAAAAACCCCACAAAAGGTGAAAAGCAATTCAAATTTAAAAACACCTCAGTAGAACTGTAAAATATAGCTACATTCCACCAGTTCCAAACTCCAAAGAGTAAGTGTGATTATCATTTTGATTCCATCGGTGTATTTCCTTCACTAACAGAGCAGATTTTTGTATTGACTTAAAAAGGCAACTCCTCACTAATAACTGTTTCAAATAGTTACCCTGCAAGGTCTATATGAACACATGCAAAGAAAAGTCATTTTGCACTACTTCTCACCATATATGCATGCTAAAGCTTCATCTTACCTGTTTTCTGGAACATCCCTTTCTGTACCAGACATATTGTGCTCTCAGCTTACTTTTTGAAATGTTTCCCTTAGTTAATAAACACTCCCAATTACAGAACATGACATGTGAGTTAACGTAATTTATAGGTTAACCCTGTCAAAATACCCTTTGAAAAATACAAAAAATTACAAAACGAGGTCACTGTTGTAACATTCATTTAAACAACTACAAGTCTCGTATTGAAGTCTTATCCACAATCAAAAAATATGTTCAAGATAAGATATGTTAGTGTGAGCTCAAAATATATAATCACATGTTAGTTGCAAAAGTGCTTTTTTCAAAAGTCATCCCATGCACATGAGAAAAAAGTAATATCACTGCAACCCTGAATTATGGTACACTGAAGTTCAGAGTAAAGCATAGTAACTTACTTTTTCTGGATACTGATGTGGTCCGTAAACATTACTGCTCCGTGTGATGACAACTGGAAACTGGAGAGCATTACACATGTATGTGATTACATAGGAAAGCATAAACCAGTAAAAATCTGTAGTCTTCCTGCTGATCAATAAACAAACTGACACATGCACAGTGCTTACTCAAAAATCTGCAAGGCCTTACAAACATTACTGAAGTAAGCTATCTGTATTTCTGTCAAACAGGCAAGGCCTCCCGACTTCTCAGTCCGTTAGGAGCACCACAGGTGACAAATGTTTGAATCCTCTCTTGCTCTGGAACCACCACAGGACATTACACATGTGTATCTGGTTGACTGAAGACTAGCTTACTACTCCTTATTCCACTATGTTTCACAGGTTATTAACATCCTATTCTTGTCCACTTTATATCAAAAACATCGTATATCAAGAAAAAAGTCTAAAGTATTCAACATATTAAATGTTTGCTTAAACAAATCTAATAGGCCTTTTTCCTCTTTTTTTTTACTTTAACTATATACCTAGTCTTAATACAATTTGAGTTTTGCATGTTCTACTTCTGTGTAATACTTTTGTACTTCCTTCAAGCTTAGTACTGGTTTTTAAACTCCTAACATTCTCTTTGACCATTTTATCAGAGCACATTTTTAGATATTACAGTTCAGATTTAAAAAACAAAAATTAAAAACATCTGACCTGTCCCCACTGTCTTGCCATCTTCACCACTCATTGGTGGACATTCTCCAACACATCCAAACTACAGGACTAACAATAGGGAAAGACGTGGCACTGTGTGGACTAGTACTGATTTTTCTTTTATACTCTTATGTACATAATACAGACACTTAATTACAGACTTCAGACTTTTTGAAGCTACCATGGACTTACTTGGTACCTTTCCCAGTAAGACTGAACAAAACACTCTGCAGCTGCTTTAGAGGAGGCATAGGGATTTGTTGGACGTTTTGGTGAGGATTCATCAAATTCCTCGAATGAAAAGAAAAATTTGCATTACTCAATTTATTTTGCCCAAATAAGCCTTAAAGTTATAAAAGAAATAAAAATCCCTAAATATCCAAGCACACCCGTCTGACAAAGTCCCATTACAGCAGAAGGCCATAACAAAAGACAGCCTATTTATTGAACATAGGAGGCAGCCAGATTACCAGCAGTAATAATTTTATACTTCTAGCAGAGTACCTCACAGTAGCAGGTCCTCAGATTATTATCTTGTAAAATAATCTCCGTTTCTACAGGGAGGCTCAATCCTTTTCAGGCTCATATTGCCTCATATTGCACCAGCACTAGCAAATGGACCTTAAAGTCCTAAATAAAAGGGGTCTTTTCTTAAACTTTTGTGTAACTTTATTTCTGTAAGAGATGTAGAATTGCAATCCCAAAATTTTCAAAACAAGGCTTCAACAATTCTGATTGCTTCCAGAACAGGTATCTTCCAGGCTATCCTGACATTTTAATCTACTTCTCACTTGAAGGGAAAAAAATTAAAAAAACCAAACTAAAAGAAGGAGGAATACAACACAAGTTGTGATTTTTAACAACCACCTTAACATGATTAAAAGACTCATTGATCTTGTCCAACCTTTGCCTCTGAAATCAATTGGGCTTCTTCCCCTCAAAACAAACTCTACAAGAACTTCTAATGTGATTTGCAAAGAGAAGAAAAAACAGACTGAAGTCCTCTTTTCAAGGCCTAGAGGCAGAAAAATTTCAGTTGAACGTATCAGCCAAACCGTGGGTCTACACACAAGAAAACATCATCCTTGGATATCTTAAAAGTCTACAAATGGAAGTTGTGTTGAAGGAACTGACAAAGACATTGCAACAATAAGAAAGTGCATGGGACTCTTCTGAAGTACGTTAATATTTTCATGGACTATGGCAAAAGGCTCCTTAATTTTTTGATTTTAAAAAGATGATTTATTTATGATTTTAAAAAGATGAACATGCACAACTTGCCTTTTTACTAAGCTAAATTACATTTCTTGAACTAAGGTCAGGTCTAAACTGCCAAAAATCAAAGCTTTCCATACAACAAGAAGAAACATCTGAATATTTATTACAGTAATACAGGAATTGTTTCCTATTTGAATTGTCAATACCAACACTTCTGTTAGAATTTTTGCAAGAGTATAAAAGCAGTTCCCTGACTGTCAAACTGTGCACATCATTGAAGTTTCATGAATGCTCCAAGACAAAACCCTTATAATAAACTCCTTTGATACTGCCTCTGAGGAGTAGTGACACCATTAATGACCCAAATGTCACTGCTTTAGACAACAAACATTCAATATAAAACATTCTATAAAAAAATCAGGACAGTTTTGATACTCAGCTTTCTAGAAGCAACCAGTGCTTACTTACAAGTTCCAGTATTGTCAGAAATAGCTCAAAAGTCAAACATTTAGAGGCCAAAGAAAGTTAGACTCACTTTGTTTTCACTATTAAAAGCACATGAACTACAAAAATTCTCATGCATTTTCAAACTCACCTCATCAGTGCTACCTCCATATACTTCATCTGTACTAACATAGACAAACTTCTCCACATTGGCTTCATGTGCAGCAGCAACCAGTACATTGGTGCCATAAACATTCACGTAGGTGAATTCCAGGGCATGCCAAAATGAAAGGTCTACATTAAAAAATTCAGACAAATCTGATTAAATTTAGGCAAGACAGGGTTATAGGTTCCTACTGGAGGCTGCAATATAGACCTGTCAGATAACAAGGTTCCTATTAAATGAAGGCACTTCCTACACTTACTTGAAGACAAAAATCCTTGTTCTCAACAAGAGGCTGTAATCAGGAGCAAAAGCTTGTTGGCTATGGATTTTTAACCTAAAATAGCATTATCTAACTTTATTTAAATGGCAGCATAACTCCTTCCCATCTCAGTAGGAAAGGCTAAGCACAGCAAGAAAAGTGTCACTCAAAGGTAAGATGCAGTAACACGGACCTATGACTGTTAACTCATCAGCAGCTGTTTTGATTCTTACAGCTGTCCCACTGACCTAATCACTTTGTGCATATCAAATCTGATAATTTTGAGAAGTATTTTCCCGGATAATTCTTTGACGATTTTTTCTCATGATGGACATAGTACAATAGGGATTGTTCTTATTAACAGTGATGCTGCAAAGCAGCAATCTGAAATAGGCACTTTTAAGTATAATTCATTTTCTCTTTTTAGAGCTGAGACAGGATTCCAAAGGGACTTATGCCTAATCCTTCAGCTTCCACACTATTTTTTCATGTGCTATTGGAGCCAATTAAGTAAAAATTTCAGACTATGTACAAAGCCCCTCTCCACTGTCTTTATGACTCCCTCAGTACACTGTCAGCTACCTGTGAGTCTAGACTGAATTTAAAAATGTAATGCAAACAAAAAGGTACATTACTGTTTATGTGCAATGACAACAAGGTAACAGTTAGTTGAAGCACTTTTTAAATCAAGGCTGTGAAATCCTTTAATTTAAAAAGGCCACGAGACATTCAGTAATGTGATTTGTAGAGACAAGTTGGATCTCTGGTTTATATGAAGGGGTAAGACAGAAAGTACTGGCATATATTTCAAGCAGGTATAGTCAGGGAAAACAATACCTAAACATGCAGCAATGCTCACCTACATGTGTTTGGGCTGCAAAATGAAGGACTATATCTATTTTCTCAGTTTCAAAGAGCTGCTTTATAAAGTCAGGCTCACAAATATCTCCCTAAACAGAAAAAAAATAACAAATTATTTTTGATAGAAAACAGTCAGCTTCCATTTACACCAAGTATCACATAAGAAACCATTACAAAGGGAACACAGGATACAAACAGCACTACCAACTGAGTTCTGGGCCATTTATCAATGCCATGTCTAAAATAAGACCATACATAAAATTTCACCCATTTTTAAAAAAATCCTCAATGAAACTTATTTCAGAATTTATATTACTATTAACATTAGAAACAGCGATGTTCCCTAAAAATAGACACAACAAAAGTATAGCATGGAGCTCCAATGCTGAGGCTGAAATGCCAAGTTCCCAGAGCGAGTAAGAGCTCCCAGTCTGGCAAGCAAACAGGGACATCTAGTGGCACTGCAAAAGGAGATGCATATTCCCACTACGCTGGATGTCTTGCAAGGGTTTTTTGCTTTTTGCTGTTTAGTCCAGCAATTTCTTTGGTTTTCATTTATAGATTTTACAAAAAGAGACAGACATCAACACACAAACCATTCTTTGGTTTGACACAGAAGCAACAGCAGCTTTTAAAGGTAAATGCAAGCCAAGAAAAAACTTTTGATATTTACCCATTGGCTCAACTTAAGACAGTACCTGAGAATAGGTGTCTTGCAACTTAAGACAGTACCTGAGAATAGGTGTCTTGCAGAAGAAGACTTTTGTATTTGCAGATATTTAACTAAAAATAGTTCAATTGTACCTATGTTTTAAGAAGTTCTCATGCAACAACTCCGAACAACAGCCTCAAAAAGGTACTCTATGGCAGAAATGGGAGGAAAGTGAAATGATTTTCCTATTTCTCATCCTGAATAAAACTGAAGCACTCCAGTAATTATACTCCTACATTATTTTGAACAAAATGGTTACTTACTGAATTTTTTAACTGAAATTCAAGATTAGTACATCTGTGCTGAACAGCAGCAGATATTATGATTAAAATGTATCTTTCATACAGCCCCTGAGTCAAATTTTCTAAACTTACTGTTCTACTTTCTTTCCACACTTCCTTTCCACTAGAAAATATATACAGGAGGATATACCACCAGAGTGTATATCCTTCTTGCTGTCTCCTAAAGTCAGTACCAATGTTACAGTTCTAATAATAAGGGTTGCACATCAGAGATTATCTTTTGCAACGTATTTTTTCCTGTCACTATAAACTGCTTAGTTGCATACCAGCTTCATTTTAAGCTGTGATCAACTGTCCCTAAAAACCAACAACAGAACCAAACACCCACACATACATACACCAAACCACAAAAAAAAAAAAACCACACTGAAAAGTTGGAATTATTTATACTGATATAAGTTTTGTGACAAGATATTCCTGCCCTTGTTCAAAAGCAGTATAGCCACATCATTCCTAGTTACTGTTGCCCTGCATCCCCCAGGGATCTGACTGTTTTAAAGGATGTCTTGTAGAACTCCAAGCTCTCCCCAGCAATTAAACATTAATATCTATCCGGGTAACAAAGCTTTTACGCAGCATTCATACATTTCATATTGCACCCTTGGAACAATCAAAGACCTTAGGAAAAACAACCAAAAAGCCAGTTTGGTCATGCTGAAAATGCACAAATGTGCATGTCTGCATACAAGGAGCCCCTTTCCCTTCATGCAGTTTTTATCCCAATGCTCAGAGATAACCCCTTACTGAAATAAAGAGGAAGGTTCACAAAAACATAAACAGCCATGAGAGTCACTAACAGGTGAGGGCAAGTTCAACTCCCCATATCACCTGAATCTAGGAAAAAAATGCAAGTTTATATTTACTCCCTCTGACAAAGGTGCTATTTCAGAAAACTAAACCGTATGCATTTCTCAGATGTCCTGCAACCTTGAGCAGACCCTGAGACAGACAGATGAGCATCAGCACTGACTATGGTAGAGAGGAAGTACCTCACCATACAAGCCTAGCAAATCAGAATATTGATCTGAACAATAAATCAAAATTCATCTCCTGTCTGAAGACAAAACTGTGGAAGCAGTACACCAAAAACCTGTAAAACGTCATGTTTTGTAGAAGAGAGTGCTTTATCACCTGGATAAACTTGTAGTTTTCCTTCCCAGAGACTGTTTCAAGATTCTTCAAGCTTGCACAGTAGTCGAGCTAAAAAGAAGTACCACACAACATTAATAAGTGAGCTTCAGGGAAGCAAATCAGCTAACTCAAACCAAACTAACCACTAGAAAGTCTGAGAACAAAGTAAAAACTTATTTCAAAAGAAAACCTACGTGACAAGCAGACGTGAAGCTTTAAAAACACAAATCTCCAAAAGACACTCTAACTAACTGCAAAATTTTTTAAGCAGACATTTAGAGCTTGAAAAGCTTTGTTCTTTTCCTAAACAACAGCTGACTTTTTTTTTGCATAGGAAAGAATGGAAAATCAAACAGAATAACTAACAATAAGCCATATAAATTTCAACATATTATAGATTGCATTATAAATCATTTAAAACAGTTTTCCATATCAAGAAACAAAACAAGCTATTACCTTGTCTAGGTTTATAATCAGATAGTTTGGATAGTTTTTCACAAGGGAGACTACTACATGTGAAGCACTGCAGGATACAAGAAAAATATATTTTACAATTACATACTTGGCTTTAAGGTAATAAAGAGACGACAGATTATATATAAGTTCAGCACTATCAGAATTCTTTGAGGGAAGAAGGGGATATATTCAAAACAGCTGAAAGATTGATTCAAAGATATTTTAACACATCAGCATAATTCTAATATATATTTTATACATTATCCTAATATATTCTATATATAAGTGCACATGGTTAAGAAACTAAAAATCAGAATAAAAGTTCATACCATAATGAAAGAAATCAGCTCTGCCCACAGTCACTTAAAAAAAAAAAACCCGTTATATGCTATATTCAATTGCCATTCTAAAATACTTTTGCACTCTAAAGCTTACATATTAGGTACCAGGGAGAATCAGTCAACACTCCTAACCCACCAGAGTGACTCCCATCACTCAAGTCTCTGACACTGCTGCTAGGTGTAAGAAGTGACAACCAGACAACCACGTGGCATGTCCTGGCACAGTCTTGTGTACATGAAACTCACTCTGAGAGTTCGGGTTTAGCAGGGGTTATTCTGACATAGAAATTGAACCCTTTCACAGCTTCTGACTCCAAGCGCACTGATGGGCTCAAGCTTAAGACAGACCAGACCTTTCTCTGACTCCAGCTGTGCCTATAGCATTGAGGGGTTGATACAGGAAACAGCAGCTGGCTCGAAGCCTTGCCACCCCCCAAGGCAAAGAATACATAAGGTTGGAAAAGACCTGAGATCATCGAGTCCAACTTATGACAAATCACCACCTTGTTAACTAGACCATGGCACTAAGTGCCACATCCAGTCATTTCCTGAACACCTGCGCGGACAGTGATTCCTGCACCTTCCTGGGCAGCCCATTCCAGTACCTCATAATGCCTTCTGTGAATAAATTCTTCCTAATGTCCAACCTGAACCTCCCCCGGCGTAGCGTAAGGCTGTGTCCTCTCCTGTCATTTGCTGCCTGGGAGAAGAGGCTGAACTCTACCTGGCTGCATCCCCGTTTCAGGGAGTTGCAGAGAGCAGTAAGCTCCCCCCTGAGCCTCCAGGCAAAACAACCCCAGCTCCCTCAGCCGCTCCTCATAAGACCTGTGCTCCGGACCCTTCCCCAGCTCCGCTGCCCTTCTCTGGGCAGACCCGTCCCGGCTGCGCCCGAGCAGCGACTCCCCGCCAGACCGGGCAGCTTCTCGCCAGCCGCAAGCGAAGGACCGCCGGGGCGGCATCCCAGCTCGCTCCCCAGCACTTGCCACCTCAAAACCCACGACAGGGGCGAGTGACCAGCAGCTCCTGAGCGAGCGCGGCCCAAGCCAGCGGCGCCGAGGAACCGGCAGGGGACAGGCACAAGGGAGGCGGCACCGAGGGACCCCCGCCCGCCGAGTCTCACCCGCGCCCCACGACAGCAGGCCGGCGGCCCGCTCGGGCCCCGCGGGGCTCACTCACATGAAGCCGGCGCCGCCCGTCACCAGGAGCCGCTTCTCGAACGCCGGCGGCGCCGCGGGACCCGCGCGCCCCGACATCGTCCGCGCTTTACGGCACCGGCCCCTCGCTCCGCTTCCCCCACGGCTGCGCGTGCGCGGCACGGGCCCACAGGTTTCAGGGGCAGAATCGCAGCTCCTGCAAGAGACTCGCTGCAAAATCGCCTTGCTCGCTCCCCGCGCGGCCCCAAGAGTGGAACTGTCAGCGTCTCGGAGGCCACCGACAGCGGGGCGGGCGCGGCGTGTGAAAAGAGCTAAGCTTTCGCCTCCGTATTCAGCAGCGACCGGCGGCCGACTCTTTACGACTCTGGGTCTCTCAATTTACGGCCGGACCCAGCAACGGGACACGTTGTCGCAGGGGCGGGGCCTGCTGCTTGGTCACGCCCCCAAGGGCGGTCGCGCTCCCTGATTGGCTCTCTCGCCGCTGCCGCCCTCCCGCTGGCGCCTAACGCGGCGGGGCTGTCACGTGACGCGGCGGCGGGGGGCAGCGCGGGAGGAGGATCCCGGTGGCCGGCGGGTCCCGGCGATGCGGTGGCGCCTGCTCTGGCTGCTCGGCGCCGCCGCCGGCTGCTGCTGCTGGGGCCCCGCCGCGGGCAAGACGCTGCGGGGCGGCTTCGCCAGCGCCGCCGCCCGCCGGGAGCCGTGGCAGCCCGTGGCGCGCTTCCAGTTCCACGGTGGGTGCCCCGAGGGCAGGAGAGCGGGAGAGCGGCTGTGCCGCCCTGAAACGGGGCCGCTGGGGCGCGGGGGAACCGGTGGCGGCCGGAGGGGCCGCGGGGCGGGGAATAGGGTCAGCCCCGCAGCTCTCCTTCCTTCCCCACTTCTCTCCTTCGCTCCCTCCCTCCCTCTTTTCCTCCTTCTCCGCCGGGACGTGTAACAGGTCCGATCCGCTGCCGGGGGTCCCGGGCAGCAGCAGGAGCCGGCCGGAGCGGGGCCGGGCGCTGGGTGCGGGAGCTGGCAGCACCCCGCTCTGTGGGTCACAGGGAGCGGCTCTGTCCCTCCCTTCTGTCCCGCAGCCTGGGTTGGACGCTCCCGCCCGAGTGTCCGGGAGAGCAGAGGCGTTTTCACTACGACACGCATCCC
This sequence comes from Entomyzon cyanotis, assembly GCA_024500445.1. Taxonomy (NCBI): domain Eukaryota; kingdom Metazoa; phylum Chordata; class Aves; order Passeriformes; family Meliphagidae; genus Entomyzon; species Entomyzon cyanotis. Next base: position 40,727,354 of record JAKEPQ010001016.1, on the reverse strand, counting down.
TCCTTCCCTCTTGGAACTCCACCGGACGGCAGCGGTGCTGAACGTGGCTGTGCCCCGTCTCTGGGTGCTCTTGGTGACACCGCGCATCGAAACGTAAAATTCTCACCTGGTCATTCCCAACGGCTTTTCTTTCCCGTGTCATTAACTCCGTGTTAGTAAAAATTTTTTACTATTAGTCAGTAATTACTTAGTAGTAATTTCGTGACTACTGTCGTGCTGAAAGAGAGCCCTAGCAGTGGTCCGGAATCCTGTTGGAATGGCCCCTCCAGAAGGTTGGAATGCACTGTGCTTGCTACAGAAGTTTTACTTTGCAGAAGGAGATGTGTGTGGCCATAACAAGTGCTATGTACAGCAAGGCTGTGCTGGTCAGCCTGCTTTTCCTATATGCTCAGCATTTCAGTAGCTTAGGCTGTTTTCTTTCCCATTGAACTTCATGGCAGAACAGTTCTGCGGAGTGCTTCAAAATATAATGGGATGCAGGAAAACGTGACATAAGCAAAACAGAGTTGGAGCATGACCTTCCAGCACTGAATGAGAAATGACAGGGCAGAGATAGCTTCTGAAGTGACTTGAAAGCTGTTAATTATCACTGTCCTAGAATTTAATTGTAGAAGTTCTCTAAATAGATCTGAAGGGGAAAAGTGCACTCTCTAAATCTGAGGAAAGATTGTTAAGATTCAATGTTGTAACGTGTGTCCGTTCCGGCTCTGGGGCAGCCCTCCCCCCCGCAGCAGGGGAGAGCTGCCCTTGGGTGCTGCACTGCTGCAAATCAAGATGAGTGGTATAGGTGTTCAGATATAATTCTATAAATTGATGTTGCATATTTGCGTAGAAATACTCCTCTTTCTGCATGAATACCAACTATTTTGGGTAAAGCTTTTTTAGAGCCTTCTGTTAATATTTCAAAATCTTCTTAGCTAAACTGTAGTTCATACAACATTTTACAGATCCCAGGACATCAGCTTATTTGTGGTTTTTTGCAGGACCTGTCTTGTAACTGGTTCTGATCTTCCTTATCTGAACCTGGTAGCAGTCTATTGATTCACATCTAGCTGCTACCTCCATTAGGGGTAAAAGAAGGTTGCTATGACAGATAAAAAGCCACTCAAAGTTTGTGTGAATTTGTATGGAATTTGTGCTCTTGCTGTATCAATGGATTTTTCTTTTCCACTGAATTCTACCTTTTCATTTAAGATACTTTTAGGTTAAAGTCTGCAGCAATACATGAAAGAAATTATGAAAACAAGTTTGAGGATTGTGGAATTACTCAGACAAGATAAATTCTGTCAAATGAGCTAATTCTAAAATGACTAAAATATTTCTATATGTCAAGATTCAGCCTATAGTGTCAGGACAAGGGGGAATGGTTTCAGACTGAAAGAGAGTAGGTTTAGCGTAGATATTAGGAAAAAATATTTACTGTGAGGGTGGTGAGGCACTGGAATAGGTTGCCTGCAGAAGTTGTGAATGCCCCATCCCTGGAAGTGTTTAAGGACAGGTTAGATGGGGCTCTGAGCAACCTGTTCTAGTGGAAAGTGTCCCTGTCCATGGCTGAGGGTGGAAAACCAGGTGTTCTTTCAAGTCCCTTTCAATCCAAGCCATTCTCCCATTCTATGATTCTACAGGCAGACTGACACATTAGAGAACACTTTTGAAGTTTGATATTTTTTGCATCAATTTGACATCAGTCATCTCTATTTAAGTATTTTAACTGTAATCCATAACATGAAAGTCCAATTACATAAATCTTTCTGGTGTTAGATGTAAGAGCTACCCTGTGATGCTCATAGTCATGCCACAATAGTCTTAATAATTAGTGATGTTACTGAGACTCTTGAGGCACTGTCTTTAACTCAAAAAAATGCAATTTGGGTTGGGGCGGAGGAAGGGGAAAAAATGTTATCTGGACGTCTGTTTCAAAAAAAAAAGCGGGGGGGGAGGGAAGGGTGTTTGTAGTGGACAAGGTTAATGACACTTAGGTTATGGTGGAGGTTTGTTTAAGTACCGCCACAGAGAATTGTGCATCCAGTGGTTTGTTAATGAGATACACAGAAATTGTTTCTGAAAGACGATAAAATACTTTGATTACGAAGTAGTGGTAAAAATTCAAGAGTAATGTGAAACTGTAGTGCAGCTGCTTAAAAAACAAATCTGTGCCACACTGTTTTTTGCCGGTAACTGACATCGAGACAGAGTAGTTGATTTTACTTTTTTAATATCAAGGTGACCATGCTGTTCTGTGTGTCAGAATCAAGAATGTAGCAGTAGCTATGGCAAAAGCAGCTAGACTTCACCTGTTTCAAGCACAGGAATGGCAGAAGCTGGAGAACAGTATTCAAGATCACAGCTGTACAGAGAAGTTTTCTAAAGCTCAGCTGACAAGTGAGTTACTGCTTTTTTTCCTCCTTACAAACTGAGTTACTGGTATTTAGAACTCTGTTGAGTTATCTATGTGTTTAGAATACTTGTTTCAGTGAATTTGAACTTTCCATCAACTAGAACTTTGGTCTTCTGCAATTTAAAAATACTACAAAGAAATAAAATTTCTTTATTTGTATCACTTCAGAAGACTTTGTTTGCGAGTTATGATTTAGTGTACTGCTAGAGAATGAAATCCATGACAAACAGTGGCTTTAATGCTAACAGCCAAACTTTCTGACCAGTTCTAGTTTGTGCTCCCATGTGTTCACAATGGTTCAGAAAGGGTACGTACTTGGCTGAAGTTTTCATTTAGTCATTCAGTACAGAGATTTTCTTTAGCTTGACTTGGAGTAAATGTCTTTCTTTTTGTTTTGTTTTAATCTCAAAGTTTCCTTAAAAGAGATTGTCTTGTAGATATGAGAGAATTTACAAAGAATACCATTGTACTATGAGACTGAAGAACTAAAGAATCTGAATGTTTGGGACAGTGAAATGTACAGTTTGAATTGTAACTTCCATTGCAGTGGAAGGAAAAAAAAATCAGAGGCAAACTGATGGAACCTGCTGCAATTACCTCTAAACCTCTGAAGCAAATGTTTGTAAGGTGGGAGTGTGTAGCCCAAGTACAAAGTAAAAGGATAATTTTGTAGTGCAAACCTTTTCTTTCACTACCTCAGAATAAGTCTTTCTGCAAAAATTAACCTGGATCTTTCTGCCTTACTTTACAACTTGACTCTGTTAAAACTTAATGCTATTTCACCCTTTTGTAATTTGATATTCTTCACTGAATCTCTCATTCAAGTGTTTTTAATATTTGAGCTGAGAGTTATACCAGTATAAAATATGTAGGTTGTCTTTTTGTCTCTTGTTTACAAAGGAACATTTTTCACTTGTCAGGAGGCTCTTGTTCTCCAGTTCCATGGAAATGGCATTTTTCAAAGCTGAGAAAACAAAAATTAAATTATATTTCCATGATAGTACAAATCTGTCATGCTTTAATATACAAAACATGTCAGAAAATTTTCAGTGCAGTATCAAAGATGAGCTAATCAGGATAAAGCTTGAGAACCCATCTAAATGTGAAAGAACAGTGAAACACGGAAGCATTGACTTACATAACTAGAAGACAAACAGAGTGAAATAATAATTTTTGCACTATTTGTTGATTGTAATGGTACTTAAAGCATAAATTTTCCTTTAAGGAATTAAACTAATATTAGAAGCTTCATTCTAATGTATCTTAAGTGACAATAGCTTCTCTTTTAAATGCATTTCCTTTGTGCAGTCAGAATCCTAGAGTAACAGATTGATCTCCTGTAACATTTGTCATAATGAAATCTTACACAGATGTCATTTCTAGGGATGTGGTTTCCTTACACTTAAGAGTCCTCACCAACCCTTGCCTGCACCTACTTGAAACAAAAGATGGAGGTCTGGTCTCTGTTATTGTGGATAGCTTTCAAAACTAAGTCTGTTTTCTACTGTGTATGGAAAGCAAACAAATCAAGTACAATCAATACTTTTCTTTCTGAAAGCAAACAAATCAAGTATTTACTCCTGGTTTTGTTTCTTTGTTTTCTTCCAAAGTGACTGTGAACCACACAGAGCAAAATCTGACAGTGTCCCAGATTCCTTATCCGGAAACATGGTATGTGTTTTATGTAGACAAGTTTACCTGCGAAGAGAATTATTCTGAATCCGAGGATATTCAGTTTGAAATGGTCTTACTAAACCCAGATGCAGAAGGGAATCCATTAGATCACTTTAGCGCAGGGGAATCTGGTAAGATTTTCTTTTCTTAAAATTAGATTTGTAAGTTAAGGATCTGATTACTCGAATCAGTACTTACTGTGCTTGGAAGAGTATGGGGAATGGATAGCAGAGCCTCTTATATTTCATATTCTGTGTTCTTACGAAGAGTAAACTTGAGTTCATTTTCTGTCATCCCAGAAAAATCCTATCCTTTCCCTAGACTGACTTTCCAAAACTTGCCTAACCAGAAGTGTAGATGCACAAGGAAAGTCAGTGTTAAAATCTTTGCTGATAGGTATTTTTAACATGCTGAAATTGTAATCTTCCACTTGAATATGAACTTAATACCTGATTTTAATGAATTAATGAAATTCTTTAGCTGTGTGAAACTTGATTCTATGCAACATGAGTACAAGCACGATAAAACATTTTGCCAGTGCAATTTCAGTTCAGTGTTGAAATCTTGATAAGTGTCTTGGTCACAGGCTGTAGATTAGGTTTTCCAGTCCTGATTTTGTTGTAATTAAGATATGCAATTTTAAATCTTTAAACATCCAAAGAAAAACTCAAGACAGCAGCTAAAGAAATGCCTACATAAAATTGTATGCTTTGGACAATCCAGCCTAATGTATTCTGCTCTAGGAAGCCTCAACAACATGTCAGTCACCTGGGTCTGTTGGGAGGGAAGGGCCCTATAGGCTTCGTCTGCCTTCCTATACAGAGTGAATCTACATACCCAGGATGAGCCTAATTGCTGTGCTTGGAATCAAATGCCCTGCTGGTCTCAAGAGGAAATAGAGGGAACAAAGGCAGCTCATTTTTGGAAAGGAAGGAAATATTCAGTGAAACATTTAGCAGGATCTGCAAGAAAGTAGCACATTAATAATCTGGATTGCAAGGCTTAAAATCAAACTTAACTTCTCTGACTTGTCAGGTTTTATTTGGTGAATTTGGTCTTCAGAAGTGAATTCTAGATTAATTTGCTTACTATCAAAAAGGGGTAATAGCTAAAGGAGTAATTGCTAAATCAAGGGGCAAAGCAGCTACAAGGCATCATAGGGCCCACTAAAGTGGTGTAGAGACCTCCTAGAGAGGCATCTTGGCTCTATATGAATTTTGTAGGAAGTCTGAGCCCTTGGAAGCAAAACTCTGGACAGCTTACATGCAGAACAAGGGGGTGTGTAAAGATGCTGGATGCATGTATTTAGATCTAAAAAGTAGCAAGCAAGGTGACCTGTACATGCCATGTCTTCCAGAGTTGCAGAGGAACACCTCTGTTGATTCAGAATTAAAACCTGCGTTGTTGCCATGTATATGCACGGGTCTACTTTCAAAGAGCTGAGGAGAGAAAGAGCTCTCTCTCTCTTTTTAAATTTAATTTTTAATGCATCTTTAAGAAATAATCATCACCATTTTCCCATAGAATCTTAGGATGTGAGGTTATCAGAAGATCCAGCTTCATTTCTTGTTTCTTTCATGCAGGCAATTAAAAATTACATAGTTACAAAAGGTTTTAGTTAGGTCATCCTTCACTTGAGTTACTTTAGGCTATGGCCTCGCATAGGACATCTCAAAAATCAAATGAATAATAAGGAAAGCATAGGAAAGAACTTGAGGCTTGTCCCCTTGTGGTTAAGATGTTTGCCTTGAGAGATGAGGAGGCCTGACTTCTGATCCCTGGCAAGTAATCTTATTTTATATGGCAGGGATCTTCTACATAACGCATGGTATCTAGGTGGTATCTAGGATTTCTAAAGGCAGCTGAACAGGTGTTTCGAAAACAGCATTTTTAAGAGCTTTGAAGTTAGGTATTTCAAGTAAGGTATGTATGTTTTATTTTGTCTGTCAACTCTAGGATCCTTGAAAGTCAGAAAACTTAGAGAAGACAGGTTGAAAATTACACTTCTGTGTTTTTTATAGTTGGTTTTCAGTGCAGCTTTCTCCTAACCCCTTTTGGTCTCAAACTAATAATCCACACTCTGTCTATGGTTGGAAGGAGCCTTCTATCATAAATGCTTAGTGTCTGTTAAAAGCTAGTTGATTTTCCTAAAGAGTTTTCCAAGGATACTCACTCATCATGGTGAGAAATAACTTTTATCTACAAAGTCCTTGCCAAGTTCAATGGGTGTCTTTTGAAGCACAAAGGAAAAAGAAAGATTTGATCTGAACCACATATTTGTGTCACTCAAAAATCATGCGTTTGTATTGGTGTACATAAGAAGCAGAGTGGCTTGGTATTCTTAAGAGTCTTTATTACCTTATGCTCTTTTTCTCCCATTTTACTGTGCCTATGTCCAAAATGCTTAATTTCAGTCATATAAGTTATAACGCTAGGTATTATTCAGGACTCACCCAGTTCTAATGTTTTTCAACTCAGATATTTAAATGTGTATACTTGCTCTTTCCCAGTCTTTGGGTGGAGCTAGCTGGAAACTTCTACCAGAGTTATTTTGCTGCTGGAGGTAAAGCATATTTTAGAGTCTGATTCTATGGGTACTACTAGATTTCAAGGAAGGCTGGAGAAAGAAAATGTAAGTTTTCTGTGAGAAATGTTTGTTTGCCCGTTTTTTGCTTATAGCTCACTGGCTTTGACCCTTGGGAACTCCTGATGGGTTGCAAAACTTACAGACAGTAGAAAAGATTTTCATGATCGAGGCTTTAAAGGGAGCATTTTATCAGACTGCTGCCAGACTGAAAATTAGAGGACTTCTGTTTCATCAGTAATCTAAAAAAACTTGGGGGATTTTTTTTTTAGACAAGTGCAAAAGAATTCGTGGTAAGAGCTAATTACTGTTTTCTGTGCTACTTTATCTAAAAGTTTTTGGACTTGATCAACTGTGCTTCTTGAGCTATTTCATATGGAGGAAGAGTGACACCCAGTGGTTAAAAAGATTAAAATAGAAGTCTGTTCTGTGGTTCTCTCACCTTAGATTGTGCCTTTGCAAAATGAAACAAACGAACAAAAGAAAAAGAGCTAAAAATGAGTCCTTTAATAGGTGTGTTTCTGACTGATCAAATGGGCTACAATTGTTTTCTGTGTATCAAGAACCTGTGTGCCATTTTATACTAGTTTGGTAATTGCTGCAAACCTCTCTATGCTCAGAAAAAGTACCGTTGAATAAAAAATACTTTGTCAGATCAAATAATAATCAGTTCTCTGAAAAAATTCACTGATTTTTTTGGGGATAAAATTGACTAGGATTTAGACATTTTAGCTGTACTCCCACTTTTAGGTAACAGTTGATAAGTATTTCCCAATGGTTATATTAAAAAAACTCACTGTTTTGTTTTAGTTATTCACTGCTAGTAGGAATGTTTCCTTGTAAAAACTAAGCTGTATTTCTTTTTTTTTTCCACAGGATTACATGAATTCTTTTTCCTGCTTGTCCTAGCATACTTCATAACTGCATGTATATATGCACAATCCCTATGGCAAACAATTAGGAAGCGTGGACCTATGCATGGTGTATTAAAGGTGCTGACAATTGCATTACTGTTGCAGGCTGGTTCAGCTTTTGCCAACTACCTGCATTTCTCAAGGTACCTTTGCTCCTTTTTTGCTTTCAGTCTTTAGACTTGAAGAACAGTGTGTTGTAAAGATCAGTACATTATTTTGCCTGGGGTGGATTGTGGCAAAACATGGGCAAAACATTTGAACTGCATCATTGCCTAAATGTAAGAGAAAACACCCATGTAAGACACTCCCATTTAAAAATACAATCTTCTTACTCTTTTTCAGTTATTCAAGAGATGGGATAGGAGCTCCTTTTATGGGAAGTCTGGCAGAATGTGAGTATGCTTGTCTCCTGATTCTTACATATTCTTCCCATGAATCTGTATAATACATTAACAAATGCTGTTGCTGGACTATACTGTGATCATGGATCACATAATTGGATTTTTAATATAAAATACTAAAAACTGTTCCTCCAGAAGAAGAATGGTTTTAGGTGTTTACAATAACTGTATTGGAACTTATACAATTGTGATATTGTTTAGGATTTTTCAAAGGATTTTTTTGTCTTGACATTCCTTTCTACAAACTCTTAAAGACGTGCCTGTCACCTGAGTAAGTCTTTCAATACATTGAAGAGGTTTGTGGAGTCTGATGTAGAAAGCCAAGATTTTTGGGAAACTTAATCATGTTTTATAGAGTTTGTCATTTCACTAACAAATTTGACAATTATTAAATGAAAAGGTGTTTTATGGCACAAATTTATGATTAGCATGATCCAAAAAATGCTTATGTGAAAGTTTGATGCTACCAAAGCATTTTTCTCTGCTCTGTATAGATATTCTGAGTTCTCACTGGAACTAAATTCCTAGAGCATCCCTTTCCAAAATGTACCAACTTACTCTTGTTCCATTCTTCAGGGTGTTAAGCATTATTGTTGGGTAGTGTGGGGGTTTTTTTTTGCAGTTCACATTTGAAGAATTGGGGGTTCTTTCTGAGCAAATACATGTCCTTTTGACTGGCTTGAAGCACCCCAAGAAAGTAGTACTGTGGTAGTGTGATAGTGTTGGGGAGTAACAGCCTATGTAGAGAAATATTTCCCTTCATAGAGTTCATTTAGAAGGCTGCAGTTGGAATTATCAGCCTCTTGATGGCACTTGGCACCACAGTAATTGCCTCTTTCTTGTTTTAACCGTTTGAGCTGGGAGCTCCTTGCAGCCTCTCCAGCAACTGTGTTATTAAACAGTTATTCCTTCTCATCTCTTGAAATGAAATTAAATGGAGAATATGGAGGTAGTCATAACTCCTCCCCACTGTTAACTATCCAGCCAGAACTTCGGAGAGAATAGCTGCATGCTAAATTTTTTAGTGTATGCGTTGTAGTCAAAACCCCATTTTTATTTAGATTAAGCAAAAGTTATAATTAATATTATTTTTGAATCAATAGCTGAATTTCTTAAATTCAGCTAAGAAAGTTTTCCTTTCTCACTGTCTCTAAAGTTGGTGGTTTCCAAAACAGTAAAAGAGCAGAAGTAATAGAAGTGTGGAAAGCTTCAGTGGCAATTACAATTCTGAAGAGCAGCTGGTGGCAAGTAGTACAGTTTGAAGGTGGAAGGTGATACCATTTTCCTATATCACAACAGAAATCTGAGTTGAAAATAAATGTTAAGATTTCTATTAATTGCAGTGTGGCCAGAATATCTTTCTAAAAACCTGTTCTGATACTATCTCAAGCAATTATTCTTTTCCTGGTATGATTTAGTCTTTACCATGTATAAAGACCTGATCCTCAGTCTAATTAACCACCTAAGCTAATCGCATAAATCACACAAATAATTCTGGCACTCAGAAGCATTGCAAATTTTGTTCTTCTAACTTCTGGCAAGAATGAAATGTGAAAAGTAAAAGACTATTATAATGTCTGTTGAATCTTCAAAAAAGATGAATTGTGATGAAATCAGACAAACACTGACCCTGAATATTGTGGGGTTATTGTAATCTTTAAAATTTTTCTCACCCTTGTTCCTTTGTAGCAAGGTGTATGGGATGTCAGAGATTAAAGATGGTTGTGGATTTTTGTCTTACACAAATTTATCTGGGAATTCACTTGAATTGTTACCACACTGAAGCATATCTTATGCCCAAGATATGATTGAGAGATGATGTCTGGTTATACCTTATAGGGCAGGTTATCTTAAGGAGTGACAGAAAATAAAATGCTCCCTCTAGAACACACAGATTTGTTCAGTCATTTGTCTCGTTTGGATTTGTGACACTGGTTTGGCATGCCTTTGGTTCATTTAACAATTCTTTTTCTAGTGAGTACTGTCTCTCCATAGGTAACATTGGAAAATAATTCATTTTTTTCCCAAAATAAGTGATGGTTCATTTTATTAAAGAATGATCAAGTTTGTATTTACTAAAAGCTTTTGGCAGACCTTAAACAGCAAAGGTGTCTTAATACATTAAGAAGCATTTAAGCATATAAACTCTGCAAATACCAAGCATATCCCAGGAATTACATTTTGAAGTCTGTTTCGTATCCCTATTTTGCTAAATATTGCTGAGTGTCAGGGAAATATTGTAGCTGATCTTCTTTTGACACATTTCCTTTGTATCCATATTAATTTCTTGTAAAAAATGGCAACATTTTTTGTGCCAGTATTTTTAGTAAATGTTGGAAGTATTTATCTTTTTTAATACAGTCCAGTCATATAAAAGTAGAGCTTTGTTTTTTTGGTGACAGAAATACTATTCTTGTACCTGATAGTGTCAATGAAAATTACAAATAAGGAACAAATATAATTGAACTAAAATATTAATGAAGCGAAAAAGAAAGCATTGCTGTGTGTAGTGCCCAATCTCTAGTTTCTGAACCAAATTTACAATTTACGTAGTGTAAGAATCAATTTTTCTTTTATGTCTCTGCTTCACCAGTACAATGAGTCAGATCCCAAAACCAACTTTAAAATTGTTCATGAAGTCAAAAACTTACCAGGTCTGAAGCTAACAATCACTTCAGGTTTTTCTACTGTCACTAGTACTGCAGCAAGGCTAACAAATAAAGGCTTTAATATATTCGAGCTTAAAGTTTTCTTTATTCTGATGCAGCTTCAAACACAAGTTTGAGACACTGATTAAGAATGTAACTTTATGGAGTATGTGTTAATTGTTCCCAAACAGAGGTAAAAATGGACATAGCAAAATGAGGCAAATGTACTTTGCATTTAATAAAATGAAATACAGGCAAGTTGTTGCTGTAAATGAAGTTTGTGTTAGGGTTATTCATTACATTTTCCCCTTTAAGTATCTCAGAGTAGAATTTGTCCTAAATATTCGTGCTTTCTTTTGCAAGCTACTATATCCTTAAGATGAAGTGCAATTAATTTAAAATACAATGTACCTATCAGATTTTTGAACAAAAGTTCTTCAGAGCAAAGAAAGGAGTTCATTTCATCATGTTTCATATTTGCACTATGATTAACATACATATGATTTTAGTTCTTTAGCATTTATAAGTCTATTTATGCAGATGGACTCCTGAGCCCAGACTACCCTGACACAAGAGTGGCATTTGGAAAGATGTGGCACTGTGCCCATGTTGTTGCAGAACTGCAGCTTAACTGGAGGAAAGTTGATAGTGATCTCTTTGGTCACTGAAAACTCCACAAAACAGCCATACTTTGGAGCAAAGCAACTTCAGCTAATCTAACTCATCAAAATTAAAAGGGGATACAGAGGCCTATGCATCTTCATTTGTGGGTATACATAATATTTCTCTTTGCTGATGGAAACCAGAATTTTATTTTTGTTGTAATTTATTAATTTTTCTTTTGTTTTCAATAGTGTGTGACATAGTCTCACAGATACAAATGCTGTATTTATTGTTGAGTCTGTGTATGGGCTGGACAATAGGCAGAATGAAGAAATCTCATGGCAGACCTCTTCAGTGGGATTCCAGTCCAACGTCTACTGGCATTGCTGTAGTAGTTGTTGTTACACAGGTTTGTATTTCATATTCATTCTTATACTGAAGTATACAGCTACTATTAAGTATGACAGAACTGTGAACCAAATAATTTCAATATTTTAATTTTATGAGGGAGGGAGTATCAAGACTGGAAAAAAGCCCACAGCATAATGTGCACCCAGTATGTCTAATAGGTAACACCACCTTCTCTTTACTTTAACAATTTAAGGTGTAGCTCCACAGTATGTTTTTGTTTAGCAGTAAAACCACTTAAGAAGTTCCCACAGTTTTCCAAACTCCTGGTTGTGACAATTGTTTGTAGCATTATACTGTGAACCAGATTAGTGGAACAATCTAGACTGAAAAAAAATTTTAAACAATTTTTTTTTGCACAGTCATTTTATTGATCTGATTTGTAATGTAGTCTTATAAAAAGTTGTAATCAGTACAGCTGAGGCATTGTGATCTACATTATGTGGGTTGACAACCAGCAGCATGGGAGGAAAGACAAGAAAAGCTGCTGTGACAAAGTCTTTGTCATGAAAAAAAGGAAATAATCAGTGCCCTCCTTTTGGAAGCGCTCAAATAGAATGTCTAATGATCCTTTCAATCAATATAAGGGAATTCTTGAAAGGTTCATGTGCAGGGTTGGTCTTGCAAATATACAAATGGTCTGACACATAATTTCATTCAAATATTTTCCATTAGTATAAATTAGAAAGTTAAGTAAACCAGTAACTTAAAAGTAAATTGTAATGGAAATCATTCAACCCTGGTGGTGCCTTTTGTAAACAAATTTTTTTTAATCACATCATAAAGACAAGAGAATTTGAAAACCATTGAGAAAGAGAAGAGCAGGGAGAAACTGGAGACAGTAATGAGGAAGAGATTATACTGAAGATTTTTGTGCTATTTGGGTAGTATCTGTAATTAGTGCTGCTTCTAAACTAAATAAGTGGACTTCTAGAACATTACGAATAGCTGGGAGCTGACATTTCTTGCTAATTAAGAATATAAACTAAAGGCTGTTAAGGTCAATGGGACTGTTGAAATTTAAAGATGGGTGTCTCTAAGTAAGGTGGAATGAACCTATCAAGCACCAGAAATTTTACATGCTGGCAGTAAAGATGACTTCTAAAGTATTTAATTTCATTCATGCCTCTGCACTAGTGCATATGTATGGGTGTGTTAGTACTCTGTCACTTGAGACTGGAAAGTTTTTTGTTGTTATTTCCTTTTACTATACATAGAAAAGACAGTATAATCAGCTTGATCTGGTTTTGGTTGTTACTTATGGTAAAAGGTGGGTAGGCATCATACAAATATGCTGCTTCCCCCAAGACTGGTCCATTACTCATCTTTTGGCTCTTGGAGCAGCACTGGAGCATTAGCACAAAATTGTCTAATTTACTTTTCACCAGTAAGGCACAGCTCTACCACATCTCCTGGTACTATTGGGAATGTCAGGTTTGGCAGGAGTCTTGTAGGAACAGAATATGGATATGGGAATATGTCATTGCCTGGGTGGTTTTGCACCCCTCTATCAGTGTCTACTGTCTCCAGCAAAACTTGCCTCACACCAAGAGTATCCCTGCCCTTCTGGAGAGGATATTTTCCATCTCATGGTTAGGTGCATACAAAATATACCGTCTGCCAGATTTGATACAGAGTGCCGCTGTTGAGCTCAGGGAAACAGGATTTAGACTGTATCACCTCTATCAAAGGTGGTGAGTTCAAGAGTTCATCTCTGGATTAGTCAGTTGTTCACTGATCTGTTGAGATTGACATGGGTGTTTGATCTGCTGTAATCAATCAATGGGCACTTGCAATGACTAAAAACCTAGAATAACCTTCTTCCTGTTCTGATCTTTCCCAGAGATTCTTATGGGAGAGCCAGCTTCCTGCTATGCCAGAGATTGGACAGACTTTATGTGGATAATCAGAGATGTTCTGAGGACTTGCTGAGGAGGCTGCTGGAAACCATGCACATTACCTTAATGCAGCAGATAGAGATTGCAGCATGTTAGTTTTATTGACATTCTCCTGTACCTGTCCTCATCTCATCTTCAGGGAAGTCAAGAAAGTGGACAGCCTGAGAAAACATCTTATTCAACTTAAATGCAGTCTTGACTGGCAAACTATCTGAGCCTCTTTGCCTACCGCTAGTTCAAATTACTCAGCAAATTTTCAGGGGTTTTTCTCCTCTTCGTAATGATGCTGTGGATTTTTTTTCTTTGTTCTTTCAGAAACACTAGCAATTTCCTGGGTTATGTTTATGGGTTACCTTCAGTGTAGGGTGGACACAGCCTTCTAGTCAGCAAATGTCTTGTGGTCTTTGCAGCTGCAAAGAGGTAACATCTCAAAGGAGGGACAAGTCTGCCATTTAGCAACTCCCTTTGCCTTAACTTGTTCTTTATTTGAGCCACAGAAAGATTCCCAGACTGCCATGCATTCATTAAAAATTCCACTTTCTGCTGCTGAGGCACAAACCTTGTACAGAACTTTATTGATGGCAGGCCCTTCCTGTCACATAGCCCTGAGCAGTTTCAGCTTTCAGGGCTGACCAGACTGGAGGCAATGATTCTGGAAAGATAGCTGATTGTTTTGAACCTGATCAAAATGGCATAGAATCTTACTGCATTAGACACCCTATGCAGGGCTGCTTAGGTGTGCTCAGAATGGGCTCTACCTCTGACCTTAGATCTAAACCATTTTTTGCTGTACTGGCATTGAGTGACATCAGATACCTGAGCACTAGATATGGTTAGAAACAGCTAGTTTGCCTTGCTGCTACTTCTAATTTCCCTTTTGCTTTCCCCTTTCCCTTGCCTCTCAGGGGTGATCTGTCCCATGAGAACCTGTCTTTGCTAGAGATTGATATGTTATCTTGGCTTGTCATAAAGTCAATGTTGGCATAGTGAAGGGAAGGAGGAGTTCTACCACAATTGTTTCCTCATGACATAAAGGAAGAGTGTCTGGTTCTTCTTCATATGGATGTGGAGGTTCAGCTTGTATATCTGGAACATCAAGACGATATCCATGGTCATCATTCTTCTAGTATTTGAAGAGGAGGGCCAGTACTGGACAGTGGTTGGTGTCCACTGTTAGCCAGGATAGGTCAGGATTGTGTACAGGTAAAGTCAGGTATTTTGAACAGTGTATTATGTAAACAAGGAGATGGTCATTCTGCTTCAACTTACGAAGAAGCAGTTGTGACTTTAATGTTGGACACAGCTAGTGTGAGTCAACCCTTTAGCTACCTCTCTCATTCAGTTCTTCTGTCTACAACCTAAGCACAGTTGTTCTTCTGGATAACAATGAGAATTATCCCCCCTGATTTCTTCTCAGAGCTCAAACATAGTTCTGCTCACTGCCAACAAAAGTCATCTCTGTCTACTTCAGCAGGTTGATGTCTGATGTTTTTCAGTTTGTTCTTGATATTGCAGCTAAGTGATCTGATACTTGCCTTTCTGTGGTCAAGGGACTTTGGGGTTTCTTGACATTGGTTTCTCAACCAAATTTTAATTCTTTTTTTTTTTTATATATATTCCACAACTAAAGAGATTTTAATTTCGACATCATGCTTGTCTATGAAAGCTCTTCTTTATTCAGAACAGATTGCCTAATCTGTTTTTACCTAGAAACACTGGATAGCACAGATTTCTCTTTTATCGGATCCTGCTTTTCCCAGGCAAGTGAGAACAGCTCCAGCTCATAGTAAGGGCAATGATACATTCACCTTGTCCAAGTTTACACTGTCTTGAATTGACAGTTCCATGTCTGCCTCTAATGCCTCTGCCTTCTGCTTATTTTGGAATAATCTAATGGAGCTGAGGGAAACTGGACTTCTGTGATCTCACATTCCTGTCACCATACACAGCCTTTGATCAGCTGGTGTTGTGTTGTTTACGCTCTTTAAAGAGCTAGTCCAGAACACACTCTGCTGTCAGACACTATTATGCTATGAGGATTTGGGCTTTGTTCTCACGATTCCTTTACTCCAGCTCTTTGTCATCTTCTCATGAAAGTGGCTTCCTTCTTTGCTGTTACTCTTAGTGTAGACTGAGGAAAATTTAGACCTTCATGAGCTCTGGTTTTTAAGGTAAGATAGATCCCAAGGATATTTTCTTCTTAGTGCAGTATCACAGTTCTATCTCCATCAGCCTATGGCTTCCCCCCAGACACTTGCTTGAGTCAGGAAGATTCTATACATAGATTTGGGGGTCTTCTGTTTTCTCAAGCAGAATATGTACATCCAGGGAACTTAAATACTTTGGCTGTTCCCAAATATAAATATCAAAAAAAGACTGCAGTGATTCTGTAACTGGTAGAACCCTTATTTGTTGTCTGAGCATGTTCTAACTGGACTGAAATAACTTCTGTGATAGGAATTCATCAATTTCATGCCAAAACTAGTGCTGTAGACACAAAGTTACCAAACACCATGCTGTATATCAGGGATGCAGTTTAGTCTTACTTCAGTCTTACTCCTTGGCAGAATTCTCAGTCAAGTAACTTGATCATTTGAAGACATTTGCTTGAAATTACTCTGTTTCTGAGAGAGTATTTGAAGCTGTTGGTCAGATTGTTTGCTGGTAATCACTGATGTTGAAGACATGCATACTTTGTCTGTCACTCTCCCATCCTTCCATTTTCCATCCAGGTAGTTGAGGAGTAACTGAAATTACAGCAGCTGTGAAATGACAGGGCTGTGTCCCCCCCCAGGTAAGGGAGGGGGAAAGCACAAGAGTACTCTCTGAGGATAATCTTAAGCAAAAATTATTCTAGTACTCAGCTGATGAGACTCAAGGACACCCACCTTTGGAAGGCACAGGTGGATTACACATTTTTTAAAAAGGTAACATTAGTAACCTTTTGTCTTTATGTAGTGAGAAAGCCTTTGAATGTGCTCAGAAAGGAATCTGACTAATTTATATTTCTAAATTGAGCCATACAATGTCTGCTTCTGAAGGCCTTCAGAGCTACTTTACTCATAAATCAAATTTGCCTACCTTTCTTCAGAAAACCTGCTTTATTAGGCACCTGAAGCCTCAGTGCAAGTTAGATATGTGCAGTAGGTGGACTGGATTCCGGTGTATATTCAAGTTCTGAAATGCCATTCAGCTGCTACATGATACTGTGAGAGTCTAAATTTTATGTGTATTCTAATTTATAATCTTAGCATTCCCAAAGTCTTGAAAAAGTGTTCTTCAGCAAGACACATTTTTTATGCAACTGGTTGGCGCCTGCCTTCTTCACAACTAAGATTCAGAAGCTGGGCAATTGTTAGTCTGTTTTTCCTTGGAGAATATCGATATTGTTTCTCCCAGTGCTCCTACAAAATTGGATTCTGCAGCAGACGGATAAAACACTGGGAGTTAAGGAGGGGGTTACTATCTTTTATATAGTTATCTGTTGGCTACAGTTTGCCCAGATGTTGGAATGGCATTTGTAGCTTGTGACACTCCCTTTCCTAGACCCTAGGAGGTTTCTGAGCCAGGTGCTTGCAGAGTCAGGCTCGCTCCCAGTTTCTGACCTAGCTGATGTTGAATTCTTTTCTCCACAATGGCACAGCTTCAATAGAAGGGGTGGAGAGTGGCCCACCCAAGAACACCCTATAGCCTGGCAGTTGCAGCACTCTCCAAGGAGGTGGGAGATGTGAATTGGATATCCTTTAGGCAAAGAAGGGAATTGTGGGAGATACAAGTTCAACCTGGGTGAATGCTTGAGCCTTAAGGCTATTGTATAAAAGGGGCAGCAGCACCACCCTCTTACTTCCCCATCTTTGAAAAGAAAAGTGAATCCTGTTAGGATTTTGAAAGAAAAGGCGTAGTCGCCTGTCTTTGAAACAAGCTTTACAGGTTGTGGATCACAAGTGAAAGGAGACACCTCCCTGTAGCTCTGTGAAATCATTTCAGTGGTCTTCCTGCAGAGTAGGATGAGTGTTCAGGTGATTATTTTAGATTGTTTTCTAAGGTTCTACATTCCCTCTATCCAAATTAGAGGAAACTTTAACTTATCAAACATTCTAAAAGTTACAGAATCCAAGAAGTGAGACTCTGTTCCTACCAGTTGCAGTTGGAGTAAAAGGTCACGCCAAAAAAGCAGCTCAGGCTAGAGTGTGTTGGGTTTTTTTGCTTAGCGTGGCAGTGGCTAACAAGTAGAGTGGAGCATTACCAGATAACTTAATCTGTGATAGGAAGGTTAATTGAGATTTACTGTAATGTGGTTTATTCTGAGTGTACTTTGCTGTTGTTCTTTTTCAGAGCTTTTTGTTAATTTGGGAGCAGTTTGAAGATACAAATCACCACAGCTACCATTCACACCATGGCTTAGCAAGTGGGCTGCTCATTGGCCTCAGAGTTTGCCTGGCCCTGTCACTGGCTGCTGGGCTGTACCAGATTGTCACGGTGGAGAGAAGCACACTGAAAAGGGAGTTCTATATCACCTTTGCCAAAGTATGGGTTACATCAAGCAAACTGGTCCCTTCTGTAAATGCAGTTCTGGCATGCAGTTGACTAAAGCACTAAACTCCATTCCTTCATAAGAAAGTTAATGTTCGAGTGTCTGATTTGATTACATTGCACCCTGTCATCATATTCTGAGTAGTCATTTTAATTTGACAAGGAGGATAGAGCTTTTTAAAACAGAAATCCCACCTTTCATTGTGTGGTTTTCGTTATGTTGATTGAAAATTAAACAAAGGGTTCATAAAATAGACAGAAATGTAAATGTAGTTCCTGTAACTGTCATCTCTTTCTTCTGAGCTGGCATGTAGTCATTTTACAGCTTACACTCATCTTCTTTTTTAGGCCTGCATTCTCTGGTTTTTGTGCCACCCATGTCTTGCAACCATTGCTGTAATATTCAGAGAATATCAAAGAGAAAAGGTATGTACAGACAAGATAAAAGAGATGAAATTTGAATGGTAGTTGTTCTTCATGTTTAATGTTTGCTAGCAAACTCGTGCTCTTAGGCTGTTAATCTTATGACCCCAAAGCAACTTGAAAAGTCTTAGTCACACAGCACTCATTGATGCTAATGTGAGTCAGATTTTACAAAGGCATACAGGGCTTGAATCATCTAAGGGTAATCATTTCTAGGTTAAGGGAGGGAGAGGGGGAGACTGTTAAGTCAAAGGAAAATGTGGAGGGGGTGTTTTGTTTTATTGTTTGCTTGTTTGCTTTTAATTAAAAACACCTTGGGGATTCTTTTAACAAAGGGAGTAGAAAGATAAACCAGTGGATTTTTTTTGTTGTTGTTTGCTTTTTAGTCTTCATCCTTTAAAAGCTTTATGTGGCTAAATAGGTCAGGGAACCTGTAGCTGAACCGTGTTCTTTAGATCAAGAAATCTGTCCAAATATGTTGTTTGGTTTGTAAGCTCTAAACAGTTGAAAACAAAGGTGGACTCACTAGGTTTCTCGGTTGCTTAAACATATTGGGAACTGGAGAAGTCCGTGTGTGGAGTCCGCCATGTTCAGATGAAGTGCATTGCTATTCTCAGGTGATTGACTACCTCATTCCAGGATAGGGTTTGCTTCTTTTCTTTATGCTTACAACCATCTGTGCATTTGTATGCAAACCTATTCAGAAATTGAGCTTTTACTTGTGTAGAGGTTATGTAAGGGAAAGAAAAAAGTCCTATTAAATACATATAATAAATTAAATACTGTATTTGATTTACAAAAAAACCAAAAGGCAATCTAGGCAGAAAAATATTGATTCCTCTAGAGTTACTAATGAAGAGACTTTTTGTTTTGCTTGATGAAAACACCCTCAAGGCAGTAGGACAGTCTCTAGAATTAGGATCAGTGAAGTAGTATTTTTGCTGTATTTTGAGATATCAAGCTTACTGAAGGAAGAGTACAATTGCTTTGCTCTTGCATTTGAGCAAGTTTAACCATTATGTGCAGCTGCAGTTCCTACGCTGTGGTAATTCAGCTGTGTTTGCTTCTTCTAGTGCACTTCAATACAATAAAGAAATGCACAATCAATAAATACCATATTTATTTAAGAAAAACATGTACTTTAACAGACTGCCTGTACATAACTGAAGACTTGTGCTTTCTCAGAGACAATAGTTATACCTTTATGCATTTGATAAATACAGCCTTACACAGCTTTTACAGATGAAGAGACTTGAACTGAAAGAGGTCTGGCTAAGTGAGACTGATAAATCACTATCCTCAGCTTCATGATTGTGCTAATGCAAACTGTTTCCAAGCTTGCTTTTTTTTTTCCCCCACTCTGTTTGTTGTAAGAATAGAATATCTAAACATCACCTCTGCTTGTGAAACTGCATGGGTGGTGAATTGCAAGTCTGAAATTCCCCAGAACAGAGACTGCCAGAAGGGTTATGTGACTTGCCCAGGGCTATCTACTGATTTAAAAACACCCAGGTGTGAGAGTCTGAATCCTGGACTTGAGATGCATGTTCAAATCTTTTGTAACTGCAGTAGTATTAAAAGGTTTAAATTTAAACCTCAAGCACTCATGCTGATAGAAATTTATTGTGGATTGTTTGGTGAGAGGTTTTTTTTCACTTGCTGTTTCTTTTTCTCTCTTTTCTTGTCTCTAGATTATTACCATAGGTGTTATCCTCTGTCAGTGCATCTCCATGGTTATCCTCTACAGACTTTTTCTATCTCATAGTCTATATTGGGAAGTATCTTCACTGTCATCGGTGACATTGCCACTAACAGTATCCTCTGGACATAAAAATCGACATCACTTCTGAGATGTTTAGGAAGAATACATTATCTAATAAATGTGCAATAATGACTTAAATATACAGGTATTTTTGTCACACTTGTATGATATATTGGTTTCCCTGGAAAACTGAGTGATAATATCAGAGCACTTCACAGACCTTTGGTCTGACAAGATTCCTAGATTAATGTGTTAAAAGTATTGTGGAGTGTAAAAATCCATAATTTGAATGGTTTTATAGCTATTGTTTTTGTTTAACAAGTGGTGCTGAGCTGTATCACAGAAGAGTACAATGAATCTTTTCTCTCCCATTCACGGACACCAAAAATGCCCTTACTTTGTGTCAATACTAGGTTGGAAGGTCTTATAAAATGCAGTTCTTAAAACATCTACATGCTCAAACAAGTTTAAAATAGACCAGTTGTGAAATTGGTGTGATGCATAACGATGAGTACAAGGTTTTTTTTATTTTCATGCTTTAGAGAAAATGCATCTTACGTATCAGTATAAAAGATGAGGAAACAAATGTGGGAGAATCCTCTAGAAAACATATGTAAAATGTTCACAACTGACTGCAAAAAACTTTCCTCTATCAGCGGTGTAAAAGAAAAGCCTTTTTTGCATCTAATGTTCATACTGGTTAAAATTCTAATGGGAATGTAAATGGGGCTTATATCTGCCTTTGATTTAAAAAAAGTAAATGTAACTAAAAATTTCATCCAGTAATCAAGGTCTAAACAGTTTTTGAGGCTTAGAATACATAGCAACATAAAGGTAATTAAAACAGCAGCCTTGCATCTTTTAAAGGAGAAAAAAAAAAGGCAAAGAAAATGGAATGGGTGATGTGGTACTAGAATTTTAATCCTGATATAATTCATTTCTGTTACATTGAGGATTCAATCATAATTAAGCCATATACACAGATTAAATTAACAGAAGCATTTCAAATAAATGTTGGTTTCAGTCATCAACTACCCATGAATTCCTGCCCAAGGATACTTAATCAGGATTAAATTTTCTATGAATAATTGAAAAACAAAATACTCACTGGATTTGTTATAATCCATGTTGGCACTGGGTTCTAAGTAGTTGCCATCTTCCATCCATTGTAATAAAGCCATTCTATTTTGTGATGCCCTAGCATTCAGAAAGCCAGTGTAAATATATACTTTATTGAAGTGCCTATTTATAGAGTATGATTAAATCATGCTGACATTTTTTCCTGCATAATAAGAACATACCTATTGCCATTGTGAGTGAAATTTTTCTTTTTGGATTTAGCTTAGTTTAAACTTCATACACACATGTTTCTTCACAAAATGGATTTTATTTCTAGTAAATCAGTGTTTGCTTCTTCTTAACAGTGTGTATTTGATTATGTCTCTGTGAAAATGTGAAGACAATGGTCCTAGCTTTAAAATAGCCCTAACTTTTCCATTTATTTTTGCCACAGTTGTGAGCACAGTTGAAACATAAGTCTGTTCCATTTTAGTTTAGAGGCAAAACTAGACATTTGCCTTTGACTACGGCAAAATGGCAGCATGACAAAGTTGCTCATTAAATCATCTCCTTTCTTATTGTTTGTAATTCAGATCAAGAATGGCAGGTTGAGGCTGGAAAAGATGAGATATTATGATTTCACACAATCTTCAGAATGATTAAAAGATTAATTATTACATTCCTCTGATAACCACACAAAAATATTATTGGTTAAAACGTCAGTCTTTATTTCCCTGCTTATCTCTGTACTTTTCATCTTCTCAAGAAAAAAGCATCCTGTTTTTGATAAGTCTCCAATAATGTAGTAAAAGAGTTCTATCTGTCCTCATGTATAAGACTTCAAATTCACACATAAAATAGAATTTTCTGATAGACACAAGTACTACTTTACAGTTTATGATCCGTCGTGATAAAAGTTTTAATCTATGCAAGGAAAACCTCTATGTGACTTTCAGAAGAGGCACTCCATTTGTTTTATTCCCCAGAAGTACTTTCTTACTTCCTGTAGTTCTTCTGGGTTGACTTAGTCAGTATTACAATACCATTTACCTTATTTTCACTTTATAAATGTACCCTACAACCAATCATGTTCATTAACGAAAGCATGAAGTATAAAGTGTTGCCTTTTACATCTTTCCCACATTGCCCCATAAGTCAACAGGTAACATTAGTTTCTTAGTTTGGCATTGGATCCAGTTACTTGAAAATAAGTTTTAATTTTGCTATTAATGTAACTGTAGCAATTAAGTATCACCAAGTGGTACAAAGAGTCTCTTAGCAGGTGCCCAGGTCTCTTAGCAGACTTTGATAACCAGTGCTTACCAATTCTGTGTTAATAAATAATTAATATGCACCATAGCAGTACGTCACTATGACTGCAGTAATAGTTAATTTGGTCCAGGATATCTCGGGGGGAGCCTTCAAGTATGACTAATGGACAAAGCCTCATACTTAACCTGTACTCTGTGTTGAAGCGTACTGCCTCTGGATCATGCCGGAAGAGTGGTTCAAGTACATAAAAGCCTCTCCTTTCTAACTTACATCTCCTGTGAGAACAGCAGATAAGACCTTGGTTTTTTAATGCTTATCCACACTATTACCCTTCCTATCAATTTGATTTCATAAGTTAATCTTGAAAAAATAGCTTCCAGCCTTCTTCCAGTTGTCTTCAATCAGTGCATCCTGACTTGAAAACTTTACTTCTAGAATGTGCTTTCTGTCACCAAAAAAAATTTGTTTTCTGTCACAAACTGGGGCTTTTGTGTCTGTGAGCAGAACTGGTGATCTGCCCTACATCAGGACTGCATTAGGTGACAGCAGTGGACAGAAGCACTCCTCCTGTGCCCATAGCCCCTGTGTGTACCAGGTGCAGCTTTGTGCCTGCGGAAAGCTGCCGTGCTGCTGGGGAATTTCTGGGGAGAGCTTCAGCTGTTCCAGACTCCCTGACACCTGACCACTGCAAGGAGCTGAAGCAGGGTCCCCCTGAAGGCAGCACTGCTACTGCTACCCATGGTGAGCAGCACTGCTGAGCTGAGGTCAGAGGACAACATTTCACCTGAGAGTTTCTGTGCATTATGCAGTTCTGTTTTAAATAAAGTTGGGGTTACCGTGTCTGCTCATTCTATTGCCTGTGTGTTCAGTGCTTGCAAAAGATAAGTGTGTATTGACAAGACTGCAAACTGAAGTTGGTTGTGCTCTGAAGAAATCCACTTTGTGTGTGAGAGGGCATCACCTGGCCAGCCATAACCTTTTCTGCTGGCACAGATGCCAGTTTGCATCAGTTATGATTTGTTGGTTGGGAGGGAGGATGCCAGTTCAAGAGACAAAAGGGTGAGATCACCACCTTGGTCTGCAAGACCCCCCACAAGCTGTCAGGAGGCATCATCCTGCATTGCTTCTGACCAGCGACATGGAGTCTGGAGCAGTTCTGAGGCTTGTTGCAGGTCTCCTCAGCTATTCACTCTCCTTCCATTAGACTGTTTATTGTATATTTATTTAAAGTGCTTCAGGTAGGAAAATGAATATTTACAACTAAATATATGTAAATGGAAGTGGAAAGACTTGATTGGAAAAATACCAAGTTTCTAATACATATTACAATACTAAGACCTCCCACACATGACAAACGCTTTTAGTCAGATCTAAATGAATATTTCTTTCAGGTTCCTGTGCCAGTAGAAAGCCATGGAAGTATCAAAATCTTTTTGTTTGCATCTTGATCCTCTACAGAACTAGAAGAATGCTTTGTTTGACTGGCTTTAGTTTATAATGTGCAATGTGCTACCTCCAATTGATAGATAAATGTTTATGGGGCTGGCCAAGGCTGATGTTAGGCTGTACCTTTTAACTCTTTTTGTGTGACTGTGCAACATACAAAGATCAAGTTCTCCTTGCGAATGTCAAACATTAGAAGAGAAGGTATTAAGCCACTTTTCAAAGGATCCTTCTTTTTTAACTGCACTGATCCAGCCAGGCTGTGATTTTCCAGTGAACGCTAAATTCCGATTCCAGTTTTCCTTAAACAATTATTTTCTGCAAACCTATTTCCTGCCTTGCGAATTCTCTCTTCCACTGTGCTCTGTCTCTGCCCTCCCCTCTCCCCCTCTCTCATACATATGATTTTGAATGTAATGGGTGTCATTTCTCTCTCTATCTCTCCATCTGTTCCCACGATCAACACTCGCAGTCCAGCCCCTGCTTTGCATGTAGTGTGTATTCTCTTTATCCTTGGCCTGTTTTGATTTTGCGCTTTTCCTGTCTCTCCTTTGCCCTCTCTTGCCATGTTTCTAGTCTCCCTAGCCATCAGAGAGCTGAGGGTGTGGTTTGACGTTGCAGCTAATTTGGGCTGTTAGCTGTGAAAAGGTGTCCCTGTTCCCCTGGCTGCACACTGCTCTCGCTTCCCCTGAACTGACGCTGGCTGTCACCTCACAGTCTGAGTCAGGAGTTGAGGAGTTAAACTGGTAAAATATTCAGCCTTTAGCAGCAGTCCAAAACAAACCAATTTAGTTCTCAGTGGTTTTAGCTCACCAAACCAGGTTCATCAAATTTGTTGAGTGCTGGTGGCACTGCTGAGGATGGGGTATGAAAGGCACATTGAAGAGGGGCCAGATCCCCTTGAGAAGGGCAGCTGCAAGGTTGGTCAGTCTTTTGCAAGCTGTCAGCCTTGTAATCCCTCCATCTCCTCTATGTCTTCTGCTGCATTTTGCATTCTAAGGGTTGGACTGTCCCCGCCTTTGACCATTGTCTAACAACAGGAGTGTGTCATTAGGGCAGGGGGCTCCAACAAAGGAAAAACTGTTTGACTGCTTTAAAGTATTTAAATTTGAACGCAGTCAGTTGTGCCTTGCAGCCTTCAAAAGGAGCTGGGAGGCGTCACGAGCAGCCCCCAGTTTGAGGAAGTATTTTTGAGGAGAGAAAAACCATGAAAACAGACAGGACTGGAGTGGGTGCTATTTTTTCAACAGATGATAACACAGTGGTAGAAGGCAACCAAGGACATTACACAGCTTTTCACAAGGTCTGCCTGTGGGTAAGGAGAGACTTAATCCGAACATCTGCAACCCAAAGAGCAAAGGTTTCCAGCAGTGGGTACTCTGGAAGGCTGCCTTTTTCTATCAGCTGGTTAATCTGCTGAGATGCATGACTTCGGGAGGCTGTGGTGGGATGGTGAGGATCTGTCTCGCCCTGTGGTCAAGTGCTCCTGAGTTTGTCCAGGCTGGTAAGCGAGTTTGACTTCTAATGCTGCTGCAGCAGCCCCTCAAAAAAAAAAAAAAAAAAAAAAAGAAAAAAAGGATTAATGGAAACTGAAAACAAGGTATCACAGGAATCTCTCCTTCTTTAACACAGTAGCTACAGCTGGAAAGAGTGTATGTGCACCTTGTTAGTGTATACTTTTTTTTGCTTAGTTTCTCACCCTTCCAGCCTCTTTTAAAACAATGGCATTATTTTCAAATCAAATTTTATGAAATGAACATTGGAGTTGTTAAGAAGAGATCAAAATTTACATAAGACTTCTATGTAACCTATTACCTATGAAAATTTACTTCAGGCTGAAACATGTTTTCCAAAGTTTACAGCATACAAAACAAATGGGGTTTTAAAATTTCTTTACTTATGATTACCTTAAATTGTGTTTTCTAAAAGGGAAGGAAAAAAAAATCTTGGAACTTTACCAGTTTAATTTGCATTTTGGCTCTGATGTAACTCAAAATAGATTAGATTAAAAAAAGGAAATTTGGCAAGTGATTACTCAATTACATGATTTTACTGCTTTGGTATTTTGAAAATAAAAATGAGCAGATCTGTTTTACTTTGAAAAGTGCCTGGTGCACGTGTGCTGTAACCACTTTTCAGAAACCATATGGAAGGTTCCCTACGCTGCATATGGCAATGCTACCCAGAGCTCAGATCCATATTCCTGCAATAGACTACACAGGATTCAGTTGGATCAGGGATATTAATATCTGCATTCAGATAGTACTGTATTGAAGCATGGCAGGGTAATGAGTTTGGTGTAAAACATGGGAAGTTCACAGTGACAGGGCTCCATTGCTCCTTTTCCATAGAAAGGAACTAAAATTGCTTGGAGCTAGTGCCAGGCCAGGAAGTTAGGAGGAATTTGGGGAAGGGATGCAATTTATATGGGATCTGAATTTTGCAAGATAGAGAAGGGGAGGGGAGCATCATCAACAGATACTTTCAAAATATTTCATCATCTACAGCTATGGTAGCTGCTCATCTCTTGCCTTCATGCCAAGGGAAGGAAGCCTCCACTGATCCCTCGGATACCAAGCAAGTGGTGACAAACTCCCTGGTGTAACAAAGCATTGATCCTCCCCATGGTGAGGGATGGGGTAGTACTGTCTTAAACTGGGTATCATCAGGATTATGTTATTGCCATCACCCTGTTTTCATTAGCAAATTGCTAGGAGAAGATGGACCATCTGTTGCTCCATCACTGATGTGTCCCCTTGGAGCCCCTATGGCTATTTGTGACTTTCAGGTCTCTGATAAATACAACACTTTTGCAAATGTTTGTTTAGTGCCATGATCTGATCACTTGTCTGTCCTGCTCTATAGAGCTGCTTGGGTTCTTGAAAGCTCCTCCACATGCAGGTGTGCAGCTGTCCCTGCAGTGCAGACCTAACGGTGTGTGTCTGTTCCTTCACACAAAGCCAGCTTCCATGGGGTGGGGAGGGTGGGGGGAGGGGGCAGGGATTTTACCAAAATAACAGCGACTTCAAATGACAGAAACCTTACTTAGTGCCACCACTTCCCTGACAAACTGTAGTGGGAATTGAGACCTTCAGAGCACTAATCTTGGTGTAGTAATGATGACACTGGCCCAAAGTCCTGACACACGAAGAGCAGAATATGCTGGGGAATTAGAAATTGATATATTCCTTTCGAAAGAGTGATGCAGAATGGAGGTGATGGGCTACAGGATTTCACTTACCTGTTAAGACTGTGGACCTTCAGCAAAGCAGCCCTGTCAAAGAGGGGTCACTACCTAGATGTCCCTCACACAAATGGCTGGTGCAGAGGGATAAGTGACCTGCTGTTGCAGCAGGGACACTCTGCTTCTATCCATTTTGAAGTATTTTAAGAGTTACATGGCATGTGAGACTTGGTTGTCCTCTACATCTTGGTTTCATCTTTCTGCCTCTTAAAAGTAACTGGGTTTGGCTACTATATACCTGACATTTAGCAGACGTGGTTCTGAGAAGTCTGTGAGATGGATCTTTGCTGTCTAAAATAAAGCTCTTCTCAAGACCCTGAATTTCCCTCATTTAATTCACTTTTCTCCCGTTTAAATGTGAAGCAATGGCCTTCAAGAACCTTCACTGCCATGCTATTGTCATTGATGGCATCAATACGTGAAGATTGTTGCTGTTTCTCAAGAAGAATTGAATATGTTTGATTTTTCCCTCCTTTCCCCCTTTGTGGGGGCAAGGGTTGAGCTCAAACCCTGGTCTCCATCCGTCCAAGTCAGCAACCTGTACTGGCACGGTCAATAGCCTGAGTCATCCTAGCACTGACAATGGACAAAGCACGGAGATTTTACTCAGTGACGGGAGAGGAGCTGCCAGCTGCCATCAGCCCAAAGTCTTTCTGCAAGGGGGGAATGGCCATGCACTCACCAGAAGAGTGGATCGCCACAGGGAAAAAAAAAAAAAAACCAAAAAAACCCCCATTTTCTACCACTGAATTCGAGATATGTAGACAGCGAGTTTCAGTTTCTTATCTCTGAGGTCTGTTACCAGAGACCAAAATGTGTCGCACCAAGTGTGTGTGTACTGAGGTTGCTGTAGTAAGTGACATTGTTACATCATGTGTCTGTGCTGCGGGAAGCAGCAAATCTAGGGCTTCTGTTCTGGAGATGAAAATAGGATGATAGAACCACGGCAGGAAGAAACCGCTTCCCGGTCACCATATCCTGGTGGGATCGTTGCAACTCATGTATTATTCAAAGTCTAGATTTCGTGGCCGAGTCTTAAATTAACGTTGAAGTTATCTGAAAAGTCTCCTCTTCCCTGTCGAGTAGGTGGCTTTTGCCCTCACTCCTCACACACCTCACCCCACTCATGGCTGTCGGTGTTCCAGAGGGAAGGAAATGCAAGCAGCGTCGTGGCTGAAGAGCTGGTTTAGGAGTCTCTCCAGGTTAATTCCATAAAGCACGGCTGTGGCCGTGCAGGGCCCGTGAGGATCCATCCCCCTCCCCAACACCCGGGTCTGCAGCTACAATTTTCCCTGGGAGAAAGAAAGTCCCCGAGGCGAGTGGAAGCCTCTCGCCGGGGAAAGCGGCTCAGGGCGGAGGCCCCGGGGCTCCCCGGCGGGGCGCGGAGGGACCGCGGAGCCGGAGAGCGGCTGGCAGGCCGGGCTGGGCCTGGCCGAGCCGAGCCGAGCCGAGCCGAGCCGAGCCGAGCCGAGCCGAGCCGAGCCGAGCCGGGCCGGGCCGAGCCGAGCCGAGCCGAGCCGAGCCGAGCCGAGCCGAGCCGGGCCGAGCCGAGCCGAGCCGAGCCGAGCCGGTTGGTGCCGCCAGGGGGGGCCGTCGGGCCACTGCCGCAGCCCCGGGGAAGCGGCCGGAGCCCCGGCGGGACGCGGCGCGGCACGGCCGGGCTGGGCGAGCAGCCTGCGCGGCGTCCTCCCCTCCGCTTCGAGGGCCGGGATGATTTACCTCTCTTCTTCTTTTTCTTTTCTTGTTTTTTGCCCCCTTTTTTGTTTCTCCCCCAGCCTACGATTATTTTCATACACCTGACCCGCTGTTTCTCACCTCGGGAAAGCCCAGAGCGCGGCTGACACCGAGTCCCAGCGAGTGAGCGAGTGAGTGAGTGAGTGAGTGAGTGAGGGGGACAGGATGTGAGCAGAGAAGTTTAGGAAGATAAGTGTGAAATAGGAAAAATAACCAACCCCCAACCCCCCCCAAAAAAAAAACAACAACAAACAAACCGAGTCTTTAGAAAAATCCTGAATGTCTGAACGTGCGTGTGTGTGTATGTGTGTGTTTTCCTTCCTGCCAAAGCAGGATGTCAAATACTGTCCTTTTCCCCTCTTTTTTAAAGCAGGCTGAAAGGAAAATTCTTCACAGAATCTTAAAGAACTTTTTGACACAACAGCTGCAAAATCTATTTTCTAAACAAAGATTTATACATATTTATACGAGCTTAATCCAGATTTTTTTTTTTTAATAAATCATTCTCAGAACTGCAGAGGTAAACTATATGTAAATACCTCAAGTAATAGGCTTGTAGTGCAAATCACATCATTTTATCTTCAATTTTGCATTCGTTTTTCTGGCTTAAAGGTGCATCAGAGATATGCATTTTAGCATATTCAGAACACGGGGCGTGAAATTAAATGTTTGACAGAGTGAGAAAAATATACAGACTTTGGAGATGCCTTAAAAATAGTAATTTATGCAGATCTAGAGGAGTGAAATCATTTGCAATGGAGTGACCCTCTCTCCAGGAATTTTTTGCTCAGTGTTCTTCTCTAATCTCCTGCTGTATCTTCATTTTTCATTGAACTAGCCAGTTTTCTGCGAAGCAGTCTTGTAGATAAGGGAAGTGCTAAAAGAAGAAGAAAGAAGAAGCTCAGTGGGTCCGTTTCCATTGCACTTTTACCCAAGGCAATGGGCAGAATTTAACGGATTCCTTCCAACATATGTTTTTGCCAGATAAGTAAACAGTGTGTGTCGGAAATGAAAAAGCATTTGCAATTTAATGACATTACAGCTCTCAGCTTAGGCTGGCGTGCTGCGAGGCGAAAAGCAGAAAGAGAGAGGAGAGTAGAAAGAGAAAAAGAACAAAGTTCATCTTCCCTTTTGTGCATTTTTATCAAGGAAAATATTACTTCTTTCCCCCTCTTGTTCTCTTTTCTTTTTCTCTTTGCTTTTTTGTCTCACTCATCTACATTTTTTTCTTTTCTCTCCTTTTGTCTCCTCTGTTCACTTTTACCTTTTTCTTCCACTGCCACCGACTCGTTTCCTTTCACCACCCCCCCTTCCATTGTGTCGCCTTATTCATCTATTTGGCCCATTCAGTTTTACCTATAAGGAGCTGTTTATCCAACAATGTATCTTTTTCTTTTTTTTTTTTCCGCCGTGTTGTACTCCCGGCTCTACAGCTCACAGTCAACAGGATTGTTGGAGGGATTATAACGTTTCATTTCAAAGCGCGACAAATCTGCTCGCCTTCCCTGTGTCCCCGCTCTCCCCAGACGCGCCGGTCCCTCGCAGATGCGCGGCACCCTCGGGGCCGGGATGGCCTCCATGTCCCCCCACCAAACCCGCTCTGGGCCACCCCGCCGGGGCCGCCCCGTTCCGCAGCGGCGGCGGGGGAGCAGGGGCAGTCCCCGGGGAGGGACAGGGGGTGCCGGGCAGGGCAGGGAGAGCCTCCGCTCCCGCCGCCGCCGCCGTCGGATGCGCCTGCACCTCATCCCCCCGCTTTCCCCAGCCATTAGGTGAGCGCTGCAAAGTCACGGGCTCCCACCCCAGGCTTTCCCCGGAGCTCGGGTGTAATTGAAAAATACCTCCAGTCAGTGGCAAGTCCTATCTTATAGGCACATATCTGAAACGATGTTTTTTAAAAAAAAAAAAAAGAAAAAAAAGTGCTTGTCTAAAGATCCGTGCATGGGTTGGCTTCGGGTTGGGTTGGGGTTGTTTTTTTTTCATTTTCTTTTTTTTTTTTTTACCATGAAATTACATCTTCCACATCTCCCAGATCCGGTACTTGGTAAGTAAAAAGGGAAATCTGTTTGGACATAAGGAGGTAAAGTAGCTAGAGGTGGTAATTTAATCATCCGAGGATATATTTCAATGTTTTTTCTGGTCTTCTAGGCATTAGCACTTTAAATTCATTATGTCTGTTTGACAGATATATGCAGCCTTAAGGATCTAAAAATGAAATCCAAGAAGTATAGCCTGCTAGAGGACATATATTGAAGTTAAGAGATTAAAACGGTCTAACCATTGCAAACAGAATGGAACATCTCGCATTTCTCATTCCTTATAAGCATGACTATTTTGCAGATGTTAAATACGGTCTGCTCTAATTATGAAGGAGGGGAGGGGGGAACCCGCTCAAGAGCCGAGGCATTCTAACTTTTACATTGATGAAGTGGATATTAGAAAGACAATATTAGCTCCTGTGCCGTCTCGGGCTCGGGAAGTTTTACATGGGGAATTTTCTCTATCAATAATTTAATAAGGAGGGTGCAGTAGCAGCAGCAGCCTCTCCTACATGCTTTAAAGACTCAAGAATCGTGCATGAATTTCCTATAAGGCAAATAACAAAAGAGCCAAATGAGAAGAGCGGGTCTTTTTTTCTGTCTAACTGGGACACTGAGGACTCTGTGTCATTACAGTAATTTAGCAATGTTAATGATCTGTAATATTAATACATCATACTTGAAAATGGGGAAGAGTTGTCATAATTAAATGCATTAAGCCACAATTAAAAAGTCATCTAAGCAGTTGTAAAGATACCAGCGACGATAAGGCTGTTCATGACACTGTGAACCTCTCTGCCCATGGAAGCCGTCCCCGGCCCGGCGCAGCCGCCTCCGCGCAGCAGCCGCGCACGAAGGCGGTGGGGCGCGCAGCCTGCGCGGCCTTATCAGCACATCGTCTACGGAGGCGGGGGGTGTGGGGGCTGGACCAGCGAGCCCTTTGACGGATCTGCCCCGGTTCTTCAGGGAAGAGGGGGAAGGGAGGGAGACAGCGCTAAAGTCTCATCCCAGACATTCGCGTCCACACACCGCGGCCACCTTTTCAACCCATGTCCCCAGACGCACTGAAACGCACATTTCGGCCGCCAAGCCGGAGTGACGTTCAGGATAAGCTCGGAGCAGCCCGAGAGCCGCTGCCGTGCGCTCCCCGCCTGCCGCGGACACGGGCGGCCGCCGTCGGGGCGGTCCCGGTCAGACCCCGCGGGCCGCTGGTACTCAGCCCCTCTGTCCGCCACCCTCGGCACCTCCCCGCTTCTGCCGGGAAGGGCTGAACCCGTGAGCCGTGGGACTGAGTGCTCCACCTGTGGGGCTGCCTGCTGGACCCCCGGGGCTGCCCCGGGGCTGCCTCTGCCCGTGCTCTGCCTTGCACGGTCGGCTTCCCAGGGAGTCAGCGCTCCCTGGAGCACGGGAAGCCACGCAGACTCTCGGGGTTGAGGGCTGAGCACATACAGGCTGTTAGTGCAGGCTGTAAGGCCTGGCCCTTTTGCTGCCCAGATGCTGCCAGCCATCCCACGGGGGCAACATCCCCACTCATTTATTTCCTCATACAACTCGTGAGAACCTCATCCTCAGCCTAGTTTTGGGGAAACCTTGTCCCAAGACTGTTCTGTCAAAGTGATCCCGCTTCAAAACAATCCTCTAGCAAAAAAAAAAAAAAAAAAAAAAACACAAAAAAAAACCCCAAATCACATTCAACCTGATCATTGCTAATAGCCAGAGTGTTTCTTCTTCCATCTCTGTCAGATTTTTCATCTCATGGACACACACTGTGATTTTCAGGCTGGTTTCATAATGGAGAAAAGGTTGCACTTGCAGACAGTGTGCTTGTGTAGGGCTCGATGGTGGTCCCCTCCTGAAAACGGCTTATCTCTTTGGACAAATTCAGGAAAAACTGGCTGAGGGAAGATGGTCTCACAGCCCTTTGTTATGGAAATGGACAGTTGGGTAAGGGAGGAAAACCCAGTCTGGTAATTCCAGAGGGATCACAAGCTCAGTCCTATGAATCAGACACAGAGATGAGTCTTCCAATCCACGGAAAAGTTTTAGATAGATCTTGAACATGGTTCCAAAAATTAGGTCTATTTCCAGCCGTAATCCACAGCTCCATGCAAATGTAGGCTTGTCCAGCCTGGAGTTGCCTGGGGAAATACAACACATGGACACTGTCACCTGTATGGAGTCCTGAGAGGAGTGCTGCATATGTCAACTGCTTATACCTTTCCCACTCGTGTTGATATCAATGATGAATGTGATCACTAAAATAAGAAGGAATAGAAATAATGTCAAATAACCAGATAGGAGTAAAGAATATTAAGTAAAACCAACACAATTTGTTCAATCTTCAGATACGGCATTTTGGTAATGTCAGCAATTTTGTATTTTGTATTGTATTGCTGTTAGTTCAAACACTCCCTAGAAATGCACACGATCAAGACCTTGGTTTGATATTACTATTTACACCAATATATTAATGAAAATAATTTACATATGTAATGATTAACATATATATGTCCAATTTTCATATATAGTTGAGTGTGATTCCTTGGAGGCCCTTGCCTTCCATGGGAATATTGCTTCTTTGAATGACAGCATGGTGATGAGAAAGTCTTCATTTATATTTGTTAAAAATCTACAGGAAAGGTAGGAAATAGATTTATCTTGCAGATAAATCAGGGGCAGCAGCTAAAATTACAATGTCAGAGTGATGGAACTTTAGCTTATGTAAGTATGGATTTCTTGTAGGGCTGAAGGGAGCTTTATCTCCTCTTCGCCTCCTGCATCCCTTGATGCTGTATGTCCAAACTCTGTGATGGGGTCACAGCTGTGTGACTGCAAGGCCTCCCATTCCGTGGATCGATTTCTCTTGTGTATTGGCCCATCAGAGGAATCTCATGTACCCTCAACTTCCAGTCTCATGGCTTCCTTGAGTTTGCTTAAAACCCATGCTTGATCCCAGCTGGAGGCAACATAACCTTGGACTTGAGCTCCCATTTATGTTTGTTGTCAGAATTCCTTGAAACCACTCAATATAATCTTGATTTAAGTTGGGAAGGAGCTGTTACCTTTGGAAATGGGAATGGACCTTCAGTGGTCCGTGGCCAACACAGTATCTCAGAACCCCATTTGTGATCCATTTGTCCAAATATGCCTCAAGCATGTTTCATAATGTATCTTAGTACAGAAGATTAATACCCCACAAAGCTTATATGGTGTCCTGGAGAAGACTTTTCCCAGAGTGAAATCCTGGAAGATACCTTCCCTGGCATTCAGGACTGAAAATATTGATCTGAACCCAGGCTCCCTATGCATGGTCTTTATGATCATCCCCACTGTCTGCTGCAGGGCTGGGATTCAGAGCCCAAGCTCTAGGGTCATGCCTTGGGGTCCATAGTCCTGGGCTTGTTCGGGTGCTGGAAATGTCTCTCAGCCACGTGTTTTGGGAACTTCCGCAGATGCTTGGGGACAATGTTTTGAAGAAGCTTGAGAAAGTACAGCAGTTATCAAGTGCAAGATCCAAGGTAGGTGTTTTACTTGGAAACATTACATTTTGGTATTCTAAAGGGAATTTATTTCTCTAAAAATGTCCAGGCTGTGGAAAAACATTTTTTCTGAGATGAAAGTTATGTATAAATATATATAAAATAAATTGTGTTCGTGCTTGGGTCTATGTTTATTTAAAGTCTTGACAAATGAAAACTGTGCTCTTCAGCTGGCTCTGCTGGGCATGCAACCTGAGATACATTCCTGGCACTGGAGAGTGAACAAGCCTGGTGTGTGATACAAGGCCCATGCAAACAGGATGAGGAAATAATCACTCATATCCCAATAAACAGCCATCCAACCCATCAATGGCCTTGATTCTGTTGAGTGCTTTGCCAGTGCAATTGGAGAAGTCAATTTTAAGGAGAGATTAGGAGGAGTACACTGTACAGCTATCCTCACAGGATACTCCTTATACCCAGAACTGGGTAAAGCTGTAGATGCTAGAGAGGGAAGCTGAATCAATGGACCATGAAGATGTTATCAAAAGCACTGGAAAGGCAGAAGCTCCTATAGCAACACTCTAATTAAGGAAAAAGATGCTGTAAGACACACAAACATCAATGCTAGCACAACAGTCATGTCGAAACTGTTGAGGGCTGTGCGGAGAAAAGGAGTGCAGAGAAGGAAAGCGCAGGAATAGGTGGTCGTGTGGCCAGTGAGACCCCTGCACTGTTATACAATGGTAGAGGGAAGACAGACAGATTATATTAATCAAAGGAACTTACATTAATCTAAATTATGTTAGACTTGACTGTGGTTTGGTTTGAAGGACAGCAAGGGAAGGTCAAGATTCAGAGCTGTTGGTAGGAATATTAATCAATGGAGGACAGTGGAAAAAAATACTCAAAGCATGAGAAAGCAGGAGCTCACCCTGAGCTATGCTGAATTAATGCTGGTATGTTAAAACCCATAAAGATAAGATATTTTGAAAATAAGTACAAAGACAGAAGCTGAGTGAAGAGTGATATTCTGCACTATCACAGTGAAGGTGATAGATGAACCCATCTTCTCTGGAGTCACCAGGGAAGGGATATGTAAGGGAAAGAGGGTAAAAGAGGCAAGTCTCTGGGACTTAGCTTAAAAACAGTGTGAGCAACATGAGGGGGTTGTTGCATCACTGAGCTAGAAGAAATAGAGGTGGAAAAGACAGCCTCATTAAAAAAAAAAAAAAAAAAAAAAAAGCTTGAAAGAAATAGTGTGGCTGCAGGTGTCAGAGGCAGCTCAGACTTTGAAAAGGATGAGAAAAAAACATGGGCCACAAATTGAACTAGCTGGATGGAAAAAACTTCAGAGAGCTAGCACAGGTGGCATGTCCTTGGGAGGAGGAGGTTGGTTGGAATATCTTCTGCCATCGACAGGAGGTATATAGCAAGGTGGGATATTGGCTCATGTTGCAGCTGTAACTAGTATTAGTTTGCTACTAGATGTTCAGCTCTATCAGAGCTTTGTGGTGTGTTCCCAGGGGATAGGCATGTTTGTCAGAAGTATAATAACAGCTGACTAAGGCAGACTCACTCTGAGGTTATCATTGCTTCTCCATAGCTCATCATAAATAAATATTTCAGTAGAAGTTTTAACTCCCCTTCTAGAAAAGTAGCACAAGAGAATAAATATTTTCTTTTAAGTGTGAGTTTTGGAAACTGACAAAAATTCCATCAGTCATCATTTGGAACCAATACCTTCAAAAAGAGTGCCTCATAAAGAGTAAGCTTTCCCTAAAACCTCACAATCTTATACCTGAGCCCTTAAAAAATGAGAGATCTTTTTCTTCCTTACAAGCTAAAGGTAAAATATTCTGCTAATTTAGAAGTAACTTGCCTTGGGTACATCTTATTTGATGTAATATAAATTGTTATTGAGGATTCCAGACCAAAAAAATGAGAGTGGAAAAAAAGTAAATGTGGGTCCAGCAATTGTTTCTAGTAGTTTAAATAACTTACCCTAGTCGGTCATCCAGGAGCCAAATTTGTCATTAGTCCATGTCAGAAAAGGACCATTCTGAAGAATACTTATGAGATGCAAATGAAAGACTAAATTTTCATTTAATCCAGTACCCTCTTCAACATTTCACTTTATTAATCAGTAACGAACTTTTACATGAACTTAAAAAAATGTTCCTAAAAGTGATCCAGGTGCAACTTCAAGAAGGAGCATGTCTTTTTCACGATTTATGGCCCTCTGAAAAGTTTGGAGCCCAGAAATGAATTAATTTATCACAAGGCATCAATAGAAAAAAAAAAAAAGGGGGAAGAAGTTGTGTAAAACTTGGTCCTAGTGAAATCTGTGGTAGAGATGTTATTTTCCCTAGTGTAGTCTGGATTTTCCCCATTGTCATTTTTCTGTGACCATTATAAACCTGATGCAGTTGCTTTCTGATTTCTTTTATATATGGGAATTTTCAGGTGTATTTAAATTGCTGAGGTTATGTTCAAAATACAGTAAATTATCAAAATTACATTGCTTATTTTTAGTCCAATATTCTGGATGTGACAATGTGTTTTGATTTGTGCAGATATGTATGAATGGGCATTGTTTATACAAATGTTTTGGACAATATTGGCCAGCAATACTGGCTGCTGGACTATTCGAATGTTTGCTCGCTAATTGTTAAATTATGCTGATGGTGAGATGGAGGAGCAACTATTATTTATTCTGTATGCAGAATATTCAGGCCATAAAAACAAATTTCAAACATACCTTTATTCTTCGGTAATTACAGTAACAAGGTCAAGAAAGGCCGGTCAAGAAATGACCACAGCCCAACCACCAGCCAGACTCGGGCAATTAACAGCAGGTTTTAATGAAACCTTCTTGCCTGGCGATACTCAAGAATATGCATTCAAGAAATTGCCTTAGCAGCACGCGAAAGGCAGGGACCAGAGTTGCTCATGGAGTCCCATGGGCTGTTGCACAAGCTACACTGGATGCCCACACCGGGATTTGCCAAGGATGCTCACGAGAAACACATGCCTCTAATGTCCATTTCCTGTAGCTAGGTTGTAGCTAGGCATCTTGTTGAAGCTGAACATCATAGCCTTAAATCACTTGTTTGACCCAGATCTGAAGTATCCACTGGAATTCTTCACTCTGCAAAATGTCTATATTTTAACCCATAACTAACTAATAGATATGGAAGTAAAGCAGCTGCGGAGCAGAACACCAGAACCACTGCAGCAGGAATGCCTTTAATTCACTTTTCTTCACGTCTAAGCTTTTCCATCTCCTGTCGCTAGATCTCACCCTCCAGCTCACCGAGTGTTCTGCGAGAGAAAAGCCCTCACCTCCGCCGCGCCATGGCCAGCTGGAGCAGACAGGAGGCAGGAGCTGGAAATCCTCACTGGTATGGCATGGCCAGGAGCTGGAGACCCATCTCCTGGGTGAAAGCTACTCTTCCATACAGGAGCAAAGGCGGAGAACACATGGAGCATGGGGTAATCCTGGGGTTTGCCTGATTTAGTGTCCCAGGTGCTTGTAGGCAGGCTAGCGGTTGACAGTGCAGAGATCAGGTCTGAGGGGAGCCCAAACAAGTCCAAGAAGCCGCGGCCAGGGCGCCATAGCAGGGGTTCTCCTGACCTGCTCCCACGGTTTTAGGCTGCCACATTGACTTTAGCCATTAAAAATCCTCAACAGATTACACAGGGGAAAGCCCAAAGATGTGTGCCCTCCCTTAAAGGGCTGGGTTAGTGTTTGGATGTTTTTTTTTTTTTTTATTTCTGAGAAAATAAATTAAGGCCATCCGGGTTGCAGCCCCTGAAAGAACGGGGGTTCGCAGGTTGTGGTCGAGGCAGCGCGGCGCACCAGAGGCAGGGCAGGTGTCACCGTCGCGGCATGGCCAAGGCGGGACCCCGAGACGCTGAATGTACCCTGGACACCCTGGACAC
This sequence comes from Entomyzon cyanotis, assembly GCA_024500445.1. Lineage (NCBI taxonomy): Eukaryota > Metazoa > Chordata > Aves > Passeriformes > Meliphagidae > Entomyzon > Entomyzon cyanotis. The sequence goes on along the minus strand of JAKEPQ010001016.1, from coordinate 40,688,896 downwards.
CCTCAGCCGACCCCACAAAAGTCAGCAAAGACCCACGGATCTCTGCCCTCGGCTTGCCCGGAAATTCCTGGGTCAGCGCGGACTGTCCCCGGGGTGGCACGGAGGCAGCGGGAGACACGGGGGGAGCCAGAGCGGCGCGCCGGGGCGGTGGCAGAGCATCGGCAGCCTCGGGGGGGATGCTCGGCCGCCGGTGCTCCCGGCTGAGGGGCCCACAGCCTCTGCGGGAGGCTGGGGAGAGGGGGGTCGTGCGAGAGCGAGCAGCAGCGCGGGGCAGGTGACACGGACGGCACACTCGTACTCAGGCTGCCGCAGCGCGGGCAGCTGCTCTGCCAGAGCCGGGGAAGGCTGAAGGTTTGGGGGCGCGGGGGATCCGTCTGCAAAGCCACTCCGTGCTGAAGACCGACTCGCAGCCGCCCCTTCGGACTGCGCGAGGGGGATGCGCCCGGCGCTGCCGTGCTGTGCCACCTGCTCCGGACCAAACGATGCCACGAACTGCGCCGAGGGAGTCGGTCGGGTCCCCAAGCCCTTGCTCAGTCCCCGCGGGGCGGGTCCGTCTCCCTCCGAGACGCTCACCCGGGAGACAGGGCGGATGCGGACAGATACGTTAGTATCGCAGCCCAGCTCCGCTGCTCGCCCCAAACTGTGTCATGGGATTGCGTGGGATTTCCTCAGCAGGTGTGAAACGGACGGCCAAGGAGGGATAACTCCCTCCTGGTGATGGGGACTTTTCCCAAGGTTATCCCGCTGAGAGTTGTCAGCGCCTCCTCATGCTGAAATGTTTGAACGTAGGAAGGAACAGGGTCGGCGCTAACGATTAACTCCCCAAGTATGCTGAAAATGCAGTGACACTTGTCTTTAGAAGGGCTTGGTTTTGTCTGCGGTGCTAATTGATTTCTGTTCAGGCTGATCCCTCTTAAAACATGAACAGATTTAATGGTTCTTACTCCCGAGCTCTATGCTATTGAGATAATTTCGGTTATTAAGACGCATTAATAAACAGTTAATAGACACCCTTTTTTTTCCCCGAGAGGTAAGCTCTTCATCAGTCCGAAATAAATGAACAGCCTCTACCGATGCTCTCCCGCACTCGGGATCAGCAGTTACTGCCCACGCGTGTCAAAAATACCCTACAGCTAAGGAAGTGCAGGTGACTTGTCCCATAGAGCCCAGAGAAGTCCTTCTGCCGCGTTGCACGGGAGAAAAAAGGGCTGTAATATCGAAACAAAGGATCGGTGACTAATTCAGTCTCTGACTCTGCCGATGAGAAAATAGCTCCCAATAAGTGTACCGAGCCCGGCTTCAGCCCCTGAGCAAAAGAGGGCGAGTCAAATTCCTCGAGTCAAAATCTGGGATGTGCTAGAAAGCCTCCTCTCTGTTAAGGCCCGGAGGATGAATT